>OX451737.1:1329250084-1330450084 GCA_948472305.1 Vicia faba | reverse complement strand
CTAAGCAACTGGACGGCAAAGGAATTCGTGCCAATTTTTTTTATCACACAGTAATAGACTTTTGTTTCGAATTTGTAACAGACAATTTTTAAACTTTTACGGCCCGGTGCCTTACCCGAGACACCATGGCTTTGTTTTTGAGGGCTTTATGTATGTCATTTCCATATATCACTAATAAAAGCATTGGACGTTTTCTTGCATTTCAAATTTTGCGCTCCTTGTTTTCCTTTTTATCTTGCAAAACAGCTATTTTACACACACTCACATATACAGGTCTACATCCACTCTGGATCCCATTGATAACTACTCTGCTACTACCAGTTATGACTTTGAAAGTCCGATCAACTAAGCCGAGGACGAAGGTGAGGATGATTGCGAAGTGCTTGGTGAACTTGCTAGACTGTTACTTCAGGAAGAGAGGGCCATACAATTGCATGAAGAGCTAGTGGAAACAGTGAATCTGGGTACAGAGATAGACAAGAAGGAGGTCAAGATTGGTGCAAATCTGGAGTCTAGTGTTAAGCAACGGTTAATTCAGATGCTGCGTGACTATGTTGAGATCTTTTCCCGGTCTTATGAAGATATGCCTGGGTTGGATACTGATATTGTGGTTCACTGATTGCCTACCAAGGAAGACTATCCTCCAGTGAAATAGAAAGTTCGCCGAATGCGCCCAGAGATGTCTGAGAAAATCAAGGCTGAGGTGATGAAACAGTTTGATGCCAGTTTTCTAGCAGTTACTTCTTACCCGCAGTGGGTTGCCAACGTGGTTCCAGTGCCAAAGAAAGATGGTAAGGTTCTTATGTGTGTTGACTATAAGGATCTGAACAGGGCGAGCCCCAAGGATGATTTCCCTCTGCCTCATATCAATGTTCTGGTTGACAACACCGCACATCATAAGGTCTTCTCCTTTACGGATTGTTTCTCCGATTATAATCAGATTAAAATGGCTCCCGAGGATATGGATAAGACAACCTTTGTTACTCAATGGGGTACCTTTTGCTACAAGGTCATGCCTTTCGGATTGAAGAATGTTAGGGCAACGTATCAGCGCGCCATGGTCGCTTTGTTCCACGACATGATTCATCATGAGATTGAGGTATACGTTGACGACATGATTGCAAGGTCCCAGACTGAGGAAGAAAACCTTTACCATCTTCAGAAGCTATTTGACAGGTTGAAGTTGTACAAGCTGAGGTTAAACCCGAACAAGTGCACCTTCGAGGTGAGATCTGGTAAGCTGCTGGGTTTCATCGTAAGTGATAAAGGTATTCAAGTGGATCCTGCAAAGGTGAAGGCTATACAGGAAATGCCAGCTCCCCGAACTAAAAAAGAAGTCAGAGGCTTTCTGGGACACCTGAATTACATTGCCCGGTTCATCTTGCACCTAACTGCTACTTGTAAGCCAATCTTCAAGCTATTGAAGAAAGATCAAGTGGTAAGATGGAACGATGAATGTCAGGCCGCTTTTGAAAGGATCAAAGAATATCTCCAAGAGCCACCTATTCTGATGCCTCCAGTTGAATGGAGACCTTTGATCTTATACTTGACAGTACTCGACAATTCGATGGGGTGCGTGCTGGGGCAGCATGACGAGTCTGGCCGAAAAGAGCATGATATTTATTACCTTAGCAAAAAGTTTAACGACTGCGAGACCTGATACTCGTTGCTTGAGAAAACTTGTTGTGCTTTGGCATGGGCTGCTCGTCGGCTGAGACAGTATATGCTGACTCACACTACTCTATTGATATCAAAAATGGATCCAATCAAGTATATCTTCGAGAAGCCCGCCTTATCCGGAAGAATAGCAAGATGGCAGATGATCTTGACTGAGTATGACATCCAATATACGACCCAAAAAGCAATCAAAGGGAGTGTGTTGGCAGATCATTTGGCACATCAGGCAGTGGACGACTACCAATCCATGAACTTTGAATTCCCGGATGAGAACATCATGGTGGTAGCTGACTGTGAGACACCTGGACCAGATGAAGGACTTGAGGAGGGATCCTGATGGTCTATGTACTTTGATGGAGCTTCAAATGCTTTGGGTAATGGAATTGGCGTCGTGATCATATCTCCTGAAGGCTCTCATACTCCGTTCAACGCCCGACTATGTTTCAACTGCACCAACAACATGGCGGAGTATGAAGCCTGCATTATGGGTCTTCGAGCAGCAATTGACCTAAGGATTAAGTTTTTGAGTGTTTTCGGAGATTCCGCTCTCGTGATCAGTCAAATCAAAGGCGAGTGGGATACAAAACACCCAAGTCTTATTCCTTACAAGGAGTATGTATTGACGTTGCTTCCGCACTTCGAGGAGATAACTTTTGAACACTTCCCTAGAGAGGAGAATCAGTTGGCAAACATGTTAGCTACGATGTCTTCTATGTTCAAGGTCAGATGGGACAATGAGGCTCCCCATATTACCATTGAAAGGTTGGACGAACCCGCACATTGCTGTGACATTGAGACTGAGGAGGTAACAGATAAGCTCTAGTTTCATGAGGTGAAGAGGTATCTTGAGGCTCAAGAATACCCTGAGGGTGCATCTGTTAATGATAAGAAGTTTCTGAGGAGGTTCGCGACGAAGTTCTTCATCAGCAATGGCATTCTTTACAAGCGTAATCATGATTCGACCTTACTACGTTGTATGGATAAGAACGAAGCAGAAAGAATTATGGTAGAGTTACATGAAGGTACTTTCGGGACTCATTCCAGTGGACACACCATGGCAAAGAAGATCCTTTGGACAGGATATTATTAGTCTACCATGGAAGCCTACTGTTATCAGCATTCTCGGACCTGTCATAGGTGCCAAGTCTATGCTGATAAGGTGCACATACCTCTAGTACCTCTGAATGTTTTGACCGCTCCGTGGCCTTTTGCAATGTGGGGCATCGACATGATCGGCGAGATCAGACCTACTGCGTCCAACGGGCATCGTTTCATCTTGGTAGCAATTGATTACTTTACAAAGTAGGTTAAAGCAGCTTCCTTTGCTACTGTAACCAAGAACGTCGTGGCACGGTTCATTTGGCATAATCTGATTTATCGGTATGGTGTACCAAAGAGGATCATTACGGACAATGGCACAAATCTTAACAATAAAATGATCACTGAACTCTGCAAGCAGTTCAAGATACAGCATCATAACTCTTCTCCTTACCGGCCGAAGATGAATGGGCTGTTGAAGCGGCTAATAAGAACATTAAGAAGATTGTGCAAAAGATGACGGTTACATACAAAGATTGGCACAAGATGTTACCTTTTTCTCTTCATGGGTACCGTACCTCAGCGCAGACGTCAACAGGGGAAACACCGTATTCTTTGGTTTATGGTATGGAGGCAGTCTTGCCTATTGAAGTTCAGATACCCTCTCTTCGGATTATGAAGGATGCAGGTTTGAGCGAAGATGACTGGATTCAGACCCGACTTGATCAGCTGAACTTAATCGAAGAAAAGAGACTTACTGCTATTTGTCATGGTCAGACGTATCAAAAGCGGATGATTAAGGAATTTAACAAGAAAATTAGACGATAAGAGTATCAAGTTAGGGACCTGGTTATCAAGCGCATCATCCTACCTCAAGGTGATCCCAGGGGAAAATGGACCCCTACGTACGAAGGGCCATTTGTGGTTAAGAACATCTTCTCAGGAGGAGCTATGATTCTAACCACCATGGATGGTGACGACCTTCCTCACCCCGTCAATGCAGACATAGTGAAAAAATACTACGCATAATAAAGACCCGCTAGGTTGACTGGCCTAGGCAAAAATAAGGGCTTCCCGGCGAACCAAAAGGGTTCGGGAAAAAATAAGGGATGAAAATGAAAAAATTTGTACACCCGACAAGTCGAAAACCTGAAAAGGCGGCTTGGGCAAAAAAGGGTATCCCGGTGGATTGAAAACCCGAAAGGGCAGTCCAAGCAAAAATTAGGGATTAAAGCGTAACACTATGTCTCATTGGATCACCTTGCAACCAGACTTCGGTATCGACTATCAAGCTCGGATGGCACTAATCGATCTGATCTACCTTCAACCTAGTAGCAAAGTGATGAGATGCTCGAGGACATAAAGGAGATAGTAGAGTTGGAACCCAGTGGGATTGTTCACATAACTGTTTTTCTTTGTTTTTTTCACAAATTGTAAACTCTATTGATCGGCGGCGTTCTCTTACTAGGATGTCAGCCTCTTGTACAAAAAATGCCTATTTACAGGCCAAACTTCAAAATCAATACAAGTCATTTTTACTACGAAATTTCAACTGTTTTCCTTTTTCTGTTTTGTTTTGCAAAGAACGTCCAATGTTCATCTTTTTTTATATATGCATTTGACATTGATTGCTGCTTATAAAAATTTACATGCAAAACAAAAGACAATTACTTGTAAATATCAGAAACAGGGGCAAACGAGAAATGTCCAAACCATATAGTTGCTCTGTCCATCAGGTATAGGGATAGACCTAGCTGGAGGAAACAATTGAAAGTACATTCATTCCCCGTAGAGTAAAAGAAAGACAGTGGTGTTAGCTCTCCCCAGCTGAGACTCGCAACTGTGAATGGATCGGTAATATTCTCCCCAAGCAGAGTTATCTACCAATCAACACTGAAAAGTCTTATCATCCCCAGTGGAGTATAAAAATATCCCCAGTGGAGTTTGAAGAATTTTCCCCAGTAGACTCTGGAAGATTATCCCCAGTAAAGTCTAAAAGGGCTATCCCCAGTAAGGTCACTATTGGAAAATCATCCCCAACGGAGTTCTTTCCTTTCACAAAACAGGAATTCAATCCCCAACAAGGTTCATTATCACCAGCAACGGTAATTCATTCCGAGCTGAATTTGTCAACGAAATCCTCAACAGAGCATCTCTTCCCCACAGAGTCATTCTCTCATCAGTTTATTCCCCAGCGGAGTTATCTTCTCCTGCAGGCTTTTTCTCACAAACATCTTCATTCACTATCTCCAGCTGAAACAAAGAATTCAATTCTTTTCTCCAGCAGCTATCCGTGATTTATTTTCCCCAGCTCAAAACATCACATGTTCATACATCATGACATGCATATGCATCATACGACACAATCTCATTTATTTTGAGAACATCATTGCTTGATACATATCATGCATTACTTATAACTAACCTTTATCTTTCAGGAAGGATACGGTTAAATTCTCACAAAGTTCAAGATATGAAGCTTTCACCTCAGTCAAATTACAGACAAGTTCCTAAATCTCGACAGATATTTCCTCAGTCGAATTATGGACAAGTTCCTAAATCTCGACAGAGTAGTTGAATTACGGACGAGCTCCTAAATCTCAGCGAAGTTATTTCCCCAGTTGAATTACTGACGAGTTCCTAAATCTCAGCAAAGATTGTTGAATTACGGACGAGTTCCTAAATCTCGACAGATATGTTTTATCAGTTGAATTATGGAAGATGTTCCTAAATCTCAGCAAAGCAGTTTAATTACGGATGGTGTTCCTAAATCTCAACAAAGTTGTTGAATTACGGACGAGTTCCTAAATCTTGGCAGATATATTCCTCGGTTGAATTCTGAATGAGTTCCTAAATCTCGGAAGAGTTGTTTTCTCAGTTGAATTACGGATAAGTTCCTAAATCTCAGCAAAGCAGTTGAATTATGGATAAGCTCCTAAATCTCAGCAAAGCAGTTGAATTACAGACAAGTTCCTAAATCTCAGCAAAGCAGTTGAATTACGGATAAGCTCCTAAATCTCACCAAAGTTATCCCCTCAGTTGAATTACGGACGAGTTCCTAAATCTCGACGCCTCAGTTGAATTACAGACGAGTTCCTAAATCTCGACGCCTCAGTTGAATTACGGACGGGTTCCTAAGTCTCGACGCCTCAGTTGAATTACGGACGAGCTCCTAAATCTCAGCAGAGATGTTTCCTCAGTTGAATTATGGACGAGTTCCTAAATCTTGACAAATATGTTTCCTCAGTTGAATTACATATGAGTTCCTAAATATCAGCAAAAATGTTTCCTCAGTTGAGTACGGACGATCGAAGTTCCTAAATATCAACAGAGACGACTCACCAGCAGAATAGCAGACAACCGAAGCCCCTAAAGTTCTGCTTCCCTCAACAAAGATCAGACTTCCCCAGCGGAATTTTCCTCAACAACAAATATACAAGTTCTCGCTAAGGAATCTCTTATGCGATCGACACTCTTCCAAATGGCATCTATAAGCCCATTCCCGACATCACAAGACAATTATCACTTCATGCGAGTGCAAATTTTTGGGCACTCTAGTGTTCAATCCTCTTCCACCTTCGGATCACGAAAGGCACGAAAGACAATCTACATCCTCAGGTTTAAGAAGATTGAACAGGGGCAGCTGTTGTACCCCAAAATTTTCCCTCCCATATTTCTCAAAACATTGCAAGAAAGATCTCCAAGTTGCTCAAGGTAGCCCAAGGGTTGGCCAGACAAGCTCTCTCCTAAGGCAGTCTACTCAAATTAGGGTTTTGTGTTGCATCAAGATACTTGAGTCCAAGTGAACCTAAGTGCTCACCAATGTCCTAATATGTTCTCAAGATCATCCATGTCAAGTTTCAAGCCTTGCAGAAGAATTTTGCTCAGTCAATTGCTCAAAGGTCCAAAAATCGACTATGCTAGGGCAAAAGTCAACTGTGACCTACATACAGTCAAACTTCAAGATTTTTGGTCAACATCCTCATTTTGAAGTATATTTCATCATTTGATAAAGGGTTCATCATGATTCATCAAGGATTGCTCATGATTCATCAAGATTCAAAAGTTGCTAAATTAGGGTTTTGTAGGAAAAGTCAACTCAACTTTGACCAAGCATAACTTTCTCATACTTTATGATAAATGACCCATCTAAATCTCATTTTTAAGAGGATGAAATTCCCTACAATCCATCTTCATCTCCCAAGATCAAAATATGCACTCACAAGAAGTTATGAATTTGGACATTATAGCTCATTTTGAAAAGTCAACAAAAACACCTTTTTTGTCAAAGCTTCATACTTGAGAATGGAATATCAAATTGAGATGAGACCAAAAGGGTTGGTTAAAGGACATCTCAAGCTTTCTAAAAAGTCCAAGAACACCTCCAAAGAGTCAAAATTGAGGATGTTATGCATTGTTGAAGTTAGACTTTTTTGCAAAATTGCCAAAAGTAAACTATCCCCAAAACTCCAAATTTTGCCAAATGGGCCCATTCTTTTTCACTTGTTTTGAGTTAGAATTATTTCCCACGTGCTCTAGCCTTGGCCATGTGTCCATATCACATTTTTATTAATTATTTTGATTTTTATTTGAATTAATTTGATTTAAATCAAATCAAATCAAATAAAATCCAAAGCATTGATAACAATGGATCTTTTGATTGTTTCAGGCTTTAATCACAGCTAGCAAGGCATTCAAATTCGCATCTAGTCAATTGTGTACAAAGAGATTGCAAAGGAGCCAAATTTGGAAGATGGTTCAAAGCAAATCAAATCCATATCAAAACCATTGAAAGAAGAAGATTTGGACAGGGTATTCAAACCTAATACATTGTGTAATACATAAGGGTCGTGTGCATATCAAAATCAGGGTTGGAGATCAAGCATAGAGCCAGAACAAAAAACTGAAAAATCAAGCAAAAAGTGTGGGTTCGAAATCATTCTTAGAGGCAGTTTCAAGGCTTGATACTTGTCTCAATCTCTTCCTGGAAATCTCAGGAACCTAAAGCAAGCAAAGCCACATGTTTTCCAGCCCTCCAGTGCACTGTAAGTTGTTCACAGAACCACCACTTTCTTGAATTCGAAAAGCTTCATTCTTGCATCTATAGTGAGAAATAATTGCATATTTTGGATCACCATATCATTTGAAAGCTTTTTGCAATAACCAATTTTATTTATATGACCTATATCATGGATCACCATTGCTAGGGTTTTGTGTTTGGTTTTAGGGCTTTTTGTTTCAGGAAAAATTGGCCCTAATAATGGGCATGGTTGCAATCAGGAGGAGGAGACGACCTCAACCATGGTCTTAGAGTTCATTTTCATGGCCTGTACGAGATTTTGGAATGGACACGACTTGTAGTGATGGCCAGCGTCCGTAGGTATAAGTGTTACAGATTTTTAGCTACGGAGGGAGGACAGGGATGATGCGTTGGCACTCCCCCATTTGTCCATTCAAACAGCGCGCATGTTTTTTATTTTTCTGGCCATTAGCTTTTGTTTTTTTATATTATTATTGCATTGTATTTCAGTAACAAATAGAACCACATGGCCTAGTGGTTCCCACGCATGATTTCAGGGCATTAGAGGCTGGAGGTCAGGGGTTCGATCCCCGCCTCCAGCATTTGTTATTTTTCCAAATTATTTTAGGAAATCTAGTGCACACTCAAGCCGAGCATCCATCATGGACATTCACCATCCAGCGCGCCAGATGGCCAGATCTGGTGGCCAGCATTGAAGGTGTACTATGGACCCAGTCAAAACGCACATGCAGGGGATCACAAAGGTCAATTGGATCTTCATCAAATGGGCCAGAAAATTGCTTTCTACACCTCCAAAATCAGGCCCATCTCTTTCTTTTTTTATATTTTGTTTATTTTATTTAATTATTTTATTTCATTTAATCTAATTACTAACCAATAATCAAATTTTCTTTTTTATCAAAAATCACCAAAAAAATATTTTTACTCAATTAAATTTCAAAATTTTATTTTTTATTATTAAATATTAATTAAATTAATTAGGATATTAATTTTTAGATAACTTTCATTTATTTTGTAAATATTTAAAATTAATTAGAATTTAATAGGTTTTAACCCTAATTTAATTATTTTAGTTTCTTTCCTAAATAATCAAAAATCCAAAAATATTGTCATTAATTATTTTTCATTTAATTAATTTAATAATTAATTTAGTATTTAATTTTAGGATTTAATTTCTTTTCTTAAAAATAAAAACAACAAAAAAACATTTTCTTTTAATTAAGAGGGTCAAAACCCTAGTTTGCATTCGATTTAATTTCTCGCGCGCTTTATTTTTATTCCATTATTGTATTTGCTCCCGGTTTGTAATAAATAATTAGGACATTTATTTATTTTTCTGTTTTTAAATTTCAAAGGGTTATTTTTGGTGATGTAAATACCCGACGCCTTGTAATAATCTAGTTTAAATTCCGCATTTTAATTATGCAAATTATACAACTGCTAGATGTTTGAAAATAGGGTATGCATGACAAGAATGAATGCTTAATCTAAAATCAACAGATCACCCTAAACATGTGCAAAGATAAAAATAACTGAAATTAATACACTCGCACATGCGCACTCTTAGGGTACACCCCGCTTGGTTGCCTTCATACACGGTCATTAAGTATAGATTGTTTTAGAGGTCGTCCTCTTGTCTAAAGATCATAAGTTGCCTCAAAATGGTTGCCTCGGATATTGTTGCCTCGAATATATGATCTAAGACATTAGGGTTACCGCTAAGACGTCCTAACATTTCTTTAGTGACTGTATGTCCCTCTTTCGAATTGACCCTCAAACTCCAACGACGGTGCTATCTACTCACTAATAGTGGGATAGCATTGTCTAAAGGACATTAGCATAGAACGATTCCTTTTTCGAGTAGGTAGATTAGTTCTTAGATACTTGCTCATCCAAAACAAAACTTTTTCACACTTACACACTTTTACAAACAAGTTTTCAAAAACACTTCATTACACTCTTAAGCGAGAGTTAAATCGAAGTTGAAACAAAAACTTTTCAAAACCCACAAGCACAAAGAAAACAATTTTGAAAATGATGAGCAAATACCTAAGAGCCCGTAGATAACTACGGATAGAAAAGGTGCTAATACCTTCCCTTTCTATAATCTACCCCCCATACTCAAATATCTCGAAAAAGGAATCTTTTTGTGCTTTTTTCCTTTCCTTGTTGGATAAAATAAAAGTCGGTGGCGACTCTTTCTTACCGCGACATTTTGCAAAAACAAACGCAAAACCCAAACCAGCATTCCAAAAAGAGTCGGTTCTGGCCACCGTATCACAGCATGTTTGTGCAATCGATTGCTCACAATCAATTTTTGCTACTGACTTCAAGTGCAATCGATTAACACACTTGTGCAATCAATTGCTCACTCAAAATATTTGAATTTTTAGCTGTTAAAACCCTGTGCAATCGATTTACACAAGGGTGCAATCGATTGCACGCAGAACGATTTTGAAAAACAACAGCTTTACTCATGCCTGTTCGTAACACTATTTCATGGAAACCTTTCACTTAATCTTGGCAATTGTTCATGATTCATTTGCAGAATTATATGCTATTTCAAAAGGGTGCTATGAAAAAATAAATACTCATTTTCAAAATCATTTTAAGTACCTCTTCCAATCATATTTTCTGAATTTTCAAAAATCAAACTCAAGCTTTTATACACTTTCATACACAAGTTTTCTGCACACTTTCACATATTGTCAACCAGAAAACTTTGAGCATTATATATCTTGAGCCATTGTATACTATTGTTATTGGAAGAGAAGATCAATTCATTGATAAAATCACTCAAAGTGATCATTGCTACACAAAATCACTCAAATCAAATATTGCTATATACTTCTTATTTTTCAGGATTGTTGAAAATAAGTTCAAGTGGTTTTGAAATCTTATTTTTCTAGGATTGTTGGATACAAGTAAAGTCACTTTGAGAGGATTGTTCTCATTGTTGACATAGTCAAAATCCAAGAGGATTGCTCTTGGTCCAAGAGGATTGTTCTTGGTTTTGAGAAGTTCTTGTTTAAGTTTGCCACATTTTCTAACCCTCTTTTCATTGATGTTTCTTCTCCTATCTATTTTTTGGGAAACTTAATTCTTTCTTGTTAATCATTACACATAAACTTTTTCTAAAACCTTTTTTAATTAAAATTAATTAGGTTTTAGGTTTTTTTTAATTAACTTTTTTCAAAATTAACCTTTTTTTTTAATTCGAACTAATTAGGATTTAGGTATTTTAATCAACTTTTTTTTCAAAATTAATATTTTTATTAATTAAAATTAATTAGGTTTTTTAGATTTATTTAATTAATTATCATAAATCATTTTTTCATAAAAAAAAACCACCAAAACATTTTTCTTTGCTATTTTCATCTTATTTTTATTTTCCTAGATAAAGTGTATATGGCGCATTCAACTGTAATAGCGTAGCTTTATTTTCCCCGCTTTTTTCATTATTATCATGTAATTGCTTTTGGGATGTAATAGTTTTAAGATTTTTTTCCGCACTCTTCACTATTATGTAACTGCCCCAAAGCTCTGTAATAGTTTAGATTTACATTTCCGCCTTTATCTTCTACTACTATATTTTATGCAATGCTTAGATTAATAGGATTGTATGGAAAAATAAAAATGAACGATAGAAAATCGTAATTGCAAGATAAATATAATTGAAAAAACACATTGTTGCATACTTGCACCCCTAGGGTACTCCCACTTGGTTGCCTCGGAAAACAATGGTCATGTCCCTCGAACGTAGGGATATCTTAGCAAGAGATCCTCAATCTAAAAGTCATCATAAAGATTATAGTCCCTTAACGTCCCTCGAGTTGCCTTCAAGAAATGATCTTGTCCCTCGATGTTGCCTATATGATGACAGTCCCTTCAAACTGCTAAGGTATCCCTATATGTTGCCTTCTATGACCATAACGATGACCCGCGTTTGTCCCTCACACATCCAACAATAGGGCTACCTACTCACTAATAGTAGGATATCACTGTCTAAAGGATAGGGAGAAAAGAACGACCTTTTCGAGTATAAGTAGATAAGTTCTTAGATGCTTACTCAAAACAACTTTTTGCACCTACACAAAAATATTTTCAAAAACACTTTCAAAAAGATTTGCTTTGTCAACACTCTTGAGGACTGATACAAGAGTTATCACAAAGCGAATCGCCGCACTAAGGAATTTTCAAAACAATTAACAAAACACACAAAGCACAAGCAATTTTCAAAATGAGCAAGTATCTAAGAGCCCGTAGAAAACTACAGATGGAAAGGGTGCTAACACCTTCCCTTTCCATAATCTACCCCCCTTACTCAGAAACATCTCGAAAAGGGTTTTTTCTGTTCTTTTTCCTTTGCCTTTGTTGGATGAAATAAAAGTCGGTGGCGACTCTTGCTTACTGCAACATTTGCAAATACAAAACACAAAAACCAGTATAACAGTCGGTTCTGCCACCGTATCACAGAACTGGCGACTCTGCTGGGGACCATGATTTATAAAGTGGGGTTTACCTTAGGATCTAGGTCATTTTAATTGCTTCTTTGGCTTGTCTTGTTTGATTTACTTTTAAGGGTATCTGTTTGGGTTGTTTGGATCCTAAACCCGGATCAAGGAATTCCTTTTAGGTAAGTAGCAATAAACTATGAGGGAGTTGTGCGGGGTATACCGACACGGTTGAAACAGTAGCTACGTTGATGCGATACTTTGCTGTGTACCGGTAGCCCTTGAGTAATCAAGGAGAATATGGGGCTGCGCGTGGTATCATAAAGCGTCAACTGACCTTAGCACCTTAATTGACCAACTTGGTTTTTTAGGACGTAGTGAGATATCCGTCTTTGGTGTAAACCCAAATTCGGTTAATACTCGATGCTACACTCATTGAGGTTTGACTCTTGAGTTTTGTTTGGTGGCAAGTCAATTGTCTATCGCAACAAAATTTGGGGGAAAGATCGGTGATATTGAGATCCCTTAGAACCCGATTACTATATTTAGGACATGTTGAACCAATCCAACTTCAAGAGGGTACTTACCTATGGAATCCATGCAAGCCTAAACCTAAGGTTACTTGTGTGACTTGTTTGCTTTCTTTGCCTAACAATTGGAACTCATTGCAGGGCTTTGTTTGTATTCCTTGCAGGACCTTGTTTGTATAAATCCAATAAATTGGTTTCTTACCCTACATTCTGAAGATGTGAAAAACACAAGAAGAGGGGGGGGGGGGTTGAATTAAAAACCTGAATCTAAAAAGCTTAATGACACGATATTTTTATCCTGGTTCGTTTGATCTCAAACTACTCCAGTCCATCCGTCAAGGTGATTTCGCCTCTCTCCAACGAGGTCTTAATCCACTAATCTCAACAAGATTACAAAAGCTACTTTAACAACTGTTAAAGTCTTCTTGAGTACAACCATAATCCGGTTAATCTCAAGGATCTCTTTTTCAATATGATTATACAATATTTGTTGTTGTTTTTATAACAAAAACGGTTTATCACAACTGTGATAAATTACACAGGTTTATAGCTTAGAAAGGTAGAATGAAATTGCTTGCAGCTTGAATATGCGTGAGTGGTGATCTAGCAAAATCGTTGTATGTACATACGTACGTTAGCATATCATTTTGAAAGCTGACTTGTTTATATAGGCAGTGTAATGACGTTGATCTTAAAGCATGTTTAATGTCATTAACACACTTTCCTTTTGGAGAAGATCCTGTCTGAAGGAAGCCATTGGAATTAATGCTGTCTTGAATGTTCAGTAACGCTTCAGAATTTTTTCTCCTTACTGCTGATGACGCTTCAGAATATTGATGACTTGGTTTGATATGTTCTTGTTCAGAGTTAGAGTTTACTTTGATTAAGCGCAGGTTCTGGTCATCAATCTTCAGCGTATGTTCTGATTGCTTCAGCATGTAGCACTTATGGCTTATCTTCTGATGTTGATCTGATCAAAACTTCTGCATACATAAAACATATTTTTAAGGTGCATATTTGTTCTTTGTATTTATTTATTCTTTGTATTTGTTATCATCAAAACTCTAACCAAGGGTTGTAGAATCAAACTATGTTCTAACACATTCTTGCTTGATGCATAGCATACACATCATAGCATCATAGCATGACATATCATACTAACAATTTCAAGGATCTCGAGGGCCTGTGATGCAGGTTATGATGAACCAGACGTCTAGCAAGGGGCAAGGGGATTTATTTTCCTCTAGCCAATGTCGTTAAAAGATCAAAACACGACAACTTGAGTCAGGGGCTATGACCCACTTGATATGGTGAGCTTGACTCTCGTAGAAGGACACTCAACGATACAAAGTTCTTCAATCAAAGCTGCAAATTTCAATTTCTGACATTTTCTTGTTTACTCTGCGAGATCCTTGAAAACATTTGCATATCATACGTGTCATTGCATAACAGGTAGTCTCCAGTACAGGTCTCTCATGTTCTTGATGTTGATTTCAGCAATGGCTCTCAAACAAGAAAACAAAGATCTCCAAATTCAAGAGGCTCAGTTCATGGAAATGTTCCTAAACCTATCCAAGGGGCAGGAAGAGTTGAAAGCACTCCCTGCTGGGGACTTGGCCAAGAAAAGTCCTGAAGACAATAAAGACGAACGGTTGGAACAACTGCAAGCCGAGGTAGAAGCAATGAGAACCCAGATGCTGGGGCAGATGGCTCTTATCCAAGGCCTAGCCTGGGGGCAAGAAGAGCTGAAAGCCATTATCAACAAACTTCATCAAGACGGATACAACCGTATGAAGCAAGCAGTCGAGGTTGGGGACCAAGTCATTGATCAACCTCCAAGAAGACAAAAGGTTGGTTTGGTGAAGAGTGAACCTTTCCAGATTTCTACTACCTCACGGGTCCAACAACAACCTCGCAAAAAACAATGGGTTAGTCAGAGTAAGCCGGATACACCCAAGAGGCAGTTTACCAAACTCAACATGTCGTTGTCGCATGTCTTGCAACACATGTTGAAGTTGAATTTGGTCACATTGAAGGATCCTACTCAGAATCCTAATACTTCTGCTCCTACTTATAATCCTGACGTAATATGTGCATATCACTCCAACAGTCCGGGACATGACACTGATAGTTGTTGGACATTGAAATACAAAATTCAAGACCTGATTGATGAAGGAGCATTGGAGGTCACACAAGATGGTCAATTGGAATTTTTCTGTCATTCCTCCAAGGCCCACCATTTGAAGTGACAAGTTCTGACAAGAAGGATTTTAGTTCGTTAGAATTTTCAATTTGTAATTTTCTTTTGATTGTTCGAACATTTATCCATGTCAAACTTTGTTACTTTAGCAATGCATTGCATATGTCTGTTTTGAATCAATTCATTCGTATTCACTATATTTAAACTGCTTTCCTTTTTGTGATATTCAACTCTTGATCAAAAGCTCTGAGCCTTCAGAGGGAGGATGACAAAAATGATACCGCAACCTCTACAGTATGCTTTTGAACAGACCCCGCTGACGATGTACAGGCATTGTTTCAAATCCCAAACTGTGGAGTTATAAGGAAGATAATCCCTAGTCAACCCCTTTGAGCCAAAGAAGTAGGAGTTTTTCTTTCACACAAATTAAAACCCTTAATCATAACCTGGGGCAGGGTAGTTTTCTCAGTTAATTCAGAGGCGCATTCAGTCGCAACCTTCCACTTCGCACACAATGAATGGCATCGAAGACGTCCTTCCAAATCGAAGATGGTGATGGTTCCGCATAATCATTAAAGTAGGAAGCCGTTTAAGTCAAAACCCACGAAAGGGACTTAAGAAAAAAACGGGGACATCCCGCTGACTGTAATCACAAAAAGAAACAGTTCAGGCAAAAGAAGGGATAGTAAAATAAAAAAGAAAGAGGTCCTACAAATCCCGACAAAAAAGATGACTGCCTATTCAAAATAAACTTTCAGTATCTGAACCATCATCGGAACATCAAGGACAGATCCCCAGGACTCAACTGAGATTCTAAACACGCAATTAACTGAGCATAGGACTGAAGGACATCACGAAGAACGGGTGGGTACAAATAAATTTTGATCCTTTATCCTTTGTTTCTTAAACCGTGAACCAGGCCACATTATAACCCTCAAAAGTCCTAGCTGAAGCATGGGTTAGTTTGAGAGCATACTGTTACAAAGGTATCCTGACTCCTATAGGACTTGTTACGAATCCTGAGTTGATATCACATTCTTGCAAAGTTTGTTTTACTATACAAAACACATTTTCAACAAAAAAAATCCAAGACAAACATGAGTTTTGCATTCTTTAAATAACATTGTTTGCATATGACTAATTGTTTGACAGTAGAGAAATCTGCACAATGGATATTCAATGAGCAGACATCCTCTCAATGGATAGAATCACCTCAGCGGGAAAGACACTTCCAATAATAGGTATTCCATAAGCAAGGGGCATGACATGATGTCTAACACACCTGGGGCAGTCTCTCCAAAGGTTCCAAATAGCCAGGGGAAGATCTCCATCTGAATCACTTGGGGCATTACGCACGCATTCCAGCAACGAATCATGTGCCATCAAGAAAACATTTTTGACAGTACTATAACACAACACTATGGACAGTGACAACTCCCTACATCCTGAGAGCATGGACATAGTCGGAAAAGATCACGCATAAAAAGACCCGCTAGTTGACTGGCCTAGGCAAAAATAAGGGCATCCCGACGAACCAAAAAAGGTTTGGGTAAAAGTTAGGGATATACATATGAAAAAAAATTGTACACCCGACAAGTCGAAAACCTAAAAAGGTGGCTTGGGCAAAAAGGGGTATCCCGGTGGACTGAAAACCTGAAAGGGCGGTCCAGGCAAAAGTTAGGGATCAAAGCAGACGACTATGTCCCTTCATCTTGTCACTTACCTATCAGTAGAAGACTTATCATTCTGATCGGCGGTTACCAAGCACATCATGAGTTGGGATAACACTCAAGCTATCCACAAAGCCTCCTCAGGTACTTTCTCCAGCAGGTACAGGGGCAGGAAAGCCCTGATGCAAAGTCATTTCCGTATCCTCAGCATGCGTCCCAGTGACATCTACACTCCCCACAGAGTAGAGACAACTAAAGCTTTGACATCAGCTTCCCCAAACATGAGCTACTTTCCTCAGCAAAGCTCCTTCAGAGAGCCAACATCTATATTCCCCAACCAAATTTTATAATTGCAAGCGGTTCATAAAGTTGTCTCCCAAGCAGAGTTTATTTCTCTGAATACAGAAGCTCAATCCCCAATAGAGTTTATTCCTCCAGCTACGGAAGTTCATCCCCCTGCGAAGTTTACTTCTTCGAATCAGCAAAATCTTCCAGCAAGGCATCTCCTCTCTCAAACAGAGTTATTCCCCCACAGAGTTAATCTCAAGCAGAGTCTCTCCCTGGCAGAATATTCACAAAAAGAAAGGAGTAAATCCATGGCATAGTCATCTCCGTTCACCATCCCCAGCGGAAGTAGAAGAACCACTTTTTCTACAACAGTCAGGAATTCAATTTCCAGTACTCTCCAGCAGCAGTCATGGATTCATTTTCCCAGACTCAGATATGTCATAATAGCATTTCATGTTCATACATCATGACATGCGCATACATATTGCATACATCATAATCTCATTTATTTTGAAAACATCATCACACAATGCATTTCATGTATCACATATAATTAATCCTATACCTTTTCAGGAAAGATGGTTATCATCAACAATTCAACAAGTCCAAGATTAAATCCATGAAGCTATATATGTCATATCTGCAGACAACTAATGGAAAATTAGTTCCCGAAACCAAACGGGTCAATTAATCTACGTGATCAAATAAAGCAGCCCTACTACCCAGGCTTTTATTCCGAAGTAACCCTACTACCCAGGTTCCTTCTCATAGCCCTACTATCCCGGCTTTTATTTCGAAGTAACCCTACTACCCAGGTTCCTTCTCATAGCCCTACTACCCAGGCTTTTATTCCGAAGTAACCCTACTACCCAGGTTCCTTATCATAGCCCTATTATCCATACTTTTATTTCGAAGTAACCCTACTACCCAGGTTCCTTCTCATAGCCCTACTACCCAGGATTTTATTTTGAAGTAACCCTACTACCCAGGTTCCTTCTCATAGCCCTACTATCCAGACTTTATTTCGAAGTAACCCTACTACCCTTGTTCCTTCTCATAGCCCTACTACCCAGGCTTTATTTCGAAGTAACCCTACTACCCATGTTCCTTCTTATAGCCCTACTATCCAGGCTTTTATTTCGAAGTAACCCTACTACCCAGGTTCCTTCACATAGCCATACTACCCAAGATTTATTTCGAAGTAACCCTACTACCCAAATTCCTTCTCACAGCCCTACTACCCAGGCTTTTATTTCGAAGTAACCCTACTACCCAGGTTCCTTCTCATAGACCTACTATCCAAGCTTTTATTTTGAAGTAACCCTACTACCCAGGTTCCTTCTCATAGCCCTACTACCCAGGTTTTATTTCGAAGTAACTCTACTACCCAGGTTCCTTCTCATAGCCCTACTACCCAGACTTTTATTTTGATGTAACCCTACTACCCAGGTTCCTTCTCATAGCCCTACTATCCAGGCTTTTATTTCGAAGTAACTCTATTACCCAGGTTCCTTCTCATAGCCCTACTACCCAGGCTTTTATTTCGAAGTAACCCTGCTACCCAGGTTCCTTCTCATATCCCTACTACCCAGGCTTTATTTCGAAGTAACCCTACTACCCAGGTTCCTTCTCATAGCCCTACTACCCAGGATTTATTTAGAAGTAACCCTACTACCCAGGTTCCTTCTCATAGCCCTACTACCCAGGATTTTATTTCGAAGTAATCCTACTACCCAGGTTCCTTCTCACAGCCCTACACCCAGGCTTTATTCAAAAGCAGTCTTACTACCCAGGCTTCATTTCGATGTAACCCTACTACCCAGGTTCCTTCTCATAGCCCTACTATCCAGGCTCTTTTTCATGAATTATCTGACGCAATTTTGCATGAACTTATCCCGAGAAATCCCTATACAGGTTCCTTCTCTTTTATCTCTGGACAACATTTTACAACACTGTAAAACCTGGACCCGACCAGATACAGTCGATTTCATATTCCCCAGTAAGTTGCCGTGAAACCCGGACTCGACCAGATAACAACTCACTTTTGTATCATCAATCAAGAGTTAATTTCCCAGTAGAGTAATGGACAACCGAAGCTCCTAGACTCTATTACCCAGGACTTAAATCAACATTCCCCGGCGAAGTCCTCCCCAATGGCAGGTACAGAAGTTCTCGCAAAGGAATCTCTTATGCAAGCGATATCTTTTTAGGATGGTATCTTTAAACCCATCTCCGACGACTCTCCGTCGCCTTCCAAATGGAATCTGTAAGTCTATTATCGATAGACATTCACTTCATGCGAGTGCAAATTTCTGGGCACTCTAGTGTGCAATCATCTTCCACCTTCATATCACGAAAGACAGACAAGCCAATCTAAATCCTCAGGTTTAAGAAGATTGAACAAGGGCAGCTGCTGTACCCCAAAATTTACCCTCTTTATTTTCATACATGCATATCATTGGTTTTATGGTTATGAAATAAAGGTATGTTTAGCAAGCTTCATCAGGTTACAAGTGACGCTTATTTCGCCAATGGATGTTCTCAGAGTATTTTCCGTGCTGAAGATCGGTTCGTCGTTTTGCACTGATTCGGGGTTCAAAGATTCACAAGTCCAACCCTGCGCGTCATATTCAAGTGTTCTTTCACCAAGATATCTATGATAACGTATTCTAAAATTCAGGTTCGGCTCGAGATCCAATTATTTAAAGAAGGTCTCCGAATGTGCGAGTTTTCTCGAAGAAATATGGTGAAAAAGTGTGTTAAAAGTGCAGTTTTTACGCACTAAAAAATTCATAACTTGAAGACCGTGGATCATTTGGAACCTGTTCCAGTGGCCAAAATTCCGTCTTGACGTCATATACATTTTCATCTCTCACAGCTGGAAGCCAATTTCGATCAGAAGATCTTCAAAAATGCGTATTTATCAAGTATTTTCGTACAGAAAATTTATGACAGAAGTTTATTTGTGTCATGTTTAGAAAATCATAACTTGGTCAATTTTCATTGTATCGAGCTGGTTCTGGTGCCAAAATTTCAAAAATTGAGTTGGATATGTTTTCACAGGAGGTATCGAGTTCGATCAGTATCCAAAAGGCCTTCGTTTTTTCTCAGAGTGCGCGTGACGCGCCGAAAATCCTGAATATTGAATATTATTTCATCTGGGTTAAAACTTCGAAAATTCATAACTCGGTCATTTTTTATCGGATTGGGCCCATATTTTTACACTAGGTCACTGACTCAGATATCTACAACTTTTATTCAAAAATCGAGACCAAATTCTTCTCCGACCAATACCAATTTTTTATTGAAGAACGTGTCAGAGTTGACACTGGAGCCCAAAATAAGTTTGTCTGAGGCGAAACTTCAAAAATTCATAAATAATTCACCTTTTATCCGATTGAGCCCATTTTCGGACAGGAGTTAGTACTTAATGTCGGCTACATTTTGTTTTCACATTTTAACTTCAAAAATTGCACTTAATTCCCTGTGATTTAGCTTGGAACATGACAGACTCAAGTGAATAAAAATTTGCACTATTGCTTGTGGTTATTAGAGGCCCAATTGCACATTCAAAATCCATATTTTTTCTCTAATTTCCATTATATAATCTTATTCTTTTCATACAAACAGGACACAAAAAAAACCTTTTCCATAACCCTGTCAAAATATCAAATTCCTTCAAGAACCCTAAAAACCTTAAAATCCTTGTTACAAACTCTCATCTCACTACAAACAAGCCATCCTTGTTACAAACCCCTATCTCACTACTTCTCCAGTAAGGATAAGGCTGGTTTGATCTCCATGATCAAAATGGTGTAGAAGCATTCATACATATCATATCGGTTTTAACATTACAAAATTTCATATATTTGCTTTATTTGTATTTCATGATATAGTAATTTATTTAATGTGTTCATGAAATTCAACACTGCAGATTTAGACAAGGTCTCATGCAGGATTATTACAAAACGCTGAGGCCAAAACAAAACAACCACCAATGCATGACGAGGCAGACATCCTGAGAAGGTTAAGGGCGTGAGTTCAACACCCACCCCTATTGGTTTTGGTTTTCTTCCTTTCTATTTATCCTTTTACCTATTTTCATTCTTTCTGTTT
The DNA here is from genome assembly GCA_948472305.1 of Vicia faba. Classification (NCBI taxonomy): domain Eukaryota; kingdom Viridiplantae; phylum Streptophyta; class Magnoliopsida; order Fabales; family Fabaceae; genus Vicia; species Vicia faba. Next base: position 1,330,429,070 of record OX451737.1, on the reverse strand, counting down.
AAAACTTTTTTCATAAAACCTAACATTTTTCACAAATCTTCGATTTTTCATAATAAACTTGAATAATTAATTTTAGGTTTTAAATTAATTTTTGGTTCAACAACCACCCCTGACATTTGCATTATTTGTATTTTCTAACCCTCTTTTCATTGATGTTTCTTCCCCTATCTATTTTTTGGTAAACTTAATTATTTCTTGTTAACCATTACACATAAACTTTTTTAAAACCATTTTTTAATTAAAATTAATTAGGTTTTAGGTTTTTTTTAATTAACTTTTTTCAAAATTAACCTTTTTTTAAATTCGAACTAATTAGAATTTAGGTATTTTAATTAACTTTTTTTCAAAATTAACATTTTTATTAATTAAAATTAATTAGGTTTTTTAGGTTTATTTAATTAATTATCATAAATGATTTTTTCATAAAAAAAATCACCAAAACATTTTCTTTGCTATTTTCATCTTATTTTTATTTTCCTAGATAAAATGTATAGGGCGCATTCAACTGTAATAGCGTAGCTTTATTTTTCTCGCTTTTTTCATCATTATCATGTAATTGCTTCCGGGATGTAATAGTTTTAGGATTTCTCTTTCTTACTCTTCACTATTATGTAACTGTCCCAAAGCTCTGTAATAGCTTAGGTTTACATTTCCGCTTTTATCTTCTGCTACTATATTTTATGCAATGCTTAGATTAATCGGGTTGTATGAAAAGATAAAAATGAACGATAGAAAACCCTAATTACAAGATAAATATAACTGAAAAAACACATTTTACACACTTGCATCCCTAGGGTACTCCCCACTTGGTTGCCTCGGAAAACAATGGTCATGTCCCTCGAGCGTAGGGATATCTTAGCAAAAGACCCTCAATCTAAAAGTCATCATAAAGATCATAGTCCCTTAACGTCCCTCGAGTTGCCTATGAGAAATGATCTTGTTCCTCGATGTTGCCTATATGATGACAGTCCCTTTGAACTGCTAAGGTATCCCTATATGCTGCCTTCTATGACCATAACGATGAACCGCACTTGTCCCTCACACATCCAACGATAGGGCTACCTACTCACTAATAGTAGGATAACATTGTCTAAAGGATAGGGAGAAAAGAACGACCTTTTTGAGTATAAGTAGATAAGTTCTTAGATGCTTGCTCAAAACAACTTTTTGCACCTACACAAAAATATTTTCAAAAACACTTTCAAAAACATTTGCTTTATCAACACTCTTGAGGACTGATACAAGAGTTATCACAAAGCAAATTGCCGCACTAAGGCATTTTCAAAACAAATTTCAAAACATACAAAGCACAAGAAATTTTCAAAATGAGCAAATATCTAAGAGCCCGTAGAAAACTACGGATGGAAAGGGTGCTAACACCTTCCCTTTCCATAATCTACCCCCCTTACTCAGAAAACTCTTGAAAGGTCTTTTTCTGTTCTTTTCACCCTTTCCTTTGTTGGATAAAAGAAAAGTCGGTGGCGACTCTTGCTTACCGCAACATTTGCAAATAAAAAATGCAAACCAGTATTAAATAATCGGTTCTGCCACCGTATCACACATTCTAACTAACCATTTCAAGGATTTAGGAATTTATCTTTGTTTTTGTTTTGTAGGCCATGAAATCCTTCTGAAGAAATACCATTAGAAACAACTTTGTGAGAGAACACCCTCAACTCCAAGATTTAGCGTCAAGGGTACCTGAAGTCTCTCCTTTCACCAAGAAATGTGGTCGAATCCTCAGTTTGGCTACTTCCAATTTCCAAGAAGAGATGATGTGCATGCTCTTCCAATTCTTCGATCCCATGCATCATTGTTTCACCTTCCCTGACTATCAGTTAGTGCCAACACTAGAAGAATTCTCTCTTCTATTAGGAGTGTTCGTGCTTGATCAAACGCCGATCACCGGTTTAGAAAGGATTCCGAAACCTGAAGTCATGGCCGAAGCCTTGCATCTGAAGAGAGCCGACATTGTATCAAATTGGGAGACAAGAAGCAGAATCAAAGGGTTCCTAGCAAAGTTCTTATTGGAGAAGGCTCGTTCATTTTGGGAAGATTTGGATTTTCAAGCCTTTGAGGATGTCCTGGACCTTCTCATCTATGGTTTAGTTCTATTTCTTAACTCAGACCAATTCATAGATGTGAGTGCCATCATAGTCTTTCTCTCTCGTAATCCTATACCTACCTTGCTGGGAGACATTTTACATTGTTTCCATACTCGTACCATGAAGAAAAGAGGTACTCTCTTGTGTTGTATTCCCCTACTTGCCAAGTGGTTCACTTTGCACTTACCTCGATCAACATTGAAGAACGAGGAAAGATTGACATGGTCTCAAAGGATAATGTCTCTCACCAACTCCGATATTCATTGGTGTTCGAGATCCTTGGTGGATACTTCTATCATTGACCGTTGTGGGGAATTCCCTAATGTCCCTCTGCTTAGCATTAGGGGAGGTATCACTTACAACCCTTACTTAGCCTTGTGACAGTTTGGTTATGCTCGAAGAGATGGTCCTCATGATATGCTCATCCAAGGGTTGTTGTTTAATTACGAGAGTGATGATCAAGGTTATCGTCAGAGGTTTGCGAGAGCTTGGATGATGGTAAATAAAGCAGATAGTGGGACACTAGGGCGCAAGAACTCTATTCCCTTTGAACCTTACCTTAGGTGGGTACGAGCTCGTGCTCAGAAGCTCATGATGCCTTATCCCTCAATCCTACCAGTTATCATGGAGCCTATTACTGAAGAAGAAGTCCCGTATACTGTTCTCCATAACAACATGCCTACTTCTCTTGAAGACTTGCAAAAAGGTTGGATTCAGCTAAAGGAAGAACGAGATACCTTCGAGGTTCAATTCTACGCTAGCGAGAAAAGGGTTTTGGAGCTTACAAAGCAACTACATGAAGAATAGAGCTTGAACGCCTACCTTGCACCGAAGAGGATGCGTTCGACCTTTTTATCTTAGATATTTATTTTGTAAGCCCAAGAGGCGCGTTGTAATCATTTTGAACTAATTAATGAAAATTGATGTTTGTTCATTCTTTGTCTATACAAATTTAATTTTCATAAATCCTTGAAATCATTTGCATACACATCTTCCATACATCATAACATAATAGGTTTTTTCACGACATGTTTCCTTATCTCTCTGTTGTTTATTTCAGTAAGATAGATATCGAGAAAACAGTGAAGGACCTACAAGCATAAAACTCCCAATTTCAAGAGACTCTGCTAACCCTAGACAAGGGGAAACAAGAGTTAATGGCGTTGCTGGCATCCAAAAAGAAACCAAAAATAAAATCCCTAGTCAACATGGGTAGAAGGTTCAAAGAGCCGATCTGTAAGATACCGGTAGTGGAAGACTCATCTGAGGAAGACAAAAATAAAATTAGAGAAGCGAGGAGTACCCAGGCTGGGTGTATCAATGATCAAGCGTCCGATGATAAAGATTATTTTGACGAGCAGTATCCTCCTGCTGATGTTAAGTACAAGCAGCTAGAGGACAGACTGAAGGCCGTTGAGATTCAAGCCATCTCTGGTTTGGATTTTGATGATTTAGGTTTAATATATGGGGTTGTCATTCCCCACAAATTCAAAATAACGGTATTCATTAAGTATGACGGGGTATCCTGCCCAAAGCTTCACCTAAAGTCTTATGTGCGCAAAATACGACCGCACACCGCTGACAAGAAACTCTGGGTTCACTTCTTTCAAGAAAGCTTGGCTGGAACGCAATTAGAGTGGTTTTACCAGTTGGAGGGTTCCTGTATCCATACATGGGAAGACTTGGCCACCGCTTTCTATCACCAATACCAGTACAATGCCGACCTGGCACTGACAAGAGTTCAACTACAACACATGACGATGGGGAAAAATGAAGGGTTCAAAGAATACGCCTAAAAATGGAGGGATCTTGCCAGTAGGGTCCAACCGCCGTTAACTTATAGGGAACACATTGATATGTTTATGGGCACTTTATCTGGTCCAGTTTTTAACTTATTGGTTGGTTGTTCTTCATCCGGTTTGACCGAGCTGATCTTAACTGGTGAAAGAGTTGAAAGCGGTATCAAAAGCGAGAAGATTCCTATAGCATCTGCTTCCACCTTCAATCCCGTAAAGAAGCCCTTCGCTGGGAAGAAAGAAACGAATGTTGTGTACAGGGAAAGGGCCCGTAGCAAGAAGGATGGCTGTCTGTCTGTTAATGTTGTTCGGATTTCCAACCCAACTCTTGTTCAAAGACAATCTTCCAATCATCAACAGTTTGAGGCTCCTCTAAGACAATACACAAGGATAGACATGTCACTATCCCAAGCCTTACAACACCTGTTAAAGGCTAACTTGGTGACACTGTGTGATCCTCAGGCCAATCCAGATACATCCTCACCTAAATACAATCTGAATACCAAATGTGCATATCACTTGAATAGTCCTGGGCATGAGACTGACCAATGTTGGGCACCGAAGAATAAAATTCAAGACTTAATAGACAACAAGACCATCGAATTTGATCCGCCTCCAGTTCCCAATATGATAACGGCACCAATGCCAAACCATGGTAAGGGTGTCAATGCTGTTGAAGACACCGTTTTTGTTTCCTCCGTCAAAGACTTGACTACTCCGTTGACCATTATCAAAAAGAACTTGCTGAAAGCCGAGATTTTCCCTGGCTGTTTGAAGGATTGTGATTGTTACTCCACATAACTCAGTGGATGCAAATGGCTGAAGGAAGGTATTCAACGCCTAATGAATAGCCATGAGATCCTATTTCAGAAGACTCGGTCTGCCAAAAGTTTGACCAATAAGATTAAAGACCTCTCCATCATAACGATTTCAAACAAGCCTCTTAGGATCTCCTCCAAGGGTCCTATCAGGATTTCAAATGAACCGACTGTTGCTCCTCTGATAATTACCGCCCTCGGGCCAATTCCGTACTCTTCCAACAAAGCAGTGCCATGGAACTATGGTGTTGAGGTGTTTTACCATGGAATAAATCAAGATGCTTGGATTGAAGAAATAAAAGCTGATGACATTGGTAACATTACTGGTTCTAGTAAGGTGACCAGAACTGGGAGAATCTTTTCACCCAACATATCACCACCAGTTGCTACAAAGGCACATGTCTGCATCTCCGCTGCTAAGCCTAGTGCTGATACAAGGGGAAAAGAGAAGGTAGTTGAGCCTGTTGAGACAGAGATACCCGCAAAATACATTGCTGCTGAGGAACCTTCCGCTCGAGAAATGGATGAGATCTTGAAAATTATAAAAAGGAGTGATTTCAAGATAGTGGAGCTGATGGGGTAAACCCCTTCCAAGATTTCCATGTTATTTTTGCTACTTTATTCCGATGCTCATGCTCAGGCATTAATAAAATTCTTGAAGAAGGCTCATGTCCCTCATGAGACCACAACTGACCAGTTTGAAAATTGTGTGGTAAGCTTGACGGCCGACAATGGTTTGGAGTTCTCGGATGCTGATATGACACCACTTGGAAATAACCATAACAAAGCTCTGTATGTTTCTGTTGAATGCAAGGGGACTACCCTGGCACATGTTCTGGTTGACACGGGCTCTTCTTTAAACGTGCTACCCAAGGGAGCCTTGGACCGTTTAGACTGTGAAGGACTGGTATTGAAACCAAGTGATATTATTGTGAGGGCTTTCGATGGGTCCAAAAGGACAGTTCATGGAGAGGTGGATCTCCCGATCAAGGTGGACTCACATATTTTCAACTCTACTTTCTACATCATGGATATCTGTCCTGCTTACTCCTGTTTGTTGGGTCGCCCTTGGATCCATGGAGCAGGGGCAGTAACGTCAACCCTTCATCAAAAGCTCAAGTACCTGGTCAAGGGAAGGATTGTCACTGTTTTTGGTGAGAAGGAGTTCATGGTAAGCCACCTCAATTCTTTCAAATATGTGGAGATGGATGGTGAATTTATAGAAACCCCGTGTCAGGCTTTTGAAGTTGTGCCACCAATGGTTGCTACTGCCAAATGTTCCTATGATCTGTCCAAAGCTGGTAAGGTCGTGCCAAAGATGGTTTCATTTAGAGATGCTCGTGCCGCAGTCAAAGAAGGAAGTCGTGATACTTGGGGGCAACTCCCCGAGATCCTATTTAAAGCAGACAAATGTGGTTTGGGCTTCACTATCAAGGCTCAGAAGGAAGTGAGGCACGCTCGTGCAGGGAAACCCCCTCTCCGTATTAGAAGTCATGAAGTAAACACTTTGGGTGATTCTGATGATGAATGTGCATTTGAATAACGGGTATACCCTACTACAACAAAGATCAACAATTGGCACGCAAAGGACTTCATTCCCATCTCCTTCATTGAGGAGTAATTACTTGTTTGTTGCTTTCTATTAATTCAAGAACATTTTGTCTGTAATATTAAACAATGAATTTTAAGCCATATGCCTTGCCCGGGGCACTTTGGTCCATTTGTTAAGGGTTTTATTTATGTTCATCTTATCATATGCTCATTCAATACAAATCATTGGACTTTTGCATTAAAACCTTTGTGCTCATTGCCTTTATTTCTCTTTAAATGCGTTTTTTCAAAATAGCCATGTATCTTACATGCGCACACACACACATACACACACACACACACACACACACACACACATACACACACACACACACACACACACACACACACACACACACACTTGCAGGTCCTTATCCACTCCGAATCTCATTACTAATGACTCAACTATTTCCAACTATGATTTCGAACATCCAATTAATCGAGCCGAAGACGAAAGCGAGGAAGATTGTGAAATACCGGGAGAACTATCCAGACTTCTATTGCAAGAGGAAAGGCTATTCAAGCGCATGAAGAGTTAGTTGAAGTCATCAATCTAGGTACCGAGACATACAAGAAAGAAGTTAAGATTGGCGCTAACTTAGAAAGCAGTGTCAAGAGAAGATTGGTCCAGATGTTGCATGACTATGTGGAAGTGTTTGCTTGGTCGTATGAAGATATGCCATGGTTGGATACCGACATTGTAGTTCATTGTCTGCTGACAAAGGAAGATTGTCCTCCTGTCAAACAAAAAGTTCGTCGCATGAAGTCTGACATGTCTGAAAAGATAAAAGCTAAAGTGATGAAACAATTTGATGCGGGATTCCTAGCTGTGACATCTTACCCCCAATGGGTTGCCAACATGGTGCCAGTACCAAAGAAAGACGGAAAAGTTTGTATGTGCGTAGATTACAGGGATCTGAATAGGGCAAGCCCCAAGGATGACTTCCCTCTACCATATATTAATGTCTTGGTCGATAACACTACTCAGCATAAAGTCTTCTCTTTCATGGATGGCTTCTCCGGCTATAATCAAATTAAGATGGCTCCCGAAGACATGGAGAAAACCACTTTCATTACACAATGGGGCACTTTTTATTACAAGGTCATGCCGTTCGGATTAAATAATGCAGATGCAACATATCAAAGGGCTATGGTAGCTTTGTTTCATGATATGATCCATCATGAAATAGAGGTCTATGTGGATGATATGATTGCAATATCACAAACTGAGGAAGAACATCTCAATCACCTATACAAGCTATTCGAGAGGCTGAAAAAGTACAAGTTGAGGTTGAACCCTAATAAGCGCACATTCGGAGTACGATCTGGAAAGCTTCTAGGTTTTGATGTCAGTGGTAAAGGCATCAACGTTGATCCTGCCAAGGTGAAGGCCATCCAAGAAATGCCAGTCCCCCACTCTGAAAAGGAAGTTATAGGATTCTTGGGTCGTCTTAACTATATCACCCGTTTCATATCTCACTTAACTACTACTTGTGAGCCAATCTTCAAACTCTTGAAGAAGGATCAAGTAGTCAGATGGAATGATGAATGCCAAGCTGCCTTCGACAAAATCAAAGAATATCTGCAGGAACCTCCTATCCTCATGCCTCCAGTTGAAGGAAGACCCTTGATCATGTACTTGACGGTTCTATAGAATTCTATGGGTGTGTGTTGGGCCAACATGACGAGTCTGGCTGAAAAGAGCATGTTATTTACTACCTGAGCAAAAAGTTTACTGACTGTGAAACCAGATATTCACTTCTCGAGAAAACATGCTGCACTATGGCATGGGTTTCTCGCTGGTTAAGACAATATATGTTGACTCATACCACTCTACTGATTTCTAAGATGGACCTTATCAAGTACATCTTCGAGAAACCTGCTCTTTCCGGATGATTAGCTAGATGTCAAATGAACTTGACTGAGTACGATATTCAATACACAATGCAAAAGGCCATCAAAGAAAGTGTATTAGCAGATCATTTGGCCCATCAAGATGTTGATGATTATCAGTCTATGAACTTTGACTTCCCGGATGAGAATATCATGCTAGTAACTGACTGCGCGAAACTTGGACCGTATGACGGACCTGAACAAGGATCCCAATGGACTATGGTCTTTGATGGGGCTTCCAACGCTTTGGGTAACGGAGTTGGTGCTGTGATAATCTCCCCTGAAGGTTGCCACACTCCTTTCACTACCAGACTATGCTTCGCTTGTACGAACAACATGGATGAGTACGAAGCATGCATTTTGGGTCTGAAGGCTGTCATTGATTTGAGGATCAAGCACTTACATGTATTCGGAAATTCCGCTTTGGTGATTAGCCAAGTAAAAGGAGATTGGGACACTAAACACCCTAATCTTATTCCTTACAAGGAACTTGTGCTGTCTCTGATTCCTTACTTCGAAGAGATCACCTTTGAACACTTCCCTAGGGAAGAAAGTTAGTTAGCCGATGCTTTGGCCATAATGTCTTCTATGTTCAAGGTCAAATGGGACAACAAAGCTCCTATGATTACAATTGAGAGATTTGACGAATCTGCACACTGCTATGAGCTCAACACTGACACAGAAAAGCCATGGTACCATAAGGTGAAGAAATACCTTGAAGCACAAGAGTTTCCCGAAGGAGCTTCCATCAATGACAAAAAATTCTTACAAAGATTCTCAGCCAAATTCTTCCTAAGTAATGGAATCTTGTACAAACGTAGCCATGATTCTACTCTACTCCGATGTGTGGACAAGAAGGAGGCAGAGGAAATTATGGAAGACATGCATGATGGTCTCTTTGGGACTCACTCTAGCGGACATATTATGGCCAAGAAAATCCTGAGAGCGGGTTACTATTGGTCAACGATGGAGGTTGATTTCCATCACCACTCAAGAACTTGCCACAAATGATAAGTCTATGCTGACAAGTTCTATGTGCCTCCTATTTCTATGAACGTCATGACCGCTCCGTGGCCATTTACAATATGGGGCATTGACATGATTGGAGAGATCATACCTACTGCTTCCAATGGACATCGCTTCATTCTGGTCGCTATAGATTATTTCACCAAATGGGTCGAATCCGCCTCATTTGCCTCAGTCACCAAGAAAGTGGTAGCCAGATTCATCAAACATAACCTCATCTGCTGCTATGGTATCCTCGAAAGGATCATCACCGACAATGGGACTAACCTCAATAATTCTATGATTACCAAACTTTACACTCAGTTTAAAATCAAGCATCACAATTCTTCTCCGTATAGACCTAAGATGAATGGTGCAGTGGAAGAAGCCAACAAAAACATTAAGAAGATTATGCAGAAGATGGTAGTGACCTACAAGGACTGGCATGAGATGTTATTGTTTTCTCTTTATGGTTACCGTACTTCAGCTAGAACATCAACTGGGGAAACTCGCATTTCTTTGGTCTATGGCATGGAAGTTGTCATACCAGTGGAAGTTCAGATTCCCTCACTAAGGATTATGAATGAGGCAAGCCTAGGCGAAGATGAATGGATTTAGACAAGATTGGATCAGTTGAACTTGATTGATGAAAAGCGAATGGCTGCCGTTTGTCATGGTCAAATGTACCAAAAACGCATGATCAAGGATTTTAACAAAAAGATCAGGCCTCGAGTATATCAAGCTGGTGACTTGGTAATAAAGCGCATCATTTTTCCACAAGGCGACCCCAGGGGCAAATGGACTCCCACCTACGAAGGACCATTTATTGTCAAGAAAGTTTTCTCTGGTGGTGCCATGATGCTGACTACCATGGATGGAGAAGACTTCCCACATCCTGTAAACACGGACATAGTTAAAAAATACTATGCATAAAAGACCCGCTAGGTTGACACACCTAGACAAGATAAAGGCATCCCGACAAACCAAAAGGTTTGGGCAAAAATTAGGGATATATGCAAAAGATTGTACACCCGGCAAGTTGAAAACCCGAAAGGGCGACTTGGGCAAAAATGGGTATCCTGGTGGGCTGAAAACCCAAAAGGGCGGTCCAGGAAAAAGTTAAGGATTGAAAGCGTATGGCTATGTCCCGCGGGATCACCACCGTCGACTTTATTACCAAGGTACAACTTCAAACGGTCCAACATCAGTCCAATCAACTTCTATCAACGGAAAGGGACATTCGAAGACATTGGAGAAATAGTAGAGTTGGAATGTAATGAGATCACTTCCACATGGCTATTATCTTTGTTTTCATTTTTGTTTTCCTTTCGATGATTTCCTCTTACTAGGATCTTCGTCTCTTTGTACAAAAACGCCTATTCATGGGCAAAAAATATCAATACAAATATACTTTGAAGTGCAAACTTTCTGTTTGGTTTTGAATGCAAAGATGTCCAATGACTAAAATTTGAATGAACATATGCATATGAACATAATTAAAACTATCTAGCACATGTGTTCCTGCCAAGCAGCAACAAGCATCTCTTTATGTATATCCCCATAGAGTTATCTCATTAGCATTATCCCCACAAGGTCGGCTACAATAAACCTTTCCCCAACAGAGTTTCCCGCAAAGTCCCTTTGCATAAGTTGGTAGCTAGCCAGAGTCTCAACCTCTTAACAGTCTTCTCCCCAGCTAAGTTGGTCCTAAAAGAAGAAGCCTTGTGGATCTCTTCCTAAAAGAACTCACCTCGTCAGTAGTTCGTCAAGTATTCCTCAACAGGGTTTATTTCCCTAGGAAGGTTTATTTCCTCAACTAAGTTTATTTCCCGGCTGAGTCTGTCTCCCCCAGCCGAGTCTATCCTCTCCAGCTTGAGTTTGCCTCCCAGACTATTGAAAATCAGAGGACCATAACCCCTGATCCCCAGTGAAGTCGCCAGCAAAGTCATTGTTATCCCCGAAAGTTGTTGTGAAGCCTATACCCGACCAGATAACAGTTTAACTTCAGCAAGTTGTCGTGAAGCATGGATCTGACCAGATAACATTCAACTTCATTCTTCCAAACAAGTTAATATGAATCCTGGACCCAACCAGATAATAGTACAACTTTCAAGTTACTATGAAGCTTGGACCCGACCAGATAATAGTACAACTTTCAGTCACTATGAAGCCTGGACCCGACCAGATAATAGTGTAACTTCTCAAAATACTATGAAGCCTGGACCCGACCAGATAATAGTTAATTTCTCAAAGACTCTATGAAGCCTAGACCCGACCAGATAATAGTTTAGCTCCTCGAGATATTGAAAACTGGACTCAACCAGACAAGGGTTTAATTTCTTTTCCCCAGTAGAGTTTGCCTCTACCCCAGTAAGTTATTGTGAAGCCTAGATCCGACCAAATATCAGTTCAACTTCAACTATTCAAGAAAGTTATTGTGAAGCCTGGAATCTGACCAGATAGCAATTAACTTTATTCCCTCAGAAATTTGTTGTGAAACCTGGAATCCGACTAGATAACAATTAATTTCAAGCAAGTTATTGTGAAGCCTGGATCCGACCAGATATCAGTTCAACTTCGTCTATTCAAGAAAGTTATTATGAAGCCTGGAGTCCGACCAGATAACAACTAGCTACAATCCCCAGCGAGTCACTATGAAGCCTGGACCCGACCAGATAATAGTGTAACTTTTCAAAAAAAACTATGAAGCCTGGAACGTGCCAGATAATAGTTACCACTTCAAGTTACTGTGAAGCCTGGAACCCGACCAGATAATAGTTCAACCTCAAGAAATTTTCTGTGAAGCCTAGAATCCGACCAGATAACATTTAATTTAATTTTCCCCAGTCGTTGCGAAGCTTGGAATACGACCAGATAGCAGTCAACTTCTTTATCCCCAACAAATTGTTGCCAAGCCTGGATTTCGACCAAATAACAGCCAACTTCCGTTGCTCTCCAGTCAGGAATAATTCCCCAGTAAAGCATTGAACAATCAAAACTCCTAAGTTTTTTCCCCCAAGCAGAGATTGACACTCTTCATAGAGTTTTCTTAAACGAGTCTGTATTCCCCAGCGGAGTTTCTCCTCAAACAACGAAACAGGAATTCCCAGCAGAAACATCCTAAAACAGGAGGAGCATACTCTTCATCCTCAGCAGCAGTCTGGGAGCTCATTTCCCAAGGCTCATCAGCATGTTGTTAAGGATTTATTTTCCTAGACAAAGACACGTTGCACTAAACGCATCACATTCATAAACCATAATGCATACATGACAAATGCATACAACATAATCTCATTTATTTTGAGAACATCATTACACCATGCATACATCTGCATACAACTAATCTTTTTCCTTGCAGAAAAATCTACAGACGAAGGCATCTACCACTCCAGTTTAAATCAACCAAAAGACTTATCCTGATACTTTCCTCAGTCACTCTGAATGGCATCTCTAAGCCCATTCCCTACGCAATCAACTAACACATCATCGAGTGCAAATTTCTGGGTACTCTAGTGTTCAATCATCTTCCACCTTCAAGTCACGAATGGCAGACTCGCCAATTTAACTCTTCAGGTTCAAGAAGATTGAACAGGGGCAGCTATTGTACCCCAAAATTCACCCTCACATTTCTTAATGATTCTCTCACAAAATCTTTCATGACATCAAGTTTGCAGCACCGATACATCAATTTAGGTTTGGAATTGGCACAAGGGTAAAATGGTCAATTGCACACTGAAATGTCAAAGTTTGACTTTTGGATCAAAATCAAGTTTCAAGAATCATATTTCACCAAGATATGTTAAATTATGAAGTTTGTTTCATCAAGAAAATCAAAAATCAAGATTATGTTGAAAAAGTCAAAATTCTAAATACTTAGAAATTTTTCTAAGTGTTTAGGAAATATGATAAGTTCAGAACTTTTGTCCAGATTTTCACTATGATGCAAGCCGATTCTGGAAGAACTTATGACACAAGAATTGTAGATTTCAATGAGATCTAAAACATTGAAGAACATAACTTCTCCTAAAAATGCTAGGATTTCAAGTTATAAATCCTTGAAGACACGTCATTGAAACTTAAACATTCAGTAAATTCTGGACCTTTCTAAAACAGGATTTGGTTAGAACTTCTGGACTAGTTTTCACGTAGGTTCAATCAGAATTTGCAAGAGTAATTCAAAGAGGGTCTATAAAGCATGTTACAAGCTTTCTGAAAAGCCTGAGAACTCCTTCAGAATACGCTGGAGCAGGGAGATTCAAAGATTAGAAGTTGGATATTTGTTCTAAGTTACGCTGATGCTGAACTTCTGATCCAGATTAAGCTATGATGCATAATCTCATATTACAGGATTTCTGGTTTGATAAATCTCATCATCATTTAATGCTCACACCCACTTTTGAGTCTTTATCCAAAGGATTTCCCCACGTGTGGCATATAAGTACCATTGATGTCCTTGAAAAGAAAACTTTTGTACAAAGTTTATGCTGGGCCCATACTCTACTTTTGCTTCTGAGGGTACTTTTTCATAATTCATGCTTACAAATCCAGCTTAGGCACGGCTAAAAGCTGCTAACCACCCTACTTTGTTCCTTGAACCATACTTGTCTAAACTTGCTTCACGAACAAGTTAGTGCCCTAGCATATGATGGTTGTACTCTTGACTTCTCTAAGCTACTAAATCCTTGCCTATAAATTGAACTTCATTTGCAACTGAAAAAAGGTCGAGAATTTGAGAAAAATCCTTGAAACTTTGCTGAAATTTCAAAGAACTTGAAACTATAAAATACAAAACCTGTTAGTTTCTGGTTTTTGCATCCAAGTTCTAATTTTCCTTGTGAATTTCCCAACCAAATCACCCACTCAGTTTCTAACTCACATTTAGAAACAGTCCCAACTTATATTTACATACTGCAATTCCATCTCCACCAACTTCCATTTCAAAAATCAGAACTTTGCTTCTTGGCTGTTCCAGAATTTTCTGGCCATTCATAGCTCAAGTTAAAGATTGTTCCAGCCTTCTGAGCACGTGAGAAAGCTGACCAGAACACCACAACAGCCAGAACTAGACTCTAATTCAAAATAATCTCCAGAAGCAAGGTAAGTTCCTTCTGATTGTTATCTCATTACTTAGGCATTGATAGACTTGCATGTCCAAAAATACAATGTAGACATCCTGACGTTGATTCTGTACAAATTCATTAGATTTCATGTATTTTTCCCTAAGTAGAGAGAACTCCAGTTCATAACTTCTTAAGGAAATTAGGATTCAAAATTAGGATTAGCAAAATTCATGCTTGCCTCTGATTTACAATCTTGATATTCTATGTTTCTGAAACCATGATGAAACCTGCCATAACTGCTATGTGTGCATTTTCTGTTTTGTTGAGAAATGGCTAAGCTGCAAATGCTCTGACTGGCGTGAGGAAGGAGATAAAGATCATCATCAGAATTTACTTTGTGGTATATGTCTATGTTTTTGCTTCTAACACCGGACGTATAGCCACCATAGTGGTAGACATCGTGTGCATAAGACATTAGTGTTAAGGGTCCTGAGTTCTAGTCCCAGAAACACCTTTTTTTATGTCTATTTCCTGAAATTTTTACCCCACTAGGTGGACCAGAACTTCTAGATCAACCCCCTTTAATTGCTTATCAAAACATTGATCAAGGGCTAGAACTTCTAGACATTCCCATCCAACAACATTGACACCTCATATACCCATTATCAGAACTTCTAGTTTGCCAGTGACACCAGAACTTCCAAACTCCCTCAATATCCAGAATTTCCAAACTCTCTCAGCAACCAGAACTTCTGACCTTCCAGCAACATTAGAACTTCTAGGTTTCCAGTTGCATCAGAATTTCCAGGATTTCCCTCGTTCCCAGCAACCCAGAATTTTAGTGCACCCGGACCCAGAACTTCTGAGCTTCCCCTTTTCTGCTAACATTTTATTTTTGACTTGCAGTGCACTAAAGTCATAACTTCTGTTCTCTCTTATTTCAGCAAAGCGCTGATTCTGACCCCTTTTTCTCTTATTATTTTTATCATCACTTTATTTTCATTAAATCAAAAACACCAAAAACATTTTTATATTCACGTACTTTATTTTATTTCTTTTAAAACCAAAAGACTAAAAATAGTTTCTTAAGCCAATTCACTTCTTCTCTTAACAAAAACAAAACAAGTCCATTTTACATTTCTTGTACATTATTTCAATATGGTTGTAATAGATAATTAGGACTTTAATTTCTTGCAATCCCCATTTGTAAATTTGTATACCCCATCCCTCTAATGATTGTAATAGCGTAGAATATTTACTTTCCGCAATTTACCGCTTTCATATAAATGCTAGTAATTAGGATTTGTATGGGAATATAAAAATCAATCTTAGAGAACACTAATCCAAGATAAACCAAGCATGAAATGCAAACACTTTCACACATGCACCCTTAGGGTAATTCCACTTGTTGCCTTATAAAAATGGTCATGTTATGCATGTGGGATGTCTTAGCAAGAACAATCAAAATACAAGATCATAGTCCCTCGATGACCCTCCAAATGTTGCCTTTCAAATGATCGTATTCCCTCAAGAGAAACACTAAGATATCTCACAACATTTATATCATGACTATATGATGACCCACGCCCGTCCCTTTTTACATCCAAAGATAAGGCTTCTTACCAATCAACGGTAAGATAGAAATATCAAAGGAAAGGAGGAAATGAATGAAAGACTTTTTGAGTAGGTAGAGATGTTCCTAGTTTCCTGCTCACTTTCAAAACAAACACACACCAAACACTTTCAAAACATTGAAATATTTTCAAAAGTCCAACACTTTGTATGCGTTCTTATAAAACGAGAACCATTACAAAGTTTGCCTAAACGAATGCACCTTTTAAAAATACTTTCAAAAATCACCACAAAGCACACTTTTAAATAAAAGCAAGTGATCTAGCAAGCAACTAAGAGCCTATAGATAACTATGGATGAAAAGGGTGTTAACACCTCCCCTTTTTATAATCTACCCCCCGCACTCAAGAAAATAAGCTTAAAGGTCTTTCCTATTCTTTTCACCCTTTCCTTCATTGGGTAAAAGAAAAGTCGATGGCGACTCTTGCTAAACCGCAACAATTGAAATCAAACGCAAAACATCCCAAGCCAGTTCTCCCATCGTATTACAGACGTCAAATCATCATCAGAGAAACCAAGTCCATTGTCAGCAGTCAGACTAGCAACACAGTTCTCGAATTGGTCGGCAGAAGTCTCTTGAGGCACATGAGCAGACTTCATAAACTCCACCAAAGCCTTAGCATGGGCTTCGGAGCATAACAACAAGGCCAGCATTGAAATTTTTGAGGGGGTCTGCCCCAATTGTTCCACAACATTATAAGCACTCTTCCGTATGATTTTTAAGATTTCCTCTATTTCTCGTTTGGAGGCTTCATGAATGGCTTCTTTAGGTGCCTCCATCTGGGTAGGCTCAACCAGTACTTCTTTTCCCCGAGCCTCAGCTGACTTAGTAGCAGGAATAACAACAGGAGTGACAATAGGAGTAGCAACATGAGTAATAACAGGAGTAACAACATGAGTATTAGTAGGAATAACCAAAGGAGTGGCAACAGTCTTCGGACAGATTTCAGGAGAGAAAATCCTTCCGCTTCTGGTGATTTTACTGGTCCTAACAATGTTGTCGATGTTAGGATCAGTATCTTCATTCTTAATGGTCAGTAGGTCTTGCTTGACGCCATGGTAGTAGACGTCAGCTTCATAATTCCAAGGAATAGCCTTGTCAGAGGAATATGGTATTGGCCCTGGAAAGGTGATAATTAAAGGAGCAACCTTAGGAGTGGATGTAATCCTGACAGGTCTTTTGGAGAATACCTTGGGAGGATTGTCGAAAATGGTAATAATTGACACATATTTGCACAAACTTCTTGTAGAGGGAGTCTTCTCAAACAGAATTTCCTTGTTGTTCATCAGGCGTTGGACACCTATATTCAACAAAAAATAACCATTGGGTAGAGACGCACACAGGTGGCAACCTTCACCATATCCCAGAAATAAATCGGCTTGCAAGAGATTCTTTTTAACAACTGGCAGAGGAGTAGCTAGTTCATCAACAGAAGAAACAAACAGGTCGTCATCAACAACATTAATACCCTGGTCATGCTTAGGCATGGGTGAATTTATCACATTAGGGGTCTCAGGAGGGTCAAATTCAATCACCTTTGCATCAATAAGATCTTGCACTTTATTCTTCAGAGCCCAACAGTCATTTGTATCATGCCCTATACTGTTGGAGTGGTAGGCACACCGAGCATTTGAATTATAACAGGGAGATGTAGTATTTGGATTTTTAGGAGCCTCCCTCAGAGTAACCAGATTAGACTTCAACAAGTGTGGAAAAACCTAAGATAAGGACATGTTAAATCGGGTGAACTGTCTTCTGGGCGCATCCTTCCTGCACTGATTGTTTTGTTTTTGATTTGGCGCAGGGTTGGAGATCATCACAGCTCCTACCATTGGACAGTTTTCAGCTTTGCTTTGATTCCTTTGACCGTAGAAAACATTTCCTTCTTTCTTCCCAGAGAATGGTTTCTTCACCGTACTTGAAGATGCATCTCTCTGAATCTTACTGCTTTTGATACCAACTTCTACTCGTTCACCAGTCAATATCAGCTCAGTAAACTCGGCCGAAGAACTTCTGATCAGATGGTTGAAAAATGGACCAGAAAAAGTACCCAAGAACATATCTACCAGCTCTCTATCAGACAGAGGAGGCTGGACTCTTCCTGCAAGATCTCTCCACTCCTGAGCATAATCTTTGAAGCCCTCTCTAGAACCCATAGACATGCTTTAAAGTTGTGTACGGGTTGGAGCGAGGTCAGCATTATATTGGTACTGCCTGTAGAAAGCACCAGCCAGATCCTCCCAGTTGCAGATGTTGGTTCCCTCCAGTTGATAGAACCATTCCAATTGAGTCCCTGATAAACTTTCCTGGAAGAAATGCACCCACAAATTCGTATCAGTGGTGTGAGGTTGGATCTTCCTGACATAAGACCTCAGATGCAGCTTAGGACATGAAACCCCATCATATTTAGCAAACACGGGAACCTTGAACTTCTGTGGAATGACCACTCCAGAAACCAGCCCTAATTCTTCAAAATCTAGACCAGGTACCCTCTAAATTTCCATTGCGTTGAGACGATCCTCCAGCTGTTTGTATTTGTCATCAGCAGGAGGATACTGCTCTTCATCATAATCAGACTCTTCTTCATCAGACCCTGGAATGTGGTATTCTTCTCTTCTCTTCTCTTCCAGATTGTCTCCCTCATTTGACGGATTGCAAATTCTAGAGCTTGCTTTGCTGGTCATCTGAATCTCCTTCCCATATTCAAGACACCCACTAGTTTCTTTGTCTTTTTCTTCTTGTCTTTGAGAATGAAAGTGTAATACGGCAGGAGAACTGACTTGGGTGTTTTGTGTTTGATCGCAATTGTTACGGATAGCAAGAGTCGCCGCCGACTTTTCTTTTATCTAATAAGGAAAGGGTGAAAAGAACAAGAAAGACCTTTAGAGATGTTTTCTTGAGTTCCGGAGGTAGGTTATGAAAAGGGAAGGTGTTAGCACCCTTTTCATCTGTAGTTATCTATGGGCTCTTAGTTTCTTGCTAGATCAACTTGCTTTGTTTGAAAATGTGCTTTTCTGGTGTGGGTTTGAAAATATTTTGAAAAAAACGTCTTTGTAATGATTCTCGTTTCTATAAGAATGCGTACAAAGAGTTGGTTTTGAAAAATAGTTCAAAGAGGTGTTTGTGGAAGATGTTTTTGAAAGTGATTTTGAAAAGTGCCTTTGTAATGATTCTCGTCTCTATAAGAATGCGTACAAAGAGTTTTGACTTTTGAAAATGTTTCAATTGAAAGTGTTGGTGTTAAAATGGTTTTTTTTTTGTGAGAGAGCAAGCAACTATGAGCATCCTACCTACTCAAAAGGTCTTTGTTCTTTTCCTCCCCCTTTAGATGTTGCTATCTTACCATTGATTGATAAGAAGCCCCATTGTTGGATGTGAAGGGACGGGCGTGGGTCATTTTTATAGTCATAGAAGGCAACCTATGAGACGTTTTAGCAATTCCGTAAGGGACTAGATCATTTACCGAAGGCAACATTAAGGGACATTGAGGGACTACGATCTTTTTATCGAGGATCTTTGCTAAAACACCCATATTCGAGGGACATGACTATTTTCCGAGGCAACAAGTGAGATTACCCTAGAGGTGCATGTGTGTGAATAGTGTGTTTGATTGCATGCATTTTGTCTTTGATTAGGGTGATCTACTTGTTGGTTTTATCTTACCATACACCCTAATTACTAACATTTATGAAAGCAATGAAAATGCGGGAAATAAAGGTCCTACGCTATTACATGTTTTTTGGGGGATGGGGTGTACAATTTGCAAATGGGGATGAAATAGGTGTCTAATTATTACAACCATATCGAATAAGTAGACAGTAATGAATAATGCAAAAACAATGTAAAAAAGAAGAAAACTGCATTTTGAACTATTATGTGTCGACACATGCTGTTATGCATCGACACATAAATTTTGATTGCTCTTGTAAAACAAAATCAGCTCAGTATGAGTCGACACATAATGAGATGTGTAGAATCATGCACCTATTTGTGTCAACACATACGCATTTTGCATTGACTCGTGCACCTTTCATTCTTCTGTTTTGAGGCCTTGATAGCAGTATGAGTCGATGCATAAGGCCATGTGTCAACTCATACCCTGTTTTATCATTAAAATGAGTCGACCCATGTGGGTATGTGTCGACTCATGCTGCAGTTTTTTGTCTCTATCACCATTCTTTTGCATGTATCAGTCAGTTTTCAACATACAAATGATAAAAATGAACAACAAGTAAATGATTAACTTCAAGAGTAGTGATTTCTACATCCTATCTTCAGAAATAAACCAAAAATGATGTATGGAAAATGCAAGGTTAAGATGACTTACCTTGAGACTGCACTTTATGTTTTGAGTATGAATACCCTTCAGAATGTTGTGTGTACCTTAATGAAACTCCATAAAGCTACTAGACCTCCCTTTGTGTTGAAGGTTGTTGAACCAACTCCAAACAGTCAAGTTTATGTAATATTGTCTTTGGTTTAGCAGTTGAGAATAAGGGCACTACATAAAATGTTCTTGTGCTTGAACAACATCTATGTGATGTGAAGTGTTTAGAGGGTTTATGGGAGAGTTTGCAAGGTTGTACAATAATGGGTTGAGGACTTTTCTGTTTTGTGAATCAAAACAGAGTTGAAGATGAGAAGAGTTTTATGAAAATGAGTTGAGTTTTATGAATGAGCAGAGTTTAACGAAAGTTATGTTTTTCTCTTCTCTCTTTTCCTCTCCATAAAATCCTCCTTATGTCTTATGAAATATTCCCTTTTGTAGATCCTTGACAGAGGTTTAGGAGGGAAACAAAATAATTTATTTTGAACTATTTTTTCCTACTGCTTTGATACTTTTTCCACACAATTTTATTTTTCCGTTTTGCTGCAATTTTGTGGCTGTTATGATGCAGGTTGGAGCAGACAACATAGAGCAGTTTTGGACTGTATAGGACATCATATACAGGTTTTTGTGACAGGTTTGTGGTGCAGCATAACACAAGTTTTTTTGTAGGACAGCAATGGAGTAGGGTTTTGGAGTGTTGCGACAATGTATAGAAGTAGCATATCATACTTTGTTCAGCAATAACTTGGACAACATAGTTTGCAGCATGAAACAAGTTTGGTTTATGGAGTAATTTATGCAAAGTTTATCAAAGACAAAGCATTATGGCAAGGTTTTGAGTCAAAGGAAAAAGTCCAAACAATACAAAGTTTAGGATTTGTAGACTTGCAAAAATGCCATTTTGTAATAACTTGAATTATTTGTAATATCTTGAACTATTTTGAATTGTAGTGACAAGATGTCATGAAGCAATGAACTTACCTTAGAAAATTTCCGAGTCTTACAAAAGTTGGATTTTTGACTTTTTTTTTATTTTAGATGATCAACTTTCATATTTTGGATGTCTTGATGAAATATGATTTTTGGGACTCAACTTTGGTCAAAAAGTCAAAGTTTGACTTTTTAGTGTACAGTTGACGTTCTCCCATCAGTTGACCGAATTTTGTCTATCAATCCACTGATCTCAAGAGTTGAATTGAAATATGAAATTAGGTCAAAATGACGCACTCGGATCCTTGAGATCATGCTTCCAACTAATAAGCCAGGTATTAGGTCAAAAATCAAAGTTCGTCATTTTTAGTCAAAACCCTAATTTTGCTCATTTTGCCCTTTTGGTAATTTGAATGACTTTCTTGGAAAATTGTGATCCAAGACTTAAAACTTGTCAAAGATAATTCTGAGGATCCATAATGATCCATGAAAGTCATTTGAAACATTAGAAATCCAATTGTCTTTGTACAAACTCAAACCCTAATTTGAGGCATCAGTGCTGAGGAGATTATTTGATCTAGTCGATACTTGCACAAACTTGAGGCATTGAATATCTTTGTAGGAAATATCTTGTGAAATGAGAGGGAAAATTTTGGGGTACAACAGCTTCCCCTGTTCAATCTTCTTAAACCTGAAGAGTTAGATTGGCGAGTTCGCCATTCATAGCTTGAAGGAAGAAGATGATTGAACACTAGAGTGCCCAGAAATTTGCACTCGATGATCTTGTGGTTGACTGTGTAGGGAATGGGCTTAAAGGTGCCATTTAGAGAGGTGATGGAGAGTTGTCAGAGATGGGCTTATAGATTCCATCCAAAAGTTATTGTTGATAAAAATCAGACTAAGTCTAAGCTTGACTTTAACTAGAAAAGAATCAGAATAAATCTTCAGAGCGATTTAAACTGAACCAGAAGAGGTTTCTATCGGAACGGAATCAGGATAAATCATTATTCTATTTAAACTGAACCAATAGAGGTCTTGAATAATCTTTAATTGGAAAAGAATCAGAATAAATCTTTGGAGCGATTTAACTGAACCAGAGAAAGTGTCTACCGGAATGGAATCAGGATAAACCATTGATCAATTTAAACTGAACCAGCAGAAGTCTTGAATAAATTTTAACTGGAAAGGAATCAAAATAAATCTTCTGAGCGATTTAACTGAACCAGAGAAAGTGTCTACAGAAACGGAATCAGGATAAACCATTGATCGATTTAAACTGGACCAGTAGAGATCTTGAATAATCTTTAACTGGAAAAGAATCAGAATAAATCTTCAGAGCGATTTAACTGAACCAGAGAAAGTGTCTACCAGAACAGAATCAGGATAAACCATTGATCAATTTAAAATAGACCAGTAGAGGTCTTCAATAATCTTTAACTGGAAAAGAATCAGAATAAATCTTCGAAGCGATTTAACTGAACCAGAGAAAGTGTCTATCGGAACGGAATCAAGATAAACCATTGATCGATTTAAACTGGACCAACAGATGTATGAAGGAAGTGTTCATCATATAGATAGTCACCCTGTTCTGTCTCGGTAATTGATCTCCGATCAATTTGTCCACAGATAGTTATCATGTCTTGTTTCAGGTATTAATCTGGAACTTTGTTGAAAATTGGAAATGACATATGTTTGCTTGCTAACTTTCCTGAAAAAGGTAACGAGTTAGCTGTGTGCAATGTCATGATGTATGAGATGTATCGAGTAATGATGTTCTCAAAATAAATGAGATTGCGATATATGCATTTGTGTTGTCGATGATATGATGTTTGTAAAATGATGTATGAATGCAATGTATGAACATATCAATTGTTCTACTGCGGTGTTGCTGGACTGGGGAAAATAAATCCCTGACTGCTGATGGGGATGAAGAGCGTAAGTCTTCATATTTTGTTGAAGTTGAAGTTCTAAGAGGAGGATTTCCGTTTTTTAGAGAAATGAAATTTGTTGAGGAAGGGAAGCTTCATGAACTTGCTTTGGGATTTTTATGAAATCCTGTTGGGGAATCCTGACATCATTAGGCTGTATGCCGAGGATATGGAAATGAATTTATAGTAGGATTCCGCTGCCTTTGTACCTACTGGAGAAAGTATATGCGGGGATTTTGTGGACGGCCCTTAGACATTGTCCTGTTTCTTAAAGTCCTTAGTAACTGCCTTTCTATTTTGTATGCACGTTTTTGTAAACGGTAATCACATCCAAATGCATATGTTCAAAAATAATCATTGTACGTTTTCGCAAACAAAATAGAAAAATAAAAACAAATAGTTTTGTACTTTTCAAGAGATAATTTTGTATTAATTTGAATAAGCATTTTTGTACAAGGAGACGAACATCCTAGTAAGAGAATGTCGTCGTAAGAATGAAAACTATACGAAATGATATACAAAGAAAAACGACTATGTGAAATAATCCCGTTGATTTCCCATTCTGCTATTGCATTTATGTCTTCAGGTGTCTCATCTCCTTGCTGCTTGTCCGAAGCTGACTAGATTGATTAATACCACTTAAGCTTGATAGTTGTTACCGAAGATTGGCTTTAAGGTGATCCAGTGAGACATAGTTATACACTTTTGATCCCTAACTTTTGCCTGGACCGCTCTTTCGGGTTTTCAGTCCACCGGGGTACCCTTTTTTGCCCAAGCCACCTTTTCAGGTTTTCGACTTGCCGGGTGTACAGATTTTTCATATGTATATCCCTAATTTTTCCCGAACCCTTTTGGTTTGTCGGGATGCCCTTATTTTTTCATAGGCCAGTCAACCTAGTGGGTCTTTTATTCATGCATAGTATCTTTTGACTATGTCCGCGTTTACAGGGTGTAGAAAGTCGTCATCGTCCATAGTGGTTAAGATCATGGCTCCACTAGAAAATATGTTCTTGATCACAAATGGTCCTTCATATATGGGAGTTCCTTTTCCCCTGGGATCACCTTGCGGCAAGATAATGCGCTTGATCACTAGGTCACCATCCTGATATACCTGACGTCTGACCTTCTTGTTAAAAGCTTTAATCATACATTTTTGGTACATCTGACCATGGCAGATAGCCGCGAGCCTCTTCTCATCAATCAGGTTCAACTGGTCAAGTCGAGTTTGAATCCATTTGTCTTTATTCAAACTTTCATCTTTCATGATTCTCAATGAAGGTATATGAACTTCAATATGTAGGACAACTTCCATACCGTATACCAAAGAGAAAGGAGTTGCCCTTGTTGACGTGTGCATCGTGGTATGGTAACCATGAAGAGAAAATGGTAACATCTCATGCCAGTCTTTGTAGGTCACTGTCATCTTTTGTATGATCTTTTTGATGTTTTTATTAGCGGCCTCCACAGTGCCATTCATCTTTGGTTGGTAAGGAGAAGAGTTATGATGTTGGATTTTGAATTACACGCATAGTCCAGTGATCATAGTATTATTGAGATTGGTACAAATATCCGTAATGATTCTTTTTGGAATACCATACCGACATATAAGGTTATGTCTGATGAATCGGGCTACAACGTTCTTGGTAACAGAAGAAAATGAAGCTGCCTCGACCCATTTTATGAAGTAATCAATGGTGACGAGGATGAAACGGTGTCCATTAGAAGTTGTAGGTCTGATCTCTCCAATCATATTGATGCCCTACATTACGAATGGCCAAGGATAAGTTAAGATGTTTAGAGGAACCAGAGGCATATGTACTTTACCAACATAGATCTGGAATTTGTGACAAGTTCGCGAATGCTGATAACAGTTTGCTTCCATAGTGGACCAATAGTATCCTGCCTGTAGGATCTTTTTAGCCATCGTGTGCCCACTAGAATGGGTGCCAAAGGTACCTTCGTGCAAATCAGCCATAATCTTTTCTGCCTCACTCTTGTCTACACTCCGAAGCAAGGTAGAGTCGTGGTTGCGCTTGTAGAGGATTATGTTACTAGGGAAGGACTTGGCAGAGAGCCTTCTTAAGAACTTCTTATCATTGACTGAAGCTCCCTTTGGATATTCTTGGGCTTCGAGATATCTTTTAACCTCATGGAACCAAGGTTTGTCCATTACTTCTACAGTATCAATATCATGACAGTATGCTGGTTCATCTATCCTCTCAATAGTGATCTGAGGAGCCATATTATCCCACCTAACTTTGAACATGGATGACATAGTAGCTAGCGCGTCTGCTAGTTGATTTTCCTCTCATGGAAAATGCTCATAGGTAATTTCTTTAAAATGTGGAATCAGTGTCAACACATGCTCTTTATAAGGGATGATATTAGGATGCTCCGTGTCCCATTCTCCTTTGATTTTTCTGATTACTAAGGCTGAATCCCCGAATACACTCAAGAATTTGATACTCAAGTCGATAGCGGCTTTGAGACCCATAATACATGCTTCATACTTGGCCATATTGTTGGTACAATTGAAACATAGCCTGGCAGTGAAAGGAGTGTGATAGCCTTCGGGATATATGATCACAACACTGATGCCATTTCCGAGTGCGTTGGAAGCTCCATTAAAAACCATAGTCCATCGGGAATCTTGTTTAGGTCCGTCATACGGTCTAAGTTCTTAATAGTTGTTCACCAACATGGTGTCCTCGTCCGGAAATTCAAAATTCATGGATTGATAATCGTCCACAGCCTGATGAGCCAAATGATCAGCTAGTACACTTCCTTTTATTGCTTTTTGGGTAGTGTATTGAATATCGTATTCGGTCAGGACCATTTTCCATCTTGCTATTCTTTTGGAGAGAGCGGGCTTCTCGAATATGTATTTGATAGGATCCATTTTAGATATCAATAAGGTAGTGTGAGTCAACATATACTGTCTTAGCTGGCGAGCATCCCATGCCAGAGCACAACAAGTTTTCTTGAGAATTGAATATCTGGTTTCATAGTCGGTAAACTTTTTGCTCAGGTAGTATATTGCGTGCTCTTTTCAACCAGACTCGTCATGCTGCCCCAACACACACCCCATTGAATTCTCTAATACCATTAAGTACATGATCAGAGGTCTCCCTTCAACCGGAGGCATCAAAATTGGAGGCTCTTGAAGATATTCTCTAATTTTGTCAAAGGCGATCTGGAAATCGTCATTCCATTTCACAGCTTGATCTTTCTTCAGTAATTTGAAGATTGGCTCACAAGTAGCGGTTAGATGGGAAATGAATCTGGCAATGTAGTTTAGACGTCCCAAGAATCCCCTAACCTCCTTCTCAGTGCGATGAGTTGGCATTTCTTGTATGGCTTTAACCTTTGCATGGTCTAATTCAATAACTTTGTCGCTAACAACGAAGCCTAAGAACTTACCGGATCTTACTCCAAAGGTGCACTTATTTGGGTTCAGCCTTAGTTTATATTTCTTCAATCCTTCAAACAGCTTTTGCAGGTGGTCAAGGTGTTCCTCTTCAGTTTGAGATCTGGCTATAATATCATCAACGTAGACCTTTATCTTGTGATGGATCATATCGTGAAACAAAGCTACCATGGCATGCTGATAGGTTTCCCCGGTGTTCTTTAAACCAAATGGCATAACTTTGTAACATAAAGAGCTCCACTGCGTGACGAAAGTTGTTTTCTCATGTCCTCAGGTGCCATTTTGATCTGATTGTACCCAGAGAAACCATCCATGAAGGATAATACCTTATGTTGTGCGGTATTGTCAACTAGAACATTAATATGGGGAAGCAGAAAGTCATCCTTGGGGCTCGCCCTATTCAGGTCCCTGTAATCCACGCACATACGTACCTTACCGTCCTTCTTAGGTACCGGAACAACATTAGCAACCCATTATGGATAAGAGGTATCAACTAAGAAACTGCATTGAATTGTTTCATGACTTCAACCTTGATCTTTTCTGACATTTCTGGCTGCATATGACGAACCTTCTATTTCACTTGAGGGCAGTCTGCTTTTGTTGGCAGGCGATGGACCACGATATCAGTGTCGAGTTCAGGAATGTCTTCGTATGACCAAGCGAAGACCTTAACATAGTCATGTAGCATATGAATTAACCGCTCCTTGACACTATGCTCCAGATTGGCACCTACCTTGACTTCCTTCTTATCCTCTTCAGTACCCAAGTTTACTGTCTCGACTGGCTCTTCATGGGGCTGTATTGCCCTTTCTTCCTGTTGCGACAATCTGAAAAGTTCCCCTGGTACTTCACAATCTTCCTTACCTTCCTCCTCGGCTTGGTAGATCGTATTTCCAAAGTCATAATTGGCAATAGTAAAACCGTTATCAATGGGATCCAGAGTGGATGTGGATCTGCAGTTTGATATGTGAGTGTGTAAGAGTATAACTATTTTTGATAAAGTAAAAAGTAAAAAAGAAAAGCAAGGAGCATAAAATTTGTATGCAAAAACGTCTAATGATTTATTAATGACATATGAAGATGGTGTAATAACCCTCAAAGATAGACCATTATGCCTCGGGTAAGACACAAGGTTTTAGAGTTCCAATTTGTTTAAATATTACATATCAAAAACTAAAATACAATTACTCTTGAGTAAACGTAATAGGAACAAAATATTCGGCCTCCCAATTGTTGAGTCCACCGCTGATAGTTGGGAAGATCAACTTGTCCATGTCACAGTCGCAATCACTATCCTCCAACACATTGACTTCGTGGTTGTTGATGTGTAGTGGCGGTCCCTCAACGCGAGCACGACAAATAGCTCTTTGGGCCTCTAAAGTAAAACCCAAACCAAACTTGTCAGATTTGTAGGGAATATCCGGAAGTTGGCCCCAAATGGTACATCCACCTTCTTCCACTATTGCTTTAGCATCCTTCAGAGAAGCCATCTTCAACAGAAGTCCGGTAATCTTCGGAACCTTAGTAGTAGTCTTGGTTATCGCAACTGTCTGTGGAACCTCCTCAAAGTTCTGACAGGGGGTCTCAATGAACTCGACGTCCATCTCAACATACCTGAAAGAGTTCAGGTGGCTCACCATGTACTCCTCCTCGCCATGGACTGTGATAATCTTTCCGTTAACTGGGTACTTCAACATTTGATGCAAAGTAGAAGTAACAGCACCGACCCCATGGATCCACGGGTGACCCAATAAACAGGAGTAAGATGCCCGGATATCCATCATGTAGAAAGTGGAGTTGAAAGTCTGAGTACAAACTTTGATAGGGATGTCCACCTCCCCGTGCACCATTCTCTTGGAACCATCAAAGGTCCTCACCACAATATTACTGGGCTTCAATGTGAGTCCTTCACAGTCCAATCTGTCCAAAGCATTCTTGGGTAAGACATTCAACGATGAACCCGTATCTACCAGTATATGAGCTGGGGTAGTGCCCCTGTACTCAATGGAGACATGCAGGTCATCATTATGCTTTCTTCCCTTGGATTTCAAGTTTGCATCGAAGAAACTAAGTCCATTTTCAGGTGTCAAACTAGCAACGCAGTTCTCGAATTGATCGGTGGAGGTTTCTTGAGGCACATGGGCATATTTCAGGAATTTTACCAAAGCCTTTGCATGGGCTTCAGAGTACAATAGTAGGGCCAACATTGAGATTTTTTAAGGGGTCTGCCCCAATTGTTCCATAATGTCGTAATCACTTTTATTTATTATCTTCAGTATCTCTTCCATTTCCTTTTTAGAAGCCTCAGGAATGACTTCCTTGTGTGCCTTCATCTGGACCGGTTCAAACAGTATCTCTTTGCTCTGAGCCTTGGCTGACTCAGTAGCAAGGATAACAATAGGGATAAGAGTAGGAGTAGCAATGGGAGTACTAACAGGAGTAGCAGCGGGAATAATCAAAGGAGTAGCAACAGTATTCAAAGAAATTTTGGGAGAGAAAACCCTTCCACTTCTTGTAATTTTACTGGTCTCGGCGATGTTGTCGACATCAGGATCAATTTCTCCGACCACTTTATCTTTAACAGCCAATAGGTATTGCTTGACGCTATGGTAGTAAACGTCAACCCCATAATTCCAGGGAACAACTTTATCAGAGGAATATGGTATCGGCCTAGGAAGAGTGATAATCAAAGGAGAAAACTTGGGAACATATGTAATCCTGACAGGTCTTTTGGTGGAGACCCTGGGAGGATTATCGGAAAAGGTAATTATTGAGACATCTTCACACAAATTCTTGCGAGGGTAACTTTCTCAAATAGAATTTCTTTGTTAATCATCAGGCGTTGAACGCCCATCTTTAATGACAAAAAACCATCTGGTAGAGACATACATAAGTGGCAACCTTCACCACAGCCCGGAAATAAACCGGCTCACAACTGATTTTCTTTAAAGATTAGAAGAGGAGTGGATAATTCATCTACAGAGGAAACAAACAGGTCGTCTTCAACGACATTGACACCCTGGCCATGTTTGGGCATTGGCGCAGTTATTACATTAGGTGTCTCTGGAAGGTTAAACTCAATCTCCTTCGCCTTGATAAGATCCTGCACTTTATTTTTTAGAGCCCAACAATCGTTTGTATCATGCCTCGGACTCTCGGAATTATAGGCACATCGAGCGTTTGGGTTATAGCGGGGAGAAGCAGTATTGAGATTCTTGGAAGCTTCCTTGAGAGTCACCAGATTGGACTTCAACAGGCGTGGCAAAACCTGGGACAAGGTCATGTTGATCCGGGTGAACCGTCTTATGGGCGCATCTGGCCTACGTTGATGGTTTCATTGTTGATTTGATACAGGATTGGAGATCATAACAGCCCCTACCGTCGGACGATTTTCAGTTTTGTTTTGATTTCTCTAGCCATTAGCAGCATTGACCTTTTTCTTTCCAACGAAGGGTTTCTTCATTGTGCTTGAGGATGCATCCCTCTGAATATTGCCACTCTTAATACCAGCTTCAACCCGCTCACCAGTTAAGATAAACTCAGTAAACCCAACTGAAGAGCTTCTAATCAGATGATTGAAGAATGGACCAGACAACATTCCCAAGAACAAATCCACTGGCTCTCTATCAGATAGAGGAGGGTGGACTCTTCCCGCAAGATCCCTCCATTTCTGGGCATAATCTTTGAAACCTTCTCCAGAACCCATAGACATACTTTGCAGTTGTGTACGAGTTAGAGCGAGGTCAGAATTATATTGGTACTGCTTGTAAAAAGCAGCAGCCAGATCTTCCTAATTGCGAATGTTGGCTCCTTCCAACTGATAGAACCAATCCAACCGCGTCCCTGACAAACTTTCCTGGAAGAAATGTACCCATAGGTTCCTATCAGTGGTATGGGGTTGGATCTTGCTGACATACGACCTTAAGTGCAGCTTAGGACAGGAGGCACCATCATATTTAGCAAATGTGGTAACTTTGAATTTTGGTGGAATGACCACCCCAAGAACCAAACCCAGTTCTTCAAAATCCAGACCAGGTACTCTCTGAATTTCCATGGCATTGAGACGATCCTCCATCTGTTTAAATTTGTCATCAGCAGGAGGATATTTGTTCTTCAACATAGTCAGTCTCCTCTTCGTCAAACCCCAGACTGTGGTCTCCTTCCTTTTCCTTCTCTTCTTGATTGTCTCCCTCATTTGACGGAGTTGCGAATTCTAGAGCTTGCTGTGCTGGTTCTCTGAACCTCCTTCCCATATTCAGGACACCCACTATTTTCTTCGTCTTCTTCTTCTTGTCTTTGATTATGAGAGCCTTCAGATCCTCTTGTCCTTTAGCCAGAGCCAGGAACATTTGTTGGAATTGGGCATTCTGTGCTTGAAGATCCTTCATTGTTTGTTTAATGTCCATCTTACTTGAAATAAACATTAGAAAGATAAGGAAACTTGTTATGAAAAACTTGTTTGTATTATGATGCATGATCATGCAAATGATTTCAAGGACCTAGGAGATTTAAATTTGTTTAGACAAAAAGAAACAAACATTGTATTAATAAGTCTGAATCGATTACAACACGCCTCTTGGGCTTACAATGGAGTAAATAAACACAAAATAAACTCCAAAGACAAAAAGGTCGAGCGCATCCTATTTGGCGCAATATAGGCGTTCAAACTTTGTTCCTCATGGAGTTGTCTCGTGAGCTCTAGGACCCTCTTCTCGCTCTAGGACCCTCTTCCCGCAAGAAGAAAATCAGCTAGCAGATGCTCTAGCTACAATGTCATCCATGTTTAAACTTAATTGGGATAATGAGGCTCCCCAAATCACCATTGAATGGATGAACGAACCGGCACACTGTCACGAGATTAATACCGAAGAAGTAGTGGACCAACCATGGTTTCATGAAGTCAAAAGGTATCTTGAGGCTCAAGAATATCCTGAAGGAGCTTCAGTCAATGACAAAAAGTTCTTAAGGAGATTCTCTACTAAGTTCTTCCTAAGTAATGGCATCCTGTACAAGCGCAATCATGATTCTATTCTGCTCCGTTGTGTGGATAAGGCTGAGGCTGAAAGGATTATGGCTGAATTGCATGAAGGTACCTTTGGCACTCACTCTAGCGGGCATACGATGG
The DNA here is from genome assembly GCA_948472305.1 of Vicia faba. Classification (NCBI taxonomy): domain Eukaryota; kingdom Viridiplantae; phylum Streptophyta; class Magnoliopsida; order Fabales; family Fabaceae; genus Vicia; species Vicia faba. Next base: position 1,330,397,430 of record OX451737.1, on the reverse strand, counting down.
CAAAGAAGATTCTACGGGCAGGCTATTACTGGTCTACCATAGAAGCAGACTGCTATCAACACTCCCGGACCTACCATAAGTGTCAAATCTATGCAGACAAGGTGCACGTGCCTCCGGTTCCTCTAAATGTCTTAACAGCTCCTTGGCCCTTCGCTATGTGGGGAATTGATATGATTGGGGAGATCAAGCCTACATCCTCCAATGGACACCATTTCATTCTGGTGGCCATTGACTATTTCACAAAGTGGGTCGAAGCAGCTTCCTTCGCATCTGTTACTAAGAATGTTGTTGCCCGCTTCATCAAGCAGAAACTCATTTGCCGGTACGGTATCCCCGAAAGGATTATCGCTGATAACGGTACAAACCTTAACAATACTATGATCACCGCCTTGTGCGAGCAGTTCAAGATTCAACATCACAATTCATCCCCCTATCGGCCAAAGATGAATGGTGCAGTTGAAGCTGCTAACAAAAATATTAAAAAGATCATACAGAAGATGACAGTCACCTACAAAGACTGGCATGAGATGCTACTGTTTTCTCTCCACGGGTACCGTACCACGGCTCGCACATCAACTGGGGCAACACCCTATTCTTTGGTTTATGGCATGAAGGTTGTTTTACCTATTGAGGTTCAGATCCCCTCTTTGAGAATCATGAAAGATGCAGGTTTGAGTGAAGACGATTGGATTCGGACCCGACTTGATCAGTTAAACTTAATTGATGAGAAGAGACTTACTGCTATTTGCCACGGTCAGACGTATCAAAAACGGATGATCAAGGCTTTCAACAAGAAAGTCAGATGCCAAGTATATCAAGTTGGAGATCTAGTGATCAAGTGCATCATCTTGCCACAAAGTGATCCCAGGGGAAAATGGACTCCTACCTATGAAGGACCATTTGTAATCAAGAACATCTTTTATGGTGGGGCAATGATCTTAACCACCATGGACGGCGATGACCTGCCACGCCTTGCAAACGAAGACATAGTCAAAAGATACTACGCATAAGAGGCCCACTAGGTTGATACACCTAGGAAAAACAAGGGCATCCCGGCGAACCAAAAGGGTTCGGGCAAAAATTAGGGATAAAATATAAAAAAAATTGTACACCCGGCAAGTTGAAAACCCGAAAGGGCGACTTGGGCAAAAAAGGGTTTCCCGGTGGACTGAAAACCCGAAAGGGCGGTCCAGGCAAAAGTTAGGGAATTAAAGCGTATGACTATGTCTCGTTGGATCACTTTAAGGACAATCTCTTCACAGACAAACCTGGAACTTCTGATCAATTCAATCATCTTCGGACGAAGCGGCGAATGGACAAGATTTCAGAGATACGAAGGCTATAGTGGAATTGGAACCCCATGGGATTTTTACACATAGCTATTTTTCCTTGTATAAATTTTTCTTACTTTTATGACACCATCCTCTTACTAGGATGCATGTCTCCTTTGTACAAAATACTTATTCAAAGTAAATACAAAGATATCTTTTTTCAAAATACAGAAAACTATTTGCCTTTTTCTTTACACTTGTGTTTTATTTGCAAAAATGTCCAATGATTCGTTGATGAACATATGCATTTGAACATAATTACTGTTTACAAATAAACAGAATGGAAAAGGACAATTACTGACGGGTTAAAAGAATAGGAAAACGTCTTTAGGCTATTCCATGAGCAATCCCTACAGTACATTATTAAGATCCCCAGCGGAGCTGAAATCTCAAACTATCAGTCCCCAGCAGAGCCGAAACTTCAAACTCTTAATCCCCAGCGGAGCCGAAACTTCAAACTCTTAATCCCCAGCGGAGTCAAAACTTCGAAACTGTTAAGATCCCCAGTGGAGCCAAAATTTCAAACTATCAATCCCCAGCAGAAATCATCCAGTTTCTCCAAATTCCCCAGCAAGTTATCTTGAAGCCTAAAAATCAATCGGATAACAGTCAACTTTTGTCTCTCCCAAACCTAGGATAATTCCCCAGTAGAGTGGCAGACGACCGAAACTCCTAAACTTTTTCCAAACAGGAATAAGTTTTCTTCCCCACAGAGTTTTCATTGCTCCCCAACAGAATGAAGATTCTCTTTATTAATTCCCTGCAGAAGTCATCAGATTTTTCTTTATTCCTCAGCAGAACAAGGATTCCCATTGTGTAATCCCCAGTAGAAGTCATTAAATTTCTCTGGATTCCCCAAGCAGATTACTCAAGCAGTATACGACATTGCTCACAACAGAATTTTTGTCAAATACTCCAACTTCAAGACATGAAGAATCCCTATATCCCCAGTAAAGTCATCAAGGATTTATTGTCCTTAGCAGCAGTCAAGGATTTATTTTCCTCAGCAATACAGTAAATCAGCTTACATGCACATACATTACATCCAATATACCATAAACATTGATAAAACACATACATTGCATCATACATTTCATGCAACATAACTTTGTGTTTCGGCTAACATTTTACCTTTTCAGGATAAGATTAACAACTACCGTTTAACAATATGCAATCATGATACAATACAGATACACTCCAGACACGGAAGTCATTCTGCTACTCATTCAGATTCAGATCTCAGATACAGTTTAGATACGCTCCAGACATGGAAGTCATTCTGTTACTCATTCAAATTTAAGCTCAGATACAGTTCAGATACACTCCAGACACGGAAGTCATTCTGCTACTCATTCAGATTCAGATCTCAAATACAGTTTAGATACGCTCCAGACGCGGATGCTATTCTATTACTCATTCAGACCTCAACTTCAAGATACAGTCCAGATACGCTCCAGACACTGTTGCCATTTTGTCACTTATCCAGATTTCAAATATCAGATACAGTTCAGATACGCTCCAGATACGGATGCCATTCTGATACTTATTCAAATTCATATTTCACACTCTTGATACAGTACAGATACTCTCCAGACACGGATGCTATTCTGTTTCTCATTCAGATTTCAATTCTCTAGATACGTTCCAGATACGGACACCATTCTGATACTCATTCTTTTGACTTACAACTTACAATTCAACAAACATTCTTGGATGGCATCTACAAGCCCATCTCCAACAAGATTCTATCACCTCTCCAAATGGAATCTTTAAGCCCATTCCCTCAACTACACTTCGTCGAGTGCAAATTTATGGGCACTCTAGTGTCCAATCATCTTTTACCTTCGAGTCACGAATGGCAAAACTCGCCAATCTAACTCTTCAGGTTCAAGAAGATTGAACAGGGGCAGCTGTTGTACCCCAAAATTTTCCCTCTCATTTATCAAGATTTTTCTCACAAGACTTCTTGGACTCAAGACAAGATTAGGGTTTGGTTAACTCAAGACATCTCATCTTACACTGATAACCCAAAATTAGGGTTTGAGTTTGCACAAGGATTTTTGGACCACCAATGCTTCATGTGACTTTCATAGATCATCTTGGACCCCTAAGATTACTCACAACAAGTTTCAAGCCTAGAACCACATTTTTGATCAATCAATTGGACAGTTGACCTAAAAATCAGCTATATTGGGGAAAAAGTCAACTCTGGCCAATTTACAGTCAAACTTCATAATTTTTGATCCACAACAACATTTTAGACTCATATGTACCATTTTATCAAGTTTGGATCACAACTCCTCAAGAAATTTGATCAAATCATCAAAAGGGCAAAATGGTCAAAATTAGGGTTTTGACTGAGAAAGGGCAATTTCTGATTTTTAACCTAGCCAATGACCAATTGAGTTCAAGCATGATTTCAAGGGTTCAATGGAATCATCTTGACCTAATTACATGGTTCAAAAGATCTCAAGTTCATTGGATTGACAGATGAATTTTGCAGTCAACTGATCAAAAGTCAATTGTACACTGAAAAGTCAAACTTTGACTTTTTGGTCAAAATCAAGTGCCAATGGTCATAATTCATCAAGATATGTTAAAATATGAAACTTGTTCACCAAGAAAACCAATTTTGAAAATTAGGGTTTTGAATTTGAAAATTTTCATAACTTAGAATTTTTCTAAGTATGAAAATTTTCTTATTTTTTCCCAACTTTCCACCACTTTTTCACCATGATGCAATTTGATTCAAAGAAAACTTCCAACATGAAAGTTGTAGTCCTCCATGAAATATACAACTTTTCCTCACAAACTTTTCCCAAAAGATGCTTGGATCTCAAGTTATGAATTTGTGAACATAGGTCCATGAACTAAATAACTTAGTGAAATTTTGCCCTAATTTAGGCAGGTTTTGGACCCAACTTCATGGACATTTTTCACCTAGTTCCAAGAGGTATCTCAAAATTCATTTCAAATATGGATTATATATCATATTTCATGATTTCCAAAATGTCCAAGAACTCGCCAAGATCATTTTTGGTTAGGGAGAATAGAAGAGGAGAAGTTGGCATTTTATCACTTTTGTTCAAGCCGTTTTTACATGAGATCAAGTTGCAAATCAGATCTTTGATGTTTGAATCTTGCTTTACAGGTCCTAAACTCATTCTACACTCCATAATTAAATGCAAACTCAGAAGATATAGGCTTTATCTTTGCTTTTGGAGCATTGTACAAGAGATAATTCCATTTTTGGCCAAAAGTGCACAATGTCATTTTCATAAAGGTGAGCTTTTGCAATTTTGTCAACCTTGAGCCTTGGACCTGTCCCTTTGATGCAAACAATTTCCACAGGTCTCAAGAAATGTATAACAACTCTTATCAGCCCTTGAGGTCTCCAGTACAAGCATGTTGCATTTGTTATTTCACTTTACTTAAAAGGCAAGAAAAGTTGCAAAAGGTGCTAGAACTTGTACAACTAGTAAGGTTTGACCTTTGTGTCATTTATATACATATACACAAACATATCACAAGGCACAGAACATTTGCTTGACATCTAAAACTCTCCAAAACACAAAAACTCCAATTTTCTGTCCAAACATACAGTTGCTGCAGAATCATAGCCATTTCATTTTTGGCTCGTGCGTTTTGCATTTTAACATTTGAAACACTTCATACACATCATACCAAAGCAGTCCAAGCATTCATCCTGTGTCTGTAAGCCCTGTTTGAGCCATTGCCATTTTCACTTTGGAAGCTTTCAACTTGACTTGTGCAAAGAGTTCTAGCTATCCACAAAGCAAGCTAGGCATTGGAATAGCTTGAAGGAAGTTCAAGGAAGCTCACACGATCCTCAGGCCTCTATCAAAGCCCCTACATTGCTCTATCCAAATCCAACTGAAGGAGGTATTTTTCAAAACTCTATCTCTCTGAATAGGCATCCTCAAGCCACGATTTGTGAATAAAAAATGTAGTCCATAACATGGTGAAGCTGTACATATGCATACTTTTCATTTATATTGACTATGCTATGTGAATTTGAAGCTTGAAGTTCATGAAAAAATTAGGTCACAAATTAGGGTTGCCAAAATTCTCTCTGATCTTTGAGAGTTAGGTTACAAATTTTATATGGTTGGAATCGTGAGATTAAATGCCATAAGTTTCATGTTATAAGTTTTTTGTTTTTGTGCAAGCATATGAAAGTTACAGTTTGAACATGGAGCGCGCGCGGAAGAAAGGGACGAAGGTCAGGGACGAAGCACCTGGGCTTTTTGGCGCGCCTGGCCTTTTTGTTTCTGTTATCCACACCCCCTGAATTACTTTTGCACCCCCCTGACTAATTTTGTATATTTTTCATATTTTTTTACATTTTCATATTTATTGCTTTTAATTATTTTTTCTGAACATTAAAAAATCCTAAAAAATGATTAACTAATTTTTTGCAATTTTATTTTATTTTTATTATTTTTTTTACATGAAAAATAGTTTATTTTAATAAATAGGACTTATTTTCTTATATAATTTATAAATACATTTAAAAAATACTTAACATTTTTTATTATACCATTTATAATCATAAATAATTATTTTTATACATATTTAATTTTTTAATATTTAAACATAATATTATTTATTATTTCTTGTACAAAAATGGACAAAATAATATTAGGAAAACTTTATTTTCTTTTAATCAAAAAATTAGGGTTTCATCCCTTTCCAAAAAATAATAATATTTTTTCTCTTATTTCTAGGGTTTAAATAAATTATTTTCTCATACATTAAACAAATACAAAACATTTTTTACATAAATACATTTGCATTACATTTTAATACTTGTTTATTTATTTAATGCGCACAATATTCGATTGGGTTGTAATATATTTTTAGGTTTATATTTGTGTAATATCCCCATTCAAAAACTTGTATCCCCCCTCCCATAATAATTGTTGTAATAGCTTAGTATATTTTACGCAATTTATTGCTTTCATATACCATGCTTAGTAAACTAGGGTTTGCATGACAAGAACAAAAACAAAACAAATAGAAAACCCTAAATGCAAGACAAATGCATGAAAATGACACACATTGCACACAAGCACCCTTAGAGTTTCTCCCACTTGGTTGCCTAAATAAAAATGGCCATGTTACGCACGCGAAGTATCTTGGCAAAACAAAACAAATATAAGATCATAGTCCCTCGATGACGCTATCAAAAGGTTGTCTAAAAAAAGATGATCTTGGTCCCTCAAACATGCTAAGATACTTGACAACATTGTTATCATGGTCATATGATGACCCACGCCTGTCCCGTTTACATCCAAAGATAAGGTTGCTTACCAAATCAATGGTAAGTCAACAATCTCAAAGGAATAAAAATGCACAAGATAGATATTTGAGTAGGTAGATAGCTTCTAGTTACTTGATCAATTTCAAAACAATCCTTGCTATTTTCAAAAACCAACACACACACATTTCAAAACATCTTACAAAACATTGAAACATTTTTCAAAAGACAAACATCTTTGTATACATTCTTACGAACGAGAATCATTACAAAGGTTGCCTAAACGATGGCCTCTTTTCAAAATACTTTCAAAACCACACCAAGCACCATTTCAAATAAAACAAAGCAAAGCAAGTGATCTAAACAAGTAACTAAGAGCCCATGGAAAACCATGGATGAAAAGGGTGCTAGCACCTTCCCTTTTCATAATCTACCCCCCGAAATCAAGAAAACATCTCAAAGGTCTTTCCTGTGGTTTTTTACCTTTCCTTTTGGATAAAAGAAAATTCGGTGGCGACTCTTGCTAACTGCGACATGTGCGAACACAAACACAAAACCTCAAGTCAGTTCTCCCACTGTATCACAGAGGTATACTGCCTTAGGAGAGAGTTGGTCTAGTCAACTCTTGGACTTCCTTGAGAAACTTGGGGACCTCAATTGACATGTATTGAGTAAAATGAGAGGGAAAATTTTGGGGTACAACACTAGGTTTCGGACTTATTTAGACGAAAGGAAGGTGTTAAGCACCTTTCATCTACCTTGTTCACAAGGATACTAGGTTTTAGGTTTGAGTTGGGGAAATAGGATTTAAATTTTATTAGGGGAAGGGTTTAAATATTTTATAGGGGAAGTCGCAACGATTTTAGTCGTATGCCTAGTATCCTCTTATGAGGAATCAGAGTCCCAATTCATAGTTCGTATGGGTTTGTGTTTTTTAGGGGGTTACAAATGTACTTTGACTCGCCTCGCATTTGACCGGGAGTAAAAATTGCAAAGATGTTGGCAAAACGTGCGATTAGTCAAAATCTGTTTGGAACCCTTTAGCAAAAAAAAAAACAGTTGTTTAGATTAGTTCGTTTCGTAAAATAGATTTGATATTTATTGAGTATTTTTTATCCTTTTAACTGCAAAAATTCTTGATTAATGCATGACTAAAAATATTTTAATGCAATGTATAGAAAATAATATATGAATTCTTGAATAAAAATAATTTATAATAATATAAATAATATTTTTATATAATAAATAATAATATAAAAATTAATATTAATAATTATTATTATAAAAACAATAAATAATAAAAGAAAGCAAATAGAATTAAAATAATTATAAAAATATAAAATAATTTAATTACTGTGAGGGGGGGGGGGGGGGGTGCCGTTCTAGTTGTAAAGTAAAATAGAGGGGGTGTTAATTAGTAATCTGGGTTAGGCCCAAATATAGCTCTAAAAGGGGGGGTGTAAAGTTGCCTTGCGTTTAGCAATTCATGGAAGCGTGCTGTGAAAAGCAGTGAGCTTAGGCCCAAAATGCTTGGGAGGAGGTCTGGCTGGATTACATGGGCGATGGTGTATGGAAAATAAGGTAGGACTTAGCCTACGGTCGTCCGATCATGATCACGTGGAGGATAACGAGGGAGTATGATAATTATTATGAGCCAGTGCGCATGGAATTGAAACAAATTTCATTTTGTTTTTATTCATTTACATTCTTTTGTTGTTACAGCAAACTCAACTTATTCATCTTCCTTTCTCTCGTACACACAAACCCTTTCACTCTCTCTCACTTTAACCCTAATTCCCAAACCACCAACGATGGTGCTCTACCAAAATCCCAACACGAATTCGACCCCCCAAATCCTAAAAAATAACAACAAATCAACCAAATAAAAACGCTAAGTCCAGTTACCCTTTCGCGATTTTGCTTGCTCTCTGCCTTTAAATGTTCTGGATTTAGTATTGATCCCTGCTCTCCTTCACTTTTGGAGGTTGCGGTGGAGCTTGAAGGTGGTGCGGCGCTGGATCAACGAAGATTGTGGTTTCAGATAATGAAACCCCAATCGTCATTCTCTCGGATCTTCAACCAACAATAAGGTTATTTGCTCTTCGGTGTCCTTAACGAAAGCCCTTCTTTGGTCTTTTCTTTTTCGTCTTCTCTATATCCTTCCTCCGACCTCTCTACTGTTAATTCTTGTTTAGTATATATAAGCTCTAATTTTAGGGCTGTTACAAATTGTTGTTATAGATTAGCAAAGAATTAGGGATTATAGACTTAGGAATTTAGTCAATTAGGGATTGAAATCGTGATGTAATTGATTATGAAAATATTTTATTTGTTTTATTGTTCTTGTAATGGATTTTGTTTACCGTAAATTCTGGAGGTTTGATTTAGTTATAGCCATCCAGTACAATTTTTGAGATTTGCTTTGTATTGTTTTTCTAGGCTTGGATTGACTAATGAAATTTGGCTTAGTATAAATTCTGGATTTGATTGAGTTTTAATCTCTACAGTAGTTGTTAGTGAACCAAAACCTGCGCTAATTTTTGGTAAATTGGAACAGTATCAGTTTATTAGACATTTGGGCTTCACGTTACTTTTCAGACAGATTTGCAAAAGAAAGCTATTGGGTCTGCGTTAATTAATTTACAGTCTTACCTTTAATTGAAATTGGGCCTTATTGCCATCAAATTTGATCCAATAGATTTTCCTAGCACAGCAAAAAAATAAAAATACTCGTGTGATGCCAATATTATTATAATGAATAAGAAGCTTTAACAGCAGTAATAAAAAAAAGTACTTTTTTGTAAAAAAAATAGCAAACAATTTTCTTTTCTTTTTGTAAACAACAACGCCAAAACCTCTAATGGGCCCATTCATTATATTTTTTCTTTTAACACAACAATCTCTTTTCATTTTCACTTAATAATCTGTGAAAATAAAATAATTATAAAATTTTTTTGTTTAAGATAAAACAATACTGCAAATACCAAATGGGCTCATAACAGTCTGAATGGGCCTATAATTTGTAACTACACCTCTTATTCATTGTTTACCACCAAAACAGAAATGGGCCATGGATTTTAATATATTTGCAAATTGAATTCTCTCCTCCCAACAACAACAATACCTAAATTAGTTTAAATAAGAAATTAATTATTATTATTGAAATAGTTTTTCATTTTCGAATCGCATGGGCCAATGGCCAACATGCTTCGCGAATGGGTTTAAGGAGTCTTTCTGATTTAGAAAGCCTTATTTTCCTGAATTAAAATACACCCTTCTTGTTGTTGGATAAAGATGGGCCATCAGATATTTTTGTACCATCTTTAATTAAATATTTTTCTATTTTAAAATAAATCATCGAGGTAGGGCAAATTTGGGGTGCGACAGCTGCCCCTATTCAATTATCTTCCAATCGAATAGCGTGAGAATACATGAGTCTTACGCATTCTGATTGGGAGTTTATTGAATACTTGGAATACCCCAAAAAATTTCTGACAAACATAAGGTTACGCGGATGTAGCATGCCCTTTTGAGTTTTAAGGAAGCAGGCAAAGCTGATGATGTATCGCTTACCAGGGTTTGATAATGAGGAAGACGGTTTTGAGCTTAAGAGCGCAATTTTGTATGTCTTGGTTTGGTTTTGATTACTCATCCATCTGGAGGATGAATACAACCATAATTGATGATGCATGACTGCTTGAAGACTGAGGCCATGGGTTATGTTTGTGAATCGCTGCATGACATCTTTGGCGATAAGCTATTCTTTTGAGCATCGCTGCATGATGTCTGAGGCGACGATTTGTGTTACGGGATAAAGAAACACATTGCTGCATGAAGTCTTATGCAATGGGTTTAAATTTGTAAATCGCTGCATGAAGTCTGAGGCGATAGGTTAGGTTCTCAAATCACTGCATGAAGTCTGAGGTAATAGGTTATGTTCTCAAATCGCTGCATGAAGTCTGAGGCGATAAGCTAAATTTTGGTTTTCGAACATTGTTGCATGAAGTCTGAGGCGATAAGCTAAGTTTGGTTCTCGAGCATTGCTGCATGAATTCTGAGGCGATGGTTTGTGTTGTGGAATAAAGAAACACATTTATGCATGAAGTCCGAGGCAATGGGTTAGGTTTGTGAATCACTATGTGAAGTCTGAGGCGATGAGCTAAATTTTTTATTTTTAAGCATCGTTGCATGAAGTCTGAGGCGATGGTCTGTGTTACAGAATGAAGAAACACATTGCTGCATGAAGTCTGAGGCCATGGGTTTGGTTCGTAAATCGTTGTGTGAAGTCTGAGGCGATAAGCTAAATTTGTTTTCAAGCATCGCTGCATGAAGTCTTAGGCGATGGTCTATGTCGTGGAATAAGAAAACGCAATTCTGCATGAAGTCTGAGGAAATGGTTTGTGTTGCGCAATGAAGAAACACATTGCTGCATGAAGACTTAGGACAAGGGTTAGATAAGGAGAGTACATTGGGTCTTATAGGAAATGTATCGAGTTAGGAGAGTACATTGAGGCTTAGAGGCAATGTACCGAGCTAGGAGAGTATATTGAGGCTTAGAGGCAATATACTGAATTTTGCAAATACGTTGAGGCTTAGAGGCAATGTACCGAGGTAGAAGAATACATTGGGGCTTAGGGGCAATGTATCAAGTTTGGGGAGTACATTGAGGCTTAGAGGCAATGTACCGAGTTTTGTGAATACACTAAGGCTTAGAGGCAGTGTACTGAGATAGAAGAATACATTGAGGCTTAGGGGCAATGTATCGAGTTTGGGGAGTACATTAAGGCTTAAAGGCAATGTACCGAGTTTTGTGAATACACTGAGTCTTAGAGGCAGTGTACCGAGATAGAAGAATACATTGAGGCTTAGGGGCAATTTATCGAGTTTGGAGAGTACATTAAGGCTTAGAGGCAATGTACAGAGTTTTGAGAATACACTGAGGCTTAGAGGCAGTGTACCGAAATAGTAGAATACATTGAGGCTTAGGGGCAATGTATCGAGTTTTGTTCATTACTGCATGGAGACTTAGGTAATGGACTACTTTATTAGGAACTCATCACTACATGGAGACTTAGGTGATGGGATGAATGCGTCACGGCATGGAGACTTAGGTGACAGACTGAATCGCAGAAGAAGTGTTTTGTTGATGGACCCTTAGATGGTTGAATCGAGAGTGAGATTGTTTGTTTGTTGTATGATACATGCGTACGATGTCTGATATTGAGATGTTTGGATGTATGCAAAATGTATGATGTTTGATGTGTGGAACCCTGAGTATATGTGTATTGAATGTTGAAATGTATAATGTATGTGTGCTATGCAAATTGTATGTATGAAATATGTGTAAGATGTGTGTATGCCTTGAAATGTTATGAAGACTATTTCTGACGTTCTCTCCTTTAAACCATTGGTTTTGAATTACCAATTCCCTAGCGTTATATGTTGCACTGTCGTAGCTTCGTTGAATTTGAACGCAGTGAACAATGTTAGCTAAATTTTGAACATTTATTTTCTGTATTGTAAGTGCATGTGTAGACCTAGACGTAGGTATTGGAATATGCGTAGATTTGTATGTTGTAAGCGCAGGCGTAGACGTATGTATTGGCATATGTGTATCCTTTTATGTTATAAGCGTGGGTGTAGACATGTACATGTGTATAGACTTTGTATTGTGAGTGCAAGCATAGGTGCAGATGTATGTGTGGACGTAGTCTTTTTGGGTCGTGAGCATAGACATAGGTGTAGACATGTGTATAGACTTTTATGTTGCAACGCGTAGGAGTAACCATGTGTGTGGACGTAGACGTGGATTTTCTTTCGATGTTTTTCTAACTCAAAATGCCTTTTCAATGTTTTGTCAAATGCTTTTATTTGTTAATTCCCCCAAGCTGATTTCGAAACAATATTCATAAGAAATAATCATAGTATTTTGTAAACAAGTCTGAGAAAAGAAAAAAAACACAATTTTAAAGATGAAAGATGAAAAGTAAATGCTTTGTTAATATGCCTCTGGATAGGCGAATGTACAGGATGTAATTCCTTGAAAGAGGTAATTATAGAAATTTTCAAAATTATAAATGGCAATAAAAATGATAATTGCTACTGTTGTTTTCCAATATCCTTTTAATGATCTTATCTCCTTTACTTCTGAGTTGTATGATTCAGATCTATCTCAACCTTCGTGGTCGCAGTTCTTAGATTGTAGTCTTCTTGTTCTTTATTTCCTTGTATGAAATCCCTAAATTTTGCTTGGATTGCCCTTTCGGGTTTTCAATCCACCGGGATAATTTTTTGTTATATGCCCCTAATTTTTTCCTGGGTCGTCCTTTAGGGTTTTCGATCCACCGGGACGCTCCTTTTTGCCTAAGTCTCCTTTTTAGGGTTTGAGCTTAGTGGGCTTCTTATACATAGTGTTTTTTTTACTGCGTTTGAGTTTGTCGGATGTGGTAACTCTTCCCCATCCATTGTTGTAAGGATAAGACCACCACCGGAGAATGTTGTTTTTGACTACGTATGGACCTTCGTAGTTGGGTGTTCATTTACCACGTGAGTCGAGGCAAGGTAGAGGAATCTTTTTGAGTACTAGACCATGTTGTGGTTTATCTTGTGCAGCACACTGTTACTCTGAAAGAAATCCAAGGCTAATTTCCGTAGAGTTTGTTTGTCGATGCTAGAGGCGTTTTTTGGATGTTCTTGTTTTTTGAGGTACTTCTTGATGTTGTCAAACCAAGGCTTATCATCCAATCTTTTTTCGATAGCAAGACAATATGCGGGCTCTTGATCATGATGCGTGGTTCGTGGTTTGACCAAGTTACTTTTGAACATAACTAATATAGTTGCCAGAGCGTCTGCCATTTGATTTTCTTCTCGTGGGATGTGACTGAAAGTGATCTTTGTGAATTCCGCAGCCAGTTTTCAAAACATGATCCCGATATAGAATCAATTTTGGATGTTTAGTATCCCAATCGTTGTTGACTTGGTATATGGCTTGTGAGCATTCTTTGGAGGAGTCAAAACTACCCCTATATCGTGCCCCGGTGCATTTGAAGCCCCGTCGAACATGAGTATCCAACGTGCCCCTGGCTCGGGTCCTTTGTCAAGTCCTGGTATTTTGTAGTCGCTTATTTTTGCCTAACTGGCGAACAACCTTCTTTGAAGAGGTGATTTGTCCATCATCATGTTTGTATCTAACCTTGGCCTGTTTCTGTAGGAACAAGCAAATATGTGCAATAATTTGATCAGCTTCTTTGTGGCTCCGCTCTAACATTACCCCTTAGCTTGGTTTCTTTCGGATCTTCCCTTGTTCTTATATTGATGGTCTCAATAGCCTCTTGATATGGTTTTACATTGTCAGCCTTTCGCTCTATTTCCCTTGCCATTTCCTCAGGGAGTTCAAGATTTTCATCATCCTCCTCTTTAGCTTGGTTGATAGGAGCATCAAAATTATATTGGATTGCAGCAGTAGCATTATCGGTGTTTTTGGGCATGGATTTGCACCTTTATCATGTTTTGGGGCAGATTTTAGTACATGAATATTTGAAAATGCATATGCAGAGAAAGTATTGCCATTTTTAAATTTACGGAATAAATGCAAGACAAAGACAAGGATCTTAATTGAAAACAAAATATCACTTTTATTAATCGTAAATATTGTTTGAAACAAAACGGGGGAACCCTTACAAGCAACCCCTATGCCCCGGGCTTGACATAGGTTCTTTCAAAAAAAGAAAAAAATTACTTAGGAAAGAAAAAGATCTCGGGAATCTCCACGGTAGTCCATCTTTTGAGTTCTTCTCCTGGCGCGTATTCTCGAATGAAGTCAGTTGCCTTTTTGGTTTTGTCTTTGTTGGATATCTTTGCCACATGTCTGCCATGCTCTACTCCCTTGTTGATAAAGGTCTCTTGGATTGGAGGAAAATGTTCTTCACCCTTCAGAGAAGCTTTATATTTTTCTTCAGGGTATGGTCTGAATTGGACTATGCCCTGGTCCCCTAGCCTTTGTAAAGTTCTTTCGAAAGCTTCATTATGTTCTAGCGGGAATCCACATCCCAACATATATTCTTTCAGCAAGTTTATCGGGGGTTTTGCTTGTCTGCTTTCCCCAGAGTCAGTGACTACTTCAATTGCATTTATTTTCGGCCCATCGTGCGAAGGCATAGGGTTTGATTTGATGTTAGGCTTCTCGAAAGTGATGTCTTGGGATTCTAACAAATCTTGGACATTATGCTTGAATGGCCAACATTGCTCTATGGTATGTCCAGAAGAATTAGCATGATACTCACATCTGGTGTTGGCATCATATCTTCGTGGGAGTGGCCCGACTAGAGGAGCCAAAGGCTTGATTTCCACCAAGGATGCCTTAACCAGCTATTGCAATAACTGGCTAGGTGGCATAGGGAGTGGATCAAATTTCCTGGGTGGCCTTCTGCTTTGCTGCTGCCCTTGCGGGATCACTAATGGTTGTTGTACCTTGGATTGTGACACTACAGCATTAATTTCTCCCTCTTTTCCTTTGGGGATGTTTGAAGCGGGCCTTTTTGAATTGTAGGGAGCATTTGATGGTCCCCCTGATATCTTCCCACTTTTTATTCCAGTCTCGATTCTTTCTCCGATAGTTACTAGGTCTGAGAACCCCGAAGAGATACTTTTGACCATCTTCTCATAATACAACCCTTGCAAAGTCCCCATGAATGTGTCTACTAATTCTTTCTCTAACAGTGGTGGTTACACACAGGATTCAAACTCCCTCCATCTCTTAGCATACTCCTTGAAGGACTCTTCTTTCTTCTGGGACAGGTTCTGGGGTTGCATGCGGGTAGGCACCATGTCTAGGTTATATTTGTAATGCTTTATAAAAGCATTAGCAAGATCTTCCCAGGTTCAAATATGCATTCTCTCCAATTGCATATACCAGTCTGAAGATGCCCCACTCAGGCTATCTTGAAAATAGTGAATCATCAGCTTCTGATCGTGGGCATGGGCATGTATCTTCCTGCAATACATACGAAGATGATTTCTTGGACAAGTGAGCCCCTTGTATTTTTCAAAGTCAGGTACTTTGAACTTTGGTGGGATCACCGCATCAGGAACTAGGCCCATTTCGAGAGCGTCTACTTCGAAAGCGTCAAAACCCTCCACAACTTTTAATCTTTCCTCCAGAGCTTTGTACTGATTCGTCACCCGTGGTTCATCAATAGCTTGAGTACCCGCCGTCTTTAAGGGTGCTTGGTTGGCATCCTTTGGGTCATGGTCTCCATACTGCAGGTTCAAGTAGTTGTTTGCATTATTGGTTGGAATCTGTAGGGTATGTGATGCCCCTGCTTTTGGTGGCAGTAGGACAAACCCTTCAATTTCAGTTTCTTGTTGGGCCATGACGGACTTCTGGGGTCCTGCTTCTGGCTCCTTCCTTGGTTGGTGACCGCTTGATGCACCAATAGTTTGGGTTACTTCCTTGAAAGCTATCCTGGGAATCTGGTCTTGCCTATCAATAATGTTCTTCAAAGCTAGGAGAACTTTACTCAGATCTCCTTTCATTGAAGTGACATCACCCTTTACTTGGTTGAGATCCTCTTTGAATGCAGCCTGAGTTTCCTTGATTTTCTCCATTGCTTTTTGTTGATAGGCCCTTGTTTGATATGAAGGCCAAGGAGGTGGAGATCTTCTTCTACCAATGGTTCAACTGGAGATATTTTTTTTATAAAAGAAGATGAGTTTTGATACGATATGCAGGTGTTTATGAATGCATGCATGCGAATGAATATGTATGAATATGAAATAGTTACTTGTTTTGAATGTCTTATTCACTTGGGTATGTATTTGCCTTTCGCTTATTTTTTTTATTCGGTGACCAACTTAAAAATAGATATGCCAATGAGATATGGAACAAAATGCCGTTATTGAAGGTAACATAATTTAGATATTGAAAAATATTACAATCTTAAACCAAAACTTTATTTGCATGAAATCAAGCAAACAGAAATAAATCTTCTTGGTGCACTTGCGGACGTCTGCTCTTGAAACCATCCACCTTTGCTTGACAAAGCTTGATAAAGTCTTCAGCATATTATTTCCCTTTTGTGGCTTTGATTTCAGACATGTTTGGCGTGTTGACGCGGACAAGTTGTTTCCTTCGGTATCCATTTTTAAATACAGTCACCGAGATCTTGATTTTATTATTTTTTGTACCCTATGAATAAGGCAAAGAAACGGGTGACGAATATATGATGAATGTATGAATGCATAGATGTAGGATTGAGTGACGATATTTTTGTGATAAGTACCCCTATAAGGTAGGGATGTATGGTTCAGTGACGGGGTTTTATGATAAGTACCCTTAGAAGGTAGGTTCCTTAATTTTGATCTACGGTTAGTCTACCCTCCCAGAAGGTGGTTTCCTTAAGGGTATCATGAATAACACCAGAGGGAAAAGGCACAAGGGCCTCCCTTAGGTGGAGCCTCTTTACAGACTAAAACTTTCGTCTCAAAGTCGTGAAAGGTCTCGTCATGAGATTTTAGGTTAAGGCTGTTACAAAGAGTCATGGGTGACCTTCCAAAGTCCTACTCGTCAAGAGGATATCTCTCAATAAGTATTCCTTTTTCGGAAGTTCACCGACTCTAGGAGAAGTCGTCACATAAACTCGCAGGGATGATGTACCCCCTAAGCTAATAGATGAACCTTCTTTCTAAGGGTTATTGAAAATATTTTGAGAAATAAAAAATCCCGCCACGAAATATATAGGATGATAAACAATAGACAATAATTAAATAAATGCAATGAATAAATGAAAGCAATAAATAAATAAAGCAATAAATAAATAAATAAATAAAAAACCCCAAAGTAAAAACCCTAAAACCTAAAGTTGAAGTCCCCAGTAGAGTCGCCAGCTGTAGAGACCGGTTTTTTAATCAGGGCCACCACTATTAGTTTTTATCCTAGGGAAGGGAATATAACAAAAAAAACCTAATTCGCAGACAGAGATTCTATATTTTGGACTTCTTTAGACGAAAGGAAGGTGTTAGGCACCTTTCATCTACCTTGTTCACAAGGATACTAGGTTTTAGGTTTGAATTGGGGAAACAAGATTTAAATTTTATTAGGGGAAGGGTTTAAATTTTATATAGGGGAACTCGCCATGATTTTATTCGTATGCCTATGTATCCTCTTATGAGGAATCAGAGTCCCAATTCGTAGTTCGTATGGGGTTGGTGTTTTTTAGGGGGTTGCAAATGTACTTTGACTCACCTCGCATTTGACTGGGAGTAGAGATTGCAGAGATTTTGGCTAAACGCGTGATTAGTCAAAATCTATTTGGAACCCTTTAGCAAAAAATAGTTGTTTAGATTAGTTCGTTGCGAAAAATAGGTTTGATATTTGTTGAGTATTTTTTACCGTATTAACTGCAAAAATTCTTGATTAATGCATGACTAAAAATATTTTAATGCAACATATAGAAAATAATATATGACTTCTTGAATAAAAATAATTTATAATAATATAAATAATATTTTTATATAATAAATAATAATATAAAAATTAATAATAATAATAATAATAATAAAAACAATAAATAATAAAAGAAAGCAAATATAATTAAAATAATTATAAAAATATAAAATAATTTAATTACTGTGAGGGGGGGGGATGACGTTCTAGTTGTAAAGTAAAATAAAGGGGGTGTTAACTAGTAATCTGGGTTAGGCCCAAATATAGCTCTAAAAGGGGGGTGTAAAGTTGCCTTGCGTTTAGCAATTCAGTGGAAGGGTGTTGTGAAAAGCAGTGAGCTTAGGCCCAAAATGCTTGGGAGGAGGTCTGGCTGGATTACATGGGCGATGGTGTATGGAAAATAAGGTAGGACTTGGCCTACAGTCGTCCGATCATGATCACGCGGAGGATAACGAGGGAGTATGATAATTATTGTGAGCCAGCGCGCATGGAATTGAAACGAATTTCATTTTGTTTTTATTCATTTACATTCTTTTGTTGTTACAACAAACTCAACTTATTCATCTTCCTTTCTCTCGTACACACAAACCCTTTCACTCTCTCTCACTTTAACCCTAATTCCCAAACCACCAACGATGGCGCTCTACCAAAACCCCAACACGAATTCGACCCCCCAAATTCCAAAAAATAACAACAAATCAACCAAATAAAAACGCTAAGTCCACTTACCCTTTCGCGATTTTGATTGCTCTCTGCCTTTAAATGTTCTGGATTTAGTATTGATCTCTGCTCTCCTTCACTTTTGGAGGTTACGGTGGAGCTTGAAGGTGGTGCGGCGCTGGATCAACGGAGATTGTGGTTTCAGATAATGAAACCCCAATCGTCCTTCTCTCGGATCTTCAACCAACAATAAGGTTATTTGCTCTTCGGTGTCCTTAACGCAAGCCCTTCTTTGTTCTTTTCTTTTTCGTCTTCTCTATATCCTTCCTCCGCCCTCTCTACTGTTAATTCTTGTTTAGTATATATAAGCTCTAATTTTAGGGCTGTTACAAATTGTTGTTATAGATTAGCAAAGAATTAGGGATTATAGACTTAGGAATTTAGTCAATTAGGGATTGAAATCATGATGTAATTGATTATGAAAATATTTTATTTGTTTTATTGTTCTTGTAATGGATTTTGTTTACCGTAAATTCTGGAGGTTTTATTTAGTTTTAGTCATTCTATACAATTTCTGAGATTTGCTTTGTATTATTTTTCTGGGCTTAGATTGACTAATGAGATTTGGTTTAGTATAAATTCTGGATTTGATTGAGTTTTAATCTCTACAGTAGCTGTTAGTGAACCAAAACCTGCGCTAATTTTTGGTAAATTGGAACAGTATCAGTTTATTAGACATTTGGGCTTCACGTTACTTTTCAGACAGATTTGCAAAAGAAAGCTATTGGGCCTTCGTTAATTAATTTACAGTCTTGCCTTCAATTGAAATTGGGCCTTATTGCCATCAAATTTTATCCAATAGATTTTCCTAAAACTACAAAAAAAAAATACTCGTGTCATGCCAATATTATTATAATGAATAAGAAGCTTTAACAGCAGTAATAAAAAAAGTATTTTTTTTGTAAAAAAAATAGCAAACAGTTTTCTTTTCTTTTTGAAATTCTGGCTGCAGATCCTCAATGTCACGTTCAATGTTATGACACCGTATCTGACTTACTATATGACAGTAAATACAAAAGCAATAAAGAACACAGTCAATTGTTTACCCAGTTCAGTGTGCAACAACACCTACTCTGGGGGCTACCAAGCCAGGGAGGAAATCCACTATAAGAGATGTTAATTCAGGAATAAACCAACCAGTTTATCTCCTTCACTTAAGACCTACCCAATGCAATTCCAATCTAAGTACAACTTAAACCTGAGTTCCTACTCACTCCCCCTCAATCACAGCAGTGATACATAAAACAATTTGACTAAAGAATTGATGAAGACACTCTTCAAAAACAAACACTTGATTAAGCTTCACGGCTTTTTAATCAAGCAACACAATCACTCTTGCTTCACAGCTTTGAGTGATGCACACAACTAACTTGACTCTGCTTCACAGCTTTAGTCAAGGAACATTCAAACACTCTTGCTTCAAAGCTTTGAGTGCTACACAACCCTTACAATTAAAAACCTATTCCAAGTCACTTATCACAATGATAGTTGCTTGGAGTACAATAATCAAACCTATACAGTTTACAAATGATCTTCTGATCAACCAAAGGGATTCCTTGCAAAACAGCAGCTCTGTTGAATATATAGCAGCTGCAACTTCAGTTAGGGTTTCCACAAAAACCTAGGGTTAATTCCGTTTGACCTAAAGACCAGGTCACAGGACTTTATTAACCAGGTTAGGGTTGAGCTAGGTTACCCCTCAGAAAACGCAGGATTCTGTTCTGGAAAGACTGAGTTATTTTCCTGAAAAAACTCAGACTTATCCAACCTGCAAACCTGTTAGTTCAGAACAGGATGTCATAACATCTGTTATGACATCTGAGAAAACCTGTCTACTGATTTAGCAAAATGTGATCATTTTGCAAAATGCTCAGATACACACTTATAAACATCAGTACTTGAATTACAATATTTTTCTGCAAAGGTACCTAATGAGTCAGTACAAACTAAACTAGAATGTTATGACATCAGTCATGACATTCACACATACACTTGGATTTTACCAAAAATGCAAGCCAATACCTAAACAACTACAAACTCCCCCTTTGGCAGATTTTTGGCTAAAGACCCTAAGCAATCAGAGATAGATAGCAGCAGAAATAAATGACTGCAGAAAAATAGAATGTCTAATTTGAGCAAGTACATATTAAGTACCAAAATATTCTCCCCCTCTTTAGCCACAAATGGGCCAAAGAAACATGTTCATAATGATTATACAGTTATCCAAAACAAATAATAAGAGCAGCAGCAGAAAAAAAAACTGAACACACTTCCAAACTCCACCAGATATCAGCACTAACCAGCAACACCACCAAACAGCAACCAACCTTCAAGCACTGTCATCAGACTCAGAGGATTCGGGCTTCTTTCTTTTCTTGTGAGCAATGTCAGCATTCTTCTCTTTGTTTGATGTCTCAACATTCTTAGAGACATCTGGATTTGTTTCAGCATTTGAACTTTCTTGGTTCAGAGGAACAGAAATGCCAGGAACTGAGTGGTTCTCGTTCAGAATTCTTGAAACAATTTTTGCTATTGCTTGATTAACATAGGCTATCCCTTCGCTATTTGCAATTTCAGGGGGAACTGAAGAAGAAGGATGAGATGGATTACCAGAGGCAGAAGCTTGGGACTTTCCTGCATGTCTTGTTCTCAACTCTTTGACCTTGGTGGGGTTAGTTCCCACTTTTCTACGAGAAGAGATCTCCAGAACTTCAGAGTCCAGACAGGAAGAGATTGTCCTAGAATCTTGATCAGAGGAAGAGGTTGAAATAGTCGTATTGGATGATGATGGTGTTTGAGACATTTTGACAGTCCTAGAGGACCAACAGCAACTGAGGAGAAAATTTTGATTGAGAGACTGGGTTTTGATGAGGAGACGAGAGGGGAAGGAAGCAAGGGAGTGTCTATTCAACTTCTTAAAAGAATTGTAGGAAATGGGAAAATATAATTTTAACCCAATCAGAACAGGCATAACTCCTTTGATCCTTGTTTTAAGCAAAATTAATTGCTACAATTCCTCATGTTGGCAAATACCCAACTTACCCCTTAAGTTTTCAAATTGATTTGCATCTAGAGCCTTGGTAAAAATGTCAGCCAGCTGTAGCTCAGTGGCAACATGTTCCGATTTGATTGTCTTCTCTTCTACAAGGTCTCTGATAAAGTGATGTCGTATGCCAATATGTTTGGTCCTGCTATGCTGAATGGGATTCTTGGAAATGTTGATTGTACTCAGATTGTCACAGTACAATGTCATAACATCTTGTGTGACATTATACTCAATGAGCATCTGTTTCATCCATATCATTTGAGAGCAGCTACTACCAGCTGCAATGTATTCAGCTTCAGCAGTGGAAAGAGACACACAATTCTGTTTCTTGCTGAACCAGGAAACCAGATTACTTCCCAAGAAGAAACATCCTCCAGAGGTGCTTTTTCTATCATCAGCACTACCAGCCCAATCAGCATCATAGTAGTCAGTCAGAGCTGGTTCACAGCCATGAGTATACATCAATCCATAGTTGTAAGTTCCACTTACATACTTCAAAATTCTCTTCACTTGATTGATATGACTGACTTTGGGATCAGCTTGGTATCTTGCACAAACTCCAACTGCAAAGGCAATATCAGGTCTGCTGGCAGTTAAGTACAACAAGCTTCCTATCATGCTTCTGTACAGACTTTGATCCACCTTAACCCCACTTGAATCTTTGGAAAGCTTTAGATGAGTAGGAGCAGGAGTCCTTTTGTGACTTGCATTCTCCATATTAAACTTCTTTACAATGTTCTTAGCATACTTGCTTTGAGATAAGAAGATTGAGTCCTCCATCTGTGAGACTTGTAGTCCAAGAAAATAAGTTAGTTCTCCCATGAGACTCATTTCAAATTCAGCCTGCATCTGATCAGCAAAGTGTTTAACCATATGTTCTGACATTCCTCCAAACATTATGTCATCAACATATATTTGGGCAACCATCAACTTCCCTCCTTCAGTTTTGACAAAGAGAGTTTTGTCCAAGCCTCCTTTTCTGTAGCCTTTGTCTGAGAGAAACTTTGTTAACCTGTCATACCATGCTCTAGGAGCTTGTTTCAGGCCATATAGGGCTTTTCTCAATTTGTAGACATGATCAGGGTGGGTTGGATCCACAAAGCCTTTAGGTTGTTCCACATAAGCTTCCTCATTCAAGTACCCATTTAGAAAGGCACTTTTCACATCCATCTGAAATAGCTTGAACTTCAGAAGACAAGCAATTGACAACAAGAGTCTGATTGATTCCAGCCTGGCTACAGGTGCAAAGGTTTCATCAAAATCAACCCCTTCAACCTGGGTGTATCCTTGAGCAACAAGTCTTGCCTTATTTCTGGTGACAACTCCTTCAGCATCTGACTTGTTCTTGAATATCCATTTTGTCCCAATGATGTTAGTTCCTTCAGGTCTAGGAACCAGTTCCCAAACTTCATGTTGCTTGAATTGGTTCAGTTCATCTTGCATTGCACCAATCCAATATTCATCAGTTAAAGCTTCCTTGACATTTCTTGGTTCCATTTTGGACACAAAACAAGAGTTTGAGATGATTTCTCTAGATCTTGTGATGACTCCACTATTGGGATCTCCTATGATGAGTTCTTTTGGATGATCCTTCTGAATTCTGATGGAAGGGATCTTGCTAGCTTCCTTTGATTCAGATTCTGTTGTGGTGGAGTTGGGTAGGTCATTCTGTTGGGTTGAAGTCTCAAAGAATGTCTCAACGGTACAAGGAACATCTATTTCTTCATGATAATCATCAATTATAACATTTATTGATTCCATCATGGTTTTGGTTCTGGAGTTGAATACTCTATAAGCTCTGCTGTTTGAGGAGTATCCTAGAAATATGCCTTCATCACTTTTAGGGTCCAGTTTTCTTCTTTGTTCACGATCAGCCAGAATATAGCATTTGCTGCCAAACACATGGAAGTACTTCACAGTTGGTTTTCTTCCTTTCCAGAGTTCATATATGGTGGATGAGGTTCCCTTTCTCAAGGTGACCCTGTTATGAACATAGCAGGCTGTATTCATAGCTTCAGCCCAAAAATACATAGGAAGTCTTCTGGCATGTAACATTGCTCTGGCAGATTCCTGTATGGTCCTGTTTTTTCTTTCCACAACTCCATTTTGCTGAGGTGTTATAGGAGAAGAAAACTCATGACTGATTCCTTCTGAAGAACAGAAATCACCAAACTTGCTGTTTTCAAATTCCTTGCCATGATCACTTCTGATTCTGACAATACATCCTTCCTTCTCTCTTTGAATTCTTTTGCACAATTCTTTAAAAACTTCAAATACATCTGATTTTTCCCTAATAAAATTAATCCAGGTGAATCTGGAAAAATCATCCACAACCACATAGGCATATCTTTTACCACCAAGACTCTCTACTTGCATTGGTCCCATCAGATCCATATGGAGGAGTTCTAGAACCTTAGAGGTGGTCAGATGTCTTGACTTTGGATGTGACATCCTAGTCTGCTTACCAACCTGACATTCACCACAAACTCTTCCTTCATCAATTTGCAGTCTTGGAATCCCTCTGACTGCCTCCAAGGAGATAATCCTCTTCATACCCCTTAGATGAAGATGGCCAAGTTTTTGGTGCCACAGTTTCACCTCTTTTTCTTCTTTTGCAATGGAACACACAGATGAGAAATTAGTGTTCTCAGGCTCCCACAAGTAACAGTTGTCTTTGGATCTGACTCCTTTCATTACTATCTCTTGTTTGTCATTGATTACAAGGCATTCAGATTTTGAGAAATTGACCTTGAATCCTAGATCACACAATTGACTGATACTAATGAGATTAGCGGTCAGCCCTTTCACCAGCAGTACTTCATTCAGACTTGGAACTCCAGGGCAGTCCAAATCACCAACTCCTTTGATTTCACCTTTAGCCCCATCTCCAAAGGTCACAAAACTGGTGGTGTGAGGCTTAACATTATTGAGGAGGTTCTTGATTCCAGTCATGTGTCTGGAACATCCACTGTCAAAGTACCAGTCTTCCTTTGCAGAGACCCTCAGGGAAGTGTGAGCTATCAGTGCAGTAGTCTTTTTCTTCCATTTAGGAGCATGTGGTACCTTTTTAGACTTAGGTTTGACACCTGAGTTCTGATTAGGATATCCATGTAATCTGAAGCAGAAGGGCTTTATGTGGCCATATCTCCCACAATGATGACATCTCCATCTTTGGTACCTTTTCTTCATATGTCTCTGATCCTGATGTTGAGAGTTGTGTTGAGACATCTGTTTTGACATTTGCTTACCAGTACCAGATTTCTTTGCTTCCATAAATCCTAGTCCAGATTTATTTCCCACATTTTGTCCAACCTGAAGGATCTCTTCCAATTTGTCTGTTCCATTTGTCAACATCTTGACAGATTTGGTCATTTGATTCAGTTGTGAGTTCAGCAATTGAACTTCTCCTTCTAGATGACTTATAGTTTCAAGGTTTGCCCTTTTTTCAGCCTCCAGCTTTATGATGAGTTTTGATTGTTTCTCATTCTGTACACAGACTTCAGTACTTCTGATACACAATTTCTTGTAAGTATTAGCCAGTTCTTTAAAAGTCACCTCTTCATCACTGATGTAACTTTCAGAGGTACAAACACCAGTTAAAGCAGTAACTCGTTTGGCAGATTCTTCTTCAGAATTACTTTCTGAATCACAGTCAGACCAAGTAACTGTCATTCCTTTGTGTTTCTTAAGAAAGGTAGGACATTCAGCTCGAATATGCCCATATCCTTCACAACCATGGCATTGAATTCCTCTGCCTTGAATTCCCTTTTCTTCTAACCTTGGTCTTCTGCTGGAACTGTCAATGTCAGAGGGAATGTTATGAACATTAGACCTTGACTTTGGATCTATTCTTTTGATGAGTTTGTTGAACTGTCTTCCAAGCATGGCTATAGCTTCTGAAATATTTTCTTCAACATCAGTGTTGGACATAAGTGCTATGCTCTTGTTCTTTTTGTCACCATTGTCAGTGATCCCCATCTCAAAAGTCTGAAGAGACCCAATAAGTTCATCCACTTTCAACTTGCTGATGTCTTGGGCTTCCTCTATGGCAGTTACCTTCATTGCAAATCTTTTAGGTAAGGATCTGAGAATCTTCCTCACCAGTTTTTCTTCTGACATCTTTTCTCCCAGTGCTCCTGAGGTGTTGGCAATCTCCAAGATGTTCATGTGAAACTCATGAATGGTTTCATCTTCCATCATTTTTAGATTCTCAAACTTGGTAGTCAACATCTGAAGCCTTGACATTTTTACTTTGGAAGTGCCCTCATGAGTAGTTTTGAGAGTGTCCCAAACTTCCTTGGCCAGTTCATATTGATGTACTAATCTGAAAATGTTTCTATCAATTCCATTGAACAAGGCATTTAAAGCTTTGGAATTTCCCAGGGCTAACTCATCTTCTTCTTTACTCCAATCTTCCTCAGGCTTCAGACTGATTGTCCCATCTTTCTCAGTTATGGTGGGATGAATCCATCCTTTGTCAGCAGCTCTCCAAGCCTTTTTGTCCAGAGATTTTAGGAAGGCAACCATACGAGGTTTCCAGTAGTCATAATTAGTTCCATCCAAAATGGGTGGTCTATTTCCAAAAACTCCTTCTTTGTCCATAGTGCCAGAAAGTGATATCCCTAGATCTCACCCAGTAATACAGGCAGGGTGCCTGCTCTGATGCCAATTGAAATTCTGGCTGCAGATCCTCAATGTCACGTTCAATGTTATGACACCGTATCTGACTTACTATATGACAGTAAATACAAAAGCAATAAAGAACACAGTCAATTGTTTACCCAGTTCAGTGTGCAACAACACCTACTCTGGGGGCTACCAAGCCAGGGAGGAAATCCACTATAAGAGATGTTAATTCAGGAATAAACCAACCAGTTTATCTCCTTCACTTAAGACCTACCCAATGCAATTCCAATCTAAGTACAACTTAAACCTGAGTTCCTACTCACTCCCCCTCAATCACAGCAGTGATACATAAAACAATTTGACTAAAGAATTGATGAAGACACTCTTCAAAAACAAACACTTGATTAAGCTTCACAGCTTTTTAATCAAGCAACACAATCACTCTTGCTTCACAGCTTTGAGTGATGCACACAACTAACTTGACTCTGCTTCACAGCTTTAGTCAAGGAACATTCAAACACTCTTGCTTCAAAGCTTTGAGTGCTACACAACCCTTACAATTAAAAACCTATTCCAAGTCACTTATCACAATGATAATTGCTTGGAGTACAATAATCAAACCTATACAGTTTACAAATGATCTTCTGATCAACCAAAGGGATTCCTTGCAAAACAGCAGCTCTGTTGAATATATAGCAGCTGCAACTTCAGTTAGGGTTTCCACAAAAACCTAGGGTTAATTCCGTTTGACCTAAAGACCAGGTCACAGGACTTTATTAACCAGGTTAGGGTTGAGCTAGGTTACCCCTCAGAAAACGCAGGATTCTGTTCTGGAAAGACTGAGTTATTTTCCTGAAAAAACTCAGACTTATCCAACCTGCAAACCTGTTAGTTCAGAACAGGATGTCATAACATCTGTTATGACATCTGAGAAAACCTGTCTACTGATTTAGCAAAATGTGATCATTTTGCAAAATGCTCAGATACACACTTATAAACATCAGTACTTGAATTACAATATTTTTCTGCAAAGGTACCTAATGAGTCAGTACAAACTAAACTAGAATGTTATGACATCAGTCATGACATTCACACATACACTTGGGTTTTACCAAAAATGCAAGCCAATACCTAAACAACTACAAACTCCCCCTTTGGCAGATTTTTGGCTAAAGACCCTAAGCAATCAGAGATAGATAGCAGCAGAAATAAATGACTGCAGAAAAATAGAATGTCTAATTTGAGCAAGTACATATTAAGTACCAAAATATTCTCCCCCTCTTTAGCCACAAATGGGCCAAAGAAACATGTTCATAATGATTATACAGTTATCCAAAACAAATAATAAGAGCAGCAGCAGAAAAAAAAACTGAACACACTTCCAAACTCCACCAGATATCAGCACTAACCAGCAACACCACCAAACAGCAACCAACCTTCAAGCACTGTCATCAGACTAAGAGGATTCGGGCTTCTTTCTTTTCTTGTGAGCAATGTCAGCATTCTTCTCTTTGTTTGATGTCTCAACATTCTTAGAGACATCTGGATTTGTTTCAGCATTTGAACTTTCTTGGTTCAGAGGAACAGAAATGCCAGGAACTGAGTGGTTCTCGTTCAGAATTCTTGAAACAATTTTTGCTATTGCTTGATTAACATAGGTTGTCCCTTCCCTATTTGCAATTTCAGGGGGAACTGAAGAAGAAGGATGAGATGGATTACCAGAGGCAGAAGCTTGGGACTTTCCTGCATGTCTTGTTCTCAACTCTTTGACCTTGGTGGGGTTAGTTCCCACTTTTCTACGAGAAGGACATCCACTAATACGAAGTTCTCCAATCAAAGTTGTTGATCAAAATTCAACTTCTAACATCTTCTTGTGTTTACCCCGCGAGATCCTTGAAAACATGCATCCACATACCATGCATCATATCATGACAGGTTTCTCCCACACAGGTTTCCTTATCTTCCTACTGTTTATTTTAGTAAGATGGAACAAATGGTGAAGGATCTTCAAGCACAAAATGGTAAATTCCAACAGATGTTCCCGACTTTGGCTAAAGGGCAAGAGGACTTGAAGACTCTTCTTCTCAAAGACAAGAAGAAAAAGACAAAGAAGTCAGTGAGCGTCCTGAATTTGGGAAGGAGGTTCAAAAGACCAACAGAGAAAGCTCTAGAATTCGCAACTCCGTCAACTGAGAGGGACAATCAGACAAAAGAAGGGGATCACAGCCTGGGGTCTAACGAAGAAGAGGCTGACTACACCGAAGAGAAGTATCCTCCAGCAGACGACAAATACAAACAACTGGAGGATCGTCTCAATGCCATGGAAATCCAGAGAGTACCTGGTGTGAACTTTGAAGAAGTGGGATTGGTTCCTGGCGTGGTCATTCCACCAAAGTTTAAAATCCCTACTTTTGCCACATATGACGGGGTCTCTTGTTCTAAGATGCATCTGAGATCTTATGTCCGCAAGATTCAGCCATACACCACTGATCAAAAACTTTGGGTCCATTTCTTCCAAGAGAGCCTAGCTGGGACGCAACTTGAGTGGTTCTATCAATTAGAGAGTTCTCACATTCACACCTGGGAAGATCTAGTTGCTGCTTTGTACAAGCAGTACCAATTCAACGCTGATCTTGTGAAAACTCGTGTGCAGTTGCAGAATATGACCATGCGTTCCAACGAGAGCTTCAAAGAATATACCAAAAAGTGGAGAGACCTGGCTGGTAGGGTGAAACCCCCATTAACTGACAGGGAGTTGATTGATATCTACATGGGAACTTTGGAAGGACCTTTCTTCAATCACCTAATCGGAAGCTCTTCAGCTAGGTTCACCGAGCTGATTCTAACCGAGGAATGAGTTGAAAACAGAATCAGAAGCGAAAAGATCCAAGGAGCTACATCCTCTGATACTCAGAAAAAGCCATACAATGGGAAGAAAGAGTCCAATGTTGTGTACGGCCAAAAGGGTCGTAACAAGAGCGACCACGATCAACATGTGAGGGAAGTCCTGATATCCAATCCTGCATCGATGCAACAACGACAACAGGGGAATCAACGTAAAGAGGTCATGCCTAAAAGACAATTCACCAAGATCAATATGCCATTGGCTCAAGCGTTACAACACATGTTGAAAGCAGAGCTGATTACGTTAAAGGCTCCTCTCCGGAACCCCAACACTTCTGCTCCGACTTATCATCCCAATGAAAGGTGTGCATACCATTCTGATAGTCATGGACACGACATGAATAACTGTTGGGCTCTAAAGAGCAAGATTCAAGACATAATTGACGCCAAGGAAATTAAATTTGATCTTCCTACTACTCCCAACGTGATCACTGCTACTATGCCAAATCATTGAGAGCGTCCTTTTCATTTTGAATTTTCAATTGTAATCTCTTTTGTTGTTCAAACACTTATCTATTAATGTCAAACTTTGTTTCACTAATGCATTGCATATGTTTGTCTTGAATTAATCCATTCGTTTTCATTATATTTAAATTATGCTTTTTACTCCCTTTATGATATTCAACTCTTGTTTTAAAAAGTTGCAAGCCTTTAGAGGGAGGATGACAAAAACAATTCCATAATCTCATGCATTTTACTTTTGGACAGACCTTACTGATGATGTACAGGAGTTTCTTTCAATCCCTAAAAACTGGAGTTATAAGGAAGATAATCCCTAGTCAACCCCTTTGAGCCAAAGAAGTAGGAGTTTTCTTTTTACACAAAATTGAAACCTTTAATTGAAACCTGGGGTAGGGTAGTCTCTCAGTCATTTCAAATGTGTGTTCAGTCGCAAATTTTCATTTCATATACAACGAAAGACATCAAAAACATTCCTCTAGAATCAAAAAGACGGAGATGGTTCCCTATCAAATAGGCAGTCATTATCTCTCAAAAGAAAAAGCCAACTAAGTCAAAACCTACGAAGGAGACTTAAGAAAAACTGGGGCATCCCGCTGACTGTAATCGCAAAACAAGAACATTCAGGCAAAAATCAAGGATAATAAATCAAAAAGAGGTCACTACAAATCCTCGAAAACATGAAAAGTGTTGCAAAAATGATTGCCTTCTTAAATAAACTTCCAAATATCTGAACCATCATTCAATAGGAGTTCAAACGCATAATTGACTGAGTTTAGGACTGAAGAACATCACAAAGAACGGGCGGGTACCAATACACTTTGAGCTTTATCCTTTGTTTCTTAAACCGTGAACCAAGCCATGCTACAACCCTTTAAAATTCCTAATTGAAGCATGAGTTAGTTCGAAAGCATACTGTTACAAAAGGTATCCTGACTCCTGTAAGGCTTACTGCAAATCCTGAGTTGAATTCATATTCTTACAAAATTCTCTTTAATTGCTAAAACTAATTTTTAAAACTTAAAGACAAGCATAAACTTTGAATTATTTAAATATCACTGTTTGCATATGGCTAATTGTTTGACAGCAGAGAAATTCACATGACGAATATCTAGCGAACAAAAACTCTCTCAGTGAAAAAATCACTTCAAATGGGATGACACTTCCAATGGCAAATCTCCTATAAGCAAGGGGGTATGACATGTCACTGTCCATATTGTCTGGGGGTAGTCAAGTTAAGATTACAAGAAATCTCCCAAGAAGTGCTGAATAACCAGGGGCAGGTCTGCATATGAATCACTTGGGGCATTGAATGTGAATTCCAGTAAAGGGTTACGTACGGTCAAGCAAACATTTTCTGGCAGTACTACAACTCTTACTACTTGGGGCAGTGACAAATCTCCCACAGAGTCCTTTTCATAGGATGATCCCCGGTCAAGTCCCTACAAAGTCATCTCTACAAGGTCATCCCCACATAATATTCTTCACGAATAAGGGTACAAACCCTTCAAGGCCAAATTCATGGATATCCCCATAAGGTTGGATCCAGGCAATCCCTAGCCAGAGTTTTAATCTCTGAAAACTTCTCCCCAACTGAGTTGATTTCAAGAATCCTCGAGGATTTCTGCTTAAGGAATATACCTCTCTAGCATATTGGTAACAGGGTTTATTTCCCTAACAAACTACAGATTCCCCAGCTTGAATTTGCCCCTCAGGCTATCACAAATCAAGGGACCACAACCCCTCTTCCCCAGTAGACTTTCCTACAATCCCCAGTGAATTTCTGCAAAGCCTGGGAGACAACCAGATAACAGTTAACTTCTTCATACCTAACAAATTGTTAACTTCCTTTCTCTTCCATCAAGCGATAACTCCCCAGTAGAGCAACAAACAACTAAAACTCCTGAACTCTTCTCCCCAAGCTGAAATCAACATTCTCCACAAAGATTTCTCAAGCCAAAGCCAATCTTCCCCAGTGGATTTCTCATCAAACAACAAGATGGGAATCCCCAGCGGAAACATTCTAAAACAAGGTCTGGAGAGGGGCATACTCTTCATCCCCAATGGCGGTCCGGAATTTAACTTCCCAAAACTCCCCAACATTTTCAAAGGATTTATTTCCCAAGACAAAGATACATTCCAACAACATTTCACATTTCATGCATCATATTGTATACATGATAAATACATACAACACAATCTCATTTATTTTGAGAACATCATTACGTCATGCATTTCATACATCATGACATTGCATGCAGCTGACTCTTTACCTTTTTAGGAAAGATCAATCAACAGATAGCTATCATCAACAACTTTCTAAGGTTAGAAATTAATACCTGAAACCAGACAGGACAACTATCTCACGGCCAACAAAAAGCAAGTTCCAGATTAATACCTGAAACAAGACAAGAAAACTATCTATGGACGACCGATTGTAGATTAATACCTGTAACAAGCCAGGAAAGCTATTTATATGAGCAGATTGAAGATTAATACATGTACCAAGCCAGGAAAACTATCTTTCTTTCTAAGATCATAGATACCTGAAACCAGACAGGAGAACTATCTACTCGACCAGCTGAAGCAACCCTACCCGTGTTCCTTCTCATTTCTAGATGAAGTTTTACACGGACTCATCTTGAAGCAACCCTACACGGGCTCTTTCTCATAAACTCATCTAGAAACAATTCAGATGTGATCTAGATACGACTGACATTCTAATACATACTCCAGATTCCCTTCCAAAAATAGTTCAGATGCGATCCAGATACGACTGACATTCTAATATGTACTCCAGATTCCTTCTAAAAACAGTTCTGATGTGATCCAGACACGGCTGACATTCTGATACTTACTCCAGATTTCTCTTCTAGAAACAGTTCAAATGCGATCTAGATATGGCTGACATTCTGATACTTACTCCAAATTCTCTTCTAGAAAAAGTTCATATGCGACCTAGACACGGTTGACATTCTGATACTTACTCCAGATTCCTTCTAGAAATGGTTCAGATGCGGTCCAGATATGGCTGACATTCTGATACTTATTTCATATTCTCTTCTAGAAACAGTTCAGATGCGATCCAGATACGGCTGACATTCTAATACTTACTCCAGATTCCTTCTAGAAACGGTTCAGATGTGATCCAGATACGGATGACATTCTGATACTTACTCCAGATTCCTTCTAGAAACGGTTCAGATACGATCCATATACGGATGACATCCTGATACTTACTCCAGATTCTCTTCTAGAAACAGTTCAGATGCGATCTAGATACATTTTAAATTTTGATACTTACTCCAAATTCTCTTTTAGAAATAGTTAAGATGCGATCCATATACGGTTGACATTCAGATACTTACTCCAGACCCCCTCCAGAAACGGTTCAGATACAATCCAGAGACGGATATTATTCTGATACTTACTCCAGATCATTTCTCATATACAGTCCAGATACGATCCAAATACAGATGTCATTCTGACACTCATTCATCACATTTCTCAAATATAGTCCAGATACGTATGTCATTCTGACACTCATTCAGTCCTTTTCTCAAATATAGTCCAGATACAATCCAGATACGATCCAGATACGGATGTCATTCTAACACTCAATCAGGACAGTTCTCAAATACAGTCCAGATACGATCCATATGTGGATGTCATTCTGACGCTTATTCAGTACATCTTTTAGATACAAGTCAGATACAATTCATTTATGGATATTATTCTTATACTCATCCCATTACATCTACTGTTTTAGTATAAATTGACCAGAGATTTTTTCTAATACTTTTTCCAATTTCTATCAACATTCACCTTTGGATGGCATCTGTAAGCCTATCTCTGACAACTCTCCATATGGCATCTTTAATCCCATTACCTACACAATCAACCACCACATCATCGAGTGCAAATTTTTGGGCACTCTAGTGTTGAATCATCTTCCACCTTCAAGTCACGAATGGCGGACTCTCCAATCTAACTCTTCAGATTTAAGAAGATTGAACAGGGGAAGTTGTTGTACCCCAAAATTTTCCCTCTCTTTTCTCAAGGCATTTCTCACAAGGATTCTAAAAAAATACAAGCTTGCACAAGTACAATTGGATTTTCCAGTATCAAGTTAAAGAGGAAACTGTTGAAAAAAGGGCAAAGCAGATAAAAATAATCTTTTTGACAAAATTGGAGAAAAAACAAGTTTACTTCGATTCACAAGGCTTCGATTGGACTTTGGTCTCCTTCATGCCTCCTTCGATCCATAAGGCAACTCCTTCCTTCTGCACACTTTGATCCACAAGGAAAAAGGATTCCTTTGAAATAACTAGCTTCGATCCAGGGCAGGCAACGCCTATCTTTATACAAGCCTCATTTGGGCATTTAGGCTTCCTGCATACATCCTTTGATTGTACCCTTTCTATCCTATATGATTGTGTTGGTGTCCATGGCAATAACCTTCTGCATGCAAGCTTCGATTGCACTATTGGCCTTACATGTTTGCTTGGTTCACAATGCAATGGTTGCCTGCATGCCTGTTTCAATTGGACATTTGATGCCTGCATACATGTTTTGATTGGACAAGCTTCGATTGGACAAATAACTCCCTCAATGCTTGCTTCGAATCCACCTTCAGCATTGGCCTCCTACATGGTGCACAAGGCAAGGTCCTCCTGCATGCCTGCCTCTACAAGGCAGTGGCTTCCCTACATGCTAGCGCCCACAAAGCAAGTGGCCTCCTGCATGCAAGCTTCAATTGAAGCAATGACCCCTTACATGTTTGCTTTGATTCACAAAGCAATGGCCCCTTATAGTGTTTGTTTCGATCCAAGAAGCAAAGGCTCCTACATGGTGCACAAGGCAAGGTCCTCCTACATGCCTGCCTCTACAAGGCAGTGGCTTCCCTACATGCTAGCACCCACAAAGCAAGTGGCCTCCTGCATGCAAGCTTCGATTGAAGCAATGACCCCTTACATGTTTGCTTTGATTCACAAAGCAATGGCCCCTTATAGTGTTTGTTTCGATCCAAGAAGCAAAGGCTTCTTTCTTGCTTGTTTCAAATCACAAGGCAGGAACTTCCCTCATGCATTAACTATTTTTCATACTAGTTTTGAATGGACAATATCTCCCTTTGAAATAGCTTGCTTCGATTCCATCCTTGAAAATCTTCAACACATAATTTCTACACTATGACACACAATTGTTGTCCCATTCGAAGGACATATTTGGTGGCCCATTTGAAGGACGTACAAGACATACCTGGATGTCCCATTCGAAAGACATGTTTAGTGGCCCATTCAAAGGACCTACAAAACATACCTGGATGTCCCATTCGAAGGACATGTTTTGGTGACCCATTCAAGGAGCACACATTTGGCCCCTTCAAAGGATGCACAAATATGGCCCATTCGAAAGACACCTTGATTGGAAACAAATATTGTTGTATGAAGAAGAGTTTGGTCGAAGGTTGGACCTATGAGGTCAAAACGAAAAGATGAAATATTCAAAGATGTTTGCTGCAAGTCCAAGCCTGCTACACTGCCCCTATTCTTGCACTAAAATGGCATACAAGACTGCCCCTCGAAAACTACAAAAAAAATACCATAATCAATTTGTTCAAACTTCATTTATTTTCCCTCCCAAACCTCAGCCAACTTCACCTATAGATAAGAGGCTCCATAACACATCTAAGGGGCTAGACAACACATCCAGAAGACTTTGGGGCGTGGATAAAGATCATCAAACTATCAAACTCTCAAACTATCAAACTATCAAACACTCTCGAATACTTAACACACATTCAAACCCAGAATCAAACGAAACAACACACTTGTTTCTCTCCTTCAAATCCAGAAACAACAAACACAATCCCACTCTTCTTAACCTTTGAATCCATTCAAAGAAACACCACACTTGTTTCTTTCCTTCGAATCCAGGAACACTCAGGGAAGCCACTCAAGGCCCAGCACACATGTTCCAGCTTCAAGCAAGGTAAGTCACTCTGACCTTAAATTTTTCGTTTTATGCATGTATATAACATTTGTTTCCTTTTTGTTTCTGCCCTTTTTGTTTGTTTCTCTTGTCCAAATATGTGGTAGAACTAACTCGTATAGACCCCAAACGAAAGAAGGAGTTTCGTGTGAAATGAATCCTTAGGCTTCGCCCTTGGTTTCTCCACAGTCCCAAATGAAAGACAAAGAGGGCGTGAACGGAGGATGCATTCTCATGCTGTTTTGCAGGCCCATGTTGCTTCATAGTCCAAACGAAGGAGCAAGAAGGGAGAAATGAAGGGTGTCCACACTGACTGCAAGGCCCAATCGAAAGCAGCAGCAAGAAGGCTGAATCGAAGATTGCATCTTATGCTGGCTTCTAGGCCCAATCGAAAGAAGCCAGGAAGAGCAGAATCGAAGGGTGCATTCTGCCTAGATCAAAAAACTTATTTTTCCTTATTTTATTTTGTTTTTCCTTTACATTTTCTTGCTATTCAATATGGTTGTAATAGTGTAGAATATTTATTTTCTGCATTTTTATTGCTTTATACAAATGTTAGTAATTAGGATGTATGGCAAGATAAAACCAACAAGTAGACTACCCTAATCAAAGACTAAATGCATGCAAATCAAACATACTATTTGCACACGTGCACCTCTAGGGTAATCCCACTTGTTGCCTCGGAAAATAGTCATATCCCCCAAATATGGGTATTTTAGCAAAGACCCTTGATAAAAGATCGTAGTCCCTCGATGACCCTTGATGTTGCCTTCGGTAAACGATCTAGTCCCTATACGACATTGCTAAAACGTCCCATAGGTTGAGTTCTATGACTATACAAACGACCCACGCCCGTCCCTTCACATCCAATGATGGGGCTTCTTACCAAATCAATGGTAAGATAACAACATCTAAAGGAGGAGAAAAAGAACATTAGACCTTTTGAGTAGGTAGGATGTTCGTAGTTGCTCACTTTCTCACAACAAAAAATATTTTTTTCACACCAACACTTTCAATTGAAACATTTTTCAAAAGACAAAACTCTTTGTATGTATTCTTATAGAGACGAGAATCATTACAAAGGCACTTTTCAAAATCCCTTTCAAAAAAATCTTCCACAAACACCTTTTTGAACTATTTTCAAAACCAACACTTTGTACGCATTCTTATAGAGACGGGAATCATTATAAAGACTTTTTTTCAAAATGTTTTTAAACCCACACCACAAGCAGATTTTCAAACAAAAGAAAGTGATCTAGCAAGCAACTAAGAGCCCGTAGATAACTATGGATGAAAAGGGTGCTAACACCTTCCCTTTTCATAACCTACCCCCCGAACTCAAGAAAACATCTCGAAAGGTCTTTCCTGTTCTTTTCAAACTTTTCTTATTGGATAAAAGAAAAGTCGGTGGCGACTCTTGCTATCCGCAACAATTGTGATAAACGCAAAACACCAAGTCAGTTCTCCCACCGTATTACACTATCTTCAGAAATAAACCAAAAATGATGTATGGAAAATGCAAAGTTAATATGACATACGTTGAGACTGCACTTTATGGTTTGAGTCTGAATACCCTTCAGAATGTTGTGTGGACCTTAATGAAACTCTAAAAAGCTGCTAGACCTCCCTTTGTGTTCAAGGTTGCTGAACCAACTCCAAACAGTCAAGTTTGTGTAATACTGTTGTTGTACCCCAAAATTTTCCCTCTCATTTATCAAATATTTTCTCACAAAGATCTCTCTTGGTTCAAGACTACACTATGGTTGATCAACTCAAGACACCTCCTTAAGCACTGATGACCAAAATTAGGGTTTGAGATTGCACAAGGATAATTGAACTTTAAATGCCTCGTGTGACTTTCATGGATCATTATGGACCCCCAAGATTACTCATGTCAAGTTTCAAGCCTTGGATCATGCTTTTGCTCATTCAATTGAGCAGTTGACCTAAAAATCAACTATATTAGGGAAAAGTCAACTATGGCCAATTTACAGTCAAACTTCAAAACTTTTGATCCATATCAACATTATAAACTCATATGTATCATTTGATCAATTTTGGACCACAATTCCTCATGAAATTTGATCAAATCATCAAAAGGGCAAAATTGTCAAAATTAGGGTTTTGATTGAGAAAGGGCAATTTCTGATTTTTGACCTAGCAAATGATCAATTGGTTTGAAGCATAATCTCAAGAGTTCAATTGAATCATTTTTACCTAATTGCATTACCCAAAACATTGCTCAAGATCAATTGGATTGATAATGAATTTTCAGTCAACTGATCAAAAGTTAACTGTACACTGAAAAGTCAAACTTTGACTTTTTGGTCAAAATCAAGTGTCAAAGATCACAATTCACCAAAACATGTCAAAATATGAAACTTATTCATCAAGAAATCAAAAATTCAAGATTTCATTTTGAAAAGTCAAAGTTTTCTAACTTAGAAATTTTTCTAAGTATTTAAAACTTCATGTTTTTTCACAACTTTGAGCCAATTTTTCACCATGATGCACGATGATTCAAAAGAAACTTTCAACATGAAAGTTGTAGATATCCATGATATCTAAAACATTGATTTACACAACTTCTCCTAAAAATGCTTGAATCTCAAGTTATTAATTCATGAAGTCATAGTCTTGAAACTAAACACTTAGTGAAATTTTGCCCTAGTTTAGGCAGGATTTTGACCTAACTTCATGGCACTTTTTATATAGTTCCAAGGGGAATTTTCAAAAGTGATTCAAAGAGGGGTTGTAGAGAACATTACAATATTTCCAAAATGTCCAAGAACTCCTTGAGATCATTTGTGAGCAAGGATAATTGAAGGTCAGAAGTTAGGGTTTCAAGTTGTTTTACAAGGCAGAATTTGTGATGCACAATGGTCCAAATCACATAGCCATGCTGCATAATCTCACTTTGCAGGCTTCTAACTTGAAATTAACTCCTTAATTAAATGTTTACACAACATATGGAGACATTGTCCAAGCATTTAAACCATTATCCAAGTTGCATTTCCATTTTTGGAAGAAATGCACCATTGTTATTCTTGAAAAGTGGCTTTAATTACAAAGTCCACTCTCCTTGAGCATTGAAATTGTTCTTTCTGCACACATAAACCCTATAAACCAAAAGCAAGCATGTCCAAAGTACTAACCACTCTATGCATCCCTGTACTTTGCCTTGGAACAAGATGTTTCAACTTTGCTTCAAAAACAAGAAAGATGCTACAACATTTGATTTTCAAATTCTGACTTGATATAAGACATAAAACCTATTGCCTATAAATACATACACTATTTGCAAGATAACACACGCATACACAAGCCCTGAAAACTTCCAAAAAACTCATAACTGCATCACAAACCACCATTGTTGCATATTCTGACCAAGAACTTCAAACTTCCATTTCACTTGTGCGTTTCCTGGCCTTTTACTTCCAAAAGCCTTCAAACATCATACATAAGCCATCCTTATCCCTGTTACACAACTGTAACACCATCTTCATCCATTTCCAAGTTCAAAAACAGAGCATCACAGTTGGACTTCTCCAGACCATTTCAGCCACCCTCAGCTCAAGCCATCCATTGCATTAGCTTCCTAGAGGTCCAAGGAAGCTAACCTGATCATCACCACTTCCTGAAACAAGCTCAAATCGATTTCACGATTTCCAGTTTTGAGGTATTTTTCTTGAACTTCTATCTTCATATTTAGGCATTGTTAGGCTTGCATTTGTGAAGATAAAATATCGACATCATTGCTTTGAAACTATACATGTCCATAGATTTCATTTCTTTTGATTGAGCTAGGAGAATTTTGAGTTTGAACTTTCAGAAATATTTAGGTCAGAATTTGGTACTTTTAGAAATTCCCATTCATCTTTGATTTATAGCTTATGATTTTTATATGGTTGGATTCGTGTGACAAAATGGAGCAATTTTCATGTTTATATTTTTGCAAATGGTTGAGGAATATGCAAGTTACAGATCATTTGGCTGAAGGTTGAAGATGAAGTGTAATCAGGGCGCGTTTCGTGTTATGTATTTATCCTTTCACACAAGTTAACGGATGTATCACCACCCCGGTGGTTAAAGCGCGCGCATGTCACTATGAGGTCCTGGGTTCAAGCCCCAGCGTGACCTTTTTTCCTTTTTTTCACTTCTTTGACATTTTTTGTTTGTTTGCAGCGCCTGGGCTTTCAACAATTGGGCCTATTGTTTTTTTTCTTTTACTAACTCTGATTTGCTTGTGCACCCCTGGCCCAAATTTCTTTAATTATTTTCTTTTTTCTTATTTTTTTTTTATTTCTTTTCTTCTTTAATATTTTCATTATTATTATTATTATTATCATTTTTATTAATAAAAAAAATCCAAAAATATTTTTATTTATTATTTATACTTATATATTTTATTTTTTCTTATAAAAAAACAAAAGGACTAAAAATACTTTCTTAAATAAATTAATTTCCTTTTTATTAATAAATATTTAGACATAGGTTTAATTATCTATTTTCTTAGTTAAGATTAATTTAGAACTTAGGATTATTTTAATTAATTACTTTTCATATTACTTTTATTTAATTTGAAACCTTTTCATAAAAACCCTAAAAAACATTTTCAACTTAATTTCCCACCTAATTAATTTAAGTTTAAATTTTGTTTATTTTTCATTAATCATCTCACTTAGTTAGGATAAAACTCCTTTCATAAAAACAACAAAAAAATCATTTCTTTTTCATTTATCTCCTTGTATATTTATTCAATTATTATACATTTATTCAATATGGTTGTAATATTTAATTAGGTTTAATTTTCTTGCAATCCCCATTTGTAAATTTGTACACCCTCTCCCCTAATGATGTAATAGCGTAGTAATTTTAAATTTCGCAATTTATCGCTTTATATAAATGCTAGTAATTAGGATTTGTATGAAAAGATAAAATCAAAAAGTAGCAAATCCTAATTCAAGACAAAAATAAAGCATGAAAATCAATACACTTGCACACAAGCACCCCTAGGGTAAATCCACTTGGTTGCCTTACAGAAAATGACCATATTACGCATGTGATGTATCTTAGCAAATACAAAAAAAATACAATATCATAGTCCCTCGATGACGCTATCTATGTTGCCTTTTTAAAATGATCTTAGTCCCTAAAGAAAAGTGCTAAGATACCTTGCAACATTGCTAATCATGGTTATACGATGACCCACACCCGTCCCGTTAACATTCAAAGATATGGTTACTTACCAAAGCAATGGTAAGATAACAATGTCAAAGGAAAAAAGGAAATGAACATGAAAGACTTTTGAGTAGGTAGATTATTCCTAGTTACTTGCTCAATTTCAAAACAAAAAAATCCTTGCTATTTTTTCTTAAAAAACAAACACCTACACTTTCAAAACCTCTTTCAAAACTTGAAAACATTTTCAAAAGATCAAACACGTTGTATACATTCTTACGAACAAGAATCATTACAAAGTTGGCCTAAACAATGGCCTCTTTTCAAAAATACTTTCAAAACCACACAAAGCACAATTTCAAACAAAAGCAAGTGATCTAGCAAGTAACTAAGAGCCCATGGAAAACCATGGATGAAAAGGGTGCTAATACCTTCCCTTTTCATAATCTATTCCTCGAACTCAAGAAATAATCTCAAAGGTATTTCCTGTGCTTTTTCACCTTTCCTTTTGGATAAAAGAAAAGTCGGTGGCGACTCTTACTAACGGCAACATTTGTGATAAAACGCAAAACACTCAAGTCAGTTCTCCCACCGTATCACAGAATTGGCGACTCTGCTGGGGACAATTCCAAAAGTGGGGTTACCTTAGGGTTAGATCACATTTACTTTCTTTCTTTGTTTGACTTGTATGATTTACATTATGGTTCTTTGTTTGGGTTTGAATCCTCTACCCGGATTTGGGATACCTTATAGGTAAGTAGCAATACATTGTGGAAAATGTGCGGGATATACCGACATGGTCTAAGCAATAGCTACGTTAGTGCGACATATTTGTGGGTACCGGTAGCCCTTGAGTAGTCAAGGAGAATACGGGGCCGCTGAGTGATGTCATGAAGCACTAATGAACTTTTAGAACCTTTACTTGACCAACTTGGCCTTTAGGACGTAGTGAGATGACCGGCTTTAGTGTAGTCCGAAGTTGGTAGATACTCAATACTACACTCATTGAGGTTTGGTTTTTTAGGATATTTCGGTCGCCATTAAAGTGGCTTGCGCTGAAACAATGACCAAAGAAACAAATCAGTGATATTGAGCTCTTTAGGACCCGGTTACTATTACTAGGACTAGTTTAAGCCAACTAAACTTCAAGAGGGTACTTACCTATAAGACTCCATGCAAGCCTAAACCTAAGGACTTGTTTGCTTTGTTTGTGTATATTTACTTGTACATAACATCATAAACATCATAACATCATACTCATATTCACTAACCATTTCAAGGATCTTAGGATTTATCTTTGTTCTATTTTGCAAGACATGGATTCTATTCGCATGAAAACTATTCAAGTCAATCTTGTAAGGATCCCTCCTCAACTTAAAGAGCTAGCATCAAGGATTCTAGAAAATTCTCCATTCACCGAAAGACATGGTCGCCTACTAAACTTGGTCACCTCCAACACTGATGAAGACATGATGAAGGTGCTCTTTCAGTTCTTTGATCCTTTACACCATTGCTTCATATTTCCCGATTATCAACTCGTGCCAACATTGGAAGAATTCTCCCAACTCTTGAGGGTTCCCATTCTCAATCAACTACCTTTCAATGGTACGGAAAGAGATCCAAAGCCAGAAGAGATTGCTCAAGCTCTACACTTGCAACCATCTGATATCACAACTAATTGGGAAACAATGAGTGGTGTCAAAGGTTTCCTAGCAAAGTTCTTGTTTGAGAAAGCCTAAAACTGTTGGAACTCTTTGGATTTGCAAGCTTTTGAGGAAATTGTGGCTCTCCTTATCTATGGGATGGTTTTGTTTCCAAATCCTGATCAACTCATAGATATGAACACCGTCAAAATCTTCATGTCTCGTAACTCGATGCCTACTTTGCTAGGAAACATCCTACATTCCTTTCACACTCGCACCATGAGGAAAAGAGGTGTCCTTATGTGTTATACTCCTCTCTTGGCAAGATGGTTTATTTCGCATCTTCCCCAATCTATATTGAAGAACGAGCAAGGTTCAAGGTGGTCACATAGGTTGATGATACTCAAACATTCAGACATTCATTGGTGTTCCCGATCCATAGAGAATGTTACTATTGTCGACCGTTATGGAGAATTCCCTAATGTCCCTTTACTTGGCATTAGATGAGGTATCACCTACAACCCCTTCTTAGCCTTAAGACAGTTTGGTTACACCCGAAGGGATGGCCCACATGAGATGCTCATTCAAGGTTTGGTATTTGACTACGAGAATGACGATCAAGGTCATCACCAGAGGTTTATCTGAGCTTGGAGGATGTTAAACAAGGTAGATAGCAAGACGTTGGGGCATAAAAATTCCATCCCTCTTGAGCCTTACCTCAAATGAGTACGAGCTCGTGCTCAGAGTCTTATGATGCCTTACCCCTCCATTCTCCCAGTAATCATAGAGCCTATTGTGAAAGGAGATGTTCCATACACTATCCTGCATCCTGACATGCCCACCTCTCTTGAAGACTTACAAAGGGATTGGATACAACTTAAGGGGGAGCGAGACACTTTCGAAGCCCAATTCTACGCCAGCGAGAAGAAGGTTTTGGAACTCACTAAGCAACTTCATGAGGAGCGGAGCCTGAATGCCTACATCGCACCAAAGAGGATGTGTACAACTTTTTTATCTTAGAGTTTTTGTACTTTTTTATAAGCCCAAAAGAGGCATGATTTACTCAAGCTCTGATTTATTAATATGATGTGTGTTCTCTTTTTGGTCTAAAGCAATTTTAAATCTCTAAGTTCCTTGAAATCATTGCATATGCATTTACCATTCATCATAACATAAGAAGGTTTCTTACGATAAGTCTCCTCATCTTTCTACTGTTTATTTCAGTAAGATGGATCTCGAGCAGATGGTAAAAGACCTCCAAGCACATAATGCTCAATTTCAACAGTTGTTCTTAACTCTACCCAAAGGACAAGAAGATCTGAAAACCTAGCTGATTGAAGAAAAGAAGAAGAAAAAGAAAGTAACCGGAGTTCTAAATATGGGAAGAAGGTTCCAAGGACAAGCAAGAAGGACCCTAGACTTTGCAACGTCATCTGGTGAAAAAGACAATCAAGATGGGAAAGGCAAGGAAGCAGTTGTCCAGCAAGAGTCTGAAGAGGAAGAAGAGGAGGATTACTCTGAAGAGTAGTATCCCCAGGCCGGCGACAAGTACAAGCATCTGGAAGAACGACTAAGCGCAATGGAAATCCAGAAAGTGCCTGGGCTAGACTTTGAGGAGCTAGGCTTGGTGTCTGGGATTATCATTCTACCAAAATTCAAGGCACCGATATTTTCTAAATACGACGGAGTTTCATTCCCCAAAATGCATCTCTGATCCTATGTGAGGAAAATACAACCTCACACTGCAGACAGAGATTTATGGGTCCACTTTTTCCAAGACAGTCTATCTGGA
The DNA here is from genome assembly GCA_948472305.1 of Vicia faba. Lineage (NCBI taxonomy): Eukaryota > Viridiplantae > Streptophyta > Magnoliopsida > Fabales > Fabaceae > Vicia > Vicia faba. The sequence continues at coordinate 1,330,353,013 of OX451737.1, read as the reverse complement.
ACTCAACTTGATTGGTTCTATCAATTGGAAAGGGCCAATATCCACAACTGGGAAGACCTTGTCGTGGCTTTCTATAAACAATATCAGTGCAACGCAGATCTTGCTCCTACTCGTACCCAACTCCAGAGTATGGCTATGGTTTCAAATGAAGGTTTCAAAGACTACGCTTAGAAATGGAGGGACTTAGCAGGAAGAGTCCAGCCTCCCCTTTCTGAAAGAGAACTAGTAGACATGTTTTTGGGTACCCTGTCTGGTCCTTTCTTTAATCATTTAATTGGAAGCTCCTCAGTAGGCTTCACTGAATTAATCCTGACCGGAGAAAGAGTGGAAGCTGGGATTAAGAGTGGGAAGATCCAGAAAGACACATCCTTCGCCGCTATAAGAAAACCATTTATAGGGAAGAAAGAAGTTGGTGTTGTGTATCCTCAAAGGAACCAAGAAAGAACTGAACATCGTCCAATGATGGGGGTTGTCATGATCTATAAGCCTGTGCCTTCTCAATAAAGGAATGATCAGCCTAGAACAGAAAGACCAGTAAGACAATTTACCTGGATTAATATGAATTTATCTCAAGTACTGCCACATTTGTTGAGATCCAATCTGGTAACTTTGAAAGAAGCGCCGAAGAATCCTAACACAACATCTCCTCACTATCATCCTAATGCTCGTTGTGCATACCATTCAGAAAGCCCAGGCCATGACACTAACAACTGTTGGGCTTTGAAAAACAAGGTGCAAGACCTTCTTGAAGCAAAATAAATTGAGTTTGATGCTCCTTAAATCCCAAATGTTATCACCGCTCTTATGCCCAAGCATGGCCACGGTGTTAACGTTGTTGAGGATGATATGTTTGTTTCTACTGTTGATGAACTTGTTACTCCTCTCCTCACCGTCAAGAAGAACCTTTTAAAAGTCGGTTTATTTTCGGGTTGTGATGAAAGCTGCAACCTCTATTACTCCCTACCAACCGGTTATCATTCATTGAAAACGGGTGTTCAACGCCTAATGGATGACAAAGAGATTTTGTTTAAAAAAACTCCTGTTCCAACTGTTGCTTACAAAGATGTTTCAATAGTAACCATTTCCGCCAATCCTTCCAGGGTCTCCACCAAAAGACCTGTTAGGATCATATCAATTCCTAAAGTAGCTCCATTGATAATCACTATACCAGGTCCAATCCTGTACTCATCAGATAAAACTGTCCCATGGAACTATGGGGGCGACATCTACTATCACGGTGTCAAGCAAGATTGGTTGGCTGATGAAGACTCAATTCTTGAGAAGGCTAACCCCGACATCAGTAACATTGTAGGAACCAACGAGATAACTCGAAGTGGCAGAGTATTCTCTCTCGAGATTTCCCCTCCAAAGACTGTTACCGGCCCTGTAATCATCCTTGTTCATGTTCCTGCTAACACTACTACTACAATCCCTTTGATTACCCCTACTTACACTACTACTACTACTACTACTACAATTCCTATAGTTACACCTGCTGAAACTCCTACCGCCGAGTTGACTAAGGCTCGGGGCAAAGGCATTCTGGTTAAGCCTGTCCGGATGAAGGCGTAAACAGTATCTATCCCTGAGGCCTCCAAAAAGGATATGGAAGAAATTATGAAGATTATAAAGAGAAGTGACTACAACGTAGTCGAGCAGCTAGGGCAGACTCCGTCAAAGATTTCCATGTTGGCTTTATTGTTGTGTTTCGAGGCTTATGCAAAGGCCTTGGTGAAATTCCTTAAAACTGCCCATGTACCACAAGAAACCTCTGCTGATCAGTTCCAAGACTGTGTGGCCAGCTTGACCGCGGACAATGGTTTAGGATTTTCTGATGTTGACTTGACACCTAGAGGGAGAAAGCACAATGAGGCATTGCATGTCTCTGTCGAATGTCGGGGCACAACTTTGGCCCATGTCTTGGTGGATACCGGTTCGTCTTTGAATGTGCTGCCTAAGAAGGCTCTTGATAGACTCGACTGTGAAGGTTTGACCTTAAAACCCAGAAATATAGTGGTAAGGGCCTTCGACGGTTCAAAGAGAATGGTGCATGGGGAGGTGTACATCCCCATAAAAGTTGGAACCCAAACCTTTGATTCAACTTTTTACGTGATGTACATTTGCCCTTCCTACTCCTGTTTATTGGGCCGACCATGGATTCACAATGTTGGTGTTTTCACCTCTACGTTACATCAAATGCTGAAATACCAAACCAAGGGGAAGATCATTATTGTCCATGGAGAAGAGGAATATATGGTCAGTCATTTAAACTCCTTCAGATACGTGGAATTGGACGGCGAATTCATTGAAACTCCGTTCCAGCATTTCGAGGAAGTCCCACCAACCGTGGCAGTAACCAAATCTGTTTCCTAAATCCCAAATATTATAAGACCTCCTCTAAAGATGTCTTCTCTGAAAGATGTTAAGGCAGTGATAGAAGAAGGTGGGTGCACTATTTGGGGCCAACTCCCAGATATCCCATAAAAGTCAGACAAATTTGGTTTGGGTTTCACTTCAGGAGCCCAGAAAGTTGTACGCCGTGCTCGTGCCGGGGGACCACCCTTGAAGATCAGTAACCAGAGAGTCAATGCAGTAGGGGATGATGAGGACAGCTACGACCTGGAGGAATGCATTTTCCCAACTGTCAGTGGAGGACTCAACAACTGGGAAGCTAAAGATTTTGTCTCAATTACTTTTATCCAACAGTAATTGTCTTTTAATTTTGTTGGACCTATAATCATTAAACAATTCAGACTTTTTAAACCTTGTGTCTTACCCGAGGCACAATGGTCCATTTGTAAAGGTTGTTATCTCATTTTCATATGTCATCAATGAATCATGGGCGTTTTTGCATACAAACTTTGTGTTCTTTGTCTTTCTTTTTTACATTTTTTACTTCTTTCAAAGATAGCTATACTCTTACACACACTCACATTCAAAATGAAGATCTACATCCATTCGGGATCCCATGGGTAACGATTCTGTTATGGCCTTTTGTGACTCTGAAAATCTAATCTACCAAGCCGAAGAGAAAGGTGAGAAAGATTGTGAAGTTCCAGGGGAACTAGCAAGGTTACTACAACAAAAAGAGAGGAAAATTCAGCCCCACGAAGAACCAGTGAACACAGTTAACCTAGGTACCGAAGAGGACAAGAAAGAAGTCAAGGTGGGTGCCAATCTGGAACCTAGTGTCAAGAAACGTCTGATTCAGTTGCTACATGATTATGTTAAGGTCTTTGCTTGGTCGTATGAAGACATTCCAGAACTTGATGTAGATATCGTGGTACATCGCCTACCAACAAAAGAAGACTGCCCTCCAGTAAAACAAAAGGTTCGTCGCATGTGACCAGACATGTCAGAAAAGATCAAAGCGGAATCCATGAAACAATTCAATGTCAGATTCTTGGCTGTCACCTCTTATCCGCAATGGGTCGCCAATGTTGTTCCCATGCCTAAAAAGGACGGCAAAGTACGCATGTGCGTGGACTACAGAGATTTGAATAGGGCAAGCCCTAAGGATGATTTCCCACTTCCCCACATTGATATTTTGGTTGACAATATAGCACAATATAAAGTGTTTTCCTTCATGGACGGTTTCTCAGGCTACAACCAAATTAAAATGGCACCTGAGGACATAGATAAAACAACCTTTGTCACACAATAGGGGACTTTCTGTTATAAGGTTATGCCATTCGGGTTGAAGAACGTTGGGGCAACCTATCAGCGTGCCATGGTAGCTCTATTTCACGACATGATACATCATGAAATAGACGTCTATATGGACGACATGATAGCCAGATCTCAAACCGAGGAGGAACATCTTGACCATTTGCAAAAGTTGTTTGAGAGATTAAAGAAATACAAGCTGAGGTTGAATCCAAATAAATGCACATTTGGGGTGAGGTCTAGTAAACTCTTAGGCTTTTTCGTCAGTGGTAAAGGTATTGAAGTGGATCCTTCCAAAGTGAAAGCAATATAAGAAATTCCTGCTCCTCATACCGAGAAGGAAGTCAGAGGATTCTTGGGACGGTTAAACTACATTTCCAGATTCATTTCTCACATAACAACTACTTGTGAACCAATCTTCAAATTGCTGAAGAAAGATCAAGTAGTCAAATGGAATGATGAGTGCCAAACTGCCTTCGACAAGATTAAAGAGTACCTACAAGAGCCACCTGTTTTGATGCCACCAGTCGAGGGAAGACCATTGATCATGTATCTAACTGTTTTGGAAAATTCAATGGGGTGTGTGCTGGGGCAGCATGACGAGTCTGGACAAAAAGAGCATGCTATTTATTACCTGAGCAAAAAATTTACCGAATGTGAAACAAGATATTCACTGCTCGAGAAAACTTGATGCGCTCTGGCATGGGCTGCTCGCCGGCTAAGACAGTGTATGCTGACCCATACTACCTTATTGATATCCAAGATGGATCCGATAAAATACATATTTGAGAAACCTGCCCTCTCTGGGAGAATAGCGAGATGGCAGATGATCCTGACAGAATATGACATACAATATACTACCCAGAAAGTAATAAAGGGCAATGTACTAGCTGATCACCTTGCTCATCAAGCTGTGAATGAATACCAGTCCATGAAGTTTGAATTCCCAGATGAAGACATCATGATGGTAAACAACTGCAAAGAATTCAGACCATATGACAGACCTGAACAAGGATCCCGATGGACCCTGGTTTTTGATGGGGCATCCAACGCACTCAGCAATGGTATAGGTGTTGTACTCATATCTCGTGAAGGATGTCATACTCCCTTTACGGCAAGACTCTGCTTCAATTGTACAAATAACATGGAAGAATACGAAGCGTGCATTTTTTGTCTCAAAGCTGCCATAGATTTGGGGATCAAATCCTTAAATGTATTCAGAGATTCAGCTTTGGTCATCAGCCAGATTAAAGGGGAATAGGACACCAAACACCCTAACATTATCCCCTACAAAGAACATGTGTTGACATTGATCCCACATTTTGGGAAGATTACCTTCGAGCATTTCCCGCGAGAAGAAAATTAGCTAGCAGACGCGCTAGCCACAATGTCATCCATGTTTAAACTTAAATGGGATAACGAGGCTCCCCATATCACCATTAAACGGATGGATGAATCAGCTCACTGTCACGAGATTAATATTGAAGAAGTAGTGGACCGGCCTTGGTTTCACGAAGTCAAGAGGTATCTCGAGGCTCAAGAATATCCGGAAGGAGCTTCAGTCAATGATAAGAAGTTCTTAAGGAGATTCTATGCTAAGTTCTTCCTTAGTAATGGCATTCTCTACAAACGCAACCATAACTCTATTTTGCTCCATTGCATAGACAAGGCTGAGGCAGAAAAGATCATGGCTGATCTGCATGAAGGCACTTTTGGCACCCATTCCAGTGGGCATACGATGGCAAAGAAAATCCTACGGGCGGGTTATTACTGGTCTACCATGGAAGCAAATTGCTATCAACATTCTCGAACATGCCACAAGTGTCAGGTCTATGCTGACAAGGTGCACGTACCTCCGGTTCCTCTGAACGTCTTGACGGCTCCTTGGCCCTTTGCTATGTGGGGCATCGACATGATTGGTGAAATCAAGCCAACAGCCTCTAATGGACACCGCTTCATCTTGGTGGACATTGACTATTTCACAAAGTGGGTTGAGGAGGCTTCTTTCGCTTTCGTTACCAAGAATGTTGTCGCCCGGTTCATCAAACAAAATCTCATTTGTTGGTACGGTATCCTGGAGAGGATCATCACTGATAATGGTGTGAATCTCAACAACACTATGATCACCGCACTGTGTGCGCAATTCAAGATCCAGCACCATAATTCTTCCCCTTACCGGAAAAATATGAATGGTGTTGTCGAAGCCGCAAATAAGAACATCAAAAAGATCATACAGAAAATAACAGTCACGTACAAAGACTGGCATGAGATGCTATCATTCACTCTCCATGGTTATCGTACCATGGCACGCACATTAACCAGGGAAACACCCTACTCTCTGGTATATATCATGGAGGTTGTCTTGCCTATTGAGGTCCATATCCCCTCTCTGATAATTATGAAGGATGCAGGGTTGAATGAAGACAATTGGATCCAAAATCGACTTGATCAACTGAACTTAATTGATGATAAAATGCTTACCGCTGTCTGTCATGGTCAAATGTATCAAAAACAGATGATCAAGGCTTTCAACAAAAAGGTCAGACGCCAAGTATATCAAGTCATGGATTTGGTGATCGAGAGCATCATACTGCCACAAGGTGATCCCAGGGGCAAATGGACCCCTACCTACGAAGGACCATTTTTTATCAAAAGCATATTCTTTGGTGGAGCAATGATCTTAACCACTATGGATGGCAACGACCTGCCGCACCCTGTGAACACAGACATAGTCAAAAGATACTACGCATAAGAGACCCACTAGGTTGACACACCTAGGCAAAACAAGGGCATCCCGGCGAACCAAAAAGGTTCGGGAAAAAATTAGGGATAAAACAAAAAATCTGTAGACCCGGCAAGTTGAAAACCTGAAAGGGCGACTTGGGCAAAAAAGGGTATCCCGGTGGACTGAAAACCCGAAAGGGCGGTCCAGGTAAAAGTTGGGGAATTAAGGCGTACGACTATGTTCCGTTTGGATCACCTTACAGACAACCTTTGGCTTTGACTGACAAACTCAACAGGTCTAATCAATCCAAGCAACTTCGGACAAGGCAGCAAGTGGACAAGACACTCAGAGACACGGAGGCTATAGCAGAATGGGAATCCCATGGGATTATTGCATATAGCTATCTTTTCTTTGTATCAAATTTCCATTTTTTACGATGACATTCTCTTACTAGGATGTTCGTCTCATTGTACAAAAAATTATTCAAGTTAATACAAAGATTTCCTTTGAAAGTGCAAAACTATCTGTTTTTCTTTATTTCTGTGTTTTGTTTACAAGAACGTCTAATGATTTATTTTTAAACATATGCATTTTGAACGTAAATACTGTTTACAAATGAACAAAAAGGAATAAAAAATAGAAATACAATCGCTGATGGCTTTAAGAAATGGGATAATATCTTTAGACTATTCCATAAAATTCCCCACAGTGTGCAGCTTAATCCCTAGCGAAACAAGACCTCCAGTTATCACTCCCCGGTAGAAGTCGCCCAAATTTCTCAGGATTCCCCAATAGGATTTCACAGGAAATACACAACATTTTCCTTACAACAGAGTTTATTTCTCTAACAAATAGGAGCTCATCAACTCGTCAGCACTTCAAAACATGAAGACTTACACTCCACGTCCCCAACAGCAGTCGGGGATTTATTTTCCCTAATCCAACAATGTTACAGCAACATAGCTTATATGCCTATCCATCGCATCCATACGTCATAACATTGACAATACGAACGCATACAACATAATCTTATTCATTTTATTGAGAACATCATTATGCAATGCATTTCATACATCATGACATTGCATACAACTAATCTTTTGTCTCTTCAGGAAAGATCGGTCAGTGGAGGTTTATCATCAACAATTTACAAAAGGTCAGAGGTTGATACTTGAAACAAGTCAAGACAATTATCTACACGACCAGCTGAAGAAATCCTACACGGTTTCTTCTTACTCAACTTCCAGATACATTTCATATACGCTCTAGACACGGATGCCATTTTGATACTCATTCAGATTCTCTCTCAGATACAGTACAGATACGCTCCAGATACGGATGCCATTCTAATATTCATTCAGATTCTCTCTCAAATACAGTACAGATACGCTCTAGATACGGATGTCATTCTGATACTCATTCAGATTCAGCTTTCAGATACAGTTCATATACGCTCCAGATACGGATGCCATTCTGATACTCATTTAGATTCAGCTTTTAGATACAGTTCAGATACGCTCCAGACACGGATGCCATTCTGATACTCATTCAGAATTCTTTCTCAGATACAGTTCAGATATGCTCCAGACACGGACACCATTCTGATACTCATTCAAATTCAGCCTTCAAATATAGTTTAGATACGCTCCAAACACGGACGCCATTCTGATACTCATTCAGATTCTCTTTCAGATACAGTCCAGCAATCATTTTGGATGGCATCTACAAGCCCATCTACGATAAATTTTCATCACCTCTCCAAATGGCATCTTTAAGCCCATTCCCTATACCAACAACCATCACATCCTCGAGTGCAAATTTTTGGACACTCTAGTGTCCAATCATCTTCCACCTTCAAGTCACGAATGGCAAATTCGCCAATCTAACTCTTTAGGTTTAAGAAGATTGAACAGGGGAAGCTGTTGTACCCCAAAATTTTCCCTCTCATTTATCAAATATTTTCTCACAAAGATCTCTCTTGGTTCAAGACTGCACTAGGGTTGATTAACTCAAGACACCTCCTTAAGCATTGATGACCAAAATTATGGTTTGAGATTGCACAAGGATAATTGAACTTTCAATGCCTCATCTGACTTTCATGTATCATTATGGACCCCCAAGATTACTCATGTCAAGTTTCAATCCTTGGATCATGCTTTTGCTCAGTCAATTGAGCAGTTGACCTAAAAATCAACTATATTGGAGAAAAAGTCAACTATGGCCAATTTACAGTCAAACTTCATAATTTTTTATCCATATCAACATTATAAACTCATATGTATCATTTGATCAAGTTTGGACCACAATTCCTAAGAAATTTGATCAAATCATCAAAAGGGCAAAATGGTCAAAATTAGGGTTTTGACTGAGAAAGGGCAATTTTTGATTTTTGACCTAGCAAATGATCAATTGGTTTGAAGCATGATCTCAAGAGTTAAATTGCATAATTTTTACCTAATGGCATGACCCAAAACATTGCTCAAGATCAATTGGATTGATAGTGAATTTTCAGTCAACTGATCAAAAGTCAACTATACACTAAAAAGTCAAACTTTGACTTTTTGGTCAAAATCAAGTGTCAAAGATCACAATTCATCAAAACATGTCAAAATATGAAACTTATTCATCAAGAAATCAAAAAGTCAAGATTGCATTTTGAAAAGTCAAAGTTTTCTAACTTAGAAATTTTTCTAAGTGTTTAAAACTTCATGTTTTTTCACAACTTTGAGCCAATTTTTCACCATGATGCAAGATGATTCAAAAGAAACTTTCAACGTGAAAGTTATATATCTCCATGATATCTACAACATTTCTTTACACAACTTCTCCTAAAAATTCTTGGATCTCAAGTTATTAATTCACGAAGTCATAGTCTTGAAACTAAACACTTAGTGAAATTTTGCCCTAGTTTAGGCAGGATTTTGACCTAACTTCATGGAACTTTTTCATATAGTTATAAGGGTAATTTTCAAAAGTGATTCAAAGATGGGTTTTAGAGCACATTACAAGCTTTCCAAAATGTCAAAGAACTCCTTGAGATCATTTTTGAGCAAGGATAATCGAAGGTCAGAAGTTAGGGTTTCAAGTTGTTTTACAAGGCAGAATTTGTGATGCACAATGGTCCAAATCACATAGCCATGCTGCATAATCTCACTTTGCAGGCTTCCAACTTTCAATTCACTCCTTAATTAAATTTTTACACAACATATGGAGCCATTTTCCAAGCATTTAAACCATTATCCAAGTTGCATTTCCATTTTTGGAAGAAAGACACCATTGATATTCTTGAAAAGTGGCTTTAATCAAAAAGTCCACTCTCCTTGAGCGTTGAACTTGTTCTTTCTGCACACACAAACCCTATAAACCAAAAGCAAGCATGTCCAAAGTACTAACCACTCTATGCAGCCCTGTACTTTGCCTTGGAACAAGAAGTTTCAACTTTGCTTCAAAAACAAGAAAGATGCTACAACATTTGATTTTCAAATTTTGACTTGATATAAGACATAAAACCTCTCGCCTATAAATAAATACACTATTTTCAAGATAACACACGCATACACAAGCCCTGAAAACTTCCAAAAAATTCAGAACTGCATCACAAACCACCATTGTTGCATATTCTGACCAAGAACTTCAAACTTCCATTTCACTCGTGTGTTTCCTGACCTTTTACTTCCAAAAGCTTCCAAACATCATACATAAGCCATCCCTATCCCTGTTACACAACTGTAACACAATCTTCATCCATTTCCAAGTTCAAAAACAGAGCATCACCGTTGGACTTCTCCAGACCATTCCAGCCACCCTCGGCTCAAGTCAGCCATTGCATTAGCTTCCTAGAGGTCCAAGGAAGCTAACCTGATCATCACCACTGCCTGAAACAAGCTCAAATCCATTTCATAATTTCCAGTTTTGAGGTATTTTTCTTGAACTTCTATCTTCATATTTAGGCATTGTTAGGCTTGCATTTGTGAAGATAAAATATGGACATCATTGCCCTGAAACTATACATGTCCATAGATTTCATTTATTTTGATTGAGCTAGGAGAATTTTGAGTTTGAACTTTCTGAAATATTTAGGTCCGAATTTGGTACTTTTAGAAATTCCCATTCATCTTTGATTTATAGCTTATGATTTTTATATGGTTGGATTTGTGTGACAAAATGGAGCAATTTTCATGTTTACATTTTTGCAAATGGTTGAGGAATGAGCAAGTTACAGATCCTTTGGCTGGAGGTTGAAGATGAAGTGTAATCAGGGAGCGTTTTATGTTATGTATTTATTCTTTCACACAAGTTAACGGATGTATCACCATCCCAGTGGTTAAAGCGCGCGCCTGTCATTATGAGGTCTTGTGTTCAAGCCCCAGCGTGACCTTTTTTCCTTTTTTTCACTTCTTTGACATTTTTTGTTTGTTTGCAGCGCTTGGGCTTTCAACAATTGGGCCTATTGTTTTTTTCTTTTACTAACTTTGATTTGCTTGTGCACCCCTGGCCCAAATTTCTTTAATTATTTTCTTTTTTTCTTTTTCTTTTTTTTATTTCTTTTCTTCTTTAATATTTTCATTATTATTATTATTATTATTATTATTATTATTATTATTATCATTTTTATTAATAAAAAAATCGAAAAATATTTTTATTTATTATTTATACTTATATATTTTATTTTTTCTTATAAAAAAACAAAAGGACTAAAAATACTTTCTTAAATAAATTAATTTTCTTTTTATTAATAAATATTTAGACATAGGTTTAATTATCTATTTTCTTAGTTAAGATTAATTTAGAACTTAGGATCATTTTAATTAATTAATTTTCATATTACTTTTATTTAATTTGAAAGCTTTTCATAAAAACCCTAAAAAACATTTTTAACTTAATTTCCCTCCTAATTAATTTAAGTTTAAATTTTGTTTATTTTTCATTAATCATCTCACTTAGTTAGGATAAAACCCCTTTCATAAAAACAACAAAAAAATCATTTCTTTTTCATTTATCTCCTTGTATATTTATTCAATTATTGTACATTTATTCAATATGGTTGTAATAGTTAATTAGGTTTAATTTTCTCGCAATCCCCATTTGTAAATTTGTACACCCCCTCCCCTAATGATGTAATAGCGTAGTAATTTTAAATTCCGCAATTTATCGCTTTATATAAATGCTAGTAATTAAGGTTTGTATGAAAAGATAAAATCAACAAGTAGCAAACCCTAATTCAAGACAAAAACAAAGCATGCAAATCAATACACTTGCACAAAAGAACCCCTAGGGTAAATCCACTTGGTTGCCTTACAGAAAATGACCATATTACGCATGTGAGGATCTTAGCAAAGACAAACAAAATACAAGATCATAGTCCCTCGATGACGCTATCTATGTTGCCTTTTCAAAATGATCTTAGTCCCTAAAGAAAAGGGCTAAGATACCTTGCAACATTGCTAATCATGGTTATACGATGACCCACGCCCGTCCCGTTAACATTCAAAGATAGGGTTACTCACCAAAGCAATGGTAAGATAACAATTTCAAAGGAAAAAAGGAAATGAACATGAAAGACTTTTGAGTAGGTAGATTATTCCTAGTTACTTGCTCAATTTCAAACAAAAAAAATCCTTGCTATTTTTTCTTAAAAAACAAACACCTACACTTTCAAAACCTCTTTCAAAACTTGAAAACATTTTCAAAAGATCAAACACTTTGTATACATTCTTACAAACGAGAATCATTACAAAGTTTTTATAAACAATGGCCTCTTTTCAAAAATACTTTCAAAACCACACAAAGCACAATTTCAAACAAAAGCAAGTGATCTAAAAAGTAACTAAGAGCCCATGGAAAACCATGGATGAAAAGAGTGCTAATACCTTCCCTTTTCATAATCTACCCCCTGAACTCAAGAAATAATCTCAAAGGTCTTTCCTGTGCTTTTTCACCTTTCCTTTTGGATAAAAGAAAAATCGGTGGCGAATCTTACTAACCGCAACATTTGCGATAAAACGCAAAACACCCAAGTCAGTTCTCCCACTGTATCACAACTATCTTTGGTTTAGCAGTTGAGAATAAGGGAACTACAAAAAATGTTCTTGTGCTTGAACAATATCTATGCGATGTGAAGTGTTTAGAGGGTTTATGGGAGAGTTTGCAAGGTTGTAGAATAATGGATTGAGGACTTTTCTGTTTTGTGAATCAAAATAGAGTTAAAGATGAGCAGAGTTTTATGAAAATGAGCTGAGTTTTATGAATGAGCAGAGTTTAACAAAAGTTCTGTTTTTCTCTTCTCTCTTTTTCTCTCTAAAAAATCCTCCTTATGTCTTATGAAACCGTCCATTTTGTAGATCCTTGACTGAGGTTTAAGAGGGAAACAAAATAAGTTATTTTGAACTGTTTTTGCCTACTTCTTTGATACTTTTTTCACGCAATTCTCTTTTGCCATTTTGGTCCAATTTTGTGGCCGTTGTGATGTAGGTTGGAGCAGACTGCATAGAGCAGTTTTGGACTGTATAGGACAACATATGCAGGTTTTTGTGATAGGTTTATGGTGCAGCATAACACAAGTTTTTTTGTAGGACAGCAATGGAGCAGGGTTTTGGAGTGGTGTGGCAATGTATAGAAGTAGCATATCTGTTGTACCCCAAAATTTGCCCTCGTACTTTTCCACAAGAAATCACAGCTTCGGACTTTTCCTGATTTTTCAAATTGACGTAAGAATCAGTCAAACAGATTTTTTCTTATCAGTCTATACAAAATTAGGGTTTTCATGGCTCTGGAAAAGTTCAAGCAAATTGCTAAGGTTTCGTTTGAGTTTGGCTCAGGTTTAATCAGACAGGCGCTTCTCTGACATTTAATCAAGAATCAGGGTTTTTGTGCGCGCATTCTCAGAAAGAATTAATTTTACAGTTCTTTTCAGTTTACTCTGAGATTTGGACTGAAGCATTTGGATTGAGTTTGCAGTGTTTGATTAAGTCAGTGAAAAGAGGACATGTGGATGTTTGTTGTTTGACTGTGCATTGTTATGTTTAATTCGGAACGTCGGACGTTTATTAATTATTTCTTTTTCTAAGTCAGAATAATTGGATTTATTTCCATTTGTTCTAATTTAAGAAACTCAAATAATTAAAATAAACAATTGAAAAGAAAGAAGGAATTAACTGACAAAAAGAGATTTTTATTCATATTTAATTGTTTGTTACAAATTATTATTTAAACAACTGTAAATTTATTTAGATTTTGTTTCCAATGATAATGTTACAAATGATTGAAGAATAAATTGAAACTATCCTAAATTCCAAAGTCTTCATCTTCTATACTGCTACTCCTTTTTTGCTCCATTGATTTTCATCTGCAAAACAAAGAAGAGAAAAAAGGTCAAATGCAGATAAAAATTAAAGAGCAGACAGATAAAAATTGGATTCATCATTAAAAGCAACTGGTCGGAATCAGTTTGCCCTCTCTGTAAATCACGAGATTTCTCTCGGTTCACAAAGAGGAATAGAAAATGCTTGCAAAAAGACATGAAATGCACAAAAGTTATAATTGCACAAATTCAAATTTTCAAACATACTGCATTGTCAACAAGCTGCATAGTTCATAAATTGCCAACAAAGTCCAAACTGAACTACAAAGTCACAATGTCAAACTAAGCCAAAAGCTGTCAAAAACTGTCCAAGGATATAGAAAGATATCAAGATATCAAACAGGTACAAAAGGCTATCCAAAAGCTGTCAAATAAGTACAAAGTATGCAGAGGAAAATATGCATTGCAAGCAAGGTTCAAATTCATCATTTTCAAGGCCAATTGCTTTTTCAGAAAAGAGTACATCTAAGCAATATTTTATGCTTTAATACTGGAGAGAGAGAAAAAGAGAAAAAAGAAGAAAGAGGCTTACAAGCTTTAGGCTTTAGAATATAAAACAAAATTGAGTGAGAACAGTAGAAAAGAGAGGCAGAATAACACATAGAGAATACCCAAGGTTACAAACTGTAACACAAACTGAAGCAAGCCTGGAGCTGCCTCCAAAACTATTTCAAATCTCCAAACTAAACCAAGATCAAACCAAAAGCCTCAACCAAGCTGAAGCTGTATCAAAACCCATAAGCTCTCAAAGCCATTAAACCTGTGACATAAAGCGCAAAAACCAGAGAAAAACATCCAACACATAACCTGTCCAGCCTCCAAACAAGAAGCATAACAAAGCCAAACCTTGAAGCTCAAACCTGTGATACAAACTTCAACCAAACCACCTCAAAATCAAAAAGTTCCAAACCTCTACAGGCCCTGTCAAACAAAGCCTCAAAGCTCTTAACCTGTAAACAAAAAGCCATTAAACTGCTCAAGTCTAAACCTGTAACAAATTTGAAACCCAACCTGCCCCAGAAACAACACAAATCTTGTCTATACCAGATAAAAGCCTTTCAACCTATCAAGCCTAAATACTGCATAAGCAAGCCAAACAGACCTGTAACTTCAAAGCCTAAACCAGTATCAATCCAGCAAAGTCCAACCAAAGCATCTCAGAGGCAACTCAAAAATTAGAATAACATTCAAAATCATAAAACCCTCAGAGCTGGGCTCATCATAGGGGTAGCACAACATACCAAATACCTCAACACATCATCAAGTATATCATACTGAAGCAAATAGGAGCAAGCAAGCAAAGCGAGGAAAAGAAGCAATCAGGGCCAAGCATACAAAGCATACAGAAGCGAGGAAAAGAAGTGAAACAATAAGCTAGGCAACAGAAGCAAAAGGCAAATAAGCAGAAGAGAGAATCAGGGGGTAAGGGTTTTCAGGAAGGTTGTCATCACAAAACCCATAAAAGACAAAATACGAAATATCAGGTTTTCCAGCCAACACACAGCTTCATTATCCCTCCGCCTTCAGCCGTCCTAGAGCGCCTCCGATCCTCTCCTCCTCCGTCTCCAAGGTCAAAGGTAGTATTCTTATACACTTTTCATGCATTTCAAATAGCGAACAATAACATATAAAATCAGAATACGAAATCGAAACATACAAAGGGAATTAATGAAAACCTTAGGACATAGAAACGAGAAATCAGACCTTGTAAACACTGCCTGAGTGGTCCACGGAGGGAGAAGGAGGGATGATGGCGCCTGGTGGCCTTGCACGAAGGATTTTTTTCTCAGAATCCATTAGTTTGAGAAGAAGAAGAGAACAAAGAAGCGATGAAGGGACGGCGCCGCGCTAAGCTCTGAAACCCTAATCCAAATGAAACAAACAAAAGCAACCCTAAACAAATTGTTGTGTCAAACCTGGGCCTTGCCCTGTAAAATGCCTGAAGCCCATTGATTCCAAGCGTGCATCCCCCCATTTCCTCTTATTTTCTTTCAATTGTTTGTTTGGGCCAGCATAAATTCTAAAGGCCCATTTTTATCCATTTTTATTTATTTCAAACTAACATTATTTTTTGTTTTATCATTTTATTTTTCCTTCTATAACTTAAACTAATATGTTTTGTATTTGCAAATAAAACAATACACTAAATATTTTTTTTATATAAACTTTTCTTAAATTATTCTTTTGTTAGTATAATTAAAAATACATGTTAATAAATACATAAGAAAATAGATTTTCTTTTATTGATTAAATATTTGTTTATATATAAATACATAAAAATTAGAATTTCTTAAGATTAAAACTTTTGTTTTATACATATTTAACAAAATACAAAAATAATTGTACATAAAAACAATTAAATACCTAGACAATAGGATAATTAAACTTAAAATATTTTCTTTTCTTTTATTAAATTTTCTTATTTGTACATATTAACAAAATCCAAAGAGAATAAATACTTAATCTTACATTAGGTTAACATTTCGCACTTGTAAATAATCTCTACACTTACACAAATACATTGACACATTTACATTGCTTTATTCAAACACATTGATACATTTACATTGCTTTATTCAAATACATTGACACATTATTACATTTGCGATTGATTTGATTTGGTTGTAAATATATTTGGACACTACTCTCCTATTAAAGTCTCATCCCCATTTCTAAATATTTGTACCCCCACTCCCGGATATTTATTTGTAATAGCGTAGACTTTAAATTCCTGCAATTTATCGCTTTCAAATATACCATGGTTAGACCTAGGGTTTGTATGTACATAAAATCAAACGCTAGATAACCTAATACAAAACAAATGCATGAAATCAATACACCATTCACACTTGCACCCCTAGGGTAATCCCGCTTGTTGCCTTCAATAAATGGGCCATGCTTGCATGTTGAGTATCTTTGGCAAAACAAAACAATTCAAATGATCATAGTCCCTCGATGACGCTTTCGAAAGTTGCCTAATCAAAAATGATCATAGTCCCTTCAAGCAAAATTGCCAAAGACACTTGGCACCATTGCATTCATGGTCCATACGATGACCCGCGCCTGTCCCGTTAACATCCTAATGCAAGATTGTCCACCAAATACAATGGTGGAACAAAATTGTTAAAAGGGTTAAAACATGAGAAAAAACCTTTGAGTAAATTTAGGGGTAGACAAACTCTTAGTTACTTGATCAAACTTGCAAAAACACTTGCCTACTTTTCAAAACCACACTCCACAAACACTTTCAAAACAAACTTCTAAAAACATTTGAAACATCTTTTCCAAAAGATACACACCTTTGTAAACACTCAAACACGAGTCATTACAATGGTTGCCTAAGACAAGGCGTCTTCTTCAAAAATATTTTCAAAAACACACACACACACCATTTCAAACAATTGAAAATCAAAGGCAAGTGATCTAAAACAAGTAACTAAGAGCCCATGGATAACCATGGATGAAAAGGGTGCTAATACCTTCCCTTTTCATAATCTACCCCCCGAACCCACGAAACATCTCAAAAGGTTTTTCCTGTGCTTTTTAACCTTTCCTTAGGATAAAATAAAAAGTCGGTGGGGACTCTTGCTCAACCGAACAAATGCGAATACAAACACAAAACCCAAGTCAGTTCTCCCACCGTATCACAATATCATACTTTGTTCAGTAATAACTTGGACAACATAGTTTGCAGCATGAAACAAGTTTGGTTTGTGGAGCAATTTATGCAAATTGTATCAAAAGACAAAGCATTGTGGCAAGGTTTTGAGTCAAAGGAAAAAGTCCAAACAATACAAAGTTTAGGATTTGTAAACTTGCAAAAATTCCATTTTTTAATAACTTGAATTATTTGTAATATCTTGAACTATTTTAAATTGTAGTGACAAGATGTCATGAAGCAATGAACTTATCTTAGAAAATTTTCGAGTCTTGTAAAAGTTGGATTTTTGACTTTTTTTTATTTTAGATAATCAACTTTCATATTTTGGATGTCTTGATGAAATATGATTTTTGGGACTCAACTTTGGTCAAAAAGTCAAAGTTTGACTTTTTAGTGTATAGTTGACTTTTTCCCATCAGTTGGCCGAATTTTGTCTATCAATCCACTAATCTCAAGAGATGAATTAAAATATACAATTAGGTCAAAATGACACGCTTGGATCCTTGAGATCATGCTTCCAACCAATAAGCCAGGTATTAGGTCAAAAATCAAAGTTCGGTCATTTTCAGTCAAAACCCTAATTTTGCTCATTTTGCCCTTTTGGTAATTTGAATGACTTTCTTGGAAAATTGTGATCCAAGACCTGAAACTTGTCAAAGATAATCCTGAGGGTCCATAATGATCCATGAAATTCATTTGAAACATTAGAAATCCAACTGCCTTTGTACAAACTCAAACCCTAATTTAAGGCATCAGTGTTGAGGAGATTATTTGACCTAGTCGATACTTGCACAAACTTGAGGTGTTGAATATCTTTATAGGAAATATCTTGAGAAATGAGAGGGCAAATTTTGGGGTACAACAGAGAGCCTTCAGGTCTTCTTGTCCCTTAGCTAGTGCAAGGAACATCTGCTGGAATTGAGCATTTTGGGATTGAAGGTCCTTGATATTCTGTTCGAGAGCTATCTCTTTTTGCTGAAATAAACAGCAAAAAGATAAGAAACCTATTTTAGAACACCTGCTTATGTAATGATATGCATGATATGCTTATGAAATGTTTTCAAGGACCTTATAAGATTTAAACACTTTTAAAAAAAATAGAAACAAAAGACTTTTTATTAGTAGGTTCAATTGAAGCAAAAGTTACAAAGAAATGACAATTAAAAAGAAAATTCTAAAAATCATAGGTCTCCCATGGATGCTTCCTTTTGGTGCTGATATAGGTATTGAGATTATGCTCTTCGTGAAGCTTCTTTGTCAGTTCCAACATTTTCTTCTCACTGGTATAGGATTGGGTCTCAAAGGTGTCTCGTTCTTCCTTGAGTTAGATCCAAACCTTTGCCACTCTTTGAAGTTTGTCGGTATATCAGGATGAAGAATGATGTGAGACCCGTCCCCTTGAACAATAGACTCTGAGATCACTGGTAAGATAGAAGTATATGGCATCATAAGACTTTGGGCACGAGCTCGCACCCATTTGAGGTAAGGTTCCAAAGGGATGGAGTTCTTGTGCCCTAAAGTCTTACTATCAGTCTTTTTAACCATACCCTAAGCGCATATGAACCTCTGATGATAACCTTGCAGATCATTTGAATAGTCGAATATAATACCCTGGATGAGCATATCATGAGGACCATCCCTCAGGGTGTAACCAAACTGACTCAGGGCTAAAGAAGGGTTGTAGATGATGCCTCCTCTAATGCCAAGGAGTGTCACATTGGGAACTTCTCCGTAGCGATCAATAAAAGAGATGTCTTCTTGAGAGCGAGGGCACAAATAGATATCAGAGTGAGAAAGATACATTAAACTTTGGTTACACCTTAAGCCTAACTCATTATTCATTACTGACCGAGGAAGGTGTGAACTAAACCACCTATAGAGCAAAGGCATACAACACATGAGAGTTCCTCGCTTCTTCATAGTACGGGTATGGAGTGAATGCAGAATATACCCGAGCAATGTAGGTACTGGATTGCGAGTAAGGAAAATGCTGATGGCATTGACGTCTATAAGTTGATCTAAATTAGGAAACAAAACCAACCCATAGATCAAGAGAGCCAAGACATATTCAAAAGCATGGTAACTCATGGCGTCAAGGAATACCTGAGCTTTCTCTATTAGAAACTTTGCAAGAAGACCTTTAACTTCACTTCTTCTTTCCCAATTAGATTCAATGTCAGATGGATTCGAATGCAAAGCTATGGCAACATCTTTAGCAGTTGGATCTTGTTATAAACTGGTAAAGGGTATCTGCTCCAATATAGGAAAACCAAGTATCTTGGAGGATTCTTCCAACATGGGCACCAACTGATAGTCCGGAAAAGTGAAGCAATGGTGCTTAGGATCGAAGAATTAGAATAGGACGCTCATTAAACCTTCGTCAAAACTGGTAGTAACCAAATTGAGCAAGTGACCATATCTTTTGTTGAATGATGAGCTCTCAGGAATTTTTAAGACCATTTCCTTGAGTTTTGGAGGAATTTCTGCAAAGTTAATCCGGATGGTTTTTCTACGAACTGAATCCATAACCTACAAAACAGGGAAGAGATAAATCCACAGGTCCTTGAAATGGGTAGTGTACATGGCATGTTATGATGTTTATGATGTTATGATTATGCTTAAAATCACAAAAATAACAAACACAAACAAGTCACACAAAGACCTTAGGTTTAAAGGATTACATAAGTTTTAAAGGTAAGTACCCCCTTGGAGTTTCAGTTGGTTCAACCTGTCCTATTAATAGTAATCGGGTTCTAAGGAGTCTCATATCATTGACCTTTCTTTTAGGAATTGTTTTAGCTCAAGCATCGAAGTATTTCATCCAAAATATCCCAAAAGTCCAATCTCAATGAGTGTAGCATCGAGTATCAACCAATCTTCAGTCAGAACCAAAGCCGACTATCTCACTACTTTCTAATGGATAGAATGAGTCAATTAAAGGTTCTAAAGGTGAGTTAGTGCTTAATGACACTATAAGGAAGCCTAATGTTATCCCTGACTGACTCAAGGAACATTAGTACAAACCAGAGTGTCACGCTAACGTAGCCATCACTTTGTCCGTATTAGTCTATGTCGTACAGCCTCCATGATTTATTACTACTTACCTAAGAAGGTGCCCCAGATCCAGGTGTAGGATCTTTTAGTAACAACCCAAACAAACCCTTAAAAGTAAAGCACACAAAACACACAATGTAAAGAAATTTAAAATGAACTAAACTCTAAGGTAACCTCACTTTTTTTAGAATGTCTCCTCAGCAGAGTCGCCAGTTCTGTAATGCGGTGGCAGAACTGACTGTTATACTGGTTTTGCGTTTGTATTTGCAAATGTTGCAGTAAGCAAGAGTCGCCACCGAATTTTCTTTTATCCAATAAAGGAAAGGGTGAAAAGAACAGAAAAAGACCTTTCGAGAATATTTTTGAGTAAGGGGGGTAGATTATGGAAAGGAAAGGTGTTAGCACCCTTTCCATTCGTAGTTATATATGGGCTCTTAGATGCTTAGCTCATTTTGAAACACCTTGTGCTTTGTGTGTGTTTGAAAAGTATTTTGAAAGCGCCTTAGTGCTACGAATTTTGTAATGTTTCTCGGAATGGTAGAGAACATATACAAAGTGTTTGAAAATGTTTTTGAAAGAAGTTTTGTGTAAGCATAAAGATTGTTTGAGCAAGCATCTAACAGCTATCTACTTTACTCAAAAGGTTGTTCTTTTCCTCTTTTCCTTTAGACAGTGCTATCCTACTATTACTGAGTAGGTATCCCTTGTCGTTAGATGTTTGAGGGACATTCGAAGGGACGTTTATACAGTCACAAAGGCAATTGGGCAAGAAACTTTAGTAACTACCCTAGGGTTTTAAGATCATAGTGAGGCAACATCGAGAGGGTCATCGAGGGATTTATGATCTTTAAACCGGTGGGTAGCCACTAAAATCTTTCACGTTTCGAGAGATGTGGTTCTTTTTCCAAAAGCACCCAAAGTGGGATACCCTAGAGGTGCGCGTGTGCAATTGTGTTTGTATTCAGTTATTTGTCTTGTGTTAGGTTTGCTAGCATTTTGTTTTATTATTTCCATACAATCCTAGTTAGCATGCATCTAACAGTTAATAATTTGCAGAAATTAAACGTGTGGAAATGTAAACCTAGCTATTACAAAGCTTCAGGGAGGGGGATTGATTACATATCCAAAACTTGGGGGAATAAAGCAGAAAAATAAAATCCTAGCTATAGCTATTACATCTAGTAGACATATACAATAATATGAAAAGGTGATACAACAACAAACGCGCGGGAATTGAAAATAACGTCTAAAACCCTAATGTACTTCTAAGTCAAAAGAAAAACGTTTTATCATTTTGTTTATTTGGAAAACCCTCCCATATTCTTCAAGATTTGCAAAGAGCATGCTTCAAAATATCCCAAGGGTTGCACAGTTCAATGGCCTCCTAACAGTCAAAAATTAGGGTTTTTGTTCTGGCAAAGAAGTTGAAGTTTTCAAGGGTCCAAGCAAGTCCCACATGCCTATAAACATTGTCAAGCATCCTTATGCCAAGTTTCAAGACTCATAGCACAAAATTGCACAGTCAAAAACCCTAATTGCTCAGTAGTCAACTGTAGGGGCAAAATGGTCATTTGACAGTCAAAAGTTCAAATTTTTGGTCAACATCTTATTGTGAAGCCACAAACATCATTTGATCAATGCTTGATCATGATTTTCAAGGTATGGCTCAAAAAGTCTCAAGATGCAAAAGTTTCCATATTTGGACAGTTGAAAAAGTCAACTGTAACTTGACCAAGGCATAACTTCCACATGGTTTATCAGAAAAATTCCATCCAAAGCTCATTTTGAAGAGAATGACATTTCCTACAACTCATCTTCACACTTAAAGTCCAAGAAATGCTCTCACAAAAAGTTATCAATTTCAACATTATAGGTCATTTTCAAAAGTCAACAAAAAGGGACTTTAAGTCAAAGACCATAACTTGAGATTGGTAAATCAAAATGATATGGGACCAAAGGCATTGGTTAGAGGACTTCAAGACCTTTCCAAAATGTCCAAGAACATGATCAAAGCTTAAAACTTGAGCAAGATATGCCTTGTGGAAGTTGGGAAATTTTTGGGATTTTTGAAAAGTCAACTTTGCTTCAAATGCCTCAAAATTGCTAATGGGCCACAATTTCTCCCAAGAATCATCATCCAAAAGCTATGCACGACCCATTGGCCCAAAGGGGAGTTATTTTATTATTTTTAATTTATTAATTGAATTTTTAAATCTATTAATTCATTTAATTCAAATTAAATATGAAAAAATACTCAATGCCACCTTTCAAATCTTTTTATGCAGCATTTCTACTCATCATAACTTCAAGATTTCGTGCATCACTAAAAAGACAAGAATTGGCAATGATCGGCATCAAAAAGGAAGGAAAAAGATTGAAAAAGATTCATGAAAAATCAAATATTGAAACATTGATTGCAAAGGTTTTTGGACTTGTTTTGTAAACCTAAATCATTCCTCATATAAGCCAGAACACAACCCTAATGCACAGAACAAAGAAGCTGCGCCTCAGACCAAGAAAGAACTTTGCATTTTTCCAAAAAAACTGAAATCTGCTTTCATAGTTTCAGTGCGTTTCAGGACCTAAGAACTATTCCATAAGCTTGCTTACATTGCCAGGGATCCTTCCCAATCAAAATCAAGTCTTCATACAGTCAGAAACGGTAGAATCACGTGGCCCTGTTCCCAAATTTTTTTCATAATCGTATTTGCATTTGCATATCTTTTCCATACGTTTTAAGTATTGTTTTACACTAACATGATTATGATGAAGCTTTTGGTGCCCTTTAATTGAACTAACATGCCCTGTACGAGAATCTGCCATGGAAATTTTCTAGGTTTTCATAAGCTTGAAATTGGGGACTTTTGCATATGGAAAAATTGAGCCATAAGATCAACGCCCTTGGATTCGTGACATTCCAATGATTCAAAAACACACCTCGTGCTCAATTTATATGAGCACAGGGCCTAATCGCTATTTTTGTGTTCTTCACTTAGTGGGGGTTTAAAACCCCCGCTATCTATTCTATGTTTTCAGGCAAAAGCGAAGAAGGAAGAAGAAGACGCTGGCGTGTTGAATGCTGGTTGGCCAATTTGAATAACTGGCGCCCTTTTTTATTATCCCACTAACCCTTTCTTTCTCTCTCATATTGATTATTGCCCACTAAAGGAACAAAGAAACGCGCTTGGCTGGTTGGTTGATGTGTTGTCCTTTAAACATTGGGACCTGGGTTCGATTCCCAGGTCCCCTCCCTTCCTCAATATTATTTTGTTTAACGTATTTCCCTGCAGCGCTTCAGCTAAGGTCCACCAAATGCCTTGCCTGCTTGATGGCCACATGCCCCTGAAGATCAATCCATTGACCATCATGTGAAGTCCACCATGGACACCAGTCAATACTCCCTCATACGCGCCAGAAAAGTCAACCAGGCCTGATTCAGTGGGCCAAAATTGCTTGGAAAATACCTCCAAAAGGGACAACCACCCCCCATGTTTGCCTTTCTTTTCTCTATTTTTATTCTTTTCTATTATTTATTTTAATTATATTCTTTATTTTATTTAATTCCACAAAATTAACTTTATAATATAAAAATACCAAAAAATCAGGAATCATAAAAATAAAATATATTTTATTTAATATTATTTTGTAAATAAATTTTGTTAACTAATTTAGTTTTAATTTTAGGTTTAATTCAATGTTTTTTTAATAAACTAAAAAATATAGAGATTAGGGTTTTAATGCTTTTATTCTTTTTCTTTTCTTTTTACCATTATTAAGTATTAATTATTTTTATAAATAAATATGCCATGTAAATAATTAATGTAAATTAGGTCAAACTTGAAAATATTTTCTTTAATAATTAAAAACAATTTAGAACTAGGTTTTTATTTAATTTTTAATTCCATTTAATTTTCTCTAATTTCATAAATACAAAAAAAATAAAATAAGTCCTTTCCTTTCTTTAATTTAATTAGTTTAATAATTTCAATTTAATTTCCTCAAAGGGTCCAACACCCTCGCACCTTCGATCGTAATTCCATTTCGCGCGTTTGCTTTTTATTTCCTTTTTTAAATTTCATGTAATTTCCCCAAAGCCTTGTAATAGATTAATTAGAATATTCATTTTTCGCACTTTTCTTTTCAAATCGGGTCTTGGTTTAATTTGGCGATGTAGACCCGCGCCTTTGTAATAGCGTAGGACTTTTATCTTCCCGCATCTTTTAACTGTTAATAACCACATGAAAGAATGAATGCAAAAAAATAAAAACAAAGCGTAGATCACCAATGCATGACAAGATAAACATAATTGAAAATGACACACAATTCACACACCACCCCTAGGGTACGCCTCACTGTTGCCTTGCCCCTCGCAACGTGGTCATCGAGTAGAGGACGTTTTAGTAAGTCCTCATGTCCATGAACATGGCATGGGGGTAGCTTCTAAGGTGTCTTCCTATTGCTCTGGTGACCACACTGTCCCGAACCCTTGAGTTGACCCGAACACCTCCAACGGTGGTGCTACCTACCTCTCAATGGTGGGATGGCACTACTTTAAGGACATTTACACAGACTAATTCCTTAGGGTAGGTAGATGACTCGCAGATACTTGCTCTGAATTCAAAACCAATCAAAAACTTCTTTTCACACCGACACTTTGCAAAAAGATTTCAAAAACAACTTTTCAAACACTCTTGAGGACTGATACAAGAGTCGAACTGAAATTTTCAAAGAAAACTTTTTCAAACCCACACACTTTTGAAAAGCAAACAAACATTTTTGAAAACACAAATGAGCAAGTATCTAAGAGCCCATGGATAACCATGGATAGAAAGGGTGCTAACACCTTCCCTTTCTATAAATCTACCTCCCAGACCGAGGGCAATCTCAATAAGGAATTTTTCTGTGCTTTTGTCCTATCCATGTTGGAGAAAATAAAAGACGGTGGCGACTCTTGCTTCCGTGACATTTCGCGAAACCAGCGTTAAACAGTCAGTTCCAGATCCACCGATCACAGAACTGGCGACTCTGCTTGGGATTCTTATAAAGTGAGGTGTACCTTAGGACTGAGATCACTTGTGTTTTCAATTGTTGTGCTTGTTTGCTTTATTATTGTGGGGTGCATCGGAGTTACATAGATCCTAACCCGGATCTGGGGATACCCTGTTAGGTAGCATAAGCTGTGAGGGACCTGTCCGGCGTAGACCGATACGGGTGAAGTAGTGGCTACGTTGGTGCGGCACCTTGGTCTGTACCGATATCCCTTGTGTTGCAACGAGGAGAATATGGGTCTTCTGAGGAGTCATTAAGCACCAACAGACCTTAGAACCTTAAATGACACAACTTGGCCAATAGAACAGTAGCAGTATGCTACGCCCATTGAGGCTAAACTCTCGTGATGGTTCTGGCTGCAAGAAAAGATTGCGATGCTGGAGTTATGACCGATTGAGGGTAGTCGGTGATATTGGGATCCTCTAAGAACCCGGTTACTTTTGATAGGACAGGTATGAACCAACAAACTGAAAGAGGGTAATACCTAGACCCCATGCTGGCCTAAACTCTAAGGGTTTCTCTTGTGTGACTTGTGTGCCTTCCAACTTGACTATTTGCATGCTTGTTATCTGACACTTGAGCTCCTTGCAGGTTTTGTTTATAGTCCTTAATTGGGACTCATAACAGGGTCTACTAAGTTTCTTGCAGGTTTTGTTTATAGTCCTTAATTGGGACTCATAACAGGGTCTACTAAGTTTCTTGCAGGTTTTGTTTATAGTCCTTAATTGGGACTCATAACAGGGTTTACTGAATTTCTTGCAGGTTTTATTTACAGTCCTTAATTGGGACTCATAACAGGGTTACTTACATTACCCCATGCATAGCATAACATCATACAATTGCATGCATCCGGCATGAAGACTAACCCATTTCAAGGATCTCAAGGGCTTGTGATGCAGGTCAGGATGAATCAAATATCTAGCAAGGGGAAAAGAGGATTTATTTTCCTCTAGCCAAGGTTGTCAGGGGCTATGACCCGCTAGATATGGTGAGCTTTGACCCTTGAAGAAGGACTCTCAGCAACATGAAGTTCCTTCAATCAAGCTACCGGATCCAAATTCTAACAAATTTTCTTGTTTACCCCGCGAGGTCCTTGAAAGCATTACATGCATATCATACACATCATTGCATAACAGGTACCCTTGTTGCAGGTCACTTACCTTTCTCGTTGTCTATTTCAGCAATGGCTTCCCAACAAGATAACCAGGACCTTCTTGCTCAAGAGACTCGGTTCTGGGAAATCCTCCTGAATCTATCCAAGGGGCAGGAGGAGCTGAGAACACTTCTCATGGGGACTTTGGTCAGGAACAGCGCTGAGGACGAACGGCTGAAACATCTGCAAGCTGAAGTGGATGCAATGAAAGCCCAGATGCTGGGGCAGGTGACTGCCATTCAAGGTTTAGCTCAAATACAATAAGAGCTCGGAGTTCTCATCAACCAACTGCTTCAGGGTAACCAACTGGGGCAAACGTCTAAGGGTAAAGAGCCAGTCATCATTCAACCATCTTTGAGACAAGGAGATAAGGGGAGAGCTCCTCAAATGGCTCCAGTGTCACAAATTCAGCATCAACCTCACCAGCTTCAGCCAGACAAGCCCAGGAGGCAATTCACCCAGCTTAACATGTCGCTGTTTCAAGCTTTACAACGCCTGTTGAGATTGAATCTGATCACATTAAAGGCTCATCCCCGGAACCCCAACACATCATCTCCTACCTATCATCCCAATAAAAGGTGTGCCTACCACTCTGCCAGTCCAGGACATGATACAAATGAGTGTTGGGCTCTGAAGAACAAGATCCAGGACATGATTGATGAAGGAGCATTGGAGTTCACGCAAGATGGTCAGGCTGAGTTTTTCTACCATCCCTCCAAGGCTCACCATTTGGAGTAACAAGCCCTGAGGCTAGAAAACTTTTGTTCATTAGAATTTTTCAAGTTGTAATTTTCTTTTGATTGTTGAAACATTTATTCATGTTAAACGTTGTTATTTCATTAATGCATCGCATATGTCTATTTTGAAGCAATATATTCGCATTCGCTATACTCAAACTGCTTTCATTCTTTTTTATGTCAACTCTCAATTAATAATTCTAAGCCTCTTGAGGGAGGATGACGAAAACGGTACCACAATCCTTACAGTATGCTTTTGAACAGACCCCGCTGATGAGGTACAGGCATTGTTTCAATCCCTAAACACTGGAGTTATAAGGAAGATAATCCCTCGTCAACCCCTCTGAGCCAAAGAAGTAGGAGTTTTTCTTTTCGAAATTTAAAACCCTTAATCATAACCTGGGGCAGGGTAGTCTCTCAGTTGATCCAAGTGCATAACAAATGGCACCAAAGAGGTCCTTACAAAACAAAAGACAATGATGGTTCCGAACAATCATAAGGGTAGGCAGTCATTATATCTCAAAAAATAAAAATAAAATAAAAACCCAATAAGTCAAAACCTATGAAGGAGACTTACAAAACTGGGGCATCCCACTGACTGTAATTCCAAAAAGAAACAGTTCAGGCAAAATTTAGGGATAACGAAATCAAAAAGAAAGAGGTCATACAAACCCTCAACAAAACAAAAAATGACTGCCTATTCAAAATAAATCATCAATATCTGAACCATCATTGGAACATCAGGACAAAGACTCAAACAAGGTCTAACGCACGATCAACTGAGCTTAGGTTTGAAGAACATCACGAAGAGCGGGTGGGTACAAATAAAATTTGAGCCTTTATCCTTTGTTTCTTAAACCATGAACCAGGCCACGTTATAACCCTTAAAAGTCCTAGCTGAAGCATGGGTTAATTCGAAAGCATACTGTTACGAAAGGTATCCTGACTCCCTAAGGCTTGCGGTAAAATAACGAGTTGACATCACATTTTACAAAATTTGCTTGTCTTACTAAAAGATGCATTTTCAAAAACTTTGAGACAGACATAAGCTTTGCATTTTTGATATAACATTGTTTGCATATGACCATTTGCTCGAACAGCAGGGAAATTCGCACGAAGAATGCCTAATGAACAAAAGCACCTCCAATCAAAGGGCATGGCCTGATCATTGTCCATCATCTGGGGCAGTCCAATCAAGATTCGGAGAATCTCTCAAAGGCCAAATAGCCTGGGGCAAGTCTCCGCCTAAATCACATGGGGCATTGGACATGAACTCCCAGCAACAAATCTTACATGATCAGATATCTTCTGGTAGTATGACAAGACACTTCCAACAGGGGCAACTCCCTACATTCTGAGAGCGTGGACATAGTCGAAAAATACTATGCATAATCAAAGACCCGCTAGGTTGACACACCTAGGCAAAAATAAGGGCTTCCCGGCGAACCAAAAAGGTTCGGGCAAAAATAAGGGATGAAAAGGAAGAATCTGTACACCCGGCAAGTCGAAAACCTGCAAAGGCGGCTTGGGCAAAAATGGGTATCCCGGTGGACTGAAAACCCGAAAGGGCGGTCCAGGCAAAAGTTAGGGATCAAAGCGTACGACTACGTCCCGACATCTCGTCACCTGTCTACCAGAAGATTTGTCAATTACCCCCATGGGTGCTTTCTCCCACTGAAACTGGGGCAATAATGAGTTGTTTAAATGATCTAATGGCTCTGTCCACCAAGGTATCAAGGTAGGTTCAGCTGAAGAACACAACCAGTATCTCTTAACCCCCCAGAGAGTGAGCCAGCAAGTCAATGCACTCTCCCCAAGATATACAATCAGCCTTAAGGAAGTTGGGTACCCCCGCAGATCTCAACATTCCCCAGCGCAATATACAAACATTCTTAACAAGTGTCCCCGGCAATCTTGATCTAAGATTGTTCCTCGGCGGCATACCAAACATTCAATGGAGCCACTTCCCCAATATACCTCAAAAGTCTCCCCAGGAGAGTCCAATCAAGATTTCCCCAGGAAAGTTTGAATCATCTCCCCAGCAGAAAGCTTATCCCCAGTAGATTCTGGAAGCTTCCCCCCTACAGAGCACGAACGCGTCCCCCGGCTTTATTCAAGGTTATTTCCCTATCAGGATATAACTGGGTTATCCTCAGCCGAAAGCCACGGAAAGATCGTTCTCGGCGAAGTCTTCTTATCCCCAGCGAAGTCTGTTAACACTTCCAACATAACAATGGTATCCCCAGCGAAGTTACCATCCACATTCCAGCAAAGTACCTCTCTCCCCACAGAGTATTATTCCCCAGCAAGATCGCTAGAATAATTTTCTCCCTGCAGAGTAATCCATTCGCCAAGTTTATTCCCCAACGGAGTTATCTTCTCCTACCGGTATTCTTGCAACTATCATCCCCAGCGGAAACGAAGAACTCTCTTCAAACTTCAGCCCAGGATGTGACTTCCCGGCACCCGTCAAGGATTTACTTTCCTAAGACGAAAACATACATTCAAAAACATCACATACATCATGATACATGCATAAACGCATCATATCTTACAATCTCATTTATATTGAGAACATCATTGCTTGATCCATATCATGCATTGCATATGACTGACCTTTACCTTTCAGGAAAGATCCAGTTAAGTTCTCAGCCATGTCCTAGACCTTCTCTGGTTCAGTCAGATCGACCCTAAGATCTCCCTGATTCTTATCCAGTTGAAGATATTCCAAGACCTTGTCCGGTTCAGTTAAATCGACCCTAAGATTTTCCTAATTCTTATCCAGTCAAAGGCCTTCTCTGGTTCAGTCAGATCGACCCTAAGATCTCCCTAATTCTTATCCAGTTGAAGATATTCCAAGACCTTGTCCGGTTCAGTTAAATCGACCCTAAGATTTTCCTGATTATTATCCAGTCAAAGGCCTTCTCTGGTTCAGTCAGATCGACCCTAAGATCTCCCTGATTCTTATCCAGTTGAAGATATTCCAAGACTTTAGTCTGGTTCAGTTAAATCGACCCTAAGATTTTCCTGATTCTTATCCAGTCAAATGCCTTCTCCGGTTCAGTCAGATCAACCCTAAGATCTCCCTGATTCTTATCCCAGTAGAAGACATCCAAGATTCTCTCAGCGTTCCTGTTGAGGTAGTAATCATCCAAGATTCTCTCAGTGTTCCTGTTGAGGTAGTAATCGCCCAAGGTTCTCTCAGCGTTCCTGTTGAGGTAGTAATCATCCAAGATTCTCTCAGCGTTCCTGTTGAGGTAGTAATCATCCAAGATTCTCTCAGCGTTCCTGTTGAGGTAGTAATCGCCCAAGGTTCTCTCAGCATTCCTGTTGAGGTAGTAATCTCCCCAAGATTCTCTCAGCGTTCCTGTTGAGGTAGTAATCGTCCAAGGTTCTCTCACCGTCCCGTTGAGGTAGTAACCATCCCTGATCCATTCATCACCTTTTGAAGCTCCAGATTCAATTCCTGTAACCAGTCAGGGCGCATCTATATAAAGAGTTTGAAGACCAGCTCCTGTAACAGGCCAGGTAATCATCTTTCTTTTTCAGGTACGCAGGTTCTCGCTAAGGAATCTCTTACGCGATCGACACCCAGATGGCATCAATAAGCCCATCCACCTTCCATCACCTCTCAACATGGCATCTATAAGCCCATCTTCCTATCCACTAATCTCCAAATGGCATCTATAAGCCCATTCCCACCATCACATTATTATGTGAGCGCAAATTTCTGGGCACTCTAGTGTTCAATCATCTTCCACCTTCGGATTACGAAAGGCACGTCAGCCAATCTACATCCTCAGGTTTAAGAAGATTGAACAGGGGCAACTGTTGTACCCCAAAATTTTCCCTCCCATATTCTTCAAGATTTGCAAAGAGCATGCTTCAAAATATCCCAAGGGTTGCACAGTTCAATGGCCTCCTAACAGTCAAAAATTAGGGTTTTTGTTCTTGCAAAGAAGTTGAAGTTTTCAAGGGTCCAAGCAAGTCCTGCATGCCTATAAACATTGTCAAGCATCCTTATGCCAAGTTTCAAGACTCACAGCACAAAATTGCACAGTCAAAAACCTTAATTGCTCAGTAGTCAACTGTAGGGGCAAAATGGTCATTTGACAGTCAAAAGTTCAAATTTTTGGTCAACATCTTATTGTGAAGCCACAAACATCATTTTATCAATGGTTGATCATGATTTTCAAGGTATGGCTCAAAAAGTCTCAAGATGCAAAAGTTTCCATATTTGGACAGTTGAAAAAGTCAACTGTAACTTGACCAAGGCATAACTTCCACATGGTTTATCAGAAAAATTCCATCCAAAGCTCATTTTTAAGAGAATGACATTTCCTAAAACTCAACTTCACACTTCAAGTCCAAGAAATGCTCTCACAAAAAGTTATCAATTTCAACATTATAGGTCATTTTCAAAAGTCAACAAAAAGGGACTTTAAGTCAAAGACCATACCTTGATATTGGTAAATCAAAATGACATGGGACCAAAGGAATTGGTTAGAGGACTTCAAGACCTTTCCAAAATGTCCAAGAACATGATCAAAGCTTAAAAATTGAGCAAGATATGCCTTGTGGAAGTTGGGAAATTTTTGGGATTTTTGAAAAGTCAACTTTGCTTCAAATTCCTCAAAATTGCTAATGGGCCACAATTTCTCCCAAGAGTCATCATCCAAAAGCTATGCACGACCCATTGGCCCAAAGGGGAGTTATTTTCTTATTTTTAATTTATTAATTGAATTTTTAAATCTATTAATTCATTTAATTCAAATTAAATATGAAAAAATACTCAATGCCACCTTTCAAATCTTTTTATGCAGCATTTCTACTCATCATAACTTCAAGATTTCGTGCATCACTAAAAAGGCAAGAATTGGCAATGATTGGCATCAAAAAGGAAGGAAAAAGATTGAAAAAGATTCATGAAAAATCAAATATTGAAACATTGATTGCAAAGGTTTTTGGACTTGTTTTGTAAACCTAAATCATTCCTCATATAAGCCAGAACACAACCCTAATGCACAGAACGAAGAAGCTGCGCCTCAGACCAAGAAAGAACTTTGCATTTTTCCAAAAAAATTGAAATCTGCTTTCATAGTTTCAGTGCGTTTCAGGACCTAAGAACTATTCCATAAGCTTGCTTACATTGCCAGGGATCCTTCCCAATCAAAATCAAGTCTTCATACAGTCAGAAATGGTAGAATCACGTGGCCCTGTTCCCAAATTTTTTTCATAATCGTATTTGCATTTGCACATCTTTTCCATACGTTTTAAGTATTGTTTTACACTAACATGATTATGCTGAAGCTTTTGGTGCCCTTTAATTGAACTAACATGCCCTGTACGAGAATCTGCCATGGAAATTTTATAGGTTTTCATAAGCTTGAAATTGGGGACTTTTGCATATGGAAAAATTGAGCCATAAGATCAACGCCCTTGGATTCGTGACATTCCAATGATTCAAAAACACACCTCGCGCTCAATTTATATGAGCCCAGGGCCTAATCGCTATTTTTGTGTTCTTCACTTAGTGGGGGTTTAAAACCCCCGCTATCTATTCTATGTTTTCAGGCAAAAGCGAAGAAGGAAGAAGAAGACGCTGGCGTGTTGAATGCTGGTTGGCCAGTTTGAATAACTGGCGCCCTTTTTTATTATCCCACTAACCCTTTCTTTCTCTCTCATATTGATTATTGCCCACTAAAGGAACAAAGAAACGCGCCTGGCTGGTTGGTTGATGTGTTGTCCTTTAAACATTGGGACCTGGGTTCGATTCCCAGGTCCCCTCCCTTCCTCAATATTATTTTGTTTAACGTATTTCCCTGCAGCGCTTCAGCTAAGGTCCACCAAATGCCTTGCCTGCTTGATGGCCACATGCCCCTGAAGATCAATCCATTGACCATCATGTGAAGTCCACCATGGACACCAGTCAATACTCCCTCATACGCGCCAGAAAAGTCAACCAGGCCTGATTCAGTGGGCCAAAATTGCTTGGAAAATACCTCCAAAAGGGACAACCACCCCCCATGTTTGCCTTTCTTTTCTCTATTTTTATTCTTTTCTATTATTTATTTTAATTATATTCTTTGTTTTATTTAATTCCACAAAATTAACTTTATAATATAAAAATACCAAAAAATCAGGAATCATAAAAATAAAATATATTTTATTTAATATTATTTTGTAAATAAATTTTGTTAACTAATTTAGTTTTAATTTTAGGTTTAATTCAATGTTTTTTTAATAAACTAAAAAATATAGAGATTAGGGTTTTAATGCTTTTATTCTTTTTCTTTTCTTTTTACCATTATTAAGTATTAATTATTTTTATAAATAAATATGCCATGTAAATAATTAATGTAAATTAGGTCAAACTTGAAAATATTTTCTTTAATAATTAAAAACAATTTAGAACTAGGTTTTTATTTAATTTTTAATTCCATTTAATTTTCTCTAATTTAATAAATACAAAAAAAATAAAATAAGTCCTTTCCTTTCTTTAATTTAATTAGTTTAATAATTTCAATTTAATTTCCTCAAAGGGTTCAACACCCTCGCACCTTCGATCGTAATTCCATTTCGCGCGTTTGCTTTTTATTTCCTTTTTTAAATTTCATGTAATTGCCCCAAAGCCTTGTAATAGATTAATTAGAATATTCATTTTTCGCACTTTTCTTTTCAAATCGGGTCTTGGTTTAATTTGGCGATGTAGACCCGCGCCTTTGTAATAGCGTAGGACTTTTATCTTCCCGCATCTTTTAACTGTTAATAACCACATGAAAGAATGAATGCAAAAAAATAAAAACAAAGCGTAGATCACCAATGCATGACAAGATAAACATAATTGAAAATGACACACAATTCACACACCACCCCTAGGGTACGCCTCACTGTTGCCTTGCCCCTCGCAACGTGGTCGTCGAGTAGAGGACGTTTTAGTAAGTCCTCATGTCCATGAACATGGCATGGGGGTAGCTTCTAAGGTGTCTTCCTATTGCTCTGGTGACCACATTGTCCCGAACCCTCGAGTTGACCCGAACACCTCCAACGGTGGTGCTACCTACCTCTCAATGGTGGGATGGCACTACTTTAAGGACATTTACACAGACTAATTCCTTAGGGTAGGTAGATGACTCGCAGATACTTGCTCTGAATTCAAAACCAATCAAAAACTTCTTTTCACACCGACACTTTGCAAAAAGATTTCAAAAACAACTTTTCAAACACTCTTGAGGACTGATACAAGAGTCGAACTGAAATTTTCAAAGAAAACTTTTTCAAACCCAAACACTTTTGAAAAGCAAACAAACATTTTTGAAAACACAAATGAGCAAGTATCTAAGAGCCCATGGATAACCATGGATAGAAAGGGTGCTAACACCTTCCCTTTCTATAAATCTACCTCTCGAACCGAGAGCAATCTCAATAAGGAATTTTTCTGTGCTTTTGTCCTATCCATATTGGAGAAAATAAAAGACAGTGGCGACTCTTGCTTCCGCGACATTTCGCGAAACCAGCGTTAAACAGTCAGTTCCAGATCCACCGATCACACAGTGCTATCCTACTATTACTGAGTAGGTATCCCTTGTCGTTAGATGTTTGAGGGACATTCGAAGGGACGTTTATACAGTCACAAAGGCAATTGGGCAAGAAACTTTAGTAACTACCCTAGGGTTTTAAGATCATACTGAGGCAACATCGAGAGGGTCATCGAGGGATTTATGATCTTTAAACCGGAGGGTAGCCACTAAAATCTCTCACGTTTCGAGAGATGTGGTTCTTTTTCCAAAAGCACCCAAAGTGGGATACCCTAGAGGTGCGCATGTGCAATTGTGTTTGTATTCAGTTATTTGTCTTGTGTTAGGTTTGCTAGCATTTTGTTTTATTATTTCCATACAATCCTAGTTAGCATGCATCTAACAGTTAATAATTTGCAGAAATTAAACGTGTGGAAATGTAAACCTAGCTATTACAAAGCTTCAGGGAGGGGGATTGATTACATATCCAAAACTTGGGGGAATAAAGCAGAAAAATAAAATCCTAGCTATAGCTATTACATCTAGTAGACATATACAATAATATGAAAAGGTGATACAAAAACAAACGCGCGTGAATTGAAAATAACGTCTAAAACCCTAATGTACTTCTAAGTCAAAAGAAAAACGTTTTATCATTTTGTTTATTTGGAAAATATTAAACTAAATTAAGTCTAATTACTTGATTAAAATAAAAAAGGAAAGAAAATTATTAACTAAAAATTAATTCTAAACAAATTAATATTTTTGACATTTTTATTATTTATGAAAAGAATCAAAATTGATTAAATCCCAAGTCTATTGATTTTAAATTAAAGAAAATAGTTTAAATAATTATTAATTCATTTAATTTAATTTAGAAAAATGCTAACCTAATATTTTAAAGATTTTATAATTAATTTGATGATTAAATGAAATAATTAAATTAAAAGAAATAAATAATAATAAAAAAACAAAACAAAAAAGGTAAATGGGCCTGGATATTAACTAGCAAAGAGGGGGGTGAGATTTGGATTTTGTGAGGCCCAAACTGGTGAGCCCAACGCTCTAAAAACCTGCAAACAAAAGAAATGTTGAAAAAAAACAAAATGCAGCAACCTGGGGTCGAACCCAGGCCTTCTAGGTATACACATGCACGTCTCACCACCAGGCCATTTTGTTATTCATTTATACAAATGATAAAAATAATATATGTGAAGCAAGTGGAACATGTTAAGCTGTACACGCGCGCGCTCCAGTGGGCCCCTGGGAATTTGAATTAACCAATCATGAGTTGTCATTGAGCCACGCCAGCTTTTGACCGGAGTCAAACAACTCAGGGATGCCGGAGCTGTCCTCCAGTCATCTTCTCCAGTCCTGCAAAAATTCAAACAGCAAAAATATATGGAATCAAAGCCCTAGATTCCGGCTACCCCCCTCCCCTATTTGGCATGCTGCGAACTCAACCATGGCAATGGCGTGACTTGAAATAGCATGTATCATCTAGTTCGAAGCTTGGATATTTTGAACCCCTAAAAAGGGAAACCTGTATTTCCAGCACTTATATTGACATGTAAAACGTCAGATCTATTCTAATCATCGCTATAGACATGAATGCAGGCATTATATGGATTTAAGTGGCATGTTTAAAAAGTTTGAGAATAGAGAAAAGTTACCAATCGGAGGTGATTTGGTTGGCCGGTTTCAAGCAGCCTCGAGTGTGGATATGGATTGGAATATAATCCTGGGAATCTCAGGAGCACGACACAGGGCTTAGATCTGATGAATATGGGCAGGAAGGAGTGTTTCGAATTTTTACAACTTTGGTGATTTTTTTGTGAAATTTATGGGAGCTCTCTAGCAATGATTTTCGTGTCCTTTGCTCATGCCTTGGTCTTATATTTATAGAGGAAGAAGAGGGCTAGCAAAGATGGTAAGAATCCACCCATAATGGCCCTCTTTCAAACCAAAACCAAACACATTAAAAAAGTTCCAAAAATGCAAATTCTTGCCCATTTTGAGGTGCAATGCACCTGGCCTCCTTTGCACGAAATTTTGGGCCCAAAAACAATTCAAACCATCAGTCCATATTGCCATAACCAATATTTACTATTTTATGCAATTTTATTTAGTTTTTATTTGAATAAAACAAAATAAATATGGATAAAATAGGTAGAAATGGAAAGGCAGTGTAGAAATGATTTTATAGGTCTCTCATAAGGTTAGTAATATGTTTGTAACTCAAAAAGTTAGGCCATTGACCTAAAAGTTTAAGTTTTCCCAATGCACAATCTTTGAAATTTCTCAAATTTTCTCAACTTGGGCAAGTCATAACTTGCTCAATTTTTATCTCTTGAAGATGATCTTGGACTTTTTTGAAAGCCTAATATGTCCTCCACAAACTCTACATTGACCATTTTTGCAATTTGAGAAATTATCTTGATGTAAATGGTCTTGGCAAAAAGTGTCTTTTGTTGATCTTTTGAAAATGACCTATAATGTGTGAGTCCATATCTTTTCAATAATACATTTCTTTATCTTGAGGATAAAAGATAATTTGTAGGGCATTGGATTCTATTCAAAATGATCTTTGGTTGGGGGGAAATGGGTGAAGTATGTGAAAGTTATGCATGGTCAAAGTTCAGTTTACTTCTCCTATAGAAACCCTAATTTAGCAATTCTTGACTTTTGATAAATTAAGAGCATTCCTTGAGGAATCATGATCAACATTTGATCAAATGATGGATATCACTTTAAAATGTTGATGTTAACCAAAAATCTTGAAGTTTGACTGTATATTGGCCACAATTGACTTTTGACCTAGTACAGTTTACTTTCAAACATTTGAGCAATTGACTGAGCAAACTTGTAGTGTAAGGCATGAAATTTGGCATGGACAATCTTGAAGACATATTAGGACCATGGAAAACATTTGAGACCTTTGGAGCTCACACATATTGGTGAAAAGTGAAACCCTAGTTGAAAGGCCATTGCTTAGGAGGAGAATTTGTCTAATCAATTCTTGGTTAACCTTGAGCAATTTAAGACCTTAATGAACATGTCTTGAGTAAAATAGGAGGGCAAATTTTGGGGTATAATAGGGTGGTCACTAATATTTCTGCACGAAACTGTTTGGAGTTCAATGATGTTGAACTTCCTTCTGAGGGCAAAACTCATAATAAGGCTTTACACATCTCTATAAGGTGTTTGGACATTTTGTTATTCCGAGTCCTAGTAGACACGGGGTCTTATCTTAATTTGATGCCAAAACATACTCTATTCAAGTTGAATATGGATGGATTTATGATGAAGCCTAGCACTCTGACGATCAGGGCATTCGATGGTTCGAGAAGGTCTGTTGAGGGGGAAGTTGATTTTCCCATCAAAATTGGTCCTCATGTTTTCTATCTCTCCTTGTATGTACATTATGGATATTCATCCTTCATACACTTGTCTCTTGGTCTCCACGTGGAAGGATCAATAACCTCTACTCTTCATCAGCGCTTAAAGTTCATTGTGAAAGACAAGGTCATTGTCATTGGTGGTGAAGAAGAAGTTGTGATTAATAATGTTACATTTTTTCATTATGTCGAGGTGGATGGGGAAGTGAATGAAACCCCCTTTCAATCATTGGAGATTGTTTCAGTTGACAAGTTCCATGTTGTTATGGAGAATAAGAAGAAATCTGAAACTCTTATGGCCTCCTTGAATGATGCTAGAGCTATTGTGGAGTCTGGGGTCCCTAATAGGGATTGGCATAAAGTGATTGAAGTGCGTGAGAAGCGAGACAAGTTTGGTCTCAGATATCATCCCTCATCCTCTGTTCAAGGTGGTTTAGCCTTATCTAAAGGAAGACAGGTCCCCCCGATTTCAGAAGTGTTCACCAGTGCTGGCAAAAGCACAAAAGGACAGGTTCATGCAGTGGAGGATGAAGAGGATGATACATATATCTCCCAATTCATCTATAAGATTGCACCTGACCAGGAGCTCAATAACTGGAGTGCTATAGACATTCATGAAGTTGTTTTCTTTGACATGTAATGTTCTGTTTCAAATAAGTTGTATGTTTTGCCCAAGGAATATTGACACCTTATAGAAAAAGGCCCCCATGTATTTCAGTTTCTGTTTAACATTGAATAAAATTTCATTTTCGCATACAATTTTTAGTTCCTTGCCTTTTCTCTTAATTTTTTACAAAAAAGGCAATGCTTTTACTTTATGCTTTAAATATTTTCCTTTTCATTCACCATCTGAAATAAGACATGATTCATCAATCATGCAGGTTCGCCTCGAATTTCATTAAAAACGATAATATTATAGTTCCTAACATCAATATCCTTGGGAATATGAGTGACCAAGTTGATGAAGATGAAGAAGTGAAAAACACAAGAAGGTGGGGTTGAATTGAAACTTAAAAATCAAAAGCAGTAGACACAATTATTTTTATCCTGGTTCGCTTGATCTCAAACTACTCAAGTCCACCCGCCAAGGTGATTTCGCCTCTCTCCAACGAGGACTTAATTCACTAATCAAACTGATTATAATTCTACTTTGATAACTGTCAAAGTCTTCTTGAGTACAACCATAATCCGGTTTATCTCAAGGAAATTCACTTAATCAAAAGTAAAGATTCACTGTGTACTATTTGTTTTTCATTACAAAAATTGTATCACTACTGTGATGTATTACACGAATTTGGAGTATAGTATGAATATAAATTTTGCAGCTTTTTGAGATTGTATGGAGCAGTCGTGTGAAATCGTAAACGATTTAGCCTTTGGGCTTGTTTATATAGGTATGGCAATCTATCCAAATGGAAACATGATAATGGACACTTAATGCTCTTTCCATAATGAGAAGATCCTTGTCTGATTGTAGCCGTTGTAAATGATACTGCCTTAATGGAAAAGTAACGCTTCAGAACTTAGGAATCTTGCATGCTTCTTTGCTTCAGAACTTGGGAAGTCAGAAACATAAGGTTATGTTAGCGTGTTAGACTTCCATTCAGAATCAGGATATCTTTCTCTTTAGTGCAAATTT
The DNA here is from genome assembly GCA_948472305.1 of Vicia faba. Classification (NCBI taxonomy): domain Eukaryota; kingdom Viridiplantae; phylum Streptophyta; class Magnoliopsida; order Fabales; family Fabaceae; genus Vicia; species Vicia faba. The sequence goes on along the minus strand of OX451737.1, from coordinate 1,330,313,054 downwards.
TGATCATCATACTTCGGAATATTCTGATTACTCAGCTTGAATGCTTTTGTGGCTTAACTTCTGATGCAGTTTCTGTCAGAACTTCTGTACAACATAGAACACAAATTTAGAGTGCATATTTTTTCTTTGTGTTTGTTATCATCAAAACTCTTATGAGGGTTGTAGAATCAAACCATGTTCTAATAATCTCCCCCTTTTTGATGATGACAAAAACTAGGATTTTTCAATAAAAATATACATAACAAAAAGCTTAAGAGAGTACCCCCCTGAGTTGAGTACTCAGATAGAGATGAACTACTTCCCTGAAGTTCCTTCTTATCAGAGCTTTTGATGCATCTCTTTGTCTTTATCAGAATTTTTTCCTGTTTATGCTTTTAGAAAAAATAAGAAGTCAAGATATTCAGAATGTTTGAGACTTAGTCCCGGTAAACTGTTATTGAAAATATCTTACGTTCTCCCCCTTTTTGTCAGGTATCAAAAAGCAATATAACCATAAATTATCAGAGTAAAAAAATGATTTGTATTAAAAACATATTGCAATGACATATTTCAGAAACAGAGAAGATAAGATGAAGAATACATAAATCAAGTTTTAAAAAAATCTAAGATGGAGGGGGAAGTCATGTGAATAACACTTCCAGCAAGCTCTTAATCTGAGTGCTTGATTCTTATTACTTTCCTAACATATCCTTGATTTCTTTGGTTGTGTCTTCTTGCTTATCTAATATATCCCTGATTTCTTTGTTTGTGTCTTCTTGCTTATCCAATCTTGCATGGATTATATCATTCTCCTTCTTTAACTCTTCCAGAGTTTGCATGACCAGAGACGTAGCTGGTGTTTCCTCAAAGGTTGCAAGTCATTCAGAACACTCTGTAGCATCTTCTGATTCAACTACTTCTTCAATTGCAATTTCCTTTTCTTTAGCAGTAGCCAGAGGGTGACTATCAGAACATGGTTCAGTGGCTTCTGAAGGTTGGTGCTCTTTCCAGGGAGCATTTTCCAACAGAAGAATTTCTTTCTTGTCCCAGTAACTCGGAACTTGGTCTTTGAAGGCTTTCAGCTGATCACTGAAATTCTGCTGAGCCATTTCATAACTCAATTCTTTCAGCCTTTGGGATTCAGAGTTGAACCATTTTCTAAATCTATCCCAAAGAGAAGCAGAAGCAGCAGGATTAGAATTCTCTTGACTTGCTTGCTTCAAAGAATTAACCCATTCCTGTATTTCTATTTCAAAAATCAACAAGTTCTTACCAACGTCTGTTTTGGTTAAGGTTGGTTTGGGTTTGGGAGTGGCAATTTTATTGGTGGTTGAAGCTAGATGGTCCAGTGCTTCTAAATCAATGACAGTTCTGAGGTGATCAGCTGGACAGTTAATTGGTGAGGGAGTAGGAGAATTAGAAATTAGGATTGGTGAGCGAGGAGTGTTTGGTGGTGTGGAGTGATATGATGAAGGTATTTCTGGAATATCAAGTATGGAGAGAGGTTGACGAACCATAAGAGGTTCTGTTATTCCAGGAATTGGGGTAGTGGTATCAGAGTCTGTAAAAGAATCGTCTGATTAGTTTACGGTAGCGTGTTGACTTTCTGGTTCAGGGGTTTCAGAATTTGGATTTTCATTGTAGGGAGTGAGAGGGTTTTCATTTTCTGGTTGAGGAGAGTGGGGTTTTTGATGTTCTGGTTATGGAGAGTTGAGGTTTTGATGTTCTGGTTGTTGAGAATGGAGGTTGGTATTTTCTGAGATTGGTGATTGAAAGTCATGATCAAAAAGTTCAATATCAGAAAGAACTCTTGCAAGTTCTGGTTGATTTTGTTCTGGATTTGGATTAGGGGAGTGAGATTCATTTAAGAAGCTTCCAAGAGTTACAGAAGGATCAAACTCTATGTCAAAATCCTCAAATGTTTATGGTGAGGGATCTTCTGTTGGTTGGGGGGAACTGTTTCAGATGTTGGAAAAACTATAGATTCTACAACAAAAACAAAAGATGTGCTACCTTTATTTTTCGAAGCTTTGGGTGTCCTCTGAGAGGATCCTTCTCCTGCTGCCTTTCTCTTTCTGGATTTCTTCAGCACAACATCTGGAGCTGGCTTGTGCAGATCACGAATGTTGAGTTCTGGAATAATTCCATCTTCTTTGCAAGCTTCAAGGTATCTGACCACAATCTCTAGAGAAGCATCCATCTCAAAAAATAGTGGAAAATCTTTCAGAGGGATTCTCCTAGACATGGTGACTTCATGAGAAGCAACTGATGGTTCCTTCTTAATGCTTTCGATAATATTCATTTTCTTTAGATTCTTAGCATTCAGTGGTTTTCCAGCACTTGCCTCCAGAGTGCTGATCTCCTGAGCCTCTGTCAGATGCTCTATCAGCCTGTTTTCCGTCAAAATGTCAAAAATCAATCTTCCCAGAGGAATCCAATCCCTCTCTGTCCTTTCTTCTTCCCTTGTTTCTTTCACGCTTGTTCTCAGATGATTGAAGAGCAAGTGTGGAAGATTTATTTTGGTCTTCTTTGAGATGAAGTACAACAGAAACTGTTGATCAATGTTGATGTAGTCAGGAGAGCTTATAGGCTTCCTGTGATTTATGCAACCCAGAATGATCCTGGCCCAGATTCTGTAATAATCTTTCAAGTCTCTTATATTGCTGGATGGCTGTCCAGAAGTAAAAATGACCCTAGCAATAGATTTTAGGTCAGAACACTCACCAGCCATGTCAATGCACCTGACTCCGCTGCCATTGTACCCAATAAATTTCCCAATCAAGTCTTCTGTAATCACTATCTTCTTCCTCATAACGTATGACGTAACCTGATGGTTGGATGAAGTAGCATAAATCCATAATTCCTTAACAAGAATAGGAAATACTGGACCCAGCAGATGATCAAATTATACATTCCAGCCCTGAGCTGTTACATCTTCATACAAATCAAACCCATTTTCCTTTAAGCTCTCAAAATCAATGATTAACTCACATAGAATTTCAATATTGTCGACCGGAGTGAGCAACGTTCTTATGGGTTCCTCATACTGTTCTGTTGAAGAAGAACCAGGAGCACTGGAGATTTTTTATGCTTGATGAGGATGCCATTGTTCACACGGATTTGTTTTGAAGAATACTGAGAAAAAGGAGTTTTGCAAAACGAGAGCAAGGGAGAATAATATATGCAGTAAGAAGTGAATTTGAATTTATAAACGCTTTTGAAAACTTAACCAGTAAGAAAGAGAAAATAAGTAATGATTATACTGTAATTATGAAACCTGCTATTAGGGGATTGCGTGTAGATACTGAACAATTACCATTGACAAGTGTCTCAATGCATCCAATCAGAGCCTTAGACCCTTCAGAATTTGAACGCGTGTTCAGCCTCAGAAGGTAGCTTGTGAGAGGATGACATATGTTTGATGGTGGGAATTGCATGCCTCTATCTTTGAAATGAAAGGTTCAAATCTTCATAGATAGATTCTGAAGCAACTGTACTCCTAACTTCTGAAGACACGTTGATCAGATGTTCACAGAAAAAATAAGTTCTGAGGGTTACATAATATGCAAATAAAACTTCTTTTTTTGGACATAATTTCATGTTGAGATGCTTCAGAATGAAATTAAATCTATCTTCAGAAAGAGGTTTTGTAAAAACATCATCCCATTGATGGTCTATGTCAATAAATTTTAAAGTGAAAATTCCTTTCTGAATATAGTCCCTAATAAAATGATGTTTTATTTCTATATGCTTAGCCCTAGAATGCAAAATAGGATTTCTGGATAAACAAATTGCAGAAGTATTATCACAGAAAATAGCGATGTTACTCTCAAATATGTTGAAGTCTTCAAGCTGACTTTTCATTCAGAGCATCTGTGTGCTGCATCCAGCAGCTGCAATGTATTCAGCTACTGCTGTTGACAATGCAATTGTGGACTGCCTCTTGTTGGTCCATGAGATCAGATTGGCTCCCAGAAACTGACAGCTTCCAGAAGTACTTTTACGTTCTACTCTGTCTCCAGCAAAATGAGCATCACAATATCCTACTAAGTTGTATTCATTGGATTTTCTATAAAACAAACCCATGTTAGTAGTACCTTTCAGATACTTGAAAATTCGCTTAACTGCTATTAAGTGAGATTCTCTAGGATCTAATTGGAATCTAGCACATATACAAACGCTGTATAAAATGTCAGGCCTTGAAGCTGTCAGATAAAGGAGAGAACCAATCATACCTCTGTAGATCTTATGCTCTACATTTTTACTTACCTCTTCCTTTTCCAGAATACACGTGGGATGCATTGGAGTCTTTGATGGCTTACATTCTGAGAGGTCAAATTTCTTCAGAAGTTCTCTGACGTATTTGCTCTGGTGAATGTAAGTTCCTTCTGGAGTCTGATTGATCTGAATGCCCAGAAATAATTTAAGTTCTCCTATCAAGCTCATCTCAAACTTTGCCTTCATGCACTTAGCAAATTATCTTCCCAGAGAAGGTTTAGTAGATCCAAATATAATATCATCTACATAAATCTGACAAACTAAAATGTCATTCTTAAATGTCTTACAAAACAAGGTTGTGTCCACTTTCCCTCTGGTGAATTCCTTTTCTAACAGAAAGTTACTTAGTCTTTCATACCAAGCTCTGGGAGCTTGTTTTAGACCATAAAGTGACTCCTTTAGTTCGAAAACATACTCTGGGTGTTTGGAATTTTCAAACCCAGGGGGTTGGTGCACATATACCTCTTCATCAATGTAACCATTTAAGAATGCACTTTTGACATCCATCTGATACAGAGTGATGCCATTGTTTACAGCAAAAGAGATTAAGAGTCTGATAGATTCTAACCTGGTGACTGGAGTAAAGGTTTATGTATAGTCTATCCCCTCTTGCTGACTATAACCTTGTGCAACCAGTCGTGCCTTGTTTCTGATAACTTCTCCTTATTCATTCAGTTTGTTTCTGAACACCCACTTTGTTCCAATGACGTTGAAACCTTTTGGTTTGGGAACCAGATCCCATACGTCATTTCTGGTGAATTGGTTTAACTCCTCCTGCATTTCCAGAATCCATTCGTTGTCCAAAAGAGCTTCATCAATTGTTGTTGGTTCAATCAGAGATACCAATCCCATGAGGAATTCTTCAGAATTACTGAATGTTGATCTTGTTCTTATTGAATCATCCTTCTTTCCCAGAATATTATCTTCAGGGTGAGCTATGCTGCTTCTGGATAACCTTTTCTGGAGTTGATCAACAGAAGTTGTTGGAATGTTTGTGACATTTCCTTCTGATGTTGTTGGAGCGTCTCTGTTGGGAACTTCTGACGAGTTGCTATTGTACCCCAAAATTTGCCCTCCCATTTTACTCAAGAAATGTCAAGTGAGGTCCCTAAGTTGCTCAAGGAAGTCCAAGAGTTGACCAGATAAACTCTCTCCTAAGGCAGTATACCTCAAATTAGGGTTTCCCTTTTCATCAAGGTGTGTGAACCACAAAGGACTCAAATGCTTTCCAAGGTCTTAATATGTTCCCAAGATCATCCATGCCAAGTTTCAGGCCTTGCATAAGAAGTTTGCTCAGTCAACTGCTCAAATGCTTGAGAATCGACTATATTAGGTCAAAAGTCAATTGTGGCCCACATATAGTCAAACCTCAAGATTTTTGGTCAACATCAACATTTTTAAGTGACTTCCATCATTTTATCAAGGTTTGATCATGATTCCCCAAGGAATGCTCCAAATTCATCAAAACCCAAAAGTTGCTAAATTAGGGTTTTGTAGGAAAAGTCAACCCAACTTTGACCAAGCATAACTTCTTCATACTTTATCATAAATTTTTCATCCAAGGCTCATTTTTAAGATGATGCAATTCTCTACAATTCATATTCATCCCACAAGTTCAAAATATGCACTCATTAAAAGATATGAATTTCTACATTATAGGTCCTTTTGAAAAGTCAACAAAAACACCTTTAAGGTCAAAGCTTAATACATGAACATGGAAGATCCAATTGAAATTAGACCAAAAGGGTTGCTTAGGGGACATCCTAAGCTTTATAAAAAGTCCAAGAACACCCTCCTAGGGTCAAAATTGAGAGAGTTGTGCATTGTCAAAGTTGGCAATTTTTGGAAAATTGTCAAAAGTCAACATTGATCAAATTTGCATTTTTTTCCAAAGGGGCCCATGTTTTCTTATTTGAAACATGTTTCTAATAGGACCCACGACCCCTGAGCTTTTCCACCTATTATTTTATTATTTTTATCATTTATTTTGATTTTTTATTCATTTAAATCAAAATAAATCAAATTAAATGGTAAAATAATAAAAGCAAATCAAATCTTGGGATTTGTGCACATTTGGAGTCTATGTACAGCTAGCATGATGATAAATTCTTGCAAGACTCATTAGGATTGGAAAAGATTGGATTGAAGCTTGTTTTGGAAAGATATCATACATGAATCAAATCAAATCACATTTTCATAATTCTCAAAGATATGATGCAATTTTATTGACCTAATATGCTCTACTATATGTATACAACAATTCCATATCAAAAGAGAAGGTTTTGCAATCGTAGGGAGCAAGAACAAAAACTCAAAAATTGGATAAAAAGTGTGCATTTGATTTCTACCCTAGAGGACGATTTCAGGCCATTCAAAGACCCTAATCCCTTCCTGGCCATCTCCTGAAGCCAACAACATCATTTGCAGCCTTCAAAATGTCAAGAACCATCGCCTAGACACATCATGGTTTGTAAGTTTTCTCAAATTCGATTTTTATGTTTTACGCATCATAAATCCATTATATTCATATACCATTGTTCATAACCGTGTTTGCAAGCTTTCTATATCCTTTAATTGTACTAATAGTGCAGGAATCGATACTTACCATTGTTAGGGTTTGGGGTCACGATTTGGGGATTTCTGGTACAGGTAAAATTAGGCCATGAATAAGGTACCATGATGCTCGTGAGGCCAAGACGATTTGATTTGTACCATCACAATTAATTTATCATGCTCGTATGAGGTTTTTGAGTTTTGCAGGGTTATAGTTACAGCAAACGTCTATAGGTAAAAGTTCATAAACCTAAGACGACAGTTGCAGTGAAGAAGATGATGTGTGGCAGCCCATGACTAGCTGATTTGAATTTCGCACGTTTTTCTAGGCATCGTGCGCTTTTTGTATTATATTATATTTTGTTTATATATATTAACAAAAGAACAAGCAACACAGATGGTTGAGAGGCGCGCCTTTGATGCACACGTCCTGGGTTCGATCCCAGGCGTGTGCATTTTGTTATTTTCCTATTTATTTCAGGAAGATCTGGTGTTTCTCATCAAACAAGCATACCATGGACCTACGCCTCATCACCATTGGATGGCACGCTGCCTAGATCCAATGTCTCTAGATTGCATCCTCGTGATGGACCTTATGAAGGCCAGCTCCATGGGATCTAACGCAAGGAGCATGTGCTCAATGCAATTGGGCCTAACAATTCAGCAATGTCTCCCCAAATCTGGGCCTGCACCCCCCTCCAGTTTAACTTCTTTCTTTTTTTTTTACTATTTTTTTTTCTTTTTAATTATTCTTAGTTCAAAAATTAATTCTTTTTTTCATAAAATCACAAAATCGAGAATTCATAAAATTAGAATTAGGTTTGTTTTTTTCATTAAATCTATTTTCATTAATTAATTATATTAATTTGATTTAGGGTAATTTAAATGCCTTTTTACAATTAAAATTAATTAGAAAATTTAGATTTAAATTCTTAGTTTCTTTTAATTGTTTCCTTTTTCTCAAAAAATATACAAAAATACAAAACAAGTAAAATAGGTTAGTTATCCTTTCTTCATTAATTTAATTATTTTCCATAAATTAAAATTAATTAGTAACTAGGATATTTTCACAATTTGATTTTATTCTTTATTTCTTTAAACAAAAATAACAAAAATGGGTTCTTTCTTTAATTAATCCAATTAGGTAGCCAAAGGTCAAAACCCGATTTCTCTCGTATTTACATTTGCCATGCGTATTTATTTTGATTAATTTTGTAACTGCTCCGAGTTTGTAATACTTAATTAGTTTACTAGTTTGAATTTACTATTCTCCCCCCAGTTTTTTGTTATGTAATTCCCATTCCTAGAGGCCTTGTAATAGTTAGGTTTATTTTTCTCGCACTTTAAATTCCCGCAATCTTTAACTGTCTAGATGCATGGCTAATAGGATTGTATGATAAGAATGCTTGAAATTTAAAACGGTAGATCACCTAATGTGCAAAGACTAAATAACTGAAAAAGTTCACACGCACATGTTCACTCCTAGGGATTGCCTCACTCCAGTTGCCTTCGGTAAACAGTCATTAAGCATAGGAGATTTTAGTGGTTTCCCTCCAGTCTAAAAGATCAAAGTGTCCCATTCGAATGTTGCCTCATAAATGTTGCCTCGGAAAGATCTTAAGACTCTAGGGTTACTACTAAAGTTTTCTAACTATTGCTTTAGTGATTGTACTTGTCCCTTTCGAATGTCCCTTACAACTCCAATGGTGGTGCTACCTACTCCTTAATAGTAGGATAGCACTATCTAAAGGAAATAGAACGAACAATCTTTTTTCGAGTAGGTAGAATCTTAAGTACTTGCTCAATAAAAACTTCTCGCACAAACACCTTTCAAAACAAATTTTCAAAACAACTTCGTCACACCCTTGAGGACTGATACAAGGGTTATTACGAAGTAAAACATTTTCAAAGCAAGCACACACACAAGCAATTTTAAAAAGATGAGCAAGTACCTAAGAGCCCATGGAAAACCATGGATAGAAAGGGTGCTAACACCTTCCCTTTCTATAATCTACCCCCTATACTCAGAATATCTCGAAAAAAGGTTTTTTCTATTCTTTTTCCTTTTCCATGATTGGATGAAATAGAAGTCGGTGGTGACTCTTACTTACCGCGACATTTTGCGAACAAAAAACGCAAAATGCAAACCAGTATTAACAGTCGGTTCTTCCACCGTATCACAGAACTGGCGACTCTGCTGGGGACAAAAAAAACTTGGGTAAACCTTAGGATCTAGGTCATATTTAATTTCTTTCTCTTGATTGTCTTGTTTGCTTTATATTTATGGGAACTGTTTGGGTTATTTAATCCTACACCTGGATCGGGGAAACACCTTTTAGGTAAGTAGCAATAAACTGTGAGGGAACTATGCTGGGGTATACTGGCACGGTTGAAGCAGTAGTTACGTTGATGTGGAACTTTGGTTGGTATCGGTAACCCTTGAGTCAATCAGGGAGAGTACGGGGCCGCCGCATGGTGCCGTGAAGCATCAACTGGCCTTAGAACCTTTAATTGCACAACTTGGCCAGTAGGACGTAGTGAGATGGTCGGCTTTGGTGTATTCCCAAGGTCGACAGATACTCGATGCTACACTCATTGAGGTCCGACTCTTGAGCTTTGTTTGGTTGCGAGTCAATCGCCTATTGAACGAAGCTAGGAGAAAGATCAGTGATGTTGAGATCCCTTTTAGAACCCAGTTACTATTTATAGGACAAGTTGAACCAATTCAACTTCAAGAGGGTATGACCTTAAAAGTCATGCAAGCCTTAAACCTAAGGACTTGATGTGACTTGTTTGTTGTTTGCTATACCTGTGATTTTCTAACCTAATCATGACATCATAAGCATAGCATATCATGACTGACCATTTCAAGGATTCCCTAGTGCTCATTTTTGCTCTATTTTGTAGGACATGGCATTTTCCCGTAGGAACACTATACAGATCAACCTTGTGAAATTTTCTCTCCAACTAAAGGATCTGGCATTAAGGGTTCTTGAAGGTTCTTATTTCAGTAGAAAGCATGGTCAGTTGCTCAATCTTGTCACTGCAAAACCTGATGAAGAGTTGTTAAAAGTTATGTTTCAGTTCTTCGACCCGGTGCACCATTATTTCACCTTCCTAGATTATCAGTTAGTACCTACTATGGAGGAATTTTCTCAGTTGTTGGGGGTACCTATTCTTGACCAGTTTCCTTTCAATGGTACGGAAGAACATCCAAAGCCTGAAGAAATTTCTAGAGCTCTGTCTTTACAACGGTCTGACATAGTGGCAAATTGGGAGACTAGAGGGAGTGTCCAAGGAATTCCGGTTAAGTTTCTATTTGAGAAGGCCTATCATTTTGGGGATAACTTAGATTTACAAGCTTTCAGAGAGGTGCTGTCACTTCTCGTTTATGGGACGTTACTTTTTCCTAATGTTGATCAACTCGTAGATGTGAGCACTATCAAGGTTTTCCTGTCTCATAATCCAGTACCTACATTACTCAGGGATATTCTGCACTCTTTGCATGCTCTCACTCTAAAGAGAAGGGGAACACTCCTGTGTTGCACTCCTCTATTGGCTAGGTGGTTTATTTCGCACCTACCCAGGTCTGTTTTGAAGAATGAGCAGGGTTTGAAATGGTCTCGCAGGCTGATGTCCCTTAAGCATTCAGACATTCATTGGTGCTCACGGTTGTCGGAAGATGTTACCATCATCGATAGCTATGGTGAATTCCTTAATGTCCCCCTCTTAGGAATTAGGGGAGGAATCACTTACAACCCTTGTTTGGCACTGCGTCGGTTTGGTTATGCGAGAAGAGATGGTCCTCATGATACGTTTATCCAAGGAATCGCCTTCAATTATGAGAACAACGTTGCTGAAGGAGACACTACTTCACTTGGTCATCACCCCGACATGCCAACTGATCATGAAGAATTACAGAAGTCTTGGGTTCAACTCAAAGAAGAGCGGGACATGTTTAAAGCTCAGTTCTATGCCAGTGAGAAGAAGGTCCTAGAGCTCACTAGGCTACTTCATGAAGAAAGGAACATAAATGCCTACACCTCACCAAAGAGGATGCGCTCCTGGGAGACCTAGTTTCTTTCTTTTTTGTTTTGTTTAATTGTAAGCCTAAAAGGCATTCTTTGTAACAATTTGAACTTATTAATGCAATTAACGTGTGTTTCTTTTAGTTAAACAAATCTGAGCCTTTAAGAGTCCTTGAAATCATTGCATACGCATATCATCCTTAACATTGCATAAACAGGTACCATTACAGGTTTCTCATCTTCTTCGCTGTTTATTTTAGCAGAAATGTCTTCCGAGCAAAGCATCAAGGACCTTCAGGCATAAAACGCCCAGTTCCAACAAATGTTCATAGGTCTGGAAAAAGGGCAGGAGGATCTGAAAGCCCTCATTCTGAAAAAGAAGAAGAAAAAGAAGAAGGTTGTCGGTATTCTGAATATGGGCAGAAGGTTTGGAGAGCGGTTGAAGCGAAAAATTGATCTGACCTCTTCATCCAAGGAAGGGGAGAATCATAAAGAAGATAAGGACCCTAGTCTAGTAGTCCCTGACAATGATACTGATTACAATGATGAGCAGTATCCTCCTGCTGAGGATAGATACAAACAGCTAGAAGATCGTCTGAGTGCCATGGAAGTTCAGAGGATACCTGGACTAGATTTCAAAGAATTGGGATTGGTGTCGGGAGTAGTCATCCCGCAGAAGTTCAAAGCTCTAGTTTTTGCTAAATATGATGGGGTGTCCTGCCCAAAACTCCATCTTTGTTCTTATGTCAGGAAGATCCATCCCCACACAGCTGATAGAAATATGTGGGTTCACTTCTTTCAAGATAGTCTGTCAGGGACTCAACTTGAATGGTTCTACCAGCTAGAGGGAGCAAATATCCAAAATTGGGAAGATCTGGCTATTGCCTTCTACAAGCAGTATCAGTATAATGCCGACCTTGCTCCCACTCGTACTCAACTCCAGAGTATGTCCATGGGTGCAAATGAAGGCTTTAAAGATTATGCACAAAAATGGAGAGACTTGGATGGGAGAGTTCAACCCCCGTTGTCTGATAGGGAGTTGGTTGATATGTTTCTAGGGACGCTATCTAGTCCATTTTTCAACCATTTGATCGGCAGCTCATCGGCTGGTTTCACTGAGCTGATCCTAACTGGGGAAAGAGTAGAAGTTGGGATTCAAAGCGGAAAAATATAGAAGGATGCCTCTTCAAGTTCAGTAAAGAAGCCTTTTACTGGTAAGAAGGAAGCCAGTGCCATCTACAGCCCGAGGGGTCAGAACAGGGCTGAACAACGTCATACAGTAAGTATCATGATGATACCTAGACCTGCGGTTGCTCCACAACGCAACAATCAACAAAGGGTGGAAAGACCACAACGATAGTTTACCCGCATTAACATGACATTGGCTGAAGTTCTACCTCATCTACTAAGATCCAACTTGGCAACCTTGAGAGAGGCTCCCAAGAATCCAAATACTACATCTCCCCAATATAATCTGAATGCTCGGTGTGCCTATCATTCTGAGAGTCCTGGACACGATACAAATGACTGTTGGGCTCTGAGAAACAAAATACAAGACCTGATTGAAGCCAAGGAGATATATTTCGATGCTCCAGAGAAGCCAAATGTCATAACTGCTCCCATGCCTAAACACGGTCGTGGAGTTAATGTTGTTGATACTGATTTGTTCGTTACCTCTGTTGATGAAGTTTCTACTCCTCTCATGACTGTCAAGAAGAATTTGCTGTTGGCCGGTTTATTTCCGGGTTATGGTGAAGGTTGCCACATGTGTTCATTTCTACCTTCTGGTTGCCGTTTGCTGAAATTAGATGTCCAACGCCTGATAGATAGCAAAGAAATTCTGTTTGAGAAAACTTTGGTTCCTATTGTACCATCTGAAGACGTTGCCATTATAACCATTTCCGCCAATCCTTCCAAGGTCTCCTCGAGAAGACCTGTTAGGATTACATCTACTCCAAGAATCGCTCCGCTGATAATTACTGCTCCTGGTCCTGTCCCGTATGTCTCGGATAAAGTTGTCCAGTGGCATTATGGTGCTGATGTGTACTATCATGGCATCAAACAAGATTTGAAAGATGAAGAAGTTGAGCCTGATATTGGTAACATTGTCGAAACCAGCAAAGTTACCCGAAGTGGAAGGGTTTTCTCTCCCGAGATTTCCCCTAAGACTGTCAACAAGCCTATTATTATTCCATTTGTTGTTCCTGCTAGTACATCTGCTACTGTTCTTGTTCTTACTCTGGTTGTTACCCCTATCGGCAAATCGTCTAATACCTGCGGCAAAGAAGTTATAGGTGAGCCTGCCCGGATGGAGGCACCTAAGAAAATTGTCGTGGAAACCTCTAAGCAAGAAATGGAGGAAATACTGAAAATCATTAAGAAGAGAGACTACAATGTGGTCGAGCAGCTGGGGCAGACCCTATCGAAGATATCCATGCTGTCTCTACTATTATGTTCGGAAGCCCATGCAAAGGCTTTGATTGCATTTCTCAAGACTGCGCATGTGTCACATGAAACTTCAGCTGATCAGTTCAAAGATTGTGTGGCCAGCCTGACTGCTGATAATGGGTTGGTTTTTAAGATGCAGATTTGACACCGAAAGGAAGGAAGCATAATGATGCTCTGCATGTCTCGATCGAATGCAGGGGCACCACTATGGATCATGTGCTGGTAGATACTGGGTCTTCGTTGAATGTTCTGCCAAAGAAGGCATTAGACCGGTTGGATTGCGAGGGTTTAACTCTAAAGCCTAGTAACATTGTGGTAAGGGCTTTTGGCAGATCGAAAAGAATGGTGCACGGGGAAGTGGACATCCCTGTTAAAGTGGGTTCTCAGACTTTTGGGTCCACTTTCTATGTGATGATATCAGGTCGCCGTATTCTTGTTTACTGGGTCGTCCTTGGATCCACGAGGCTGGGGAAATCACCTCCACACTCCACCAAATGCTGAAGTATCCAGTGAAAGGAAAGATTGTCACAGTGCGGGGTGAAGAAGAATATATGGTGAGTCACCTCAACTCCTTCTGCTACGTAGAGATGGATGGGGAATTCATCGAAACTCCTTGCCAGAATTTTGAAGAGGTCCCTCAAATCTTGGCGTCAACTGAAACTACTAGCAATAAACCTCCTTTAAAGATGGCTTCCCTCAAGGACGCCAGGACCGTGGTTGAAGAAGGTGGGTGTGCCAATTGGGGTAAGCTCCCTAACTTCACTCATAAAACTGATAAATTTGGTTTGGGCTTTACTACAGGGGCTCAAAGGGTTGTTAGACGCGCTCGGGCTGGAGGACCTCCCCTACGCATCAGCAATCGTGGGATTAACGACATTGAAGACAGTGAAGAGGAATCAGACGTCGACAACTGGATCTACCCAACTACCAACGGTGGACCGATTAATTGGACGGCTAGGGAGTTTATACCTGTTTCTTTTATTCCGCAGTAATTGACTTATTTGTTTTAAGATTTGTAATAAACAATTTGAAACTTTACGGCCCGGTGCCTTGCCCGAAGCACCTTGGCTTTGCTTGTGAGGGCTATTATTTGTCATTTCATAATCATTAATAAAGCATTGGACGTTTCTTGCATACAAATTTCGTGCTCTCTGTTTTTCTTTCCTGTTTTTCACTTTATCAAAACAGCTACTCTCTTACACACACTCACGTATCATAATGCAGATCCATATCCACTCTGGATCCCATTGATAACAGCTCTGCTATTGCCAGTTATGACTTCAAAAATCTGATCAACCAAGCCGAGGACGAAGGTGAGGATGATTGTGGGTGCCTGGAGAACTTGTTATACTATTACAGCAGGAAGAAAGGGCCATACAACCCCATGAAGAGCCGGTTGAGACAGTGAACTTGGGTACTGAGGAAGACAGAAGAGAGGTTAAAATAGGTGCAAATCTGGAGCTTAACATCAAACAGAGGTTGATACAAATGTTGCACGACTATGTTGAAATCTTCGCCTGGTCCTATGAAGACATGCCTGGTTTGGACACTGATATTATGGTACATCGCTTGCCGACTAAAGAAGACTGTCCTCCGGTTAAACAGAAGGTATGTCGTATGCACCCTGAAATGTCACAGAAAATCAAGGCAGAGGTCATGAAACAGTTCGATGCAGGATTCTTAGCTATCACTTCCTATCCACAGTGGGTTGTCAACATCGTCCCGGTACCTAAGAAGGACGGCAAGTTACGGATGTGCCTAGATTATAGAGATCTGAACAGGGCAAGCCCCAAGGATGACTTCCCACTTCCTCACATTGATGTTCTGGTCGTCAACACCACGCAGCACAAAATCTACTCCTTCATGGATGGTTTCTCTGGCTACAACCAGATCAAGATGGCTCCTGAAGACATGGAGAAGACAACCTTCGTCGCACAGTGGGGCACTTTCTGCTGCAAGGTGATGCCTTTTGGGTTGAAGAATTCTAGGGAAACTTATCAGTGTGCTATGGTTGTTTTGTTTTGATATGATTCACCATGAGATAGAAATGTATGTTGATGACATGATAGCCATGTCTCAGACTGAGCAAGAGCACCTTGATCATCTCCAAAAGTTGTTCGACAGATTGAAGACATACAAGCTGAGGTTGAATCCGAACAAGTGTACCTTCGGGGTAAGATCTGGTAAGCTTTTGGGATTTGTCGTCAGTGATAAGGGTATTCAGGTAGACCCTGCGAAGGTGAAGGCCATACAAGAGATACCAACTCCCCGCACAGAGAAGGAAGTTAGAGGCTTCTTGGGACGTCTGAATTACATCGCAAGGTTCATTTCACATCTGACTGCAACTTGTGAGCCAATCTTCAAGCTTCGGAAGAAAGATCAAGTGGTAAAGTGGAATGATGAATGTCAGACTGCTTTCGAAAGAATCAAAGAATACCTTCAAGAACTGCCAATTCTGATGCCTCCAGTTGAAGGAAGACCTTTGATATTATACTTGACAGTGCTAGATAATTCAATGAGGTGTGTGCTGGGGTAGCATGACGAGTCTGGTCGAAAAGAGCACGCCATATACTACCTTAGCAAACAGTTTACCGACTGTGAGACACGATACTCATTACTCGAGAAAACTTGTTGCGCTTTGGCCGAGGCTGCTCGCCGACTGAGACAGTATATGCTGACTCACACTACTTTGTTGATATCAAAGATGGATCCAATCAAGTATATTTTCGAGAAGCCCGCTATCTCCAGAAGGATAGCAAGGTGGAAAATGATCTTAACCGAATACGACATACAATATACAACCCAAAAGGCAATTAAGGGAAGTGTATTGGCTGATCATTTGGCTCATCAGGCTGTCGATGATTACCAGTCCATGAATTTTGAGTTCCCGGATGAGAATATCATGTTGGTGACTGACTATGAAGAACCTGGACCAAACGAAGGACCTGAGGAAGGATCCCGATTGTCTATGTATTTTGATGGAGCCTCAAACGCACTAGGTAATGGCATTGGCGCTGTAATCATATCCCCCGAGGGCTATCATACTCCGTTCACTTCCCGATTATGTTTCAATTGCACCAATAACATGGCGGAGTATGAAGCATGTATTATGGGTCTTCGAGCTGCTATTGACCTGAGGATTAAGTTCTTAAGTGTATTCGGGGATTCCACTCTGGTGATAAGTTAGATCAAAGGAGAGTGGGATACGAAGCACCCAAATCTCATTCCTTACAGAGAGTATGTACTGACATTGCTCCCACACTTTGAGGAGGTAACCTTTGAACATTTCCCATGAGAAGAGAACCAGTTGGCGGACGCGATAGCTACCATGTCTTCTATGTCCAAAGTTAGGTGGGATAATGAAGCTCCCCAAATTACCATTGAGAGGTTGGATGAACCAGCACACTGCTATGAGATCGATACCGAAGAAGTGGCAGACAAACCATGGTTTCACGAAGCCAAAAGATATCTCAAGGTTCAGGAGTATCCCGAAGGGGCACCTGTCAATGATAAGAAGTTTCTGAGAAGGTTCACTGAAAAGTTCTTCCTTAGTAATGGGATCCTCTATAAACGCAACCATGACTCCACACTACTACGGTGTGTAGACAAGAGCGAAGCAGAGAGGATCATGACAGATCTACATGAAGGCACCTTCAGAACCCATTCTAGTGGACATACCATGGCTAAGAAGATCCTACGGGCAGGATATTATTGGTCCACTATGGAAGTCAATTGTTATCAGCACTCTCGAACTTGTCATAAGTGCCAAGTCTGTGTTGATAAGGTACATGTGCCTCTAGTTCCTTTGAACGTCCTGACAGCTCCTTGGCCCTTTGCGATGTGAGGCATCGACATGATCGGCGAGATCAGACCTACTGCATCTAACGGGCATCGTTTCATCTTAGTAGCCATTGATTACTTTACAAAGTGGGTTGAGGCAACCTCTTTTGCTACTGTGACCAAGAACGTCGTGGCACGGTTTATTCGACACAATCTGATCTATCGATATGGTGTACCAGAGAGGATTATTACTGACAATGATACAAATCTCAACAACACAATAATCAACAAGCTCTGTAAACAGTTCAAGATACAGCATCATAACTCTTCTCCCTACCAGCCGAAGATGAATGGCGTTGTTGAAGCAGCTAACAAGAATATCAAGAAGATTGTACAGAAGATGACGGTGACATATAAAGACTAGCATGAGATGTTACCATTTGCTCTTCATGGGTACCGTACCTCAGCACAGACGTTGATAGGGGCAACACCCTACTCTTTGGTATATGTCATGGAGGCAGTCCTACCCATCGAAGTCCAGATACCTTCTCTCAGGATTATGAAGGATACGGGTTTGAATGAAGACGATTGGATCCAAAACCGGCTTGATCAGTTAAATATAATCGATGAAAAGAGACTTACTGCTATCTGCCATGGTCAGACGTATCAAAAGCGAATGATCAAGGCTTTTAACAAGAAAGTCAGGCGTCAAGAATATCAAGTCGGGGATCTGCTGATCAAACGCGTCATACTGTCGCAAGGTGATCCCAGGGGAAATGGACTCCCACGTACGAAGGGCCATTTATGGTTAAGAACATTTTCTCGGGAGGAGCTATGATTCTAATCACCATGGATGGTGACGACCTTCCTCACCCTGTCAATGCAGACATAGTGAAAAGATACTACACATAATCAAAGACCTGCTACGTCGAATGGCCTAGGAAAAAATAAGGGCTTCCCGGCGAACCAAAAGGGTTCGGGCAAATGTAAGGCATGAAAATGAAAAAATCTGTATACCTGGCAAGTCGAAAACCCGAAAGGGAGGTGTGATACGGTGGGAGAACTGACTTGATGTTTTGCGTTTCGATCGCATTTGTGCGGATAGTAAGAGTCGCCACCGACTTTTCTTTTATCCAAAAGGAAAGGTAAAAAAGCACAGGAAAGACCTTTCAAGGATATTTCTCGGGTTCAGTGGGTAGATTATGAAAAGGGAAGGTATTAGCACCCTTTTCATCCATGGTTTTCCATGGGCTCTTAGTTACTCGTTTAGATCACTTGCTTTTATTTGACAGTGTGCTTGTGGTGTGGGCTTTGAAAGTGTTTTGAAAAAATCTCTTTGTAATGGTTCTCGTTTCTATAAGAACGCGTACAAAGTTTTATTTCGAAAAGTGGTTCAAAGATGTGTTTGTGGATTGTGTTTCGGAAAGTTTTTTGAAAAGATGTTTTGCAATGGTTCTCGTCTCTATAAGAACGTATACAAAATTTTTGTCTTTTAAAAATGTTTTGAAATGAAAGTGTAGGTGTAAAAATGTTTTTATCGTGAGCAAGCGAGTAACTAGGAGCAAATCTATCTACTCGAAAGGTTTTCAATTATTCTTTTCTTCCTCCTTTTAATGTTGCTATCTTACCATTAATTTGGTAAGAAGCCCCATCGTTGGATGTGGAGAGACAGGCGCGGGTCAATTTTACAGTCATCGAAGGCAACTTATGAGACGCTTTAGCAATTTTCGTAAGGGACGAGATCGTTTTATCAAAGGCAACATCGAGGGTCATCGAGGGACTACGATCTTTTTTATCGAAGGGTCATTGCTAAGGCGTCCCATATTCGAGGGACATGACTATTTTTCCGATAGGCAACAAAAATGGGATTACCATAAGGGTGCATGTGTGAATAGTGTGTTTGATTTCATGCATTTTAATCTTTATTAGGGTTGTCTATTTTGTAGTTTTCATGACTTGCCGTACATCCAATTTATTAGCAATATATGAAAAGCGAATAAAATGCGAAAAAATAAAACCTAAGCTATTACATCACTTTAGGGGGATGGGGGTACATTTTAATGAATGGGGATTGCAAGTAAGATTAAATCCTAAGTTATTATTACAACCATATTGAATGGATCAGAATGTGCAAGAAACGAAATTACTTATTTATTTAAGAAAGGAAATAAGTTTGCTTAAGAAAATACTTTTGGACTTTCGTTTTAAGAAATAAAGCAAAGCATGGAAAACGTGTTTTTTTTGTATTTGTTGATTAATGAAATAGAAAATGATGGCAAAGATAGTGAGAAAAAGTAAAAATAGAATCAGCGTGTTGTTGGTTAAGGGAGGTCAGAAGTTCTGACCTTGGCACACTGCAAAACAGAATTCCTGTTAGTAAAAAAAACGTAAGCAGAGTCAGAAGTTCTGAGTCCACAGGGAGCACATTAGCGTTCAGAAATTCTGATACCACCGGCAACAAAGTAGGTTTCAGAAGTTCTGATACCACCAATAACAAAGTAGATTTCAGAAATTCTGATGTCACTGGCAGAACATGGTCTCTCTCTTCATGTCAGTCAGAACATCTGCATTTGGTCATTTCTCAACAAAAACAGAAGATGTGCATATGACAAATATAGTAGGTTTCATAGCATCTCAGAAACAAAAAAAAATCAGAACCATAAATCAGAGGCAAGTGTGAATCTGCTAATCCTAATTATGAGTTCTAATTTCTTTCAGAAGTTCTGAAACTGGTTTATTCCGTACTTAGGCAAGCAAACATGTGAAGTCTCAGAATATGTATAACATCATAAGCATGATATTTACATTGTATCCTTTGAACATGCAAATCTGATAATGATTAAGCGAAGTAAAGAGAGTCAACATAAGCTTACCTTGCAACTGGAAAAGATTCTATAAGTTGGAGATTGGTCTTAGACTCTGGTGATGTTCTGAGTAACTTGCTCACATACTCAACAGGATGGAGGTTTTCAACTTCTAGAACAGCCAAGGTATGATACTCTGACTTCTTTGAGGTGGAGGTGAATGGAGAGTGTAGGGCAGTATAGATACAGAAGTTGAAGTAGCTTCAAGTATATGAATCAACAACCGTGGGGATGGTTTTGGTCAAGGAACAATGGAGTTTTGATGTTGGAATCAAATGCTAAGGTTTTGTATTTTTGGTGTTTACAGCTTTTTTTCTTTTTTGGATTCTTGGAATTTTGCAAAGATTCAAGGCCTTTTTCTCTATTTTTGTGATCCTCTCTATCTCTAAAAACCAACCTCTTCAACGTGTGATGGAACAAGCTATTTATAGATGGATTTTGCTGTGGTTTTGGGGGGGGGGGAAACAAATGAGTTTTTAAAACTTGTTTGGCATACTGCCCCTTTGTTTTTTAAATCACAGTTTTTGTAGGCTAAATTGGTGCAAGAAAAACGCAGGCGTGGACTGGATCAGCAACACCTTGGAGTGTTGTGGCAGCTGGTTGTAGGACTGTGCCATAGCAAGGCAACAGGTTAAGGTTTGGGGTTTGATGATGTTCTGATTACAGAACATTAGAAACATAACCTTCAAACGCTGAAGTAGCATCTTCTGACTAGAGCGTTGAACATACCCCCTGTTATGTTGAAGAATCATGTTCTGACTGAAGCATTATGTTTTGACCGAAGAGCATCACTTTTGCATGTTTTGATTGAAGCGTTATCTTCTGACGGCACTTACATAGAGGCTGGCTCAGAAGTTCTGAAGTGTCATATTCTTTAGACACTTAGGAAATTTTCTAAATGCTTGGAAAATTTGATTTTCAAAGTAACTTCTGACTTTTGATTTTTGATGAACCAATTTCATGCCTTAATGAAATATGATTCTTGGAACTTGATTTTTTGATTCAAAAGTTATAGTTTGACTCCTTTGGTGTGTAAATGACCATTTTGTCCCTGTGAACGAATCTCTTGGCAAAAAATTATAATTTCAGATTTGTAACTGGATGGAAACAAACTTGAGGGTCAAAGTTGATCCTTTGAGAAATGAGAGGGCAAATTTTGGGGTACAACAGCTGCCCCTGTTCAATCTTCTTAAGCTTGAAAAGTGAGATCGACGTGTTTTTCGTTCGTGGCTTGAAAGTAAAAGATGATTGAACACTAGAGTGCCCAGAAATTTGTACTTGATGATGCGTTGGTTGGTTATGTAGGGAATGGGCTTAAAGATGCCATTTGGAGAAATGATGGAGAGTTGTCAGAGATGGGCTTATAGATTCCATCCAAAGGTGAATGTTGACAGAAAGTCTGAACTTGATTTTAATAGAAAATGAATTAGAATAAACCGCTGAGAGATTTATCTAAACCAGTAAGAATCTGTAAACAAATCAGAATAAACCATTGGGAGATTTATCTGAACCAGTAAGAATCTGGAAACAAATCAGAATAAACCGTTGGGAGATTTATCTGAACCAGTAAGAATCTGGAGATGAATCAGAATAAACCGTTGGGAGATTTATCTGAACCAGTAAGAATCTGGAGATGAATCAGAATAAATCATTGAGGGACTTATTTGAACCAGTGAGAATAATCTTGAGATGAATCAGAATAAACCATTGAGAGATTTATCTGAACCAGTGAATCTGGAAACGAATCAGAATAAACCGTTGGGAGATTTATCTGAACTAGTGAATCTGGAAATGAATCAGAATAAACCGTTGAGAGATTTATCTGAACCAGTGAATCTGGAAATGAATCAGAATAAACTGTTGAGAGATTTATCTGAACCAGTGAGAATCTGGAAGCGAATCAGAATAAACCGTTGAGAGATTTATCTGAACCAGTGAATCTGGAAATGAATCAGAATAAATCGTTGAGAGATTTATCTGAACCAGTGAATCTGGAAATGAATCAGAATAAACCGTTGAGAGATTTATCTGAACCAGTGAATCTGGAAATGAATCAGAATAAACCGTTGAGAGATTTATCTGAACCAATGAATCTGGAAATGAATCAGAATAAATCGTTGAGAGATTTATCTAAACCATTGAATCTGGAAATGAATCAGAATAAACTGTTGAGAGATTTATCTGAACTAGTGAATCTGGAACTGAATCAGAATAAACTGTTGAGAGATTTATCTGAACCAGTGAGAATAATCTTGAGACGAATCAGAATAAACCGTTGAGATATTTATCTGAACCAGTGAATCTAGAAATGAATCAGAATAAACCGTTGAGAGATTTATCTGAACCAGCAAGAACCATCCTTTTCTCGGAAACTGGTCTGTATTTGACTTGTTGAAAATTTGTGTCTGTCGGAAGTTTGTTGATGATAATTTCCTGAAAAGGTGAAGAGTTAATTGTACGCAATGTTATAATGTATGCGATCCATGGGATGATATATGCCTCCCAAAATGAATGAGATTGCACTGTATGTACTTGAGTTGTCAATGTTATGACGTATGGATGCAAATGTATGGAATTTAAAGATCATTTGTGCCGTAGCGTTGCCGGAAGCGGGGAAAATAAATCCCTTTTGAAGCACTGATGGGTGAGTTTCCAAGTGTAAACTCTGTTGTAGAAGGGAAAAGCCAGACATTGCTTGTAGTCTTCGTGAAATCCTGCTGGGGAAATCTAAGAAGTTGGGCAACTTACTGAGGACACTCTGGATCGGTGGTTGGAAATTCTTGCTCTGGCTGGAGAAAGTACCTGCGGGGGTTTTATGGAATGGCTTACAGATATTATTCCATTTCTTAAAGTCATTAGTAATTGTCTTTTTGTTTTTCTTTTATTTACTTGTAACAGTAATCACGTTCAAATGCATATGCTCAAAAATAAATCATTGGACATTTTTGTAAACAGAAACACAGAAAAACAGATGGTTTTGTACTTTCAAAAGGGATATCTTTGTATTAACTTGAATAAGTATTTTTTGTACAATGAGACGAGCATTCTAGCGAGAGAATGTCGTCGTAAAAAATGAAAATTGATACAGAGAAAAGACAGCTATGTGAAATAATCCCATGTGGTTCCCATTCTGCTATATTTTTCATGTCTCTGAATGTCTTGTCCGCTTGTCGCCTCGGCGAAGTCGATTGGATTGATTTAGAGCCAATTGAGTTGATTGGTTGATGCTGAAGATTTTCTGCCAGATGATTTGACGGGACATAGTCATACACTTCAATCCCTAACTTTTGCCTGGACCGCCCTCTCGGGTTTTCAGTCCACCGGGATACCCTTTTTTGCCCAAGCCGCCCTTTCGGGTTTTCGACTTGCCGGGTGTACATATTTTTTTTTCATCCCTTATTTTTGCCCGAACCCTTTTGGTTCACCAGGAAGCCCTTATTTTTGCCTAGGCCAGTCAACTTAGCGGGTCTTTGATCATGCGTAGTATCTTTTAACTATGTCCGTATTTACAGGGTGCGGGAGGTCGTCGCCATCCATAGTAGTCAAGATCATTGCTCCACTAGAGAAAATGCTTTTGATTACAAACAGCCCTTCATATGTAGGGGTCCATTTGCCCCTGGGTTCACCTTGTGGCAAAATGATACGCTTGATTACCAAGTCACTGACCCGATATACCTGACGTTTGACCTTTTTGTTAAAAGCTTTGATCGTGCGTTTTTGGTACATATGACTATGACAGATAGCTGTAAGCCTCTTCTCATCAATCAAGTTTAGTTGGTTAAACCGAGTCTGAATCCAATCTTCTTCATTTAAACCAGCATCCTTCATGATTCTTAGAGAGGGGATCTGGACCTCAATAGGCAGGACAGCTTCCATGCCGTATACAAGAGAATAAGGTGTTGCCCCAGTTGATGTGCGAGTTGTGGTACGATACCCATGGAGAGCGAACGGTAGCATCTCATGCCAGTCTTTGTATGTGACTGTCATTTTCTGTATGATCTTATTAATGTTTTTGTTAGCAGCTTCTACAACACCATTCATCTTTGGCCGGTAAGGGGAAGAATTGTGATGCTGAATCTTGAATTGCTCGCACAAGGCGATGATCATAGTGTTATTCAGATTTGTACCATTATTAGTGAGGATTCTCTCTAGGATACCGTATCGACAGATTAGATTTTGTTTGATGAACCGCGCGACCACATTTTTAGTAACGGAAGCAAAGGAAGCTGCCTCAATCCACTTTGTAAAATAGTCAATGGCCACTAAGATAAAGCGGTGTCCATTGGAGGCCGTTGGCTTGATTTCCCCAATCATATCAATTCCCCACATAGCAAAGGGCCAAGGAGCCGTCAAGACATTCAGAGGAATCGGAGGTACGTGCATTTTGTCAGCATAGATTTGACACTTATGGCAAGTCCGAGAGTGGTGGTAGCAATCTGCCTCCATGGTAGACCAATAATAGCTTGTCCGTAGGATTTTCTTTGCCATTGTATGCCCACTGGAATGAGTACCAAAAGTTCCTTCGTGTAGTTCACCCATGATCCTTTCAGCCTCAGCCTTGTCTACGCACCGAAGCAATACAGAGTCATGACTGCGTTTGTACAAAATTTCGTTACTAAGGAAGAATTTAGCTAAAAACCTTCTTAGGAACTTCTTGTCATTTACTGAAGCTCCTTCTGGATATTCCTGAGACCCGAGATACCTCTTGACTTCATGAAACCAAGGCTGGTCCACTACCTCTTCAGTATTAATCTCGTGACAGTAGTTTGGTTCATCCATCCGCTCAATGGTTATTTGAGGAGCCTCGTTATCCCAATTAAGTTTAAACATAGATGACATTGTAGCTAAAGCGTCTGCTAGCTGATTTTCTTCTCGCGGGAAATGCTCGAAGGTAATCTTCTCGAAATGCGGCAACAATGTCAACACATGTTCTTTATAAGGGATAAGGTTGGGATGCTTGATGTCCCATTCCCCTTTGACTTGACTGATGACCAAGGTTGAATCTCCAAATACATCCAAGTGTTTGATCCCCAAGTCTATAGCAGCTTTGAGACCGAAGATGCACGCTGCGTATTCTGCCATGTTGTTTGTACAGTTGAAGCAAAGTCTGGAAGTAAAGGGAGTATGACATCCTTCTGGAGATATGAGTATCACGCCGATACCATTGCCAAGTGCGTTGGATGCCCCATCAAAGAACAGGGTCCATCAGATCCTTGTCTAGGTCCGTCATATGGCCTGATTTCTTCACAGTTGTCTAATGTCATGATGTTTTCGTTCGGGAATTCAAACTTCATGGACTGATAATCTTCTACAGCTTGGTGAGCAAGATGATCAACCAATACACTGCCCTTTATAGCTTTCTGGGTAGTATATTGTATGTCATATTCTGTCAGGATCATCTGCCATCTTGCTATTCTCCCAGAAAGAGCAGGCTTCTCAAAGATGTACTTTATCGGATCCATTTTAGATATCAACAAAGTAGTATGGGTCAGCATATACTATCTCAGCCGGCGAGCAGCCCATGCCAGAGCGCAGCAAGTTTTCTCGAGCAGTGAATATCTTGTTTCACAGTCGGTAAACTTTTTGCTCAGGTAATAAATAGCATGCTCTTTTCGGCCAGACTCATCATGCTGCCCCAGCACACACCCCATTGAGTTTTCTAAAACAGTTAGATATAAGATCAATGGCCTTCCCTCGACAGGTGGCAACAACATAGGAGGCTCTTGCAGGTATTCTTTGATTTTGTCAAAAGCAACTTGGCATTCGTCGTTCCATCTGACTACTTGATCTTTCTTCAAGAGTTTGAAGATTGGTTCACAAGTAGCTGTCAGGTTAGAAATAAACATGGATATGTAATTCAGACGTCCCAAGAATCCTCTGACTTCTTTCTCAGTATGAGGAGACGGAATTTCTTGTATCGCTTTAACCTTGGCAGGATCAACTTTGATACCCTTGTTGCTGACGATAAAGCCTAAGAGTTTACCAGACCGTACTCCGAATGTGCACTTGTTTGGATTCAATCTTAACTTGTACTTCTTCAGCCTTTCAAACAGCTTCTGTAAGTGATCAAGGTGCTCTTCTTCCGTATGCGATCTGGCTATCATATTGTCTATGTAGACCTCTATCTCATGATGTATCATGTCATGAAATAAAGCTACCATGGCGCATTGATAGGTTGCCCCAACATTCTTCAGTTCGAATGGCATGACTTTATAGCAGAAAGTGCCCCACTGTGTAACAAAGGTCGTTTTCGCCGTATCCTCAGGCGCCATTTTGATTTGGTTGTAGCCCGAGAAGCCGTCCATGAAGGAAAACACTTTGTGTTGCACCGTATTGTCAACTAAGATGTCGATGTGGGGAAGTGGTAAATCATCTTTGGGGCTTGCCCTATTGAAATCTCTATAGTCCACACACATCCGCACTTTACCGTATTTCTTAGGTACAGGCACAACATTGGCCACCCATTGGGGATAAGAGGTGACAGCCAAAAATCCAGCATTGAATTTCTTCATGACTTCTACTTTGATCTTTTCAGACATATCGAGCCTCATGCGACGAACCTTTTGCTTTATCAGGGGACAATCTTCCTTTGTAGGCAGACGATGTACCACAATGTCTGCATCCAGTCCCGACATGTCTTCGTATGACCAGGCAAAGATCTCAACATAGTCGTGCAATAACTAAATCAGGCGCTCCTTGACATTAGGTTCCAAGTTGGCGCCCACCTTTACCTCTTTCTTATCTTCCTCAGTTCCCAAGTTAATTGTTTCGACCGGCTCTTCGTGCGGCTGAATGGTCCTTTCTTCCTGTTGCAACAACCTGGCCAACTCTCCTGGCACTTCATTATCTTCCTCACCTTCGTCATCGGCTTGGTAGATCGGATTTTCAAAGTCACAATTGGCCATAGCAGAACTGTTACCCATGGGATCCTGAGTGGATGTAGATCTGCATTTTAATATGTGAGTGTGTGTAAGAGCATAGCTACCTTTGAAAGAAATAAAAATGTAAGAAAGAAAAGACAAAGAAACAAAATTTGATGCAAAAACGTCCATGATTCATTAATGACATATGAGAATGAAGTGACAACCCTCTCAAATGGACCGTTGTGCCTCGGGTAAGACACAAGGTTTTAAAAAGTATGAATTGTTTAAATATTATAAGCCTGAAAATATTAAAAGACAATTACTCTTGAATAAAAGTAATAGGAATGAAATCCTTGGCCTCCCAATTGTTGAGCCCTCCGCCGATGGTTGGAAAAATCCATTCGTCCATGTCACAGCTGCCATCACTATCTTCTATTGCATTGACTCCTTGATTGTTGATACACAGAGGTGGTCCCCCTACGCGAGAACGTCGAACAGCTTTCTGAGCCTCTGAAGTGAACCCCAACCCAAATTTGTCAGACTTGTAAGGAAAATCCGGAAGCTGGCCCCAGATAGTACATCCTCCCTCTTCAACTACTGCTCGAGCGTCTTTCAACGAAGCCATATTTAGTGGAGGTCTGGTAATCTTCGGGACTTTTGAAGTAGACTTGGTTGCCGCGACCGTTGCTGGGACCTCTTCAAAGTTCTGACAGGGAGTCTCTATGAATTCACCATCCATTTCAACATACCTGAAAAAGTTCAAATGGCTAACTATGTATTCCTCTTCTCCATGAACTGTGACGATATTTCCTTTGATTGGGTATTTTAGCATTTGGTGTAGGGTGGAAGTGATGGCACCAGCACCATGGATCCAGGGTCAACCCAACAGATAAGAGTACGAAGGGAGGATGTCCATCACATAGAAAATTGAGTCAAAAGTCTGAGTCCCAATTTTTATGGGGATACTAACTTCTTCGTGCACTGTCCTCTTGGAGCCATCAAAGGCCCTCACTATGATGTTGCTAGGTTTCAAGATGAGCCCCTCGCAATCCAGTCGGTCGAGAGCATTTTTGGGCAAGACATTCAATGATGAACCAGTATCCACCAAAACATGGGCCAGTGTGGTGCCCCTGCATTCGATGGAAATATGTAAGGCATCGTTATGCTTCCTTCCCTTAGAGGTTAAATCAGCATCGGAAAATCCCTATCCGTTATCAGCAGTCAGACTAGCCACACAGTCTTCAAATTGGTCGATGGAGGTCTCTTGGGGCACGTGAGTGGTCTTAAGAAACTTTACCAAGGCTTTGGCGTGAGTTTCATAACACAAAAGTAAGGACAACAATGATATCTTCGAGGGGGTCTGCCCCAATTGTTCTACAATGTTGTAGTCACTTTTCTTAATTATCTTCAGGATTTCTTCTATCTCTTTTCTAGAAGCTTCAAGGATGACTTCGGGATGTTCTCTTGCTTGGGAAGGCTCAACCAAAGCCTCTTTGCCCCTTGTATTGGCAGTAGGGATAACAGTAGGAGTATTGCTGGTGGTGTCGATAGGAGTGGCAGTAGTGATGATCACAGGAGTAGCAACGGTCTTTGGAGAAATCTCAAGTGAGAAGACTCTTCCACTTCTTGTTATTTTGCTGGTTCCAGTGATGTTACCGATATCGGGATCAATATCTCTCGCAACTTCATTCTTGACAACCAACTGATCTTACTTGACGCCGTAGTAATAAATGTCAGCCTCATAACTCCAGGGAACAACTTTATCTGAGGAGTATGGTATTGGTCTTGGCATGGTGATGATTAAAGGTGCAGATCTGGGAGCGGATGTAATCCTGACGGGTCTTTTAGTGGAGACCCCGGGAGGATTGTCGAAAATGGTGATTATCGAAACATCTTGATAAGATATTTTGATAAGAGGTAGATTTTCAAATAGGATTTCTTTACTAGTCATCAGGCACTAGATGCCTATCTTTAGTAACAAACAGCCATTCGATAGAGATTTTCATAGGTGACAATCTTCATCGTAGCCTGGGAACAGGCCGGCTTGCAGTAGATTCTGTTTAACGGTCAACAGAGGAGTAACCAAGTCATTCACAGAGGAAACAAAACGATCATCATCAATGGTGTTGATACCTTGGCCATGTCTGGGCATTGGTGCCGTTATTACATTAGGCGTTTCTGGGGACTCAAATTCAATCTCTTTCGCATCGATAAGGTCTTGCACCTTATTCTTTAAGGCCTAACAGTCATTTGTATCGTGCCCCGGGCTTTCAGAATGATAGGCACATCGGGCGTTCGGGTTGTAGCAAGGAGAAGCAGTATTGGGATTCTTGGGAGCTTCCTTTAAAGTTGCCAGATTGGTCTTGAGAAGGTGTGGCAAAACCTGAGACATGGTCATGTTAATCCGGGTAAATCGTCTCATGGGCGCTTCTGGTTTACGCTGATAATTTCCCTGCTGATTTAGCGCATGATTAGAAATCATGACAGCCCCTACTGCCGGACGACGGTTGGTTTTGTTTTGGTTCATATGGTCATACGCAGCACTGACCTCCTTCTTTCCAACAAATGTTTTCTTCACCATACTTGAGGATGCATCTCTTTGAATTTTACAGCTTTTTATACCGGCTTCGACCCGCTCACCAATCATGATTAATTAGGTAAACCCAGAGGAAGAACTCCCGATTAGGTGATTGAAAAATGGTCCTAACAAGGTGCCTAGGAACATATCCACTAATTCTTTGTCGGGTAAAGGGGGCTGGACCCTGCCTGCAAGATCCCTCCATTTTTGAGCATAGGTTTTGAAACCCTCATTTATTCCCATAGACATGCTTTGTAATTGTGTCCTAGTCGGAGCCAAATCAGCATTATACTGATATTGTTTGTAGAAAGCGGCGGCCAACTCTTCCCAATTGCGAACATTGGACCCTTCTAATTGGTAGAACCAATCCAACTGAGTCCCCGATAAGTTCTCCTAGAAGAAATGCACCCACAGATTCTTGTCAGCCGTGTGGGGTTGAATCTTTATGACATATGACCTCAGATGTAGTTTCGGGCAAGAGACACCATCATACTTGGCGAAAGTTGGGACCTTGAATTTCTGTGGGATGATAACCCCCGAGATGAGTCCTAATTCTTCAAAGTCCAAACCAGGTACCCTCTTAATCTCCATGGCATTCAAACGATCCTCTAGCTGTTTGTATTTATCATCAGCAGGAGGATATTGTTCCTCAGAGTAATCAGGCTCTTCCTCTCCTTCAGATACTGGGTCGTCGTTCACTTCTTGGGTCTAATCTCCTTGATTATATCCTTCACCCGATGATGTTGCAAAGTCTAAGGTTCACCTGGTCTGCCCTTTAAACCTTCTTCCCATGATCACAACACCGGTTGGTTTCTTCGTTTTCTTCTTCTTCTCTTTGGCCAGCTGAGTCTTTAATTCCTCTTGTCCTTTTGTTAGGGCCATGAGCATTTGTTGAAACTGGGCATTCTGCGCCTGAAGATCTTTCACAGTTTGTTCAACATCCATCTCACTGAAATAAACAGTAGAAGGATAAGGCGACCTGTTATGAGAAACCTGTATGATGTTATGATGAATGAAGATGCAATATGCAAATGATTTCAAGGAAATTTAGATATTTAAATTTGTTCAAACTAAAAAAGAACACACTTCATATTAAATAAAACCAAATTTGAATACATCATGCCTCCTTGGGCTTACAAGGAAAGAAACAAAATACATCAAAAACTCCTAAGACAAAAAGACCGAACGCATCCTCTTTGGAGCAATGTAGGTATTCAGATTTTTCTCTTCATGTAGCAGTTTGGTGAGCTCCATAACCTTCTTCTCACTGGCGTAGTATTGGGTTTAAAAGGTGTATCGTTCTTCCTTCAACTGAACCCAAGCTTTCTACAGGTCTTCGAGAGAGGTAGGCATGTCAGGATGAAGAACGGTGTATGGGACGTCTCCTTCAATAACAGGCTCAATGATGACAGGAAGGATGGAAGGGTAAGGCATCAAGAGATTCTGGGCACGAGCCCGTACCCACTTAAGGTAAGGCTCGAGAGGGATAGATTTTTTACATCCTAAAGTCCTACTGTCCACCTTGTTCACCATTCCCCAAGCACGTGTAAACCTCTGGTGGTAACATTGGTCTTCTTTGTCGTAGTCGAACACCAAACCCTGGATGAGCATCTCATGAGGGTCGTACCTTCGGGCATACCCAAACTGCCAAAGATCTAAACACGGGTTGTAGGTGATACCTCCCCTAATACCTAGCAGAGGTACATTGGGGAACTCCTCGCAGCAGTCAATGATAGAAATATCTTCCAAGGATCTCGAGCACCAGCGAATATCAGAGTGGGTGAGAGACATCATCCTTTGAGACCAAGTCAATCTTTGCTCGTTCTTCAATGCTGACTGAGGCAGGTGTGAAGTGAACCACTTAGCGAGCAGGGGGATACAACACAAAAGGGTACCTCTTTTCTTCATGGTGCAGGTATGAAGGCAATGCAAGATGTCTCCTAGTAAGGTGGGTATAGGATTGCGAGAGAGAAAGACTTTGATGGCATTAACGTCTATGAATTGGTCCGAATTGGGAAACAGAGCCAAACCATATATGAGGAGAGCTAGCACGTCTTCGAAAGCTTGGAAATCCATGTCATCCCAGAATGAACGGGCTTTTTCCAATAGAAACTTAGCTAGAAAGCCTTTAACCCCACTTCTTGTCTCCCAATTGGCTATGACGTCGGCCCTCTTCACATGTAAAGCTTCGGCGATGACTTCAGGTTTTGGAATCCCTTCTAGACCGGTGAATGGTATATGATTAAGCACGGGCACCCCTAATAGAAGAGAGAACTCTTCTAGTGTAGGTACCAACTGATAGTCCGGGAAAGTGAAACAATGATGTACGGGATCAAAGAATTGGAATAGTACACACATCATCTCTTCTTGGAAGTTGGATGTAGCCAAACTGAGGAGTCAACCATATTTCTTGGTAAAAGAAGAATCCCCGGGCACTCTTGAGGCTAGCTCTTGAAGTTGAGGATGTGCTTTCACAAAGCTGATTCGAATGGTGTTTCTTCGGAGAGAATTCATGTCCTACAAAACAAAAACAAAGATAAACTTCTAAATCCTTGAAATGGTTAGTGAGCATGCATATGATGTTAATGATGTTTATCATGTTTATGTACAAGTAAATATATGCACACATAACAAACAAATCCCTATGTTTTAGGCTTTCATGAGTTTTGTAGGTAAGTACTCTCTTGAAGTCTAGTTGGCTCAACCTGTCCTAGAAATAGCGATCGGGTTCTAAAGGATCTCAATATCATCGACCTTTCTCTTAGGCATTGTCTCAGCACAACAATCTTTTCTTGCGACCGAGATATCCCAAAAGTCTAGCCTCAATGAGTGTACTATCGAAGTATCAACCAATTTTCAGCTTTACACCGAAACCGGCTACCTCGCTACGTCCTAACAGCCAAGTTTGTTCAATTAGGGTTCTAAGGTCAATTAGTGCTTCACGATGCCCCTCAGCGACCCCGTATTCTCCTCGATTCACCATGAGGGACACTGGTACCCACAAATGCGTCACACTAACATAGCCATTGTCTCAACCATATCGGTCTACGCCATACAGTCTCCATAATCTATTGCTATTTACCTAAAAAGGTGCCCCAGATCCGGGTGGAGGATCAAAGCAAGCCCAATACGAAGATCTGAATATAAAGCACACAAATCAAATAATGAAAGCGAGTAAAGGTGATCTAACCATAAGGTAACCCCACTTTTTTTTATTATTTCCTAGCATAGTCGCCAGTTCTGTGATACGGTGGGAGAACTGACTTGATGTTTTGCGTTTCGATCGCATTTGTGCGGATAGCAAGAGTCGCCACCGACTTTTCTTTTATCCAAAAGGAAAGGTAAAAAAGCACAGGAAAGACCTTTCGAGATTATTTCTCGGGTTCGGGGGGTAGATTATGAAAAGGGAAGGTATTAGCACCCTTTTCATCCATGGTTTTCCATGGGCTCTTAGTTACTCGTTTAGATCACTTGCTTTTATTTGACAGTGTGCTTGTGGTGTGGGCTTTGAAAGTGTTTTGAAAAAATCTCTTTGTAATGGTTCTCGTTTCTATAAGAACGCGTACAAAGTTTTGTTTCAAAAAGTGGTTCAAAGATGTGTTTGTGGATTGTGATTCGGAAAGTGTTTTGAAAAGATGTTTTGCAATGGTTCTCGTCTCTATAAGAATGTATACAAAACTTTTGTCTTTTAAAAGTGTTTTGAAATGAAAGTGTAGGTGTAAAAATGTTTTTATCGTGAGCAAGCGAGTAACTAGGAGCGAATCTATCTACTCTAAAGGTTTTCAATTGTTATTTTCTTCCTCCTTTTAATGTTGCTATCTTACCATTAATTTGGTAAGAAGCCCCATCGTTGGATGTGGAGAGACAGGCGCGGGTCAATTTTGCAATCATCGAAGGTAACTTATGAGACGCTTTAGCAATTTTCGTAAGGGACGAGATCGTTTTATCGAAGGCAACATCGAGGGTCATCGAGGGACTACGATCTTTTTTATCGAAGGGTCATTGCTAAGGCGTCCCATATTCGAGGGACATGACTATTTTTCCGATAGGAAACAAAAATGGGATTACCATAAGGGTGCATATGTGAATAGTGTGTTTGATTTCATGCATTTTAATCTTGATTAGGGTTGTCTATTTTGTTGTTTTCATGTCTTGCCGTACATCCTATTTATTAGCAATATATGAAAAGCGAATAAAATGCGAAAAAATAAAACCTAAGCTATTACATCGCTTTAGGGGGATGGGGGTACATTTTTATGAATGGGGATTGCAAGTAAGATTAAATCCTAAGTTATTATTACAACCATATCGGATGGATCAGAATATGCAAGAAACGAAATTACTTATTTATTTAAGAAAAGAAATAAGTTTGCTTAAGAAAATATTTTTGGACTTTCGTTTTAAGAAATAAAGCAAAGCATGGAAAACGTGTTTTTTTTGTATTTGTTGATTAATGAAATAGAAAATGATGGCAAAGATAGTGAGAAAAAGTAAAAATAGAATCAGCGTGTTGCTGGTCAAGGGAGGTCAGAAGTTCTGACCCTGGCACACTGCAAAACAGAATTCCTGTTAGTAAAAAAACGTAAGCAGAGTCAGAAGTTCTGAGTCCACAGGGAGCACATTAGCATTCAGAAATTCTGATACCACCAACAACAAAGTAGGTTTCAGAAGTTCTGATACCACCAGCAACAAAGTAGATTTCATAAATTCTGATGTCACTGGAAGAACCTGGTCTCTCTCTTCATTTCGTCAGAACATCTGCATTTGGTCATTTCTCCACAAAAACAGAAGATGTGCATATGACAAATATAGTAGGTTTCATAGCATTTTAGAAACAAAAAAAAACAGAACATAAATCAGAGGCAAGTGTGAATCTGCTAATCCTAATTCTGAGTTCTAATTTCTTTCAAAATTTCTGAAACTGGTTTATTCCGTACTTAGGCAAGCAAACATTTGAAGTCTCAGAATATGTATAACATCAGAAGCATGATATTTACATTGTATCCTTTGAACATGAAAATCTGATAATGATTAAGCGAAGTAAAGAAAGTCAGCAGAAGCTTACCTTGCAACTGGAAAAGATTTTATAAGTTGGAGATTGGTCTTAGACTCTGGTGATGTTCCGAGTAACTTTCTCACGTACTCAACAGGATGTAGGTTTTCAACTTCTAGAACACCCAAGGTATGATACTCTGACTTCTTTGAAGTGGAGGTGAATGAAGAGTGTAGGGCAGTATGGATACAGAAGTTGAAGTAGCTTCAAGTATATGAATCAACAATCGTGGGGATGGTTTTAGTCAAGGAACAATGGAGTTTTGATGTTGGAATCAAACGCTAAGGTTTTGTATTTTTGGTGTTTACAACTTTTTTTCTTTTTTGGATTCTTGGAATTTTGCAAAGATTCAAGGCCTTTTTCTCTCTTTTTGTGATCCTCTCTCTCTCTCTAAAAACCAACCTCTTCAATGTGTGATGGAACAAGATATTTATAGATGGATTTTGCTGTGGTTTTGGGGGGAAAAAACAAATGAGTTTTTTAAACTTTTTTGGCATACTGCCCCTTTGTTTTTTAAATCACAGTTTTTGTAGGCTAAATTGGTGCAAGAAAAATGCAGGCGTGGACTGGATCAGCAGCACCTTGGAGTGTTGTGGTAGCTAGTTGCAGGACTGTGCCATAGCAGGGCAATAGGTTAAGGTTTGGGGTTTGGTGATGTTCTGATTATGGAACATTAGAAACATAACCTCCAAACGCTGAAGTAGCATCTTCTGACCAGAGCCTTGAACATAGCCTTTGTTATGCTGAAGAATCATGTTCTGACTGAAGCAATATGTTCTGACCGAAGAGAATCACTTCTGCATGTTCTGATTGAAGCGTTTTCTTCTGACGGCACTTACATAGAGGCTGGCTCAGAAGTTCTCAAGTGTCATATTATTTAGACACTTAGAAAATTTTCTAAATGCTTGGAAAATTTGATTTTCAAAGTAACTTCTGACTTTTGATTTTTGATGAACCAATTTCATGCCTTAATGAAATATGATTCTTGGAACTTGATTTTTTTATTCAAAAGTCATAGTTTGACTCCTTTGGTGTGTAAATGACCATTTTGTCCCTGTGAACGAATCTCTTGGCAAAAAATTACAATTTCATATTTGTAACTGGATGGAAACAAACTTGAGGGTCAAAGTTGATCCTTTGAGAAATGAGAGGGCAAATTTTGGGGTACAACAGGAGGCTTGGGCAAAAAAGGGTATCCCGGTGGATTGAAAACCCGAAAGGGAAATCCAGGAAAAAGTTAGGGATTAAAGCGTGTCACTATGTCTCAATGGATCATCTTGCGACCAGACTTCGGTATCGACTATCAAGCTCGGACGTCGCCAATCAATCTGATCAACCTTCGGCCAAGTAGCAAAGTGATGAGACGCTTGAAGATATAAAGGCAATAGCAAAGTTGGAACCCAATGGGGTCATTTCACATAGCTGTTTTTCTTTCCTTTACACAAATTGTATAATTTTTATCTTTCGGCGATGTTCTCTTACTAGGACGTCAGCCTCTTTGTACAAAACGCCTATTACAGGCCAATTTCAAAATCAATACAAGTCATTTTCATAAGGAACTTCAATCTGTTTTTCTTTTTCTGTTTTATTTTGCAAGAACGTCCAATGATATATTTTTGATATATGCATTTGAAAATGATTGCTGCTCATAAAGATTTACATAAGAAACAAAAGACAATTACTCATAATTCCAGAAACAGGGAAAAAACAAGAAGTACCAAGGCGGACGGTTCCTCTGCCCAGCAGGTATTGGGATAGAGTCAGCTTTGGAACATGATTATTGGTACACACTCCCTACAGAGTAAAAGTATCCAAAAAGTGTTGATGTCAGTTTCCCCGAAGCAGGACGTAATCACCCCCAACCGAGGTTCATAATCGCGGGCTAGTCAGTAAACTTCATCCCCCAAGCAGATTTCATTTCTACACATATAGAAGCTCAATCTCCAACAGAGCTCGTCAGCTCCAACAACAGAATTTCATCCCCAGCTAAATTTGTTTCTTCAGATTAGCAGGTCTACCAACAGAGTATGTCTTTCCACAAAGTTTGGTCCCCGCAGAGTTTATTCTCAAGCATCTCTTCCCGACAGAATATTTACAATGCTCCAACAATAATCAGGGATTTATTTTCCCAGACGCGAGCATACCCCGATAGCATTTCATAAACATACATCATGACATACGCATACATGACATATACAACATAATCTCATTTATTTTGAGAACATCATCTCACCCTGCATTTCATGCATCACATATAACTAACCCTGATATCTTTTCAGGAAAAGAGGATTAGCTTCAACAAATTCAGCAGGTATACAGATCATATCTACAGACGACTAATGGAAACTCAGTTCCCGAAATCGAACGGGTCAACTAATCTACATTATTGCTTCGAAGTAACCCTACCATCCAGGTTCCTTCTCACATCCCTACTATCCAGGTTCCTTCTCATAGCCCTACTATCCAGGCTTTCATATCGAAGTAACCCTACTATCCAGGTTCCTTCTCACAGCCCTACTATCCCGGATTTCATATCGAAGTAACCCTACTATCCAGGTTCCTTCTCACAGCCCTACTATCTAGGCTTGTATATCGAAGTAACCATACTATCTAGGTTCCTTCTCACAGCCCTACTATCCAAGCTTTCATATCGAAGTAACCCTACTACCTAGGTTCCTTCTCACAGCCCTACTATCCAGGCTTTCATATCGAAGTAACCCTACTATCCAGGTTCCTTCTCACAGCCCTACTATCCCGGCTTTCATATCGAAGTAACCCTACTATCCAGGTTCCTTCTCACAGCCCTACTATCCTGGCTTTCATATCGAAGTAACCCTACAATCCAGGTTCCTTCTCACATCCCTACTATCCATGCTTTTCATATCGAAGTAACCCTACTATCTAGGTTCCTTCTTACAGCCCTACTATCCAGGCTTTCATATCGAAGTAACCCTACTACCCAGGTTCCTTCTCACAACCCTACTATCCAGGCCTTTCATATCGAAGTAACCCTATTATCCAGGTTCCTTCTCACAACCCTACTATCCAAGCTTTCATATCGAAGTAACCCTACTATCCAGGTTCCTTCTCACATCCCTACTATCTAGGATTTCATATCGAAGTAACCCTACTATCCAGGTTCCTTCTCATAACCCTACTATCCAGGTTCCTTCTCTCTTATCTCCAGGTAGCAGTCCACAACACTATAAGAACGGGACCTGCTCAAACACGATTGGTTTCGCATTTCCCCAGTAGAGTAACAGACAACTGAAGCTCCTAAAATTCTATTTCTCCCAAGAGAGATATCAACGTTCCTCAGCAGATTCCTCATCAACAACAGCAACAGGGACTCTCGGCAAAGGAATATATCTGGAAATCAACATTCTCTAGATGGCATCTTTAAGCCCATCTCCGACAATTCTCCGTCGCATCCAGGATGGCATCTTTAAGCCCATCTCTATAAATCTTTCATTATAGACCTCCAAATGGAATTTGTAAGCCCATTCCCGATATCACAAATCAAGTGCCACTTCATGCGAGTGCAAATTTCTAGGCACTCTAGTGTTCAATCATCTTCCACCTTCAGATCACGAAATGCAGAGCAGCCAATCTACATCCTCAGGTTTAAGAAGATTGAACAGGGGCAGCTATTTTACCCCAAAATTTTCCCTCCCATTTTACTCAAAAAATGTCAAGTGAGGTCCCTAAGTTGCTCAAGGAAGTCCAAGAGTTGACCAGACAAACTCTCTCCTAAGGCAGTATACCTCAAATTAGGTTTTGCCTTTTCATCAAGGTGTGTGAACCACAAAGGACTCAAATGCTTTCCAAGGTCTTAATATGTTCCCAAGATCATCCATGCCAAGTTTCAGGCCTTGCATAAGAAATTTGCTCAGTCAACTGCTCAAATGCTTGAGAATCGACTATATTATGTCAAAAGTCAATTGTGGCCCACATACAGTCAAACCTTAATATTTTTGGTCAACATAAACATTTTTAAGTGAATTCCATCATTTGATAAAGGGTTGATCATGATTTCCCGAGGAATGCTCCAAATTCATCAAAACCCAAAAGTTGCTAAATTAGGGTTTTGTAGGAAAAGTCAACCCAACTTTGACCAAGCATAACTTCTTCATACTTTGTCATAAATTTTCCATCCAAGGCTCATTTTAAATATGATGCAATTCCCTACAATTCATCTTCATCCCACAAGTTCAAAATATGCACTCATCAAAAGATATGAATTTCTACATTATAGGTCCTTTTGAAAAGTCAACAAAAACACCTTTAAGGTCAAAGCTTCATACATGAACATGGAAGATCCAATTGAAATTAGACCAAAAGGGTTGCTTAGGGGACATTCTAAGCTTTCTAAAAAGTCCAATAACACCCTCCTAGGGTCAAAATTTAGAGAGTTGTGCATTGTCAAAGTTAGCAATTTTTGGAAAATTGTCAAAAGTCAACATTGATCAAATTTGCATTTTTTTCCAAAGGGCCCATGTTTTCTTGTTTGAAACATGTTTATAATAGGACGCACGACCCCTGAGCTTTTCCACCTATTATTTTATTATTTTTATCATTTATTTTGATTTTTTATTCATTTAAATCAAAATAAATCAAATTAAATGGTGAAATAATAAAAGCAAATCAAATCTTGGGATTTTTGTGCACATTTGGAGTCTATGTGCAGCTAGCATGATGATCAATTCTTGCAAGACTCATTAGGATTGGAAAAGATTGGATTGAAGCTTGTTTTGGAAAGATATCATACATGAATCAAATTATATCACATTTTCATAATTCTCAAAGATATGATGCAATTTTATTGACCTAATATGCTCTACTATATGTATACAACAATTCCAGATCAAAAGAGAAGGTTTTGCAGTCGTAAGGAGCAAGAAGAAAAACTCAAAAATTGGATAAAAAGTTTGCATTTTATTTCTTCCCTAGAGGACGATTCCAGGCCATTCAAAGACCCTAATCCCTTCCTGGCCATCTCCTGAAGCCAACAACATCATTTGCAGCCTTCAAAACGTCAAGAACCATCACCTAGACACATCACGGTTTGCAAGTTTTCTCAAATTCGATTTCTATGTTTTACGCATCACAAATCCATTATATTCATATATCCTTGTTTATAACTGTGTTTGCAAGCTTTCTATATCCTTTAATTGTACTAACAGTGCAAGAATCGATACTTACCATTGTTAGGGTTTGGGGTCACGATTTGGGGATTTCTGGTACAGGTAAAATTAGGCCATGAATAAGGTACCATGACGCTCGTGAGGCCAAGACGAGTTGATTGGTACAATCGCCACTAATATATCATGCTCGTATGAGATTTTTGAGTTTTGCAGGGCTGTAGTTACAGCAAACGTCTGTAGGTAAAAGTTCATAAACCTAAGACGATGGTTGCAGTGAAGAAGATGATGCGTGGCAGCCCATGACTGGCTTATTTAAATCTCGCACGTTTTTCTGGGCATCGTGTGCTTTTTGTATTATATTATATTTCGTTTATATATATTAACAAAAGAACAAGCAGCGCAGATGGTTGAGAGGCGCACCTTTGATGCACACGTCCTAGGTTCGATCCCAGGCGTGTGCATTTTGTTATTTTCCTATTTATTTCAGGTAGATCTGGTGTTTCTCATTAAACAAGCATACCATGGACATACGCCTCATCACCATTGGATGGCACGATGCCTAGATCCAATGTCTCTAGATTGCGTCCTCGTGATGGACCTCATGAAGGCCAGCTCCATGGGATCTAATGCAAGGAGCATGGGCTCAATGCAATTGGGCCTAACAATTCAGCAATGTCGCCCCAAATCTGGGCCTGCACCCCCCTCCGGTTTAATTTCTTTCTTTTTTTTACTATTTTTTTTCTTTTTAATTATTCTTAGTTCAAAAATTAATTCTTTTTTTCATAAAATCACAAAATCGAGAATTCATAAAATTAGAATTAGGTTTTTTTTTCATTAAATATATTTTCATTAATTAATTTGATTAATTTGATTTAGGGTAATTTAAATGCCTTTTTACAATTAAAATTAATTAGAAAATTTAGATTTAAATTCTTAGTTTCTTTTAATTATTTCCTTTTTCTCAAAAAAAATACAAAAATGCAAAACAAGTAAAATAGGTTAGTTATCCT
Organism: Vicia faba; assembly: GCA_948472305.1. NCBI lineage: Eukaryota > Viridiplantae > Streptophyta > Magnoliopsida > Fabales > Fabaceae > Vicia > Vicia faba. The sequence continues at coordinate 1,330,272,476 of OX451737.1, read as the reverse complement.
TTCTTCATTAATTTAATTATTTTCCATAAATTAAAATTAATTAGTAACTAGGATATTTTTGCAATTTGATTTTATTCTTTATTTCTTTAAACAAAAATTAAAAAAAATGGGTTCTTTCTTTAATTAATCCAATTAGGTAGCCAAGGGTCAAAACCCGATTTCTCTCGTATTTACATTTGTCGCACGTATTTATTTTGATTAATTTTGTAACTGCTCCGAGTTTGTAATACTTAATTAGTTTACTAGTTCGCATTTACAATTCTCCCCCCAGTTTTTGGTTATGTAATTCCCATTCCCCGGGGCCTTGTAATAGTTAGGTTTATTTTTCTCGCACTTTAAATTCCTGTAATCTTTAACTGTCTAGATGCATGGCTAATAGGATTGTATGAAAAGAATGCTTGAAATTTAAAACGGTAGATCACCTAATGTGCAAAGACTAAATAACTGAAAAAGTTCACATGCACATGTTCACTCCTAGGGTTCGCCTCACTCTGGTTGCCTTCGGTAAACAGTCATTAAGCATAGGAGATTTTAGTGGTTTCCCTCCAGTCTAAAAGATCAAAGTGTCCCATTCAAATGTTGCCTCGGAAATGTTGCCTCGGAAATGTTGCCTCAGAAATGTTGCCTCAAAGATCTTAAGACTCTAGGGTTACTACTAAAGTTTTCTAACTATTGCTTTAGTGATTGTACTTGTCCCTTTCGAATGTCCCTTACAATTCCAACGGCGGTGCTACCTACTCCTTAATAGTAGGATAGCGTTGTCTAAAGGAAATAGAACGAATAATCTTTTTTCGAGTAGGTAGAATCTTAAGTACTTGCTCAATAAAAACTTTTCGCACAAACACCTTTCAAAACAACTTTGTCACACCCTTGAGGACTGATACAAGGGTTATCACGAAGTAAAACATTTTCAAAGCAAGCACACACATAAGCAATTTTAAAAAGATGAGCAAGTACCTAAGATCCCATGGAAAACCATGGATAGAAAGGGTGCTAGCACCTTCCCTTTCTATAATCTACCCCCGTACTCAAAATATCTCGAAAAAAGGTTTTTTATGTTCTTTTTCCTTTTCCATGATTGGATTAAATAAAAGTCGGTGGCGACTCTTGCTTACCGCGATATTTTGCAAACAAAAAACACAAAACACAAACCAGTATTAACAGTCAGTTCTACCACCGTATCACAGTTGCCTTCAGCACCTACGAATTTAACTTCTATATATGTAAAAGATTCATTTTGCTTTGACTTTTGAGGGTCAAGTTTATCATCAAGTCTAACATTGATTGACTCTTCAACAATCTGTGTTTCTGTATTGTATACTTTGTACCCTCTTGAGTGTTCAGAGTATCCTAACATAATACACTTTTGTGCTTTAGAGTCAAACTTGTTCAGATGTTCTTTAGTGTTCAGAATAAAACATGTACATCCAAAAGGATGGAAATAAGAAATGTTGGGCTTTCTGTTCTTCCACAATTCATATGGAGTCTTTTCCAGAATAGGTCTTATAGAGATTCTATTCTGAATGTAACACGTTGTGTTAATTGCTTCTGCCTAGAAGATCTTAGCAATGTTAGTCTCATTGATCATGGTTCTGGCCATTTCTTGCAATGTTTTATTCTTTCGTTCTACAACTCCATTTTGTTGGGGAGTTCTAGGACAAGAGAAATCATGCAACATGCCATTTTCATTGAAAAATATTTCAAACTTTTTGTTTTCAAACTCTCCACCATGATCACTTCTGACTTTGACAATTCTAAGATCTTTTTCATTCTGAACTTGGTTACAAAAAGCAACTAACACAGAATGTGAATCGTCCTTGTGTCTTAAGAACTTTACCCATGTCTATCTACTATAGTCATCTACAATCACTAAGCCATACTTCTTGCCACTAACAGAAGCAATTTTCACTGGTCCAAATAAATCTATGTGCAGAAGTTTTAATGGCCTAGAGGTAGAAACAACATTCTTTGCTTTAAAAGCAGGTTTTGCAAATTTTCCTTTCTGACATGCTTCACACAGCATCTGAGTTGAACTTCAGATTAGGAAGTCCTCTGACCAGATTGAGTTTGTTAGTCTGAGATATTCTTCTCATACTAACATGCCCCAATCTTCTGTGCCAGACCCATTGCTCATTGTTAACAAAAAGAAGGCATTTTACATTCTGACTCTTTAGTTCAGAAAGTTTTATCTTATAAATGTTGTTTTTCCTCTTTCCATTAAACAGGATAGTTCCATCTTTCTTACTAACAGCTTTGCATGAATTTTGATTAAAGATTATATCATAATCGTTATCACTTAATTGACTTATGGATAACAGGTTATGCATCAATCCATCAACTAACAGCACATTATTAATAGAAGGAAGGACCATTACCTACTGTTCCAGAGCCAATGATCTTCCCTCTTTGATTGCCTCCAAAGCCCACGTAACCTCCAGGTTTAAGTTCCAGGCTTTGGAACACATGCTTTCTTCCTGTCATATGTCGAGAGCATCCAGAGTCCAGGTACCATGACTGGTGTTTTAGCCTTGCTGCTAAATATATTTGCTACATATATAATTTTTTCCTTAGGTGCCCATATCTTTTTGGGTCCTGGTTTGTTAGTTTTACCAAAATTCTGTTTGAATTTTGGTTTGGAAGAATAATCATTACTAGTGTATTTTAGATCATGTGTGTGCCAATAAGTGAAGTGAGATTTTAGTGGTGTGCGTTTAATTACTAGGTCTATGACTTTCTTAGGTGGAGATACCTTACCTTTGTATTCTATTCCTTTTCTGCCATTTTTGCCAACTCCATAGATCATTGAAGCCATCTTGCTTCTATCTATGTTTTTAGCCAGAAACTTCTGAAAGTTGTGATCATATTCTTTTATGATCTTATCAGCATTACTGGGAGCCTCTGAGATTATTTCCTTCTGAGAGTTTTGTAAGTCATTTTCTAGTTTTGAAATCTTTTCTTTTAACTCAGAATTTTCTGATCTAAGACTCTCAGTTTCTTCAGAGTCAGAAGCAAGATCCTTTTTCAGGTTCTTGAATTTGACTCTGAGTTGTTGATATCTTTCCAGAATTTCACTCAAACTTTCTCCTAGTTCATCTTTGGTAAAATTAACAGTAAAGTCAGGAAATACCTCTTATGTGTCTGATTCTGAGTCTGATCCAGATGCTTCACTGTCTTCTATCACATTTGCCATAAGAGCAATGTTGGCTCTTTCATCATCTGACTTTGCGTCTGCGTCAAAAGTATATGGATCATCCCATGTTGCCATGAGACTTTTCTTCTTCTCCTTGAAGAACTTCTTTTTGGGTTTCTCCTTCTGAAGCCTTGGACAATCACTTTTGTAGTGCCCTTTTTCATTGCACTCATAGCAGATGATGTCTCTATTGTTTGACTTTCTGTTACCAGAAGAAGCTTCAGACCTTCTGTGCCTAGAGGAGGGCTCAAACTTTCTGTATTTGGAGGTGGATTCATTCTGATTTCCTGATCTTCTGGAGTTTCTAAATTTTCTTTGCCTCTGCTTCCATAGATGATTTACCCTTCTGGAGAGAAGAGACAATTCGTCTTCTTCTGATGAGGATCCATCAGAGGTTTCTTCCATAGCCTGCAAAACTTTAGAATCAAGTTTTTTGTTAGATTTTAATGCTAAAGGCTTACCTTGCTTCTGAGGCTCATCATATTCTAGCTCTATCTCATGACTTCTGAGGGAGATAACAAGTTCCTCCAGAGATATCTTGTTGAGATCTTTTTCCAGCTTGAGAGCGGTGCCCATTGGCCTCCATTGCTTTGGTAGACTTCTGATGATCTTCTTTACGTGATCAGCAGTAGAATACCCTTTTTCAATAACTCTCAGTCCAGCAACTAGAATCTGGAATCTTGAGAACATTGCTTCTATGGATTCACTTTCTTCCATCTTGAAGGCTTCGTATTTCTAAATGAGCGCAAGGGCCTTGGTTTCTTTAACTTGTATGTTGCCTTCATGCATCATTCTCAGAGAGTCAAACATGTTTTTGGTTGTCTCTCTGTTTGAGATCTTCTCATACTCTGAATATGAGATGGAACTAAGAAGAATTGTTCTGGCCTTATGATGGTTTCTGAAGTCACGCTTTTGTTGGTCATACATTCTTTTTCTATCTATCTTCTGACCACTTTCATCCACGGGATGCATGTATCCATCAATTACCATATCCCATAAGTCAGCATCATGAGCCAGAAAGAAGCTCTCAATTCTATCTTTCCAGTATTCAAAATTTTCTCCATCAAAGACTGGAGGTTTTTCACTGACTATGTCCTTATCATCATGATAGTCACTGTTGATGTTTTGACTTGGTCCCACCATAGTGTTTTTCTAAAGCTTGGATCTTGTACTGACACATTTAAGTGTATGAGCTCAAAACCAGGTGCTCTGATGCCAATTGAAGAAGTGAAAAACACAAGAAGGGGGGTTGAATTGAAACTTAAAAATCAAAAGCAATAGACACGGTGATTTTTATCCTGGTTCGCTTGATCTCAAACTACTCCAGTCCACCCGCCAAGGTGATTTCGCCTCTCTCCAACAAGGACTTAATTCACTAATCAAACTGATTATAATTTTACTTTGACAACTGCCAAAGTCTTCTTGAGTACAACCACAATCCAGTTTATCTCAAGGAAATTCACTTAATCAAAAGAAAAGATTCATTGTGTACTATTTGTTTTTCATTACAAAAACTGTATCACTACTGTGATGTATTACACAAATTTGGAGTATAGTATGAATATAAATTTTGCAGCTTTTTGAGATTGTATGGAGAAGTCGTGTGAAATCGTAAACGATTTAGCCTTTGAGCTTGTCTATATAAGCGTGGAAATTTGTCCAAATGGAAACATGATAATAAACACTTAATTCTCTTTCCATAATGAGAAGATCCTTGTCTGATTGTAGCCGTTGTAAATGATACTGCCTTAATGGAAAAGTAACGCTTCAGAACTTAGGAATCTTGCATGCTGCTTAGCTTCAGAACTTGGAAAGTCAGAAACATAAGGTTTTGTTAGCGTGTTAGACTTCCGTTCAAAATCAGGATATCTTTCTCTTTAGCGTAAATTCCGATCATCATACTTCAGAACATTCTGATTACTCAGCTTGAATGCTTCTGTGGCTTAACTTCTGATGTAGTTTCAGTCAGAACTTTTGTACAACATAGAACACAAATTTAGAGTGCATATTTGTTCTTTGTGTTTGTTATCATTAAAACTCTTATGAGGGTTGTAGAATCAAACTATGTTCTAAAAGAAGATAGTGGGGAAGATTGTGAAGTTCTTGAGGAATTGGCAAGACTCTTGAGACAAGAAGAGAAAGCAATCCTGCCTCATCAAAAAGCCATAGAGATTATCAACCTCGATACTGATGAAGTAAAAAGAGAAATCAAGATCGGGGTTACCTTGCGAGAGGAAGAAAAGAAAGGTTTGATTGAGTTACTTCGAGTGTATGTAGATATCTTCTCCTGGTCATACGAAGACATGTCCAGTTTGGACACTGACATAGTTATGCAATGATTACCACTCAAGCTAGAATGTCCTCCAGTAAAGAAAAAGCCACGTAGAACTCGTCCGAATATGTCTCTCAAGATCAAAGAAGAGGTTGAAAAACAGTTCAATGCATATTTCTTAGCAGTGTGTGAATATCCTGATTAGATTGTAAGCATAGTACATGTTCCCAACAAGGATGGAAAGGTGAGTATGTGTGTGGACTACTGAGATCTGAATAAAGCAGGCCCAAAAGATGACTTCCCATTACCTTACATCAATGTGTTGCTTGATAATATGGCTCAGTTCTCAGTATTTCTTCCATGGATGGTTTTTTGGGGTACAATCAAATAAAAATGACTCTAGAAGACATGACAAAGACAACATTCACCACTCCTTAGGGCACTTACTGCTACAAGGTCATTCCTTTTGGTCTAAAAAATGTTGGTGTAATATATCAACGTGCTATGGTGACGCTCTTTCATGATATGATTCATAAAGAGATTGAACTATATGTTGATGATATGATTGCAAAATCAAAAACTGAGAAGGAACATCTGGCCCATCTGTAGAAGTTGTTTGCTTCTCTGCAGAAGTTCATGCTAAGGCTTAATCCGAACAAGTACACCTTTGGGGTGCGATTTGGTAAACTACTTGGTTTAATCATAAGTCAACAAGGAATTGAAGTAGATCCTGACAAAGTAAAATCAATACAGAATATTCCAGCACCAAAAAATGAAAAATAAGTAACAGGGTTCCTTGGAAGATTGAACTACATATCTAGGTTCATCTTCCTTCTCATAGTTATTTGTGAATCCATCTTTAAATTGTTGCGCAAAAATCAAAATTTTCAATGGGATAACAATTTCCAGGAAGCCTTTGAAAAGATCAAACAATATCTTCAAGAGCCACCAATCCTTGTTCCTCTAGTACCGGGGAGGCAACTCATCATGTACTTGACGGTGTTGGAAGGATCTATGGGGTGTGTACTTGGATAACATGATGAAATAAGACGTAAAGAGCATGCCATTTATTATCTGAGTAAAAAGTTTACCGATTGTGAATCCAGGTATTCTTTACTTGAAAAAACTTGTTGTGCACTTGCTTGGCAAGCTCGACGTCTCAGGAAATACATGCTGACATACACTTTGCTTCTGATATCGAAGATGGACACGATAAAGTACATCTTTGAGAAACCAACACTTACAGGCAGACTTGCCCGGTGGGAGATGCTTTTGTCTAAGCATGACATTCAGTATGTTACACAAAAGGCTATCAAGGGTAACATTCTTGCATATCATCTCTCTCATTAACCGTTGGAAGAGTACCAGTTAATGAAATTTGATTTTCCCGACGAAGATGTTATGAGACTTGATGATGTTGAAGGGGTCGATCTAAAAGAGCGATGGACTCTTATGTTCGACGGTGCATCAAATGTTGTAGGTCATGGCATTGGGGAAATACTAACTTCCCCTTGTAATACTCACCTACCATTTACAACCAGGCTATATTTTGATTGTATGAACAATATAGAAGAATATGAAGCCTGTGTAATGGGGCTTGAGGCAGCCATTGATCTTAAAACCAAAATTCTTGAAGTCTTCGGAGACTCTGCTTTGGTCATACACTAAGTACGAGGTGATTTGGATACCAGGCACCCCAATTTGATTCCATACATGGATTATATACTACAGTTGATACCCGTTTTTAATGAGATTACCTTTGGGCGTATTCCCAGAGAAGAAAATCAGTTGGCAGACACTTTAGCTACTTTAGTATCAATGTTCAAAGTGAGCTTTCCGAATCATGCGCTCGATATACATATTCTCTGTTAAAAGGAGCCAACATATGTCTTTCCTGCTCATTGTCTCTCAACTGAGGATGTGTCTGATGAAAATCCGTGGTACTACGACATTAAAAAGTACCTTGAGAAGCAAGAGTATCCTGAAGGTGCTATAATTTGTGATAAGCGTACGCTTAGAAGGTTAGCATTCAAGTTCTTCTTACTATGAGACTTCCTGTACAAGAGAAACTATGACTCGTTTCTGCTCAGATGCATGGATAGACATGAAGTAGAGTCAATCATAAAGGAAATCCATGAGGGTTCTTTCAAGACTCACTCAAGCGAACATTCTATGGCTAAGAAAATCCTACGTGAAGGGTATTTCTGGATGATGATGGGAAGTGATTGTTGTGTATATGCAAAGTTGTGCCACAAATGCCAAGTGTATGCAGACAGAATCCACGTCCCTCTAACTCCTTTGAATGTTATGACTTCACCATGGCCATTCGCAATGTAGGGAATTGACATGATTGGACGGATTGAGTAGAGCGCTTTAAATGGCCATTGGTTCATTCTCGTTGTTATTGACTATTTCACCAAATGAGTGGAAGTAGCTTCTTACAAGAATGTAACCAAGTAGGTCGTTACCAACTTTATCATAAAGGAAACCATATGTCGTTATAGAATTCCTAATAGAATCATCATTGATAATGGTTCAAACCTCAACAACAAAATGATGAAGAAATTGTATGAAGAGTTCAAGATTGAACACCACAATTCATCGCCTTATCAACCAAAGATGAACGATGCGGTCGAAGCTGCTAACAAGAACATAAAGAAGATTGTCCAGGAGATGGTGAAAACGTACAAGAATTGGCATGAAATGCTGTCTTTTACTCTACATGGCTACAAGACTTATGTGCGTACTTCAACTAGGGAAACCTATTTTCTCTTGTCTATGGTATAGATGTGGTGCTTCCAATCGAGGTAGAGATTCCTTTGTTAAGGATTCTGATGGATACTAAGCTTGATGAGGCAGAGTGGGTTCAGACAAGACTTGACCAACTCAATCTGATTGAGGAGAGGTGCTTGGCATCCATCTGTCATGGTCAGTTGTAACAAAAGAGGATGAAGAGAGCGTTTGACAAGAAAATTCTCCCTAGAAAGTTTTATCCCGATGATCTGGTCGTGAGGAAGATTATTATGCAAAGCCATTCTGATCCAAGGGACAAATGGACTCCCAACTATGAGGGACCATACATCGTGAAGAAAGCCTTTTCAGGAGGTGCTCTAATCCTGAAAGATATGGATGGGGAAGACGTTCCACTTTCAATCAATTTAGACTCAGTCAAAAAATACTACGCATAAAAGATCCGCTAAGTCGAAAACTTGCAAGGGCGACTTAGGCAAAAAATGGGCATCCCGATGGACATAAAAAAATAAAAATCCAGACAAAAGTTAGGGATAATAAAAATAATAACCTGCTAGGTCGAAAACCTGAAAAGTCGACTTAGGCAAAAATGGGTATCCCGCTGGATTGAAAACCCGAAAGGGCGATCCAGGAAAAAATTAGGGATCATGAGTCAGAGGCTGAAGTCTGAACACTCTTCACGAATGACCATGTGAATATTTTTCACCTTGGTAGGGAAGGGATCGATCTAACCACTATGCTTCAGAGGCAAGGTGTAATACGGTGGGAGAACTGACTTGGTTTTGCGTTTTATCGCAAATATTGCAGATAGTAAGAGTCGCCACCGACTTTTCTTTTATCCAATAAGGAAAGGGTGAAAAGAACATGAAATACCTTGATAGATTTTGAGTTCGGGGGGTAGGTTCTGAAAAGGGAATGTGTTAGCATCCTTTTCATCTGTAGTTATCTACGGGCTCTTAATCTCCTAGCTCACTTTTTGAAAATTGCTTTGTGTTGTGTGTTTGAAAATATTTTTAAAATTTGTCAATATAAGGCAAAAATTTGTAATGATTCTCGTATCTATCCTCGAGAATGCATACAAAGTGTTTTTGAAAATATATATAACAAAGTATTTGAATAAAAACATGTTACTAGATTCCATTAGATAAAAAAAGACATAGAAATTGACGGCAATAGAAGATGTAGAGAATATGTGAAGTTGTAGAGAATGTGAATAATCTGATGTAAACGGTTGAAAGCTCTCCTATGCACGTGAGGAGCTTATGATTTGGTAATGGAACGAAACAATCAAACCCACAAGCCAATCTAAGCGGGAACACAGTCAAACACGATTTTCAGAATCACCTCCCCAAAAGTGATTCTCCATCAAACATAGAGGCATATTCACTCTGTAGTAACTTGATTTTAACTGGAAAGAATGCAACAACGGTAGTAGCGTAAGCTTCATGAACACGCAAAAGTGCTTATTTTCATAATCACTTTTCAAATGCTATTAGCTCTACAAACTAAATAGCTTATCATGAAAGTGGTGTTTTCAATTTCAAGGATAGAGTTTAGTTTTTATGTTTATTAATGGTTTAGTTTTGATTTATGTTTGGTTAATTTTAATTTGGTTCAATTCTGTGGTTCAGTTCACTAACCAAATATAATGGTTTGGTCATTTTAACTTCAGTTCAGTTTAATTTAACGGTTCGATTTAGTTCATAGATTTTTTGAACATTAATGTCAAGTTTGGCCACACTACATTGAATTATATATTGTATCCAACTCCATTAGAACACATATTGCTTCCCCTCGTTATGAAAAGGAAATGGAAGAATAATATGTAGCTCTAATTCACAATAAACTTAAGAGATATGTCGCTCAAACCGCCTTTATATATGACTCTCACAAATGTAACACTAAAGGACTGATACTTTGTCTCTTACGAGTTGTCAATCCGTGATAAGGATGATCTTAGCCCAAAGATACCTTTTGATTGACCCTTCCCCAAGCTTCAAACTTGAGATAAGGGTGGATTGTCTTCAAGTGACCGTTCTTCTCATTGGTGGTGACTCAGAGAGTGAGGCCCTTTGCTATCGGTTGTGGATCTAGTGTCTCTTTTCCTCTCTTGGGGAAGATTTTAATTGATTTCTTTCCTCAATGTGGCAATTATTCGTGAGTCTTTTCCTTGGGATGACAATTGTATCTTTAGAGACAAAATATTATAGCAACAAAAATATTATGATTGTTTAATTCAAAGTCTTGGTAATTATAAGCATAGGATAAAATTTAGATGAATAAGTTCAATTCATTCTAGTAATATATTAAAATAAAAAGTAAATAATGATGGTTTAAATAACACTTTCTTGTGGTTTTGAACTATTTTGAAAGAGTTGGTTAGATTCTTCAAGGTGTTTTGGTCTTCTCTTTGCCCAGACATTTAGATCCTCCAATGTCAACCATGAACCTTATCCAAACACCATAAAACTTAACAATGATTTTTTGGGGTTCCTTTTCCTTTTTATTTCCATCCTCTTCAACCCTTTGAGATCCTTCCTTTAATCAATAGTGGTTCCTTATCTTTGGCATTAATCTTTTCCTGATGGAGTTTATGGATGCCAAGAAGCAAGAATGATAAGCTTCCAAGTATGCTTCCATGGTGGATATGATGTCCTCATCGGTGTGATATTTTAGCTTTAAGTGGAGAGTTTAATAAATGACCTCCAAGGTAGCCAGTGTCAGACGATCGATTATGTAGTGATATAGGGATTTACAATCAATTACCAGAAAATAATTCTTTAATATTTTCCAAGTTTCCTTCTTTCAAAAAGATACCATCATTTATATATACCCTGTTGTCTTGTTTTCAATTGATTAAACACTTGAAGTTCACTGTTGTACCCCAAAATTTTCCCTCTCATTTATCAAGATTTTCCTCACAAGACTTCTTAGACTCAAGACAAGATTAGGGTTTGGTCAGCTCAGGACATCTCATCTTGCACTGATAACCCAAAATTAGGGTTTGAGTTTGCACAAGGATTTTTGGACTATCAATGCATCATGTGACTTTCATACACCATCTTGGACCACTAGGATTGCTCATGTTAAGTTTCAAGCCTTGAATCACATTTTTGCTCAGTCAATTGGACAGTTGACCTAAAAATCAACAGTATTGGGGGAAAAGTCAACCATGGCCAATTTATAGTCAAACTTCATAATTTTTTATCCACAACAACATTTTAGACTCATATGTACCATTTGATCAAGTTTGGATCACAACTCCTCAAGAAATTTGATCAAATCATCAAAAGGGCAAAATGGTCAAAATTAAGATTTTGACTGTGGAAGGGCAATTTCTGATTTTTAACCTAGCCAATGACCAATTGGGTTCAAACATGATTTAAAGGGTTCAATGGCATCATCTTGACCTAATTACATGGTTCAAAAGATCTCAAGTTCACTGGATTGACAGATGAATTTTGCAGTCAACTGATCAAAAGTCAACCGTACACTAAAAAGTCAAACTTTGACTTTTTGGTCAAAATCAAGTGCCAAGGGTCATAATTCATCAAGATATGTCAAAATATGAAACTTGTTGACCAAGAAAACCAATTTTGAAAATTAGGATTTTGAATTTGAAAATTTTCATAACTTAGAATTTTTCTAAGTATGGAAATTTTCTTATTTTTTCCCAACATTTCACCACTTTTTCACCATGATGCAATTTTATTCAAGGAAAAATTCCAACATGAAAGTTGTAGTCCTCCATTAAATCTACAACTTTGCTTCACAAAGTTTTCCCAAAAGATGCTTGGATCTCAAGTTATGAATTTGTGAACATAGGTCCATGAAATAAATAACTTAGTGAAAATTTGCCCTAATTTAGGCAGTTTTTTGACCCAACTTCATGAACATTTTTCACCTAGTTCCAAGAGGTGTCTCAAAATTCATTTCAAAGATGGGTTATATAGAACATTGCAATCTTTCTAAAATTTCCAAGAACTCTCCAAGATCATTTGTGGTTAGGGAGAATCCAAGAAGAGAAATTGGCATTTTGTCACTTTTGTTCATGCCATTTTCACAAAGTGGCAAGTTGCAAATCAGATCCATGATGCTTGTACCTTGCATTACAGGTCCTAAACTCCTTCTACACTCCATAATTAAATGCTAATTCAGAAGACAAGGGCTTTATTTTCACTTTTTGAACATTGTACAAGAGATAATTCCATTAATGGCATAAAGGACACATTGCCATTTTCATAAAGGCAAGCTTTTGTAACTTTATCAACCTTGAGCCATGGACCTGTTCCTTTGGTACAAACAATCTCCACAGATCCTAAGCAATGTGTACCAACTCATATCATCTCACAAGCAAGCAGTACAAGCATGTTTGCATAAGTCATTTCACTTTTCTTAAAATGCAAGAAAAGTGGCAAAAGGGGTCAAAACTTGTACAACTGAAAAGGGGTGGACTTTATATCATTCTATACAAATATACCAAGTCATTACAAGGCTTGGGACGAATGCTTAACATCTGAAACCCTCCAAAACTCCAAAACTGCATTTTTCTGCCCAAACTCAGAGCTTCTGCAAAAATCTTGCCAACTTCATTTTGGCCCGTGCGTTTTGCCCTTTAACATTTGAAACATATTCTACACATCATACTAAAGCTATCCAAGCCTTTACATTGTTGTTGTAACCCCTGTTTCTTCCATTGCCATTTTCAAACTTGGAGCTTGCAGTTTGACTTCTACAGAGAGTTTCAGCCATCCACAAAGCAAGCTAAGCATTAGAATAGCTTGAAGGAAGTTCAAGGAAGCTCACACGATCATCAAGCTTCACTCAAAGTCCCCACATTGCCACATCCAAATCCAGCTGAAGGAGGTATTTTTTAAAACTCTATCTCTCTATTTAGACATCCTCAAGCCACGATTTGTGAAGAAAAAATGTAGTCCATAACATGGTGAAGTTGTACATATGCATACTTTTCATTTATATTAACTGAGCTAAGAGAATTTGAAGCTTGAAGTTCATGAAAAAATTAGGTCAGAAATTAGGGGTAACAAAATTCTCTCTAATCTTTTAGAGTTAGGTCACAAATCTTATATGGTTGGAATCGTGAGATTACATGCTACATTTTTTATGTTATGGGTTTTTGTTTTTGTGCAACCATCTGAGAGTTACAGGTTGAATGAAAACACGCGCGCAGAAGGAATGGCTGGAGGTCAGGGACGAAGCCTTGGGCTTTTTGGCATTTCTGGCCTTTTTGTTTTTGCTTTCCACACCCCCTGTATTACTTTTGCAACCCCTCCCCCCCCCCCCCCCCCCCCCCGACTTATTTCTTATATTTTTACATTTTTCTTGCATATTTTTATTTATTACTTGCATTTATTTTTTCTAATGATAAAAAATACTCAAAAATATTTTTTTTTCACACTTTATTTTATTTTTTTTAATTATTTTCTCACATGAAAATTAATTTATTTGATTAAATAGAACTTATTGTCTTAAATAGTTTGTAAATAATAAAAAAATACTATACATTTTTATTATATTATTTATACACATAAAATATTTATTTTCATACATATTTTAATTTTTAATATGTATACATAATATTATTTATTATTTTTTTGTATAAAAAATGGACAAAATAATAATATAGAATATATATTTTCTTTAATCAAAAACTAGGGTTTCACCCTTTCAAAAATAATAATATTTTTTCTCTTATTTTTAGGGCTTAAGTAAATCTTTTTTCTCATATAAAAATCAAATACAAAACATTTTTTCCATAAATACATTGCATTGCATTGTATATTTAAATATTTGTATATTTATTTATTTCGCACAATATTCAATTGATTTGTAATAGTATTTTTAGGGTTTATTTTATGCAATATCCCCATTCAAAAACTTGTATCCCCCCTCCCATAATAATTGTTGTAATAGCTTAGTTTACATTTACGCAATTTATCGCATTTATACCATGTTTAGTAAATTAGGGTTTGCATGATAAGACAAAAATCAAACAAATAGAAAAGACCTAATACAAGACAAAACAAATGCATGAAAAATGACACACATTGCACACAAGCACCCTTAGGGTTTCACCCACTTGGTTGCCTAAATAAAAATGGTCATGTTACGCACGCGAAGTATCTTGGCAAAACAAAACAAAAATAAGATCATAGTCCCTCGATGACGCTATCAAAAGGTTGCCTAAACAAATGATCTTGGTCCCACAAAAATGCTAAGGTATTTGGCAACATTGCTATCATGGTCATACGATGAACCACGCCCGTCCCATTTAACATCCAAAGATAGGGTTGTTTACCAAATCAATGGTAAATCAACAATGTCAAAGGAATAAAAATATGCAAGAAAGACATTTGAGTAGGTAGATAGCTCCTAGTTACTTGATCAAATTCAAAACAATCCTTGCTATTTTCAAAAACAAACACACACACATTTTCAAACATCTTACAAAATATTGAAACATTTTTCAAAAGACAAACATCTTTGTATACATTCTTACGAACGAGAATCATTACAAAGATTGTCTAAACGATTGTCTCTTTTCAAAATACTTTCAAAACCACAAAACACCATTTCAAACAATTTCAAAGCAAAGCAAGTGATCTAAACAAGTAACTAAGATCCCATGGAAAACCATGGATGAAAAGGGTGTTAGCACCTTCCCTTTTCATAATCTACCCCCCGAACTCAAGAGAACATCTCAAAGGTCTTTCCTGTGCTTTTTTACCTTTCATTTTGGATAAAATAAAAGTCAATGGCAACTCTTGCTAAACCGCGACATTTGCAAACACAAACGCAAAACCTCAAATCAGTTTTCTCACCGCATCACAATCACCAATGGCTACTTTTCATGTTCAAATATATACAGTCAAAGTAGTAGCATGTGATGAGAAAAAGTATCGAACCTACTAACAAGTATACACAAGAGTTTGGAAAATAAACATGAGTAATGGTAACAAAATAATTGTGTATTGTGTCGTCAGTAACTATAAAATTATGAAATAAGAATAAATATTTATTAGTGTGATGTAATATGTTTGACAATGATCTATTTAATGACCTAATCTAATGCATGAATATGATGTGAGATATATTGACATATGAGGTTAGAATTCAACCTTGTTACATATGTCTACTAGGATCAAATATGCATTGATTCACTACGGAACTTATGCCTAAGTCTCACAATAGCAGCGACAATAGATTTCATATAAAACTTGTTTTGTTTACCCATATTGCCATAGCCTTTTATACTTAAAGTGACTAAGTGAGCAATGTATGTATAATTGCTTTTTAATCATATTACTTCATGAAATCCATTTATTAGATTGTACATTTGTTTAATATTTGTTATCTATTCTTAAGGTGATCAAGTAAAGGAATTAATATATAGAAGTAAATCACATCAATAAAATATATCAAAATAACTCATTCATAACATTCAAAAGATTACTTTTATATTAAATTTCACATTATCCAACAATAGGAGTTTAGTTCATACTAAACAAAGTAATACAACAGAGAGAAAGCCTAAGTTATACACTCATAAATCAAAAAATGATACTTCAACCGATTGCAGACTGTCAACAATAAGTGACCTTAGGTGACATGATTCTCAATGTTGTATTACTTCTGAATAGACGATGGCATGAGATGAACTTTGACTCTGCAACTTTATACAAATTCAAAAAGAGATCTAGAAAGAGATATAATTAAAGGTAGTATTGTCAATGCCAGGTAGGTTTCTCTGTATCATCCTATTTACTTTTCCTAAACATCTATCTACCTATTATGAGCCATAGACCCATAGTGTACCCTCTCAATTCTCAAGTTAGTATAAATAGCTATCTAGTTCTCTTTGTCTTTCAATCAATATTTCATTTCCAATCAAAAGTAGCAAATCTCTCACCCACAAATAATCTAATATTAAAGATGAGGAGTTTCTACTACTTTATGGTTCTTTTACTTTTTGTACTATCTTTTAACCCTTCCGTTTCATCTAGATCATCACATAGGCATTATATCGGTGGAAGAAAATTGAGGAGCTCTGGTGATAATGGTAGTGATCTTGTCACTAATTTTCCTGGACAACCTCATGTAGATTTTCAACACTTTGCTGGTAAGAAGCATTCGAGTGAAGAACAAGACGAACAATTATAAGAAGCATTCGGGTGAAGAACAGGGAGAACAATTATATTCGCGCACTATGTCAGATTTTGAATTGCATCCAGGATACATTCCAAAAGGACAATCACCACTGCATGGCTTTCAAAAACCGGAATTTGGAGACTCGTAAAGACCCTTTTGCTGATCAAATTCATAGAAACCAGAAGGACATGGAGAAGGCTTGCATAGTCCTGGTAAAACCGGTAAAGGAAGAGACATAGGAAAACTGATGCCCCAACAAACAGACCTAAGTGGTTTTCTCTCAGCAAGAACTCCGCAAGTAAAATAATCACCAACTGCAATCTCATGAACCTTAACCTCACTAGGAACTGAAGTGCTTGGTTTGATGATAAATCCCCAACAAATAACTCTATAATCATAGCTTTTTATTCCTCAAGCATGAAACCGTCCTCCCACTACAAAAATCATAATATCATTCGGAGCCAAATCAACATTTCCTTCACCACTTACATGTGTCACTAAAATCTGCTCCTCAATGTTCAAGCTTCCCCCCAACAAAAAGTTCTCGAATTCACCCCTTCCAAGATTCCACAGACATGAAACCCGCCAGCAGAAATCATTCTAAACTTCATTTTCAAAGGAATCAAACTAATCACCTTATTGCTAGTCTCATCGCCCCCAACAAAAAACACTCTCATTGTTCGAAAACAATCCACAATTAAACGCAGAACCTACTGAAATCGATTGAATCATTCCATCAAACACGTAATTTGTAGTCATGTTATATCCCTATCAATCCACCAAAAAAACATTTCTATTCCTAACCTTTCTCAATCCACATACATGATAATCACCAACAAGAATTTCCAAACACGGTATTGTCATCAATTACTATTCTGTCTTTGGGAAATTATTATTGCATATAATAAATTGGCTTTGCATTATGGAGCGTAACTACTGTTATGATTTTACTGGAAGTACAAAGTTTCAAAATGGGACCATTATTAGAAACTATAGCTTACTCTAATGAGTTATTTTGATAAGCATCATTTATTTCGCCATTGGTTTCGACAGATAAAGAAGCACTGAAGTCTTAAGAAAAAGCCTAGTACTTTGGTAGTAAACCACAAATTGATCAACAAAAAACTTAACAAAACAAATACCAGCAACTTCTGTATTAAAGCTACCTCACAGTTATCTAAGCACGAGAAATAAAATAGAAAACAAGTTCAAAATGACAGTTAGAAATTATAAAAACAACAAACAAGCAGATGTTAAATTATCCACCTGCAAAATCTTTTTCAAAATAAATATGCTTGAACAACAAAAGAAGTATTAGTGGAATTACAATCATTTTGTCCTGAATCAAAACGCCAAGGCCTATAAATTCAAAATAAAAAAATTAAGATTTCTCAACAAAAAAATATGTGCTAGTTCAGAAACCTGCAGGGACAAAATATCAGATGGAAGATTTGTCCTTGCATATGGATATTAAGGTTTACTGGTTCATATATTTTGAGCATCCATAATTGATGATAAGCACGTCAAAGCTCAATTGATAAAGAATAAATCCATGAAACACTTGTTAGTAGAAATTAATGTCACTGAAATTGTATGCAAATCACTATAAGTGGTATCAATACTACTTTTATTCCAATGAAGGGATATTGTTTCATCACAACAGAAAATGATTGTAACATCGTAAACAAAACCATTACAAAAAATTGCAATATCCTCAGTCAACATTACGAAATTTACTAAATTTCAGATAACTTTTAAATATTGGAAGAAACATGTCTCTAAGAAAAGACATTTGTACAATCTCACTTTCCAGAAGTAACCAAAAAACACTAAAATATTAGAATATATAGAAATAGTTGGAAGAAACATTTTAACAAACAGTTAATGAGCATTCAAGTGCCATATATTCAGTAAATAGCAAAGTATTTGAATAAAAACATGTTACTAGATTCCATTGGATAAAAAAAGACATAGAAATTGACGGTAATAGAAGATGTAGAGAAAATGTGAATTTGTAGAGAAGATGAATAATCTGATGTAAACGATTGAAAGCTCTCTTATGCACGTGAGGAGCTTATGATTTGGTAATGGAACGGAACAATCAAACTCACAAGCCAATCTAAGCGGAAACACAATCAAACGCAATTTTTAGAATCACCTCCCCAAAAGTGATTCTCCATCAAACGTAAAGGCATATTCACTCTGTAGTAACCTGATTTCAACTGGAAAAAACACAAAAGTGGTAGAAGCATAAGCTTCATGAACGTGCAAAAGCGCTTATTTTCATAATCACTTTTCAGATGTTATTAGCTCTCCAAACTAAATAGCTTATCATGAAAGTGGTGTTTTCAATTTCAATGATAGAGTTTAGTTTTTATGTTTATTGATGGTTTAGTTTTGATTTATGTTTGGTTAATTTTAATTTGGTTCAATTATGTGGTTCCGTTCACTAACCAAATATAATGATTTGGTTATTTTAACTTCAATTCGATTCAGTTTAACGGTTCGATTCAGTTCATAGATATTTTTAACATTAATGTCAAGTTTGGCCACACTACATTGAATTATATATTGTATCCAACTCCATTAGAACACATATTGCTTTCCCTCGTTATGAAAAGGAAATGGAAGAATAATATGCAGCTCTAATTCACAATAACCTTACCTGACAGCCTGCAAAGTCCAAACTAGTATCAAAGGAATTCCATTAACTACCTCCCCCGCCAACATTAGCCTCACTCAAACTAAATAAATCCAAAATCTTCTCCATAAAGGAAATCCCATGGTCTCTAGAGCCAAAATTTCAGACTTTTCAGAGGTTGGTGATTCTTCCTTATTCATGTCGATTAGCGGGTAACAATAACAAGACATGATTTGACTTTTCTAGTTAATAGATAGAGTATATCAATTTATGCATTCACCTAAGAAATTTCATTGCAAAACTGTTATATGAATACTTCACTATCTTCAAGGCACTGCCCATTTTGACCTCACTCTCTAGATCCAATAAAGAAGCTGAGTACAAAAGCATGATAAACCTACTTTATATCGTGATTAATTCAGTATTTTTACTTAGTTTTATCTCCATTTTACTTTTGTTTTTATTGCTTTTGTTTTAATTCGGTAATTCAAAGAGAATGAAAGTCTCTAGCTTAAATCCAAATATGAAAGTTGTTGAATAAGTTCCTCAGAAGCTACAAATAATAAAGCAAAAATGATAAATAGGACTATTAGGATCAGTTTTAGGGATAGAGAGTCCTTACAAATTATTTTATCGTAACAACTTTGTATTGAAGGAATTCTTTCCTCTAGTAATACTTTATTGTTTTTCTATTAAGATTATGTTTTAGTTTTTTAATTTGATTTGCTTTGCTTTACCATTTAAATCTTAATTCATACTATTTGTTATCAGTATAAAGTACTGCTCTACCAAACGAAGGTAATCTAAATCTAAAATATTTATGCGAATTGACTTTTACGTTGAATTCTCATAGACATGAAACCAGCAATTGATTCCTTACATTGAATTCTCAGAGACATGAAACCAACAATTGATTCCTTCCAAGTTAATGTCTTGGTTAATTTCTAGTTTAATGTCTCAGAGACATACAAATTGGCTTTTAAATTGATGAGTAAGTGAAAAAATAGTCTCAAATGAGATAGGAATGTGATGACTTGAGCATAAGTGGGAGAATCCACTCATCTATCACCTATCACCTTAAAGTTTTAAGTGGATAAATAGTATGCATAATCCTCAATTTTTTACGAGTTCAGGGAAACAATAATAACTCATAAAAGTAAAACCGAGATGATTTAAGTCTAAAACACATAATTTAACTTCCGCAGTCCCTTAGTGTTTAAGGTTTGATTATCTTCTTAACATCAGAATGCCAAAATTCACCAAAGCATTTAAATACAAGCATTTAAGTAGTCACCTACATCTTGCTATGCTGCAATTTTGACACTATTTTTCATTTTGAATTTGTATTCCTTCATCTGTAAAAGCAACACATCTTGAAGTGTTCAGGACTCAATATAGTGAGTGTAGTCTTCATCATCAATATGTGGTAAACAAGCTGTGAATCATAAATAAGAGTAACTTTTCTCACCTCATAGGAGGGAACTCATAAAAACAATAGCAGTTAGCTAAACATACATCATTGGGATATTTAGCTCATTGCGGATTTGGTGTAAGCCAAATTGGACATCCTAATCGAAGATCATAAGTTAGTGTATAATGGGCCAACAGCTCAACACTTTCATCTGATAAACTAAAGATGCCCAAATCGTCTTTCCGGAAAATATCGTTAGTGAAATAGATACGATTTGGAGAACATCCAGCAAAATCAACGGTAGAAAAAGAAACAGAAGACTTCCACCCTACAAACAACATGTTTTCGCCCAAAGTATGAATTTCTTTCCAATTTAGCATATTCCAATTCATCTTCAAAATTCGAAATCTTTCTCTGTGAGATACATCTTGTAGTAAACGCCGAGAGACCAACAACATGTCCTCCCCGGAAAACATAACACAGAAAGTTTCATTTGATAAATTGACAGAGCTTGTCGTCTCAATTATGGAGACTCGAGGACCTTCAACATCACACACCGCTATCATTCCTTTTGTGCTCACCACATAAAACAAACCGTTTTTGGATACAACATCCACCCATAGGTGATTTCCCTTCACATTGAAGAGAACCCAAGAATCATAGCCTTTTCTACAGAATGCTAACTGTCTACAATTAAGAATGACGAATGCAGCGAAGTCGTCGCTAAGCGAGGGGCTAGACGACAAGACAACTTTGTTAAGGAATAGGTTATAACCCAAACGCTCTCTTACAAACTTTGGAAAAGTGTAGAGAGAAGGAAGAAAAAGACTGACGTGTGTTATAGGGTTGAGAAGAAGAACCTCTGAGATTTGGTGGAGAATGACGAGCCAGCCAAAAGAAGAACCGCGGATACTAGTGTGGGGAGATGCAGATAGAGGGAGATTGAGGTGGTGGATTTTGTGGGTGGATGGGTCAAAGAAGGAATTGTGAGAAAGAATGAGCCATGGTAGTTGAGGTGGTAGATGGAGAGGGGTTTTGGGAACACAGGAATTCCAGGTGCGACAGACGCATCGGAATCGGAGATAGTCGGAGTAGATTGTGAGCCTTTTGGATATTAATTCAATGATTTCTTGTGGTAACTCAGCCCACTCTACGCCCATTCTTTTTCCCTCTTTTATTGGGAACGGAGGAACACAGACACTTGTACTTGTACTGCTATTGATCATCATGCTCCTCAAATCAACAATTATCCCCTGTCATGGACAAAAAGTGAATATGATGATTCTCTTTGAAAACTCCTTCACAACAAACACAATAAAGTGAAAATAAACTACCAGTAGCAGCAATGAAAATCAATAACAGTAGAATAATTGATCATGAAATTTACAAATACTAATTTGAAGTACTGAGTAGTGAGTGACATTTGAAAGTACATAACAGAGTCAATAAACTTGCATCAATACAAACTTGAGATCAATTTGAAAGAAAAACAAAAAAAACAAAAAGTCGTTCCATGAAACAACCTTGTACTGAATTTGGAGTGAAACAATTTCCTTTATTCTTCATTCATGAATTCTATAAAGCTAAACGAAATTTATACTGTAAACCCTAAATATGATGAAATAATAAAGAAAAGAAGAGGAATTGAAACCCTAACATACTTCATACGAGATGAGAAATATGAAAAGCAAGATAACTCCAAATTGAATGTTTTTTACGTTACCGTGAAACTGCTTCTTCTTGCTCTCTCTCGTAAGCATTTGCCAAACATGAAGTTCTACGGAGAAAGGCTTTATATAGCTTTTTTTGGGTCATTGAACCCTTTTATTCGGGCCATGCGAATTGTTGTCCAGTAAAAAAACGTATTGTTTCACTCCATACCTCTATATTTCACCCCTACTTATCATTTTTGCCTGTAAGTAAAATAAAATTTTAATTTTTTATTTGAAATTTTTATTAGCTATTTTTAAAACTATGATAGAAAAGAATAAATTTACACTACTATAAATAATATATTTTATGATAAAACTATCACCTAAATCCATCTATATCTGAAGTATAATCTTTGGACATTGAAGCAACTACAAAAATATCAAACAATGAAGTCGTCATCGAATATTATTTATCCTGAAGAAGGGAAAAGAAAACATCGAGTAAACCTGAAGTAAGCGAGAACAAGGTCTCGCGACAAAGAAACGAGTACGGGAGTCGGTTACGCAAGGGGAAGATATTAGCACCTCTCACGTCCGTGGTACTCCACGGGATCCACTCTTGTTGTTCTAACCAAAGAGTGTGTCTATCTAAAGTTTACAAGCTAAGGGAAATGCATGAGAAAATTATACAGGAAAAACAAAGGTTTTAAATAGTTGTGCTCGCTTAGGCCATGCAACCTAATGCATACATATCCCTTTTAAGGAATCAGAGTGTTGTAGTTCAACTCAAAAATTTATGTTTGTTTGTGTTTTTTAATGAACGATGCTAATTTCATATTCTACTGCAGCTCGATCTTTGGAGACTCATTGTCGTTGTAGAAAGGAATTAACATGTTCTTACCTGAAAAGGTTTTCAAAAGGAAAAGCCCGAAGGCGGCCCGAAGGCGAAAAGTTTGAATTTGTTTAGTATTTTTTGCCTTGAAAAAGGATTTGAGTAAAGTTAGATGTTTTTGTTAGGAGGGTACGTTAGATGGTCTTTCAAAAGATGGGGGTATCTATGTACTTATCCCTTATTTGATTAAGAAAACATTTTAGTTTTAATGATGCAAAAGGAAATGAAAAATCTAAGGAAAATTTTATTCCTAATGTTATCATACAATCGTGGCCCTATAGTTAGGATAAAAAGAAAGCTACATAATGTTAGCATGTATGGTTTACAAACCTAATGTCTACCTTGGCTGTAAATGAACCAAATGAACCTAAGGGTACATCCAAAGGTAAGAACAAGAACGTAAACAACAAAATATGATGGCTTACAAGCTTACCAAACACCTAAGTGTATCCACTACAACAAATAATACATTTCATGACGGAGCTTCCATGTCCAACACGCTAAAAAACAAGAGAATATGTCCGGGGAATGCAATGCTTTATTTTATTAATAAGATAATAACCATGTTATGTCGGTGTTATAAAAAACTGAGGTAGCACAACTATAAGTTAGCACCTTTTTTAATCCATAAAATAATAATAAATCTGTTATCTCGTTTTTGTTTAAGAATTGAGGTAATATAGCTATAAGGAACCTCACTTTGAATCCTATTTGTCGTATTTTTATCTATTTTCAACGACATAACACAAAAACTAGGTTAAACAAGAATAGGCAATAATAGTAAAATTTAAATATTTCATTGATTTGTATTGATAATTTGCGTATAAACAGGCGATTTTGTACAAAGAGATAGAAATCCTAATAAGAGAAAATTGTCGTAAAATGAAAAGAGTACAAAGTAAACAGCTATGTGGAAAAGATCCCGTCAAGTTTCAACTCTGCTATTGCCTATATTTCTTCAAACATCTCATCTCTTGCTGTTAGAAGAAGTTGACTGAATTGATTTGTACCATTCGAACTTGACGTTAGTAACCAAGCGTTGTATGTAGGTGACCCAACGGGACATAGTCGTACGCTTTAATCCATAATTTTTACATGGACCTCCCTTTCGGGTTTTCAGTCCACTGGGATACCTTTTATGCCCAAGCCGCCTTTTCAGGTTTTCGACTTGCCGGGTGTACAAATGTTCATATATATCCCTAATTTTTTTCCTGAACCCTTTTGGTTCGTCGGGATGCCCTTATTTTTATCTAGGCCAGTCAACCTAGTGGGACACTTTCATGCGTATTACTTTTTTACTATGTTTGCGTTCACAGGATGCGGAAAATCTTCACCGTCCATAGTAGTAAGTATCATAGCACCGCCGATCACAAATGGCCCTTCGTAGGTGGGAGTCCATTTTCCCCTGAGATCACCTTGTGGTAGGATGATGTGGTTTATTATCAAGTCACCAACCTGATATACTCGATGTTTGACTTTCTTGTTGAAAGCTTTGATCATACGCTTCTGATACATCTGTCCATGACAAACAGCCGCAAGCCTTTTCTCGTCAATCAAACTTATCTGGTCCAACCTAGTCTGAATCCATTCGTCTTCATCTAAATTTGCGTCTTTCATAATCATTAGAGAAGGATTCTTGACTTTAACAGATAATACAACTTCCATACCGTAGACTAGAGAGAATGGGGTTGCCCCAGTTGATGTACGTATTGAGGTGCGATAACCATGAAGAGAAAATGCTAACATCTCATTCCAATCTTTATACGTCACTGTCATTTTCTGTATAATCTTCTTGATGTTCTTATTAGCGGCTTCCACTGTGATGTTCATCTTCGATCGATATGAAGAGAAATTATGATGCTTAATCTTGAACTACATGCAGAGTTCCATGATTATAGTATTGTTAAGATTAGTACCATTGTCTGTGATAATCCTTTAAGGGATGCCGTATCGACAAATAAGGTTATGCTTATGATAACGAGAAAACATATCGTATAATTAACATGCTTTTTACCGATTTTATATTTCATTAAGTCGTCTAACCACCGATTATTCCAAAATTATTTGTCTTTTTGCAGGTATAACACTTGTCGACTCAAACCAATGAAAAAGGATAAAATGAAGAAGGCTAGGCGAAAAACAAAGAGAAAAAGAATAAAAAAATACAAAGTTGGGACTTCTGGATAGGTGACGGTCGTCACGTCCCTGTGACGGGCGTAACACCCCTCAACATAAGGAAACGCTCGTCACACTCACCTGACGAGCGTAAGGCACCACTTCAGCGTGTGACGACCGTCACCCACCTGTGACGACCGTCACGCGCGTGAAGGAGGACGTTACGCATGGCTTGAAGACGTGGGCGTGAAGGGCAGACTAGTTCTCCCTGTTTCTACTGAATCTCCAATTTTATTGCCACCACTATGACTGCTCCTACAATTTCTCCACGAAGACTTCATCAAGAATTCAAAATTAAACTGCTGATTTTTCCTGCTATATATATGAGTACCAAGGCACAGTCCAAGGGTCGAAGAATTTTACTCAGAGCAAATATTCATTTTATTTTTACAGTTATTTCCAATTTGTTTGTTTTGCAATTCTGCTTTCAATTCCTTGTAATTTTTATTCAAGCCTTAGTTTCTATTTTTAAGTGTTAATTCTTCTTACAAGAATTAACACGAATTTCTACTGCAAGTCAAGCTCGAAGATTGGATTACTGTATTACCTCAAGATTACTATAGCATATGTAATTCCAGGTTTTTTATATTGTAATTATTATTTATTTAGTTTCTATAATATGCCATTTATTGCCATGAATTATATTTTAAACTTTATTGCTGTTAAGTTAATTATGTCTGGCTAAATTATTAATATCGGTATGTGACCGTAAGAACTGAAAGAATTCAATGATACCTTGGCCAAAAATATTCATAAAACAATTTCTGGTTTCCAATTTCCAATATTAATTTAACTATCCTTGTCACGAGAGTGAGAGGTTAATTAACACGATTTTTCCACGAGAGTGGGAAATTAATTAAGGCAAGAACCTGCATGCGAGAGCTGGGGTTCAACCCAGATAGTGGTAACGAAGCATTGATTTTTAAATACACGAGAGTGTTTTAATAAATTAATTAAATTCAAATTGTTTTCAAAAAGTGTTATTAAATTTAAAGTGCATCCACTAGGTTTAGTAGCATGACTTATTTCATAAACACGAGAGTGTTTGTCTCAGGTTTTTAAACAATTAGCTTTTACCGAAATACTTTATAGGCCAAGCGATTCATCGAATTCCCTAAGTCCGATTATCACATACCGGTATAATTAGTACTATTACTTTTAAAACTTAATTGTCTCCCCCAAATATCGAATATTCATCGCTTAGTTAGACAAAACTGTAGCATTAGATCGTATGTGATTGATAAACAGTCTCTGTGGGTTCGATAATCTTTTAAAACTAGAACGACTGAACTGTATACTTGCAGTTAGTATCCCGACAGACTTATAAAGTCCCGATCAAGTTTTTGACTCCGTTGTCGGGGACTGGTAGTCAATTAATTACGATTCTTCTGTTGCGCATTTAGACTAAGCAACAGACACCCTTTATCGATTTGTATGCCAAGGACTCGCTCACAAGGCGAACCACTTGACAAATCGACGGACGAACCTGAACACATTCTTTCCGTAAGACGTGCAGTCAGGGATTACTGTTTAAATCACGCTATTCCCTTACCTAAACCAGAAATCAAGATTAATTCTGAAATTGATTCTAATTCTTCCTCTGAAACCGAAACCAATCTAGAATTAGACATGGCCGAAGAACAAAGGACCCGTCCACTGAAGGAGTACGCAGCTCCATCACAACAAGAGCCCCATAACAGCATTGCTGCTCCAGCAATAAACCGAAATGATTTCGAGTTAAAGCCGTCATTGATATCAGCTATCCAACAACGCCAATTCTCTGGAGATTCTTCTGAGGATCCGAATGAACACCTTACGAAATTCGTTCAATTTGCCGACACAGTTATAGCAAATGGTGTTAGTAAAGATGCGATAAGATTACGTCTTTTCCCTTTCTCACTAAGAGATAGAGCTTGGGCTTGGTTGCAATCCTTGCCATCAAATTCCGTCACTAGGTGGGAAGGACTAAAGATCGTATTCTTAGCACGATACTTTCCCCCAAGCAAGACCGCTGCACTAAGAGCCCAAATCAACGGATTTAGGCAGAAGGATACTGAATCACTATTCGATGCGTGGGAGCGCTACAAAGATATGATGCGAATGTGCCCACATCACTGACTAGAAAAATGGATGATAATCCACACGTTTTATAATGGACTCTTGTACAACACAAGACTATCTATAGATGCCGCCACAGGTGGTACACTGATGGACAAGCCTTATGACGAAGCTAACCAACTCATTGAAAACATGGCTCAAAACCACTATCAGTGGGGAGGAGAAAGAACATTTGTGGAGAAGACTCAAGCCAAAGGCGGGATGTACGAGATTAGTAGCCTAGATAAAGTTAATGCTAAGGTAGATGCTCTTACAGAAAAGATAGAAAGCTTGACCTTACCTCCTGCAGCTACCGTAGCTGCAGTTACCCCAAGCTGCGAAGTTTGTGGAGTACCTGGTCATGTTGGAACCGAATGTCAAATCTTAGCAGGAATAACGGCTGATCAGGTAAATTACGCTCAAGGAAATCCTTATGCCAATACCTATAATCCTGGTTGGAAGAACCATCCTAACTTCTCGTACAAGAGCAATAACGCTTTATATGCACCTGGCCAAGCACCTGCTGTACCTCCAGGTTATCAAAAACCCGCTGATAATGTTCCTAACATTCCTAAGAAATCTAACCTTGAAATCCTAATGGAAAATTTTATCGCTAATCAAGCCCAACAAAACAAAGAATTCCTCAATCAAAACGTTCACACCGGTGAACAATTGAAGCTATTAGCAAACAAGGTAGATGCCCTAGCTACTCACAACAAAATGTTAGAAACCCAAATCTCCCAAGTAGCACAACACCAAGCTAGTTCTGCCACACCTGCTGGTACATTTCCTGGGCAGCCACAGCCCAATCCTAAAGGACATGCAAATGCTATCACATTACGAAGTGGGACAGCCCTTGATGGACCGGTAGATCCTAGACTCCAAAACCTGACCATGTATCAAAAGCCTAAAAAAGAAATAGAGAAGTCGAAAGATCAATCTGAAAACGTAGAAGAAGACGCGAATGAGAACAGAGAGGCCTCAGAAAAACCTTATGTGCCTCCACCACCATACAAACCACCAATTCCATACCCTCAAAGACTTGCAAAACCCAAGAACGAGGGACAATTCAAGAAATTTGTAGAACTTCTGAAACAACTAAACGTCACTATTCCGTTTACAGAAGCTATAACCCAAATGTCGTCATATGCTAAATTCCTAAAAGAAATATTGGCTAATAAGAAAAAAATCGTTGAGAACGAAACCGTTATGCTAACTGCCGAATGTAGCGCCATAATTCAAAATAACATGCCTCCAAAGCTAAAAGATCCTGGTAGTTTCTCCATACCATGTGTAATTGGAAAATCTGTCATAGACAAAGCTCTATGCGATTTAGGAGCCAGTGTCAGTCTAATGCCCTTATCTATTTGCGAAAAGCTCAAATTAGGCGATATGAGACCTACCAAGATGTCCTTACAACTAGCCGATAGATCAGTCAAATTTCCTGTTGGTATGCTAGAAAACATTCCTGTCCGAATAGGACAATTTTACATACCGACTGACTTTATAATAATGGACATCAAGGAAGATTCAAACATTCCCATCATACTAGGAAGACCATTTTTAGCTACTGCAGGAGCCATCATTGACGTCAAGAAAGGAAAACTTACCTTCGAGGTAGGAGAAGAAAAAGTAGAATTCATTCTTTCCCAATTCTTTAAAGCCCCTGCTATAGATGACTCATGTTGTCTCTTAGATATCATTGACGAATGTGTCAAAGAACTTGAATGCCAAGAGGACACTGTGATACGGTGGGAGAACTGACTTGAGGTTTTGCGTTTGTTTTCGCAAATGTTTCGGTTGAGCAAGAGTCGCCACCGACTTTTTATTTTATCCTAAGGAAAGGTTAAAAAGCACAGCAAAAAACCTTTGAGATATTTTCTCGGGTTCGGGGAGTAGATTATAGAAAGGGAAGGTATTAGCACCCTTTCTATCCATGATTATCCATGGGCTCTTAGTTACTTGCTTAGATCACTTGCCTTGCATTTTCAATTGTTTGAAATGGTACTTTCAATTGTTTGAAATGGTGCTTTGTGTGTGTGTTTGAAAATGTTTTGAAAAGAGGTCATTGTTGTGGCAACCTTTGTAATGATCCATGTTGGGATGTATACAAAGGTGTATGTCTTTTGAAAAGGTTTTCAATGTTTTTGGAAATTGTTTTTGAAAATGTGTTGTGGAGTGTGGTTTTGAAAAAAATAGGCAAGGGTTTTTGTTTTGCAAGTTGGCAAGTAACCAAGAGCTATCTACCCTAAATTTCTCAAAGATCTTTGCTAGATTTTAACCCTTTCAACAATTTTGTTCCACCATTGTATTTGGTGGACAATCTTGTGTTAGGATGTTAACGGGACGGGCGCGGGTCATCGTTTAGACCATGATTGCAATGGTGCTAAGCATCTTTGGGCAATTTTTCTTTAAGAGACTTGATCATTTTTAGGAAACTTTCGAAAGCGTCATCGAGGGACTATGATCATTTGATTGTTTTGTTTTTGCCAAAGATACCTAACATGCAATATGGCCCATTTTTGAAGGCAACAAGTGGAATACCCTAGGGGTGCAAGTGTGATTAGTGTTGTCCATTTTCATGCTTGTTTATCTTGAAATGAGGTCAAACTATTTTGGTTAATTTTGCATACAAAACCCTAATTCTAACATGGCATAATTAGAAAGCTTTTAAATGCGAAAAATAAAAGGTTCTAGGCTATTACAACAAAATATATGGGATGGGGGGTACAAATGTTCACATGGGGATATTTTAGCAAGAACTTAAACCTAACTATTACATCCAAATTGAATTATACAAACTTATTTAATATACAATAATTAAATAAAAAAATGAAAATATAATAAATGTGCAAGATGCAAAAATGGTTTTTTATATGTATGAAAAGAGTATTTTTATGTGTCAAATAAACAAAAATAAAATTAATTAATTTGTGGTATTTTTATGCATTTAGGGGTAAAACCCTAATTTTATGAATAAAAGGTATTTATTATATAATATATACAATATTTATTAATTATGTACAAAAAATAAATAAAAGAAGGTATATTGTAAAAAAGAGTATTTTTGAGGTCAAAATATTAATAAAAATAAAATGTATTAATTCTTTGTATTTTCCCTAAATATATTAATAAATATATGAGTATTTACATTATTTATTAAATATATATTATATGTACAAAAAATAAAATATTTAATATTATAAAAAAAGTATATTTTATGTAAAATGTTTTCAAGAGATAATATAAAATAAAAATCAGAAATAAAACATGTTTGTATTATTTTTTGTATTTTTAAATAATAGTATATTTAGGTTTATTTATATACAAAACTAAATAAAGCCAAATAAATATCAAAATAAATGCAAAAAATATGGGAAAAATAATTTTAATATTTTTTATGCTTTGTCAAAAATAAATAAGTCAGAAATAAAAATCAAAAGTAAAAAATAATGAAAATAAAATGCAATGGGCCAAGGAGCTGCAAATGTGAAATAGTGGTGTGAAAAGAAAAAAACATTTCAGGCCCAGCCCAGAACCTATCTTCTTCAACCTCCAGCAAGCTTGTACAACCAACATACACGTTTCTGCTATCTCGGGATTCTTGGACTTTTAGCACAAACTCACAACATGAAAAATGTTAAGCATCAAGCCACGATTCCATACATATAAAAAACTCAACCTAACTCTTAGAAATGAGAGAGAATTTCTCCATCCCTAATTCTTAACCTAAGTTTTTGTCAATGTTCAGGTTCAAAATACTCTCAACATGTGCAATATAAATGGAAAGTAAAGATATGTATAGCTTCAGGGACATGAGTAGAACATTTTTCATTCACAAACTTAGAACTAACTCTTCCTATATTGAGAGATAGAAGTCCATGAACTTACCTGTTCAACTTGGATCGTATCTGACAATGAAGGCACCTTCAAGGCAAAATGAGGATTGGTACAGCTTGCTTGAAGTTCAGAGATGCTATTCCAACCTTTAGTTTGCTTTGAAACCAAGTGAATCAAGCTATAGCAATCCACCTGCAAAACGGAAAATGTGAAAATGGTGAAGTTTGTTAGAGGTGTTACAGTCTGCTTCCAAGGCTTGGGACAATTTGTATGGATGGTAGGGAATGTGTTTGAACTGGTTTGGATGAAAATGCACGAGTGGATTGAGCTATGGGATTCAAACTGCAGCTTATGCCCTGTTTTTGCAGTTTTATGGTGTTTCTGTGAATGGGGAGATATTGAAGGTGATAGGCTTGTGTTTCAGCTCAGTTATATTATTTGGAAGATGTACAACAACTTTGCTTCAGCTTGTATTGGCTGAAATGAGAGTTGATGTATGTTATGCAAGTTTCTTCACACTTAAGCAAGAAAAATCAACTTTTTTCTCTAGACTTGTACAGACCCCTCTAATGTGATGCAAACATCCCTCTTGATCAGTGTGATATGCTTCTGAACTTGTGCCCAAAGATATGGCCTTGTACTTCTTGATTTTCAAACTTGACATAAAGTTTCACTTTTCAAAAATGGATATATCACTTTTTCTAATTATAGCTTAATCTTGTATGCAATGCTTAAACACATAATGTAAGGCTTGAACACAAGGGGTTTGCATTAAATTTATGAGTGTGAATGAGATAAAGGACCTGTAATCCATCTTAGAACATGCTGAGTTCAAAATGCAAGGTTATGGACATGTAAATTGGCCATGCACAAAGTGAGTTTTGCCCATATTGCCAAATTCGATTCTCCCTAACCATGAGGTTGTTTGATGAGTTCTTGGACATTTTGGAAAGCTTGGAATGTGTACTACAATCCATCTTTGTAATTCAAATTGAAATTCCAAGTGGAAGCATGTGAAAAGTGGTCATGAAGTTAGGCAAAAATCCTGCCTAGAATAGGTCAAAATTTCTCTAAGTTAATAATGTTTTGCACCCTTGTTCCAAAAATCATAGCTTGAGCTACAAGCTTCTTTTGATGAAATTTTGTGAATCAAAGTTGTAGATTTTGCAATGGACTACAACTTTCATGTTTTGACTTTTGTTTGAATCCAAATTCATCTTGATGGAAAAATGGGACAAAGGTAGGAAAAAATTAGGGATTTTCATAACTTAGAAAAATTCTAAGTTATGAAAATTCTTCATTTTAAACCCTAATTTGCAATTTTTGATTTCTTGATGAACAAGTTTCATAACTTGGCATGTTTTGATGAAAAATGAATCTTGACACTTGATTTTGACCAAAAAGTCAAAGTTTGACTTTTCAGTATACAGTCAAAAATTGATCAATTGACTGGAAAATTCATCTGTCAAGCTTGTGTATTTGGGATCTTTTGAATTTGTTGAACATGTCAAAACAATTCCATGGGGTCCTTGAGTCCATATATGAGCTTGGTTTGCCATTGGCTAGGTCAAACAGTCAAAAATTGCCTTTGTGCAATCAAAACCCTAAAAATGACCATTTTGCCCTTTTGGTGATCTGATCAAATTTCTTGTGGAATTGTGATCCAAACTTGACTAAATGGTTCCAATGAATTCATAATGTTGATGTGGGTCAAATTTCGTGGGGTTTGGCTGTCAATTGACCACAGTTGACTTTTTCCCCAATACAGCTGATTTCAAGGTCAACTGTCCAATTGACTGGGCAAAGTTTGGAATCAAGACTTGAAACTTGGTATGGATAAACTTGTGAGTCCAAAATGAAGCATGGAAGTCATCTTAGGCATTTTAGGTCAAAACATCTTTGTGCAAACACAAACCCTAATTTGGGTCAACAGTGCAAGGAGGAGTCTTGAGCAGAGGAAACCCTAACTGGATCTTGAGCTCTAAGAGTCTTGTGGTGAGAAAATATTGAAGAAAAGGGAGGGCAAATTTTGGGGTACAACTGTTGCCCCTGTTCAATCTTCTTGCACCTGAAGAGTTAGATTGGCAGGTTTGCCTTTCGCGTCTCGAAGGTAAAAGGAGATTGGACACTAGAGTGCCCTTAAATTTGCACTTATCAGAACAATGGATATGGGAATGGGCTTAGAGATTCCATTTGGAGATGGGCTTAAAGATGCCATCTGAAGGGTGACAGAATCTCGTCGGAGATGGGCTTAAAGATGCCATCTGGAAGGTTTGTTGAACTGTAGTGTGACGGGTCAGAAGAATGAGGATCAAAATGGTATCCGTGTCAGGAATGTACTTGAACTGCATCTAAGGACTGAGTTTGTATGAGTAGAAGAATGGCCTCCGTGTCTGGGGCGTATCTGGGCTGTAACTGTGGTTGAAGTGTAGAACGAATATCAGAATGACTGCCGTGTCTGGAGTGTATCTGTATTGTATCTGGGTAACAGAGAAACCTCTGTATGGAGCAACTGCATGCTGGGGACATATTCTGAATGAGTGACAGAATGGCAACCATGTTTGGAGCGTATCCAGACTGTATCTGAAGTTGAAAGTTGTATGAGTAGCAGAATGAATTCCGTGTCTGGAGTGTATCTGAAACTGTAACTGAAACTGTAACTGGGATCTAGATAAATGACAGAATGACTTCTGTGGCGAACGCACTAGAGAGAATCAAGCTGCTGTTGTAAGGGTCAGAATGGTATCCGTGTTTGGAATGCATTGAACCTTGAGGTGGATAAACGAATCTGAATGAGAGATAGAATGGCTGCCGTGTCTGGAGCGTATCTAGTCTGTATCTGATCGCTGTAGTCCAAATGAGTAGTAGAATAACCGTCGTGTCTGAGGTGTATCCATACTGTATCTGACTTGAGATTCTGAATGAGTAATAGAATGACCGCCGTGTCTGGGGTGTATCCATACTGTATCTGAATAATTGTTAATGATAGCCTTTTAATTTTATCCTGAAAAGGGTGAAATGTTAGCTAAAACACAAAGTTATGTTGCATGATATGTATGATGCAAAATATGTTATATCAATGTTTATGATCTAAATGTAGATGAATGCGTATGTAAGCCGAAGAGCTGTCTTGCTGAGGATAGATGAACCCTGGAGATAAAGAATCTTGACTGCTGCCAGGGAAAGTGAATCCTTGACTGCTTGCAGGGGAAGACAAAATTTTTGATTGCTGAGGATGAGACATCCTTGTTGACTACTGCTGGAGAAATAGGAGCTTGGGTTGTATACCAATCTTCTGGAGATTCTTGTCTTGAGGAGATCTTCATTGGAGAACATCTGATTATCCTGTGAGGCATTGAGAATGAACCTTCATTCTGCTTGGGGAAAACAAGATCTTCAATCGTTGAGGGATCTTAGGGCCACTGCTGGAGAATTGGCATTCCTTGGTGATTTGCGGGGAATGAGAACTCCTGAAGATCTCTACTGGGGAAGTTCAGAATCTGATAGACTCATGCTGGAGAGGTATGACTGAGAATTTTTAGTTTGGTTGCAGGTATCGCTATGGGGAGAAGTTTCACTATCCTGGTTCAGTTGGGATTGATGGCAGGGAATCTTAGCTCTGCTGGGGATTGGATTCTCAGATTCTTAAGGCTCCACTGGGGATTCCGTATCTTAACTCTGAGGGGAATCGAGTTCTGGAAGGCCCTCTGGCTGGGGAATTTGGAATTTAACTCTGCTGAGGATTCCTTCTGAAAGGGCATCAAGATATCTTCTTGTACCTTCAACCTATCAGTAATCATCTTTCTCGATTCATAAGGAAATGATTATGTTCAAATGCATATGCCTATTTAACAAAACATTGGACGTTTCTCAAATAAAATATAAGTGCAAAAGAAAAGAGAAAAGGAAGACAACGCAAATTTCTGTATTTGGAAAAGTATTTGTATTAACTTTCTATAAGTACATTTGTACAGAGGAGACAGTCATCCTAGTAAGAGGATGCCGTCGTAAAAAATTGAAAAAATTATACAAAAGAAAGATGGCTATGTGAAACCATTCCATGGGATTCCATTCTGCTATAGCCTTCACAACTCTGCATATCTGTCCATTCAATGCTTCGTCTGCCTATGACTGGATTTATTAGAAGCTTGGAGCTGGTTGATGAAGAGATTGTCCTTAAAGTGATCCGACGAGACATAGTCATACGCTTTAATTCCCTAACTTCTGCCTGAATCGCCCTTTCGGGTTTTCGACCCACCGGGAAACCCCTTTTTGCCCAAGCCGCCCTTTCGGATTTTCAGCTTGCCGGGTGTACAGATTTTTTTTTTGTTTTATCCCTAATTTTTGCCTGAACCGCCCTTTCGGGTTTTCGGTCCACCGGGACGCCCATTTTTGCCCAAGCCTCCCTTTCGGGTTTTCAGCTTGTCGGGTTATTTTATGCGTAGTATCTTTTGACTATGTCTGCGTTCGCAGGGTGCGGCAAATCGTCGTCTTCCATGGTGGTAAGAATCATCGCACCACCAGAAAATATGCTCTTAATCACAAATGGTCCTTCGTACGTAGGAGTCCATTTGCCCCTGGGATCACTTTGTGGCAGGATAATCCGCTTGATTACGAGATCTCCGACTTGATATACTTGACGTCGGACTTTCTTGTTGAAGGCTTTGATCATCCGTTTTTGATACGTCTGACCATGGCACACAACAGCGAGTCGCTTCTCGTCGATCAAATTGAGTTGATCAAGTCGGGTCTGAATCCAATCATCTTCACTCAAACCAGAGTCCTTCATAATCCTTAAAGAGGGAATCTGAACTTCCATGGGCAAGACAGCTTCCATGCCATATACCAAAGAAAATGGGGTTGCCCCGGTTGAAGTACGTGTCGTCGTACGGTATCCATGCAGAGCAAACGGTAACATCTCATGCCAGTCCTTGTAAGTGACTGTCATTTTCTGAATGATCTTCTTAATGTTTTTGTTCGCAGCTTCAACAACATCGTTCATCTTCGGCCGATAAGGAGATGAATTGTGATGATAAATCTTGAACTGTTCGCACAATGCGGTGATCATAGTATTATTCAGATTTGTACCGTTGTCCGTGATGATCCTGTCTGGAACACCATACCGGCATATGAGGTTTTGCTTGATGAAGCGGGCAACCACATTTTTAGTAACAGAGGCGAAGGAAGCTGCTTCGACCCATTTGGTGAAGTAGTCAATGGCAACCAGGATGAAGCGATGTCCATTGGAAGCCGTGGGCTTGATCTCTCCAATCATGTCAATGCCACACATTGTGAATGGCCAAGGAGCTGTCAGCACGTTGAGAGGAACCGGGGGAATATGAATCTTATCAGCGTAGACTTGACACTTGTGGCAAGTTCGAGAGTGCTAATGGCAATCTGCTTCCATGGTAGACCAGTAGTAGCCTGCCCTTAGGATCTTTTTAGCCATAGTATGCCCGCTCAAATGGGTGCCAAATGTACCAATGTGCATCTCTGTCATGATTAACTCTGCTTCAGATTTGTCAACACATCGGAGTAAAACACAATCATGGTTGCGCTTATAGAGGATGCCATTGCTCAGGAAGAACTTGGCAGCAAATTTCCTTAGGAACTTCTTGTCATTTACGGAAGCCCCTTCAAGATATT
Source organism: Vicia faba (assembly GCA_948472305.1). Lineage (NCBI taxonomy): Eukaryota > Viridiplantae > Streptophyta > Magnoliopsida > Fabales > Fabaceae > Vicia > Vicia faba. The sequence goes on along the minus strand of OX451737.1, from coordinate 1,330,235,740 downwards.
CTTTAGTCTGGAGATAACTTTTGATTTCGTGAAACCAGGGTTGTTCCACTACTTCTTCGGTATTAATCTCATGACAATGCGCAGGTTCATCCATTCGCTCGATGATGATTTAGGGAGCCTCGTTATCCCAATTGAGTTTAAACATAGAAGACATTGTGGCTAGAGCGTCCGCTAGCTGATTCTCTTCTCGCGGGAAATGCTCGAAGGTAATTTGCTCGAAATGAGGCAACAATGTCAGGACGTGTTCTCTGTATGGGATAAGATTAGGATGTTTGGTATCCCACTCTCCTTTGATTTGACTGATAACCAAAGCCGAGTCCCCAAATACGATCAAAGATTTGATCCCCAAGTCTATAGCCGCCTTGAGACCAAAGATGCAAGCTTCATATTCCGCCATGTTGTTTGTGCAGCTGAAGCAGAGTCGAGCTGTGAAAGGAGTGTGGCAACCTTCCGGGGAAATGAGTACCGCACCGATACCGTTTCCAAGTGCATTTGAAGCACCATCAAAGTACAGGGTCCATCGGGATCCCTTTTCGGGTCCGTCATACGGTCTGTTACCTTCAATGTTGTCCAAATTCATAATGGCCTCGTCTGGGAAGTCAAATCTCATGGATTGATAATCTTCGATAGCTTGATGAGCTAGATGATCAGCTAGTACACTCCCTTTTATAGCTTTTTGAGTGGTGTACTGGATGTCATACTCAGTTAGGATCATTTGCCATCTAGCTATTCTTCCAGATAAAGCAGGCTTTTCGAAGATATACTTGATAGGATCCATTTTGGAAATCAACAAGGTGGTATGAGTCAACATATACTGCCTTAGTTGGAGAGCAGCCTATACCAAAGCGCAGCAAGTTTTTTCGAGCAGTGAGTAGCGAGTCTCACAGTCGGTAAACTTTTTGCTAAGGTAATAAATAACATGCTCTTTTTGACCAGACTCATCATGCTGGCCCAAAACACACCCCATTGAGTTATCCAAGACGGTCAGATACATGATCAATGGTCTTCCTTCGACGGGAGGCATCAGAATAGGAGGTTCTAGCAAATACTCCTTGATCTTTTCAAAAGCAGCTTGGCAATCGTCGTTCCATTCGACTACCTGATCCTTCTTTAATAATTTGAAAATGGGCTCACAGGTAGAAGTTAGATGAGAGATGAATCTGGCAATGTAGTTCAAGCGCCCCAAGAACCCTCTAACCTCCTTTTCAGTACGGGGAGCAGGCATCTCTTGTATTGCTTTCACTTTGGCTGGATCGACCTCAATGCCCTTGTTGCTGATAATAAACCCTAGAAGTTTACCAGACCTAACTCAAAAAGTACACTTACTTGGATTCAGCCTGAGTTTGTACTCTTTCAACCTGGCAAACAGCTTTTCTAGATGTTCAAGGTGTTCCTCCTCTATTTGTGACCGAGCTATCATATCGTCTATGTAAACTTCGATCTCATGATGTATCATATCATGAAATAAAGCTACCATGGCGCGTTGATAAGTTGCCCCTGCGTTCTTCAGTCCAAACGACATCACCTTGTAACAGAAAGTACTCCATTGTGTAACAAAGGTTGTTTTCTCCATGTCCTCGGGGGACATTTTAATTTGATTGTAGCCCTAGAATCCATCCATGAAGGAGAACACTTTGTGCTGAGCTGTGTTGTCAATCAGAATGTCAATGTGCGGTAGCGGAAAATCATCTTTGGGGCTGGCCCTATTCAAATCCCTGTAGTCCACACACATCCTGACCTTGCCATCTTTTTTAGGAACTGGCACGATGTTAGCAACCCATTGTGGATAGGATGTAACAGCCAGGAAGCCAGCGTTGAATTGTTTCATCCCTTCTGCTTTAATCTTCTCATACATGTCAGGCCTCATTCGGCGGACTTTTTGCTTGATCGGTGGACAATCCTCTCTTGTAGGGAGACGATGAACCATGATGTCTGTGTCTAAGCCCGGCATGTCTTCATAAGACCAGGCGAAGATTTCAACGTACTCATTTAACAGTTGTATCAGGCGCTCCTTGATACTTGGTTCCAGATTGGCGCCCACTTGCACTTCCTTCCGGTCTTCCTCTGTTCCCAAGTTGACAGTTTCCAACGACTCTTCGTGAGGTAAGATGGCCCTTTCCTCTTGCTGTAGAAGTCTGGCTAATTCCCCTGGTACTTCACAACCTTCGTTATCTTCATACTCAGCCTGATTGACCAGATCTTCAGAGTTATTGAAGGACATAGCAGAATAGCCACCCATAGAATCCAGAGTGGATGGGTACTTGCATTTGTGAGCGTGGGTGTGTGTAAGGGATAGCCATCTTTAAACAAAAATGCAAAAAGGAAAGAAAATGAACACAGCAGTTTATCGATGAAAAACGTCCAATGAATCATTAAACATAGCATATGGATATGAAGATAATCAAAACCCTTATAAATGGACCTACATGCCCCGGGCAAGGCATGAAGTGAAAAAGTAGTGTACGGATTGTTCAAAAGTAATTATTACAGACCACAGGAAATGTTTGACAGATAATTACTGATTAACAAAAGTAATGGGGACAAAGTCCTTTGCCTCCCAGTTGCGTAGTCACCCTTCGATGGTTGGGTAGATCCAATCTTCAATGTTGGCCTCTTCGTCTTCACCTTCCAAAGCATTGATCCCATAAGGAGAGATCTTGATGGGTGCTCTTTCAACCTTTGAACGGCGCATAGCTTTCTGCCCCGCAACAGTGAATCCTAAACCAAACTTGTCTGTTTTGTGAGGAATATCTGGCAACTGCCCCCATGTCGAGTTCTTCCCTTCCTTCATTGCGGCCTTCGCGTCCTTTAGTGATGCCATCCTGGCCATCTGCCTTGGTACCTCCGCTACCACTTTTGCTACTTCCACCTCAGGAGAGACTTCCTTGAAGTGATGGAACGGCGTCTCAATGAATTCACCTTCTACCTCTACATATCGGAAAGAGTTCAGGTGGCTGATCATATACTCCTCTTCACCGTGGACGATTATGATCTTTCCTTTGATAGGGTACTTCAGCATTTTATGTAGGGAGGAGGTGACTGCACTAACATTATGTATCCATGGTCTCCCCAATAAGCAAGAGTATGACGGACGGATGTCTATCACATAGAAAGTTGAGGGGAAAACCTCTGTGCCAACCTTAATGGGAATGTCCACCTCCCCATGTACCATTCTTTTTTACCCGTTAGACGCCCTTACAATGATATTACTTGGCCTTAACTCCAAGCCTTCAGAATCCAAACGGTCGAGGGCCTTCTTAGGCAGCACGTTCAGAGAAGAACCAGTGTCGACTAGAACATGGGCCAGAGTAGTCCCTTGGCATTCTACTGACACATGTAACGCGTCGTTGTGTTTTCTTCCTTTTGAGGTTAGGTCAGAATCAGAGAAACCTAAACCGTTGTCTGCTGTAAGACTGGCTACACAGTTTTGGAATTGGTCGGCAGAGGTTTCCTGGGGTACATGGGCTGTCTTCAGGAATTTTATCAATGCTTTGGTGTGCGCCTCCGAACAAAGCAGTAATGCTAACATGGAGATTTTTGAGGGGGTTTGCCCCAGTTGTTCTACCACGTCATAATCACTCTTTTTAATTATCTTCAAGATCTCCTCCATCTCTTTCTTAGAGGTTTCCGGGATGACCAAAGGTTGAGCCCTCGTCCTGACGAGCTCATTTTGGATCCCTTTACCCTTATCAGCAGAAGTAAGAGGGACAACAACAGGAACAACAGCATCTTCAATCAATGGGGTTCTAGCGGAAAGTTTTATTGGTGCAGGAATAACTTCGGCGGCAGATGAGGGTCCAAAGATTGCCTTTGGGGGGGCAATCTCTAGAGAAAATATTCTCGCACTTCGGGTGATCTTGCTTGTGCCGGCAATGTTCCCAATGTTGGCATCTTCTTCATCAGAGCTTCCTTCGGTTATTTCAACCTATTTAATACCATGGTAGTAGATTTCTCCACCGTAATTCCATGGTATTGACTTTTCAGAACTGTAGGGGACAGGCCCTGGCATAGTTATCTTCAGAGGAACAGACTTTGTAGCAGACGTAATCTTAACAGGCTTTCTGACGGCCTTGGAAAGATTGGCGTGAATGGTGATAATTGAAACATCTTCAGTAGGGGTCGGAATAACAGGAACTTTTTCAAACAGAATTTGTTGACTGTCCATCAGGCCTTGGATGCCTTTCTTCAGTAACGGACAGTCAAATGGCAGAGAGTAACAACAATAACAATCTTCCTTGCATCCCGGGAAAATCCCGGCCTTTAACAGGTTTAATTTGATGGTTAACAGTGGAGTTATCAGGTCATTGACATCAAAAACATACAAATCCTCCTCAATAGCATGGACATTTCGACCGTGTTTCGACATCGGAGCAGATATCACGTTTGGTTTCTCTGGAGCATCGAACTCCACCTCTTTTGCATCTATCAAGTCTTGAATTTTATTTTTCAGCGCCCAACAATTATTCGTGTCATGTCCGACGCTATCGGAATGGTAGGCGCATTTGGCATTGGCATTATAGGCTGGTGAGGTTGTATTCACATTTTTCGGCGCTTCTTTGATATTTGTGAGATTCAGCTTTAACAAGTGTGGAAGAACTTGCGCGGGCGTCATATTAATGCGGGTGAACTGCCTTGGTGGCCGTTCTCCCCATTGCTGATTAGGTCTGGACGGGTTATTGCGAGGCTGATCACTTGGTGGATTTTGGATCATTACGGCCCCCACAGTCGGCCTGCGCTCACTTCTTCCTGCTCCCCTTTGAGAATACACAACAGCTGTTTCTTTCTTCGCTGGAAATGGTTTCTTAGCAATTGTAGATGCAGAGGCATCCTTCTGAATCTTCCCATTCTTGATACCGGCTTCTACCCGCTCGCCAGTCAGAATTAATTCAGTAAACCCCGAGGAAGAGCTACCGATCAGATGATTAAAGAATGGACCAGACAGGGTCCCAAGGAACATATCAACAAGTTCTCTATCAGAAAGAGGCGGCTGCACCCTTCCAGCCAGATCGCGCCACTTCTGGGCGTATTCCTTAAATCCCTCACCTGAGGCCATTCCCATACTCTGCAGCTGAGTGCAGGTTGGTGCCAGGTCAGAGTTATACTGATATTGGTGATAAAAAGCAGCTGCCAGATCCTCCCAACTACGTATCTCCGACCTTTCCAGCTTGTAAAACCAATCTAGCTGAGTGCCAGACAAGCTATCTTGAAAGAAATGTACCCAAAGGTTTATGTCAGATGTGTGAGGTTGGATTCTTCGGACATATGACCTTAGGTGCATTTTTGGGCAGGACAGCCCGTCATATCTTGCAAAAATAGGCACTTTGAACTTCGGGGGGATCACAACTCCGGCAATTAATCCCAAATCTTCGAAATCCAAGCCTGGAACTCTCTACAGCTCTGTAGCTGCTAAACAGTCCTCCAAATTCTTGTACTTGTCATCAGCCGGCGGGTATTGTTGTTCTGAGTAGTCTTCGTCTTCTTCAGCCTCTTCTTCTTCAGATTCAGATTCGAAAGGTACCACGGCCCCTTTTCCTTTACTGTTTTCTTCTTCGGATGCGGAAGGAAATTCAAGAACCCTTCTGGCTTTACCTTCAAACCTTCTCCCCAAGGTAGCCACCCCGACTCTCTTCTTCTTCTTCTTTACTTGGTCTTTGTTCCCAAGCAGGGTTTTCAGATCCTCCTGACCCTTAGCCAAGGTCATCAGGAGTTGTTGAAACTGTGCGTTCTGAGACTGCAAGTCCTTGACCGTCTGTTCGAGATCATCTTACTGAAATAAACAGCAGAAAGATAAGGAAACCTGGTGTGGAGACCTGCTTATGCACATGATGAATGGTATGATTATGTATGCAATGCATTCAAGGATTTAGAAGGTTCAAAATTGTTGCAAACAAAAAGAACGCACGTCATATTAATAAGAAGAAATTTGTCAGTACATAAATGCCCCATGGGCCAAATATTACAAAACTTCTCAAGGTAAAAAGACGTTGCGCATCCTATTTGGTGCGATGTAGGTGTTGAGGGTCTTTTCCTCATGGAGTCGGCAGGTGAGATCTAAAACCTTCTTCTCGCTGGCGTAGAAGCTGGCTTCAAAAGTGTTTCGTTCCTCCTTGAGTTGGATCCAACTCTTCTGTATCTCCTCCCACGATATAGGCATGTCAGGATATAGGATGGTATAGGGAACCTCTCCTTCTGTAACGGGCTCTTTAATCACATGGAGAACATGAGGATAAGGCATCATTAGACTCTGGGCCCGGGTTCGTACCCACTTGAGATAAGGCTCAAGAGGGATGGAGTTCTTGTGCCCCAGTGTCTTGCTGTCAACCTTGTTAGGCATCCTCCAAGCTCTGATGAATCTTTGGCGAAGTCCTTGCGCATCGTTGTCGAAGTCAAAAACTAGGTCAGGAATCAACATGTCGTGAGGGCCATCTCTTCGTGCATATCCAAATTGCCTCAAAGCTAGACAAGGGTTGTAGGTAATGCCCCCTCTAATGCCAAGTAATGGAACATTAGGGAACTCTCCACAACGATCGACGATGATGACATTTTCTCTGGATCGAGAACACCAATGTACATCAGAGTGAGTAAGGGTCATCAACCGTTGTGACCACCTTAGGACTTGGTCATTCTTCAAGACAGATTGTGGAAGGTGCGAAATAAACCACCTTGCAAGAAGAGGAGTACAACACATGAGAACACCCCTCTTTCTTATTGTTCGAGTGTAAAATGAGTGAAGAATGTCCCCAAGCAATGTTGGTATTGGATTTCTGGATAAGAAGATTTTGACGGCATTGACATCTACAAGCTGGTCAGGATTTGGGAACAAGACCAACCCATAGATAAGGAGGGCCACAATTTCCTCAAAGGCTTGTAGGTCCAATGAATTCCAATATTCTTGTGCCTTCTCAAAAAAGAATTTTGCTAAGAAGCCTTTGACACCGCTTCTAGTTTCCCAATGCCCCTTGATGTCATATGGTTGAAAGTGCAGGGCTTGAGCAACATCTTCAGGCTTTGGTTCCTTTTCCGTACCGTTGAAAGGTAGTTGATTAAGGATAGGAATTCTCAGGAGTTGAGAAAATTCCTCCAAAGTGGGCACCAATTGGTAGTCGGGAAAAGTGAAACAGTGGTGAAGAGGGTCAAAGAACTGGAACAGCACCTTCACCATGTCCTCTTCAATGTTGGTGTTGACTAAGCTGAGCAGTCTACCATGTCTTTCACTGAAGGGAGAGCTTTCCGGAATTCTTGATGTGAGCTCCTTGAGTTGAGGAGGGATTCTCACAAGGTTGACTTGGATAGTTTTCCTGCGAGGAATTTCCATGACCTACAAAACAAGAACAAAGATGAAGATTTAAACCCTTGAAATGGTGAGTATATGCATATGATGCTTTATGATGTTTATGATGTATGCACAAACATATGTACAAGCAATTCACACCAAACCCTAGTTTCAGGCTTGCATGGGGTTTCATAGGTAAGTACCCTCTTGAGTGTAGTTGGCTTAAAAACCTGTCCTATAAATAGTAACCGGGTTCTAAGGAGCTCAATATCACAGGATTGTTTTCATTGTTCATTGTTTTGGTTTAGCCACTTAACTAGCGACCAAAATATTCCAAGAAAACAACCCTCAATGAGTGTAGTATTGAGTATCTACCAACTTTGGACTGCACCAAAGCCGGTCATCTCACTACCCCTAATGAAAGGTCAAGATGGTCAAGTAAGGTTCTAGGTCATTAGTGCTTAGTGACATCACTCAGCGGCCCCGTACTCTCCTTGATTGAACTCAAGGGTTACCGGTACTCACAAATATATCGCACTAATATAGCTATTGCTTCAACCGTGTCGGTATACCCCGTACAGTTTCCACAACGTATTGCCATCTATGAATGTTTCCCCAAATTCGGGTGTGGGATTGCAAACCCAAACAAGAGAGCCAAGATATAAAGCAATCAAAACAAATAATTAGTCATGCAAGAGGGTGATCTAAGCCCTAAGGTTACTCCACTTTTAATAATTCCCCAGCAGAGTCGTCAGTTCTGTGATACGGTGGGAGAACTGACTTGAAGTTTTGCGTTTGTTTTCGCAAATGTTTCGGTTGAGCAAGAGTCGCCACCGACTTTTCATTTTATCCTAAGGAAAGGTTAAAAAGCACAGCAAAAAACCTTTGAGATGTTTTCTTGGGTTCGGGGAGTAGATTATAGAAAGGGAAGGTATTAGCACCCTTTCTATCCATGGTTATCCATGGGCTCTTAGTTACTTGCTTAGATCACTTGCCTTGCATTTTCAATTGTTTGAAATGGTACTTTCAATTGTTTGAAATGGTGCTTTGTGTGTGTGTTTGAAAATGTTTTGAAAAGAGGCCATTGTTGTGGCAACCTTTGTAATGATCCATGTTGGGATGTATACAAAGGTGTATGTCTTTTGAAAAGGTTTTCAATGTTTTTGGAAATTGTTTTTGAAAATGTGTTGTGGAGTGTGGTTTTGAAAAAATAGGCAAGGGTTTTTGTTTTGCAAGTTGGCAAGTAACCAAGAGCTATCTACTCTAAATTTCTCAAAGATCTTTGCTAGATTTTAACCCTTTCAACAATTTTGTTCCACCATTGTATTTGGTGGACAATTTTGTGTTAGGATGTTAACGGGACGGGCGCGGGTCATCGTTTAGAACATGATTGTAATGGTGCTAAGTATCTTTGGGCAATTTTTCTTTAAGGGACTTGATCATTTTTAGGCAACTTTCAAAAGCGTCATCGAGGGACTATGATCATTTGATTGTTTTGTTTTTGCCAAAGATACCTAACATGCAATATGGCCCATTTTTGAAGGCAACAAGTGGAATACCCTATGGGTGCAAGTGTGATTAGTGTTGTCCATTTTCATGCTTGTTTATCTTGAAATGAGGTCAAACTATTTTGGTTAATTTTGCATACAAAACCCTAATTCTAACATGGCATAATTAGAAAGCTTTTAAATGCGAAAAAATAAAAGGTTCTAGGCTATTACAACACAATATATGGGATGGGGGTACAAATGTTCACATGGGGATATTTTAGCAAGAACTTAAACCTAACTATTACATCCAAATTGAATTATACAAACTTATTTAATATACAATAATTAAATAATAAAAAAATGAAAATATAATAAATGTGCAAGATGCAAAAATGGTTTTTTATATGTATGAAAAGAGTATTTTTATGTGTCAAATAAACAAAAATAAAATTAATTAATTTGTGGTATTTTTATGCATTTAGGGGTAAAACCCTAATTTTATGAATAAAAGGTATTTATTATATAATATATACAATATTTATTAATTATGTACAAAAAATAAATAAAAGAAGGTATATTGTAAAAAAGAGTATTTTTGAGGTCAAAATATTAATAAAAATAAAATGTATTAACTCTTTGTATTTTCCCTAAATATATTAATAAATATATGAGTATTTACATTATTTATTAAATATATATTATAGAAAAGTATAAATTTACAGTACTATAAATAATATATTTTATGATAAAACTACCATCTAAATCCATCTATATCTGAAGTTCTTTGGACATTGAAGCAACTACAAAAATATCAAACAATGAAGTCGTCATCGAATATTATTTATCTTGAAGAAGGGAAAAGAAAACATCGAGTAAACCTGAAGTAAGCGAGAACAAGGTCTCGCGACAAAGAAACTAGTACGGGAGTTGGTTACGCAAGGGGAAGATATTAGCACCTCTCACGTCTGTGGTACTCCACGGGATCCACTCTTGTTGTTCTAACCAAAGAGTGTGTCTATCTAAAGTTTACAAGCTAAGGGAAATGCATGAGAAAATTATACAGGAAAAAAAAAGGTTTTAAATAGTTGTGCTCGCTTAGGCCATGCAACCTAATGCATACATATCCCTTTTAGGGAATCAGAGTGTTGTAGTTCAACTCAAAAGTTTATGTTTGTTTGTGTTTTTTAATGAACAATGCTAATTTCATATTCTACTGCAGCTCGATCTTTGGAGACTCATTGTCGTTGTAGAAAGGAATTAACATGTTCTTACCTGAAAAGGTTTTCAAAAGGAAAAGCCCGAAGGCGAAAAGTTTGAATTTGTTTAGTATTTTTTGCCTTGAAAAAGGATTTGAGTAAAGTTAGATGTTTTTGTTAGGAGGGTACGTTAGATGGTCTTTCAAAAGATGGGGGTATCTACGTACTTATCCCTTATTTGATTAAGAAAACATTTTAGTTTTAATGATGCAAAAGGAAATGAAAAATCTAAGGAAAATTTTATTCCTAATGTTATCATACAATCGTGGCCCTATAGTTAGGATAAAAAGAAAGCTACATAATGTTAGCATGTATGGTTTACAAACCTAATGTCTACCTTGGTTGTAAATGAACCAAATGAACCTAAGGGTACTTCCAAAGGTAAGAACAAGAACGTAAACAACAAAATACGATGGCTTACAAGCTTACCAAACACCTAAGTGTATCCACTACAACAAATAATACATTTTATGATGGAGCTTCCATGTCCAACACGCTAAAAAACAAGAGAATATGTCCGGGGAATGCAATGCTTTATTTTATTAATAAGATAATAACCATGTTATGTCGGTGTTATAAAAAACTGAGGTAGCACAACTATAAGTTAGCACCTTTTTTAATCCATAAAATAATAATAAATCTGTTATCTCGTTTTTGTTTAAGAATTGAGGTAATATAGCTATAAGGAACCTCACTTTGAATCCTATTTGTCGTATTTTTATCTATTTTCAACGACATAACACAAAAACTAGGTTAAACAAGAATAGGCAATAATAGTAAAATTTAAATATTTCATTGATTTATATTGATAATTTGCGTATAAACAGGCGATTTTGTACAAAGAGATAGAAATCCTAATAAGAGAAAATTGTCGTAAAATAAAAAGAGTACAAAGTAAACAGCTATGTGGAAAAGATCCCGTTAAGTTTCAACTCTGCTATTGCCTATATTTCTTCAAACATCTCATCTCTTGCTGTTAGAAGAAGTTGACTGAATTGATTTGTACCATTCGAACTTGACGTTAGTAACCAAGCGTTGTATGTAGGTGACCCAACGGGACATAGTCGTACGCTTTAATCCATAATTTTTACATGGACCTCCCTTTCGGGTTTTCAGTCCACTGGGATACCTTTTTTGCCCAAGCCGCCTTTTCAGGTTTTCGACTTGCCGGGTGTACAAATGTTCATATATATCCCTAATTTTTTTCCTGAACCCTTTTGGTTCATCGGGATGCCCTTATTTTTGTCTAGGCCAGTCAACCTAGTGGGACACTTTCATGCGTATTATTTTTTTACTATGTTTGCGTTCACAGGATGCGGAAAATCTTCACCGTCCATGGTAGTAAGTATCATAGCACCGCCGATCACAAATGGCCCTTCGTAGGTGGGAGTCCATTTTCCCCTGAGATCACCTTGTGGTAGGATGATGTGCTTTATTATCAAGTCACCAACCTGATATACTCGATGTTTGACTTTCTTGTTGAAAGCTTTGATCATACGCTTCTGATACATCTGCCCATGACAAACAGTCGCAAGCCTTTTCTCGTCAATCAAACTTATCTGGTCCAACCTAGTCTGAATCCATTCGTCTTCATCTAAATTTGCGTCTTTCATAATCATTAGAGAAGGATTCTTGACTTTAACAGATAAGACAACTTCCATACCGTAGACTAGAGAGAATGGGGTTGCCCCAGTTGATGTACGTATTGAGGTGCGATAACCATGAAGAGAAAATGCTAACATCTCATTCCAATCTTTATACGTCACTGTCATTTTCTGTATAATCTTATTGATGTTCTTATTAGCGGCTTCCACTGTGATGTTCATCTTCGATCGATACGAAGAGAAATTATGATGCTTAATCTTGAACTACATGCAGAGTTCCATGATTATAGTATTGTTAAGATTAGTACCATTGTCTGTGATAATCCTTTAAGGGATGCCGTATCGACAAATAAGGTTATGCTTATGATAACGAGAAAACATATCGTATAATTAACATGCTTTTTACCGATTTTATATTTCATTAAGTCGTCTAACCCCCGATTATTCCAAGATTATTTGTCTTTTTGCAGGTATAACACTTGTCGACTCAAACCAATGAAAAAGGACAAAATGAAGAAGGCTAGACGAAAAACAAAGAGAAAAAGAATAAAAAAATACAAAGTTGGGACTTCTGAATAGGTGACGGTCGTCACGTCCATGTGACGGGCGTAACACCCCTCAACATAAGGAAACGCTCGTCACACTCACCTGACGAGCGTAAGGCACCACTTCAGCGTGTGACGACCGTCACCCACCTGTGACGATCGTCACGCGCGTGAAGGAGGACGTTACGCATGGCTTGAAGACGTGGGCGTGAAGGGCAGACTAGTTCTCCCTGTTTCTACTGAATCTCCTATTTTATTGCCACCACTATGACTGCTCCTACAATTTCTCCACGAAGACTTTATCAAGAATTCAAAATTAAACTGCTGATTTTTCCTGCTATATATATGAGTACCAAGGCACAGTCCAAGGGTCGAAGAATTTTACTCAGAGCAAATATCCATTTTAGTTTTACAGTTATTTCCAATTTGTTTGTTTTGCAATTCTGCTTTCAATTCCTTGTAATTTTCATTCAAGCCTTAGTTTCTATTTTTAAGTGTTAATTCTTCTTACAAGAATTAACACGAATTTCTACTGCAAGTCAAGCTCGAAGATTGGATTCTTGTATTACCTCAAGATTACTATAGCATCTGTAATTCCAGGTTTTTTATATTGTAATTATTATTTATTTAGTTTCTATAATATGCCATTTATTGCCATGAATTATATTTTAAACTTTATTGCTGTTAAGTTAATTATGTCTGGCTAAATTATTAATAACGGTATGTGACCGTAAGAACTGAAAGAATTCAATGATACCTTGGCCAAAAATATTCATAAAACAATTTCTGGTTTCCAATTTCCAATATTAATTTAACTATCCTTGTCACGAGAGTGAGAGGTTAATTAACACGATTTTGCCACGAGAGTGGGAAATTAATTAAGGCAAGAACCTGCATGTGAGAGCTGGGGTTCAACCCAGATAGTGGTAACGAAGCATTGATTTTTAAATACACGAGAGTGTTTAATAAATTAATTAAATTTAAATTGTTTTCAAAAAGTGTTATTAAATTTAAAGTGCATCCACTAGGTTTAGTAGCATGACTTATTTCATAAACACGAGAGTGTTTGTCTCAGGTTTTTAAACAATTAGCTTTTACCGAAATACTTTATAGGCCAAGCGATTCATCGAATTCCCTAAGTCCGATTATCACATACCGGTATAATTAGTACTATTACTTTTAAAACTAAACTGTCTCCCCCAAATATTGAATATTCATCGCTTAGTTAGACAAAACTGTAGCATTAGATCGTATGTGATTGATAAACAGTCTCTGTGGGTTCGATAATCTTTTAAAACTAGAACGACTGAACTGTATACTTGCAGTTAGTATCCCGACAGACTTATAAAGTCCCGATCAAGTTTTTGGCGCCGTTGTCGGGGACTGGTATTCAATTAATTACGATTCTTCTGTTGTGCGTTTAGACTAAGCAACAGACACCCTTTGTCGATTTGTATGCCAAGGACTCGCTCACAAGGCGAACCACTTGACAAATCGACGGACGAACCTGAACGCATTCTTTCCGTAAGACGTGCAGTCAGGGATTACTGTTTAAATCACGCTATTCCCTTACCTAAACCAGAAATCAAGATTGATTCTGAAACTGATTCTAATTCTTCCTCTGAAACCGAAACCAATCCAGAATTAGACATGGCCGAAGAACAAAGGACCCGTCCACTGAAGGAGTATGCAGCTCCATCACAACAAGAGCCCCATAACAGCATTGCTGCTCCAGCAAAAAACCGAAATGATTTCGAGTTAAAGCCGTCATTGATATCAGCTATCCAACAACGCCAATTCTCTGGAGATCCTTCTGAGGATCCGAATGAACACCTTACGAAATTCGTTCAATTTGCCGACACAGTTATAGCAAATGGTGTTAGTAAATATGCGATAAGATTACGTCTTTTCCCTTTCTCACTAAGAGATAGAGCTTGGGCTTGGTTACAATCCTTGCCATCAAATTCCGTCACTACGTGGGAAGGACTGAAGATCGTATTCTTAGCACGATACTTTCCCCCAAGCAAGACCACTGCACTAAGATCCCAAATCAACGGATTTAGGCAGAAGGATACTGAATCACTATTCGATGTGTGGGAGCGCTACAAAGATATGATGCGAATGTGCCCACATCACGGACTAGAAAAATGGCTGATAATCCACACGTTTTATAATGGACTCTTGTACAACACAAGACTATCTATAGATGCCGCCGCAGGTGGTACACTGATGGACAAGCCTTATGACGAAGCTAACCAACTCATTGAAAACATGGCTCAAAACCACTATCAGTGGGGTGGAGAAAGAACATCTGTGGAGAAGACTCAAGCCAAAGGTGGGATGTACGAGATTAGTAGCCTAGATAAAGTTAATGCTAAGGTAGATGCTCTTACCCAAAAGATAGAAAGCTTGACCTTACCTCCTGCAGCTACCGTAGCTGCAGTTACCCCAAGCTGCGAAGTTTGTGGAGTACCTGGTCATGTTGGAACCGAATGTCAAATCTTAGCAGGAATAACGGCTGATCAGGTAAATTACGCTCAAGGAAATCCTTATGCCAATACCTATAATCCTGGTTGGAAGAACCATCCTAACTTCTCGTACAAGAGCAATAACGCTTTATATGCACCTGGCCAAGCACCTGCTGTACCTCCAGGTTATCAAAAACCCGCTGGTAATGTTCCTAACATTCCTAAGAAATCTAACCTTGAAATCCTAATGGAAAATTTTATCGCTAATCAAGCCCAACAAAACAAAGAATTCCTCAATCAAAACGTTCACACCGGTGAACAATTGAAGCTATTAGCAAACAAGGTAGATGCCCTAGCTACTCACAACAAAATGTTAGAAACCCAAATCTCCCAAGTAGCACAACACCAAGCTAGTTCTGCCACACCTGCTGGTACATTTCCTGGGCAGCCACAGCCCAATCCTAAAGGACATGCAAATGCTATCACATTACGAAGTGGGACAGCCCTTGATGGACCGGTAGATCCTAGACTCCAAAACCCGACCATGTATCAAAAGCCTAAAAAAGAAATAGAGAAGTCGAAAGATCAATCTGAAAACGTAGAGGAAGACGCGAATGAGAATAGAGAGGCCTCAGAAAAACCTTATGTGCCTCCACCACCATACAAACCACCAATTCCATACCCTCAAAGACTTGCAAAACCCAAGAACGAGGGACAATTCAAGAAATTTGTAGAACTTCTGAAACAACTAAACGTCACTATTCCGTTTACAGAAGCTATAACCCAAATGTCTTCATATGCTAAATTCCTAAAAGAAATATTGGCTAATAAGAAAAAAATCGTTGAGAACGAAACCGTTATGCTAACTGCCGAATGTAGCGCCATAATTCAAAATAACATGCCTCCAAAGCTAAAAGATCCTGGTAGTTTCTCCATACCATGTGTAATTGGAAAATCTGTCATAGACAAAGCTCTATACGATTTAGGAGCCAGTGTCAGTCTAATGCCCTTATCTATTTGCGAAAAGCTCAAATTAGGCGACATGAGACCTACCAAGATGTCCTTACAACTAGCCGATAGATCAGTCAAATTTCCTGTTGGTATGCTAGAAAACATTCCTGTCCGAATAGGACAATTTTACATACCGACTGACTTTATAATAATGGACATCAAGGAAGATTCAAACATTCCCATCATACTAGGAAGACCATTTTTAGCTACTGCAGGAGCCATCATTGACGTCAAGAAAGGAAAACTTACCTTCGAGGTAGGAGAAGAAAAAGTAGAATTCATTCTTTCCCAATTCTTTAAAGCCCCTGCTATAGATGACTCATGTTGTCTCCTAGATATCATTGATGAATGTGTCAAAGAACTTGAATGCCAAGAGGACACTGTGATACGGTGGGAGAACTGAATTGAGGTTTTGCGTTTGTTTTCGCAAATGTTTCGGTTGAACAAGAGTCACCACCGACTTTTTATTTTATCCTAAGGAAAGGTTAAAAAGCACAGCAAAAAACCTTTGAGATGTTTTCTTGGGTTCGGGGAGTAGATTATAGAAAGGGAAGGTATTAGCACCCTTTCTATCCATGGTTATCCATGGGCTCTTAGTTACTTGCTTAGATCACTTGCCTTGCATTTTCAATTGTTTGAAATGGTACTTTCAATTGTTTGAAATGGTGCTTTGTGTGTGTGTTTGAAAATGTTTTGAAAAGAGGCCATTGTTGTGGCAACCTTTGTAATGATCCATGTTGGGATGTATACAAAGGTGTATGTCTTTTGAAAAGGTTTTCAATGTTTTTGGAAATTTTTTTTGAAAATGTGTTGTGGAGTGTGGTTTTGAAAAAAATAGGCAAGAGTTTTTGTTTTGCAAGTTGGCAAGTAACCAAGAGCTATGTACCCTAAATTTCTCAAAGATCTTTGCTAGATTTTAACCCTTTCAACAATTTTGTTCCACCATTGTATTTGGTGGACAATCTTGTGTTAGGATGTTAACGGGACGGGCGCGGGTCATCGTTTAGACCATGATTGCAATGGTGCTAAGCATCTTTGAGCAATTTTTCTTTAAGGGACTTGATCATTTTTAGGCAACTTTCGAAAGCGTCATCGAGGGACTATGATCATTTGATTATTTTGTTTTTGCCAAAGATACCTAACATGCAATATGGCCCATTTTTGAAGGCAACAAGTGGAATACCCTAGGGGTGAAAGTGTGATTAGTGTTGTCCATTTTCATGCTTGTTTATCTTGAAATGAGGTCAAACTATTTTGGTTAATTTTGCATACAAAACCCTAATTCTAACATGGCATAATTAGAAAGCTTTTAAATGCGAAAAATAAAAGGTTCTAGGCTATTACAACACAATATATGGGATGGGGGGGTACAAATGTTCAGATGGGGATATTTTAGCAAGAACTTAAACCTAACTATTACATCCAAATTGAATTATACAAACTTATTTAATATACAATAATTAAATAAAAAAAATGAAAATATAATAAATGTGCAAGATGCAAAAATGGTTTTTTATATGTATGAAAAGAGTATTTTTATGTGTCAAATAAACAAAAATAAAATTAATTAATTTGTGGTATTTTTATGCATTTAGGGGTAAAACCCTAATTTTATGAATAAAAGGTATTTATTATATAATATATACAATATTTATTAATTATGTACAAAAAATAAATAAAAGAAGGTATATTATAAAAAAGAGTATTTTTGAGGTCAAAATATTAATAAAAATAAAATGTATTAATTCTTTGTATTTTCCCTAAATATATTAATAAATATATGAGTATTTACATTATTTATTAAATATATATTATATGTACAAAAAATAAAATATTTAATATTATCAAAAAATTATATTTTACGTAAAATGTTTTCAAGAGATAATATAAAATAAAAATCAGAAATAAAACATGTTTGTATTATTTTTTGTATTTTTAAATAATAGTATATTTAGGTTTATTTATATACAAAACTAAATAAAGCCAAATAAATATCAAAATAAATGCAAAAAATATGGGAAAAATAATTTTAATATTTTTTATGCTTTGTCAAAAATAAATAAGTCAGAAACAAAAATCAAAAGTCAAAAATAATGAAAATAAAATGCAATGGGCCAAGGAGGTGCAAATGTGAAATAGTGGTGTGAAAAGAAAAAAACATTTCAGGCCCAGCCCAGAACCTATCTTCTTCAACCTCCAGCAAGCTTGTACAACCAACATACACGTTTCTGCTATCTCGGGATTCTTGGACTTTTAGCACAAACTCACAACATGAAAAATGTTAAGCATCAAGCCACGATTCCATACATATAAAAAACTCAACCTAACTCTCAGAAATGAGAGAGAATTTCTCCATCCCTAATTCTTAACCTAAGTTTTTGTCAATGTTCAGGTTCAAAATACTCTCAACATGTGCAATATAAATGGAAAGTAAAGATATGTATAGCTTCAGGGACATGAGTAGAACATTTTTCATTCACAAACTTAGAACTAACTCTTCCTATATTGAGAGATAAAAGTCCATGAACTTACCTGTTCAACTTGGATCGTATCTGACAATGAAGGCACCTTCAAGGCAAAATGAGGATTGGTACAACTTGCTTGAAGTTCAGAGATGCTATTCAAACCTTTAGTTTGCTTTGAAACCAAGTGAATCAAGCTATAGCAATCCACCTGCAAAACGGAAAATGTGAAAATGGTGAAGTTGGTTAGAGGTGTTACAGTCTGCTTCCAAGGCTTGGGACAATTTGTATGGATGATAGGGAATGTGTTTGAACTGGTTTGGATGAAAATGCACGAGTGGATTGAGCTATGAGATTCAAACTGCAGCTTATGCCCTGTTTTTGCAGTTTTATGGTGTTTCTATGAATGGGGAGATATTGAAGGTGATAGGCTCATGTTTCAGCTCAGTTATGTTATTTGGAAGGTGTACAACAACTTTGCTTCAGCTTGTATTGGCTGAAATGAGAGTTGATGTATGTTATGCAAGTTTCTTCACACTTAAGCAAGAAAAATCAACTTTTTTCTCTAGACTTGTACAGACCCCTCTAATATGATGCAAACATCCCTCTTGATCAGTGTGATATGCTTCTGAACTTGTGCCCAAAGATATGGCCTTGTACTTCTTGATTTTCAAACTTGACATAAAGTTTCACTTTTCAAAAATGGATATATCACTTTTTCTAATTATAGCTTAATCTTGTATGCAATGCTTAAACACATAATGTAAGGCTTGAACACAAGGGGTTTGCATTAAATTTATGAGTGTGAATGAGATAAAGGACCTGTAATCCATCTTAGAACATGCTGAGTTCAAAATGCAAGGTTATGGACATGTAAATTGGCCATGCACAAAGTGAGTTTTGCCCATATTGCCAAATTCGATTCTCCATAACCATGAGGTTGTTTGATGAGTTCTTGGACATTTTGGAAAGCTTGGAATGTGTACTACAATCCATCCTTGTAATGCAAATTGAAATTCCAAGTGGAAGCATGTGAAAAGTGGTCATGAAGTTAGGCAAAAATGCTGCCTAGAATAGGTCAAAATTTCTCTAAGTTAAGAATGTTTTGCACCCTTGTTCCAAAAATCATAACTTGAGATACAAGCTTCTTTTGAGGAAATTTTGTGAATCAAAGTTGTAGATTTTGCAATGGACTACAACTTTCATGTTTTGACTTTTGTTTGAATCCAAATTCATCTTGATGGAAAAATGGGACAAAGGTAGGAAAAAATTAGGAATTTTCATAACTTAGAAAAATTCTAAGTTATGAAAATTCTTCATTTTAAACCCTAATTTGCAATTTTTGATTTCTTGATGAACAAGTTTCATAACTTGGCATGTTTTGATGAAAAATGAATCTTGACACTTGATTTTGACCAAAAAGTCAAAGTTTGACTTTTCAGTATACAGTCAAAAATTGATCAATTGACTGGAAAATTCATCTGTCAAGCTTGTGCATTTGGGATCTTTTGAATTTGTTGAACATGTCAAAACAATTCCATGGGGTCCTTGAGTCCATATATGAGCTTGGTTTGCCATTGGCTAGGTCAAACAGTCAAAAATTGCCTTTGTGCAGTCAAAACCCTAAAAATGACCATTTTGCCCTTTTGGTGATCTGATCAAATTTCTTGTGGAATTGTGATCCAAACTTGACCAAATGGTTCCAATGAATTCATAATGTTGATGTGGGTCAAATTTCATGGGGTTTGGCTGTCAATTGACCACAGTTGACTTTTTCCCCAATACAACTGATTTCTAGGTCAACTGTCCAATTGACTGGGCAAAGTTTGGAATCAAGACTTGAAACTTGGTACGGATAAACTTGTGAGTCCAAAATGAAGCATGGAAGTCATCTTAGGCATTTTAGGTCAAAACATCTTTGTGCAAACACAAACCCTAATTTGGGTCAACAATGCAAGGAGGAGTCTTGAGCAGAGGAAATCCTAACTGGATCTTGAGCTCTAAGAGTCTTGTGGTGAGAAAATATTGAAGAAAATGGAGGGAAAATTTTGGGGTGCAACAGACACCTACTCTGAGATGCTAAAAATTCAGACACCGACTATCCTCAAGAACGAAGACTAGAAACAAGAACACTTAGATGCCAACCTAAGCGAATGTTTAGCCTTAACACCCGATCCTGACTCAACTAATAAGAAGCCCGACATAGAACTTAAAACATTACCTGAAGATCTTAGGTATGAATTCTTAGATAAAGAACTCGAACGACCAGTTATAGTCAATGCCGAATTAGGAGAGATCGAAACCGAAAAACTTCTTAGTGTGTTAAGGAAATATCCAGCCGCATTAGGATATAATATAACAGACCTAAAAGGAATAAGCCCTTCTCTCTGTATGCACCGCATTATGCTGGAGGAGGACTGCAAGACTTCTAGAGAACATCAAAGACGAATAAACCCTATCCTAAGTGAAGTAGTTAAGAAGGAAGTGCAAAAACTACTAGAGGCAGGCATCATATACCCAATATCAGATAGTAACTGGGTCAGCCCAGTTCATGTGGTGCCTAAGAAAGGAGGTGCTACAGTTATAACAAATACAAAAGGCGAATCGGTAGCACAACATACGCAAACAGGATGGAGAATGTGTATCGATTATAGGAAACTAAACAAAGCTACGCGCAAAGACCATTTCCCATTACCGTTCATTGATCAAATGCTCGAGCGTTTAGCAAAACATTCCCAATTCTGCTATCTTGATGGATATTCAGGATTCTTTCAAATTCCCATTCATCCTGACGATCAAGAGAAAACTACGTTCACATGAATCTATGGTACCTTTGCATACCGGAGAATGCCATTTGGACTATGTAATGCACCTGCAACTTTCCAACGATGCATGATGGCGATCTTCGCAGATTTCTTAGACGGAATCATGGAAGTATTCATGGACGATTTCTCTGTCTGTGGAGAAAGTTTCGACGGATGTCTAACAAATCTTGAATTAGTACTGAAACGATGTGTTAATGTCAACCTAGTGCTCAACTGGGAAAAATGTCACTTCATGGTGAGACAAGGAATTGTGTTGGGTCACATTGTATCAAACAGGGGGATTGAAGTTGACAAAGCAAAGATCGAAATTATCAAAAACCTTTAACCACCCAAAACAGTTAGAGAAATACGAAGTTTTCTAGGACACGCGGGTTTTTACCGATGTTTCATAAAAGATTTCTCTAAAATCAACAAGCCACTTACTGAGTTATTAATGAAAGAGGCTGAGTTTATTTTCGACGATAAATGCCTGAACGCATTCGAGACACTAAAGGAGGCCTTAATATCGACACCTATTATGCAACCTCCTGATTGGAATTTACCATTTGAAATAATGTGTGATGCGAGCGATTATGATGTAGGCGCAGTCCTAGGATAACGCAAAGAAAAGAAGCTTCACGCTATCTACTACGCAAGCAGAACGCTTGATCCCGCACAAATGAATTACGCCACTACGGAAAAGGAACTCTTAGTTGTGGTATTCGCATTGGACAAATTTCGTTCCTACTTAGTAGGCGCTAAAATCATTATTTATACGGATCATGCTGCGATTCGATACTTACTAAGCAAAAAGGACGCCAAACCGCGATTACTCAGATGGATCTTACTCCTACAAGAGTTTGACTTAGAAATAAAAGACAAAAGAGGAACTGAAAACGTGGTAGCTGACCATTTATCGAGATTAGATGGAATCCAAACCGAGAGTGTTCCCATAAACGAAGATTTCCCTTATGAACGCCTCATTGCCAAGCTAGAGACAAACCCTACCGACAGTTTAGGTCCACACAGTGAAACTTTCACAACTGCGGTAGTAAAATCCATTTGTACTAATACCACATTACCATGGTACGCTGACTTCGTCAACTATTTAGCTGCCGGTGTTTTACCACCTGATTTGACGTACCAACAGCGGAAGAAATTTTTCCATGACCTTAAACACTACTTTTGGGATAAACCATTAATCTTTAAAAGAGGCGTCGATGGTATCTACCGTCGCTGCGTTCCTAATGATGAAATAAACGACGTCATTTCCCATTGTCATTCCGCCCCTTATGGTGGACACGCTAGTACATCGAAAACCTGTGCAAAAATACTTCAAGCTGGTTTCTTTTGGCCTACCTTATGGAAAGACGTCCACGTAGCAATTATGAACTGCGATAGATGTCAACGCACAGGAAATATATCTAGACGTGACAAAATGCCGTTAAAAGGAATCCTCGGAGTAGAAGTTTTCGATGTGTGGGGAATTGATTTCATGGGACCTTTTCCCGCATCCTTTGGAAATAAATATATTTTGGTAGCCGTCGACTATGTATCAAAATGGATTGAAGCCATCGCCGCACCCACAAATGATACACGTGTGGTACTAAAACTATTCAAGAACATTATCTTCCCACGATTCGGTGTACCAAGACTAGTGATCAGCGATGGTGGCTCACATTTTATCTCCAGAATCTTCGAAAGGTTACTTTCCAAATATGGTGTTAAACACCGCATAGCCACACCATACCATCCTCAAACAAGTGGACAAGTGGAAGTGTCAAATAGGGAGATCAAACAGATACTTGAGAAAACCGTAGCCACATCCAGAAAAGATTGGTCCTCCAAGCTCAACGATGCTCTCTGGGCATATTAGATAGCTTTCAAAACTCCTATCGGAACAACGCCGTTCAAGTTAGTTTATGGAAAATCTTGTCATTTACCAGTAGAATTAGAACATAAAGCTTATTGGGCGATAAAAAGCCTTAACTTAAACTATAAGAGTGTTGGGGAGAAACGAGTGTTAGATATCTATGAACTAGAAGAATTGCGTTTAGACGCTTATGAAAATGCTAAAATCTATAAAGAACGAACAAAAAAATGGCACGATAAACGTATCTCGCAGAAAGACTTTAAGGAAGGAGACATCGTACTCCTATTCAACTCTAGACTAAAACTTTTCCCGGGAAAATTACGTTCCAGATGGTCCGGACCGTTCGAAATTAGCAAAGTTTTCCCAAGTGGCGCGATATAAATTAAAGGTAGTTCTATCGAACCATTCATTGTTAATGGCCAACGCTTAAAACACTATTTTAACGTCGGAAATATCGACTTCTCGGCTTATCTTCAGTTAAGTGAGCCGCCTACCCCATTACCTAACTGAATAGGTACTTACTGTCGAGCCGTCGACATAAAATAAAGGCGTTTCGTGGGAGGCAACCCATGTTTTACTTTAATTATTTTTTCTGCTTTAATGTGCTTTTCTTTTTCTTAATTTTTAAAACATTTTCATTATTGCATTTCTTACTCTTTTCTATTTTTCTTCTGTTTTTATTTCTCCCTTTCATTTTTATTTTTATTTTTAACTTTGGCAATTTCCTAACTCGAAAATACTTACTTAATTTCCTTTTCTTTCAAACATTTATCAAATATTTTCAGGGGGGTATTTCTTTTTCTTTCACATCTCGCACTATGGATTGTGCTAACTTCATGAATGTCAAATTGCGAAGCCGACACCAGAGAAGACAGTTTACAGACCTGGGTGAACGGGAGATGTGTCCTACTATATATGCAGATGATCATGCTATGGCTGCCCTTGGCATTCGCGAGAGTGTCATGTACCTGCTGCACCAGATTGGTTGGGACACTGCTCCTATCCGTCGAAGGTTTTGTACCTACAAACGGCTGACTCTGGAGTTTCTCAGCACCTTGAGTTTCATTCCAAATCACGGAATGGGATTCAACCGTGGGTTAATTACATTCAGAATGTTTAACATGGATTACACTTACAACCTGCGGGAGTTTAGCCAACTGCTTGGGTTCCCTTTTGGACCCGATGTTATCAGTATGACACATGAGAACCTTTTGCCCGTATCTGAGCTTGACTTTTTCTGGGGAAGCATAGCTGGTGTTAACCATCCTGAGCCGTCAGATCTGTACTCTGAATGCATTCATAACCCGACTATCAGGTATTTCCACAAGATCATAGCCCACACTATCTTCGGCAAACAGCAAAATGTCACCTCTGTATCCCGCGATGAGCTGTTTATTATGTATTGTGCATCTCAAAACCGTCCGGTGAACGGTGCAGCTTATATGCTCGCTAATATGGAGCGGATCATCGAAAATACAAATGCACCTATCTTGTTGGGTGGGTTAGTTACCATGCTATCTAATGCCATTAGACTCCGCCGGCCTATGCTCGGTTCTGCTCCACTTTATAGCATAAAGCCGATGGACATTGCCTTTTGTTTCAACACTAGCATGATTAGAAACCTTGGACCAGATTCATTTGACCTGCTAGTTAATCATCAGATCATCCATCATTTTAAGCTTCCGGACCCAAGAACCAATGTGCACAACCGGGATAACTGGCTGTTTAATCTTCACTAACCTGCTTCACCACCCTCTTCACCATCTACAGTTGACATTTATGAGGTTCCAAACACTGCAAATGCTGAAGAAGATCCTGCTACACCGCCAGGCTACCATGATCTCCCTGATCCTTGGGAACAGGAGGCTACTTTCGCCGAGACCGCGCCCCAGGCTCCCGAGGCTACTCCACCTCCACCTGCTGTTACCCTGGACTCCCTACATGAGGCTATTACGGACATGCGGGGCGAGCTGACTTCCTTCAGGGTGGACTTCATTACCTTCATAGACTTGGTGACTGATAAATTGGACTATATGCATCAACATTTGTTTCCACCTCCCCGTGGCTAGAGTTGCCATCGTTATTTCATTTCCTTCTCTCTTGCATTTTTACGTACAGTGAGGGATCTGTAAAGTTTCCGTGTGGGAGGGATTTTTAGTTTTGTTTTTATTTCAACATTATCATTTTATTTTATTTTTAGTTACTTTGAAACAGTTATCATGAATTTATTCATTTATTCAATTAACGTTTATTTTAATTTCTTTCCTAGTTTACTGTTTTATTTACTGTTACTGCTATGTTTATACGAAATATCTCTATTTCCTTTTATACTGGTAACTAGTATTACAAAAATCTAATTATTATATCACCTTTATATTAATACTCTTCTTAATTAAAATAATTAATTAAAACATTTCAAATAAACCAAAAAAAATATATAAATTCTTCAAAAAAAAAATCCAAATTCCAAGAAAAATAATAAACTCATCTCCAACGGTCCTGTAACGTTCTTCTTATTTATGACTTTGTCTGCGTTACGACCGTCACACCCTTGTGACGAGCGTAACGCACCTCTTTACTTCGTGACGAGCGTCACACCCCTGTGACGATCGTCACGCAGACAGAAACCAACGACTGTTATAGAGAACCGTTCCAACCTTCTTCCTTATAAACCCATTTTTCCTTCCTCCATTATCACCACACCACACGAAAAACCACCTATTCACTCCATTTTTCTTCCAATTTCTAAACTCCCAACACCAAATTAACATCCTTACAATCTCCCATTCTCACATTCCCAAATCAAATCCATTATCACCATGGCAAACAACCCAAACGCTCAAGTTATCAATTTCAGAATCGGCGAACCTGGGGAGAATCAACGAGCAAAGTATTAAAAATTCCAACGTCGAGGTCTCCAACCCACGAGGTATGTTGACATCGACTGCCTACGGAGTTTGGGACTACTCGACAGTGTCCACAGATTATTACAAAGCGTGGATTTGTGGAACCTCTGTCGCGAACCAAGACCAATCTACGAAACTCTTACTCTTGAGTTCTTGAGTTCGTTCGCTTACCTCACTCCGCCGGGTGTCACAAACCAACTATTAGGCGTGGCAAAATTTCGCATATTCGGCGTTGAACACCAATTGCCTCAATCCGACATCGCGAGGCTTATGGGATTTTGTTCGGACGAAGGTGCTCATTTTCGGGTACCGGATAGTTTTGGTGAGGAGGCTTTCAACTTGTGGCACAGTTTAACGAACATCCGTGCCGGATCCTACGACCACCTCAACGCCACCCACATCCACAATCCGGCCATCCGCTACTTTCATCACATTCTTAGTAACACCATCTTCGCCCGCGACAGAAACCATAAGCTCAACTCCAAGGAGCTCTTCTTTTTACATTGTGCGTTCACTGGGCAAAAGATAAATGCCGCCTCGTTCCTACTTGCTCACATCCACTCTATTTGTGCTAGAGGTGGAAAACCTTTCTATTTAGGAGGGCTGGTTACTTCAATTGCCATTGGTCTGAATTACGGTGCTGCTCTTGCAACCTTGCCTTCTATGGCACCGACTTTGCTAACCTTGGATCACTGCAAAGCCGCACACCTCATCTACGAGCGGGAAGACGGCAGATTCCACCCTGTAATCAGGAATACTGTCTATCAGAATATTATTTTGCCGAACAGGGACCGAATCGATCCAAGTAACCGAGCCAACTGGTTGTTCGACCCTGAAGTTCCCGCAGAGCCTGCACCTGCTCACGAAGACCAAGCTGCGGCCGCCGCAAACGACATACAAGAAGAGTTGGATAGTGCTCCGCCTGTCCACGACATCCCTGGATCCTCATCTGCACCTCCTCCTATCAATCTTGAAGACATCCTCCGCGCCCTCCACATGCAAAATCAAATGAATGCGGCGCTTGAAAGGAGACAAGCTGAGCAGTTTGAGTCTCTGTGCGCCCAAAACGCTCAGATCTTGACTGGGCAGTGAAACATGAATGAGAGGTTGGATGAGGCGCTGTCAGAGCTTAACGCCTTGAGGATAGATATGAACACCTATGGCTTCCAAGACACCGACGCTGAAGCCACTCCTACCAAATGCTCTCGCACCAGGAGCAGAGGACGTGGTCACCAGTAGTTTGTCTTTCTTTAATTTCTTTGTAATTTGTTTCATTTCTTTTCCTTTTGTAATTGTACTTCCCCGCATATATACCGCAACATTGAGGACAATATCGGATTTTGTGTGGGAGAGGTACCTTTCAATCTTTAATAAAACTAGTAAATTCTTCCGATATGTCTCGATTCAAATTCTTCGCTTTACTTTGCCATACCGAATTTTTTTTTATTTTCGCATTAGCCCGACATACCTATTTTAACAAAATCCCAGTTGAGGAAGCCGAAAACGACATAACAAGATCGATACGGTTCTGTCACCGTAGACTTCCTACTTACACGATCCGTTTCAATAACCATTATACCGATATCTGGAGTTTCAAGTCCTAGAAGTAACCCATAGTAGTTTATACTAGCAGTCAGCACCGTCTTGACACAAACCACGTGGAGAATCGATGAATATAAGTGTTTGATGCCTTCTAAAAAATTATCCTTCCTATCTCGCTGCTTAAAGAAAAGAAAACTTGTGTACCAGAATATACGGACACATATAAGAGCCGAGCAAATAATGAAGGAATCCAGTGTTGGTTGGTTCAGAGGTATCTGGTTCTGAACTCGGTAGGGCGTGCTACGGCCCGATCCCCCACAACCTCCAATTTGGATAACATATGTAGGGTTGCCACATTCATGTACCAGACCCCGTGCTAAAGGATCAAAGTCACTAATCGGTTACTCCACTACGTGCGTGCTAAGGCAAAGGGCTTAATGTGATTGCGCCAGAACGAAACCGGGTGAAATAGATACGAGGAACTCCGGCCAGAGTTATAACGGAACTGTTGGATAGCTCGTTTAAAATGGAAGTCTACGGATAAGCTTATTGCTTGCGTCATTAGCGTATCTTTAGTGTTTTACTCAAGTATTGGCCGAACCAACGAGGATTTCCCGAAACCACTTTAAAAATCCAAGGTATGTCATGCTTATGCGCTTACCAGAAAACTTGTCCGACCTTTCGAATGACTATTTGCTTGAGGACAAGCAAAGGTTTAAGTATGGGGGAATTTGATAACGAGAAAACATATCGTATAATTAACATGCTTTTTACCGATTTTATATTTCATTAAGTCGTCTAACCCCCGATTATTCCAAGATTATTTGTCTTTTTGTAGGTATAACACTTGTCGACTCAAACCAATGGAAAAGGACAAAATGAAGAAGGCTAGACGAAAAACAAAGAGAAAAAGAATAAAAAAAATACAAAGTTGGGACTTCTGGATAGGTGACGGTCGTCACGTCCCTGTGACGGGCGTAACACCCCTCAACATAAGGAAACGCTCGTCACACTCACCTGACGAGCGTAAGGCACCACTTCAGCGTGTGATGACCGTCACCCACCTGTGACGACTGTCACGCGCGTGAAGGAGGACGTTACGCATGGCTTGAAGACGTGGGCGTGAAGGGAAGACTAGTTCTCCCTGTTTCTACTGAATCTCCTATTTTATTGCCACCACTATGACTGCTCCTACAATTTCTCCATGAAGACTTCATCAAGAATTCAAAATTAAACTGCTGATTTTTCCTGCTATATATATGAGTACCAAGGCACAGTCCAAGGGTCGAAGAATTTTACTCAGAGCAAATATTCATTTTATTTTTACAGTTATTTCCAATTTGTTTGTTTTGCAATTCTGCTTTCAATTCCTTGTAATTTTCATTCAAGCCTTAGTTTCTATTTTTAAGTGTTAATTCTTCTTACAAGAATTAACACGAATTTCTACTGCAAGTCAAGCTCGAAGATTGGATTACTGTATTACCTCAAGATTACTATAGCATATGTAATTCCAGGTTTTTTATATTGCAATTATTATTTATTTAGTTTCTATAATATGCCATTTATTGCCATGAATTATATTTTAAACTTTATTACTGTTAAGTTAATTATGTCTGGCTAAATTATTAATACCGATATGTGACCGTAAGAACTGAAAGAATTCAATGATACCTTGGCCAAAAATATTCATAAAACAATTTCTGGTTTCCAATTTCCAATATTAATTTAACTATCCTTGTCACGAGAGTGAGAGGTTAATTAACACGATTTTGCCACGAGAGTGAGAAATTAATTAAGGCAAGAACCTGCATACGAGAGCTGGGGTTCAACCCAGATAGTGGTAACGAAGCATTGATTTTTAAATACACGAGAGTGTTTTAATAAATTAATTAAATTCAAATTGTTTTCAAAAAGTGTTATTAAATTTAAAGTGCATCCACTAGGTTTAGTAGCATGACTTATTTCATAAACACGAGAGTGTTTGTCTCAGGTTTTTAAACAATTAGCTTTTACCGAAATACTTTATAGGTCAAGCGATTCATCGAATTCCCTAAGTCCGATTATCACATACCGGTATAATTAGTACTATTACTTTTAAAACTAAATTGTCTCCCCTAAATATCGAATATTCATCGCTTAGTTAGACAAAACTGTAGCATTAGATCGTATGCGATTGATACACAATCTCTGTGGGTTCGATAATCTTTTAAAACTAGAACGACTGAACTATATACTTGCAGTTAGTATCCCGACAGACTTATAAAGTCCCGATCAGCTTAATGAATCGGGTAACAACGTTCTTGGTAACAGAGGCAAATGAGGTTGCTTCAACCCACTTCGTGAAATAATCGATAATGGCTAGGATGAAACGATGCTCATTAGAAGCAGTCAATTTAATTTCTCCAATCATATCAATGTCCCACATTGCAAATGGCCAAGGAGCAGTCAAAATATTCATAGGAACCGGAGGCACGTGTACTTTGTCAGCATAGATCTGACATTTGTGACAAGTTCTTGATGGTGATGGAAATCAGTTTCCACAATTGCCAACAAAAACAATCTCGTTAGTCCTGCTTCTCTACGCTCTATTCCAAAATTTTGGTTTCAACTTCTAGTGTCAAATCTCCACCCAAGAGAGAAAGATATGGAAACACTTACTTGGTATGAGAAGCATCTATTGTTATTCCTCACCTACAACATGAGATTTAATCTTCCTCTTACTATTTTCAACTTCTTGAAGAAAATAATAGAGACTTGTCGTGAGGAAAAGACTTTCCTCATACCTTATGGAAGAGTTCTTTCGATATTTTTCAATAAGTTAAGGATGGTTAGGGGGGATGTTGTAGTTGAGTGGACTGAGAAGTTTGAACTTGTTGAGTAGTTTTATTTGTTTGTGTTGTTGTAGTTGCTTTGGTGATGTTCTAGTTCCTATCAATAAAATATTTAAATGTTACTATTATTGTCTATTCTTGTTTAACCTAGTTTTTGTGTTATGTCGTTGAAAATAGTTAAAAATACGGCAAATCAGATTCAAAATGAGGTTCCTTATAACTATATTACCTCGGTTCTAAAACAAAAACGAGATAACATGTTTATTATTATTTTATGTATTAAAAAAGGTGCTAATTTATAGTTGTGCTACCTCGAATTTTTATAACACCGACATAACATGTTTATTATCTTATTAATAAAATAAAAAATTGTGTTCCCAGGACATATTCTCTTGTTTTTTAGCGTGTTAGACATGGAAGCTCCGTCATGAAATGTATTATTTATTGTAGTGGATACACTTAGGTGTTTGGTAGGCGTGTTTGGTAGGCTTGAAGCCATCGTATTTTGTTGTTTACATTCTTGTTCTTACCTTTGGATGTACCCTTAGGTTCATTTGGTTCATTTACAGCCAATGTAGACATTAGGTTTGTAAATCATGCATGCTAATATTATGTAGCTTTATTTTTATCCTAACTATAGGATCACCATTGTATGATAACATTAGGAATAAAATTTTCCTTAGATTTTTCATTTCCTTTTGCATCCATTAAAACTAAAATGTTTTCTTAATCAAATAAAGGATAAGTACGTAGATACCCCCATCTTTTGAGGGACCATCTAACGTACCCTCCTAACAAAAACATCTAACTTTACTCAAATCCTTTTTCAAGGCAAAAAATACTAAACAAATTAAAACTTTTCGCCTCCGGGCCGCCTTCGGGCTTTTCCTTTTGAAAACCTTTTCAGGTAAGAACATGTTAATTCCTTTCTACGACGACGAATGAGTCTCCAAAGGTCGAGCTGCAGTAGAATACGAAATTAGCATCGTTCATTAAAAAACACAAACAAACATAAACTTTTGAGCTGAACTACAACACTCTGATTCCTTAAAAGGGATACGTATGCATTAGGTTGCATGGCCTAAGCGAGCACAACTATTTAAAACCTTTGTTTTCCCTGTATAATTTTCTCATGCATTTCCCTTAGCTTGTAAATTTTAGATAGACACACTCTTTGGTTAGAACAACAAGAGTGGATCCCGTAGAGTACCACAGGCATGATGGGTGCTAATATCTTTCCCTTGCGTAACCGACTCTCGTACTCGTTTCTTTATCGCGAGACCTTGTTCTCGCTTACTTCAAGTTTACTCGATGTTTTCTTTTCCCTTCTTCAGGATAAATAATATTCGGTGACGACTTCATTGTTTGATATTTTTGTAGTTGCTTCAGTGTCCAAAGATTATACTTCAGATATAGATGGATTGAAGTGAAAGTTTTATCATAAAATATATTATTTATAGTAGTGTAAATTTATTCATAGTTTTAAAAATAGCTAATAAAAATTTCAAATAAAATATTAAAATTTTATTTTACTTACAGGCAAAAATGATAAGTAGGGGTGAAGTATAGAGATATGGAGTGAAACAATACGTTTTTTACTGGACAACAATTCGCATGGCCCGAATAAAAGGGTTCAATGACCCAAAAAAAGCTATATAAAGCCTTTCTCCGTAGAACTTCATGTTTGGCAAATGCTTACGAGAGAGAGCAAGAAGAAGCAGTTTCACGGTAACGTAAAAAACATTCAATTTGGAGTTATCTTGCTTTTCATATTTCTCATCTCGTATGAAGTATGTTAGGGTTTCAATTCCTCTTCTTTTCTTTATTATTTCATCATATTTAGGGTTTACAGTATAAATTTCGTTTAGCTTTATAGAATTCATGAATGAAGAATAAAGGAAATTGTTTCACTCCAAATTCAGTACAAGGTTGTTTCATGGAACGACTTTTTGTTTTTTTTTTTTCTTTCAAATTGATCTCAAGTTTGTATTGATGCAAGTTTATTGACTCTGTTATTGATTTTCAAATGTCACTCACTACTCAGTACTTCAAATTAGTATTTGTAAATTTCATGATCAATTATTCTACTGTTATTGATTTTCATTGCTGCTACTGGTAGTTTATTTTCACTTTATTGTGTTTGTTGTGAACGAGTTTTCAAAGAGAATCATCATATTCACTTTTTGTCCATGACAGGGGATAATTGTTGATTTGAGGAGCATGATGATCAATAGCAGTACAAGTACAAGTGTCTGTGTTCCTCCGTTCCCAATAAAAGAGGGAAAAAGAATGGGCGTAGAGCGGGCTGAGTTACCACAAGAAATCATTGAATTAATATCCAAAAGGCTCACAATCTACTCCGACTATCTCCGATTCCGATGCGTCTGTCGCACCTGGAATTCCTGTGTTCCCAAAACCCCTCTCCATCTACCACCTCAACTACCATGGCTCATTCTTTCTCACAATTCCTTCTTTGACCCATCCACCCACAAAATCCACCACCTCAATCTCCCTCTATCTGCATCTCCCCGCACTAGTATCTGCGGTTCTTCTTTTGGCTGGCTCGTCATTCTCCACCAAATCTCGGAGGTTCTTCTTCTCAACCCTATAACACACGTCAGTCTTTTTCTTCCTTCTCTCTACACTTTTCCAAAGTTTGTTAGAGAAGGTTTGGGTTATAACCTATTCCTTAACAAAGTTGTCTTGTCGTCTAGCCCCTCGCTTTGCGACGACTTCGCTGCATTCGTCATTCTTAATTGTAGACAGTTAGCGTTCTGTAGAAAAGGCTATGATTCTTGGGTTCTCTTCAATGTGAACGGAAATCACCTATGGGTGGATGTT
The DNA here is from genome assembly GCA_948472305.1 of Vicia faba. NCBI lineage: Eukaryota > Viridiplantae > Streptophyta > Magnoliopsida > Fabales > Fabaceae > Vicia > Vicia faba. Next base: position 1,330,202,834 of record OX451737.1, on the reverse strand, counting down.
GTATCCAAAAACGGTTTGTTTTATGTTGTGAGCACAAAAGGAATGATAGCGGTGTGTGATGTTGAAGGTCCTCGAGTCTCCATAATTGAGATGACAAGCTCTGTCAATTTATCGAAGGAAACTTTCTGTGTTATGTTTTCCGGGGAGGACATGTTGTTGGTCTCTCAGCGTTTACTACAAGGTGTATCTCACAGAGAAAGATTTCGAATTTTGAAGATGGATTGGAATATGCTAAATTGGAAAGAAATTCATACTTTGGGCGAAAACATGTTGTTTGTAGGGTCGAGGTCTTCTGTTTCTTTTTCTACTGTTGATTTTGGTGGATGTCCTCCAAATCGTATCTATTTCACTAACAATGTTTTTCGGAAAGACAATTTGGGCATCATTAGTTTATCAGATGAAAGTGTTGAGCTGTTGGCCCATTATACACTAACTTATGATGTTCGATTAGGATGTCCAATTTGGCTTACACCAAATCCGCAATGAGCTAAATATCCCAATGTTGTATGTTTAGCTAACTGCTATTGTTTTTGCTATTGTTTTTGCTATTGTTTTTATGAGTTCCCTCCTATGAGGTGAGAAAAGTTACTCTTATTTATGATTCACAGCTTGTTTACCATATATTGATGATGAAGACTACACTCACTATATTGAGTCCTAACACTTCAAGATGTGTTGCTTTTACAGATGACGGAATACAAATTCAAAATGAAAAATAATGTCAAAATTGCAGCATAGCAAGATGTAGGTGACTACTTAAATACTCTGGCTTGTATTCTATTTTTCGTAGTAATGAATTTTTATGGTGATATGTCTTACCAAGATCATGGTTGCACTTGCAGAAACCTAGTTTACCTTAAACTTGTCTTGTATTTAAATGCTTTGGTGAATTTTGGCATTCTGATGTTAAGAAGATAATCAAACAGTAAACGCTAAGGGAGCGCGGAAGTTAAATTATGTGTTTTAGACTTAAATCATCTATGTTTTACTTTTATGAGTTATTATTGTTTCCTTGACATGTAGAAAGTTGAGGATTATGCACACCATTTATCCACCTAAAACCTTAAGGTGATAGGTGATAGATGAGTGAATTCTCCTACTTATAAATGTAAGTCGTGAGACTATTTTTCCACTTACTCAGATTGCATGTCTATGAGAATTCAACGTAAAAGCCAATTTGCATAAATATTTTAAATTTAGATTACCTTTGTTTGGTCCAAATAGTATATCATGTGTAGATATTTGCTATGGCAGAATAGTACTTTATACTGATAACAAATAGTATGAATTAAGATTTAAATGGTAAAGCAAAGCAAATCAAATAAAGAAAATTAAAACCTAATCTTAATAGAAAAACAATAATGTATTACTAGAGAAAAGAATTCCTTCTAGAAAGTTGTTACGATAAAATAATTTGTAAGGACTCTATCCCTAAAACTGATCCTAATAGTCCTATTTATCATTTTTGCTTTATTATTCGTAGCTTCTGAGGAATTTATTCAACAACTTTCGTATTTGGATTTAAGCTAGAAACTTTCATTCTCTTTGGATTACCGAAACTTTCATTCTCTTTGGATTACCGAATTAAAACAAAAGCAATAAAAACGATAGTAAAATGTGTTAGAACAAGCACAAAACCTTGTATGTGAATCAATGGAGATGATGGATAATTTTGGTGAAATTAGAGGATTGGGGAAGATAAAGTTTAGAGAGAATAGAGATTAATTGAGAGGGTAAAAAATCATATGGCATTAAATCCATTCAACATGTTACAAAATGTATATATAGTGCCTGCTAACACTAAACAAAGTAACAAAACAGAGTTTCCTGCAGTATACTGGCAGCTTTTCCAAAATAGCTTCTCAAATAAGCTATTCTCCAAAAACACTTCAAAACCAATTACACTGCATTTGACTTATTCTAATCATTCAACACACCACCTTAAGTCAAATGCTCAATGTTCTTCATGCCCAACCTCACCACGAGTCGCTTGAAAACATCATTCGTAACCGCTTTCGTCAACAAGTCCGCGACCTGTTCTTCACTTCTGCAGTAGCTCAAACGTAACTGTCCAGAACTTACTAAATCTCTCAAGTAATGGAATCTCATCTCAATATGCTTGCTCCTCCCATGTGCTATGGGATTCTTAGCAAGGTTGATGGCTGAAACATTGTCCACCAACAGCAGAACAGCTCCTCTCGTGTTGCTGTCCAGCTCACGCAGCAGGTTCACTAGCCACACAGCTTGGCATGCACATAACGAAGCTGCGATATACTCCGCCTCACAAGAAGAGAGAGCAACCACCGGCTCCTTTTTAGAACACCAAGAGATTGGTGCTCCTCCGAACATAAAAACATAACCGGCCGTTGATTTCCGATCGTCCTTATCTCCGCACCAATTGGAGTCGGTGTATCCGAGTAATTCGCAACTTTTGCCCATGTCACTTGCAGGAAATAAAATCCCACAGCCAAGAGTACCTTTCACATATCTAAGGATCCTCTTAACCGCTGCCAAGTGTGATACCTTCGGCCTCTCCATGAACCTACTTGCAATACCGACACTAAACGCTAAATCTGGCCGCGTATTGCACAAGTAACGCAATGATCCTATCAATCTCCGGTATTGAGTAGGATCCACATCTTGCTCATCTTCACTCTTGGACAGCTGTAAACGTGCCTCGGCTGGTGTTGTGGCAGCATTACAATGCTCCATATCACACCTCTTCAAAATCTCCATTGCATACCTTCTTTGATGCATGAGCAGTCCCAACTTTGTTTTTTGGAACTCTATGCCTAAGAAGTATTTCATAGAGTCAAGATCACTCATTTCAAACTCCCCCATAAGCTCTTCTTTGAACTTTGAAATGTACTTTTCACAACTGCCCGTAATCAACAAATCGTCCACATAAAGACAAAGTATGATTACTCCTTTGCTTTTATCCGACTTCACATACACACCGTGTTCGGATACGCACTTCTTGAAACCAATGTTGATAAGAAAAACATCTATGCGTTTGTTCCAAGCTCTTGGAGCTTGTTTCAAACCATAGAGTGCCTTCCTTAATTTGTAGACCCTTTCCTCTTGATTTTGTATCACAAAACCAGGTGGCTGTCCAACATACACTTCCTCATCCAATGGACCATTCAAAAACGCCGATTTGACGTCCATTTGATATAACGACCAGCTGTTGTTATTTGCAATCGCAACAACTAACCGGATGGTTTCATGCCTTGCAACCGGTGCGAATACCTCATCAAAGTCTATGCCTTCTTTTTGCAAAAATCCCTTTGCTACCAATCGAGCCTTATGCTTGATTATCTCGCCTTTCGGATTTGCTTTTACTTTGTAAACCCATTTCACACCAATCGCCTTTTTACCTTTCGGTAAATCAACCAACACCCAAGTATTGTTCTTCTCAATCGATTTCAACTCTTCCTTCATTGCACACATCCATTTTGGATCGCTTAATGCCTCCTCCGTATTTACCGGTTCGGATTCGGCCATTAAAGCGAAATGAATAAGATCACCATCATTGTTGATCTCACTATCTCGGAACAGTTCACAATCTCGGAGTCTTTGAGGCATACCTCTATGCCTTGTTGGTCTACCCTCATTCACAACATTGTTTTCAGCTGCTGTAGGTGCTGGTACAGCGGCATCAGACAACTCCGGATCAGAGATTTCAAAAAACTGCTGCTGCTGATTTTCTGCTGCTGTTTCTGCACTTTTGATTTCATCAAAAGTCACGTCCCGGCTTATCACGATCTTCCGATTCTTCTCATCAAACAGCTTGTAACCACCAGTAGAGTGATATCCAACAAATATCAACTTCTCACCTTTATCATCCAACTTCTTTCTAAGTTGATTTGGTACATGACGATATGCAATCGATCCAAAAACACGCAAATGAACCACACTCGGTTTGAAACCACTCCAAACCTCTTCCGGTGTGATTTTCTCCAGCTTCTTAGTAGGACACCTATTCAACAAGTAGGTGGCTGTAGATACGGCCTCACCCCACAATTCTTTAGGTAACTTCTTCCCACAAAGCATGCTACGCACCATGTTCATTATTGTACGATTTTTCCTCTCGGCAGCCCCGTTTTGTTGAGGCGTATATGGAGGCACCACCTCACGCACAATACCCTCAAGATCACAAAACTTCCCAAACTCACTAGAGGTATATTCACCTCCACCATCCGTTTTGAGAATTTTGAGCTTCCGACCGCTTTGACGCTCCACCATGGATTTGAAACTCTTGAACACTCCAAACACCTCATCCTTTCTCTTGATAAGATATGTCCAAAGCTTCCTACTAAAATCGTCAATGAACGTAACAAAATATCGATTGCCGCCATAAGTCTCTACTTGCATCGGTCCACAAACATCGGAATACACCACCTCAAGTAAGCCTTTGGTTCTTCGACCCGCATCCTTGCTAAACACATTCTTGTGTTGCTTACTCTTCACACATTCCTCACACAATTCTGTCGGAACACTAATATGTGGCAGCCCCGTTACCATTCCACTTTGTTGCAACATCTTAAGATCCCTAAAGTTAAGGTGATCAAGACGGTAATGCCATAGCCACTCCTCTCTACTTGCCGCGGTAGCTAAACAACGATGCTCCATAACCTTTAACTCAACCTTAAAAGTTCTGTTGGCAGCCATCGGTGCTTTTAGAATCAACACACCATTTGAATCTAAAACGCGTAACATCTTATTCTCCAATCGAATTAAGTACCCTCTTTCAAGCAATTGGCCAATGCTTAAAAGATTGCACTTAATTCCCGGTATGTACAAGACATCTTTGATCCTCGACTGTCCTCCATTCTTCCTTCCGATCAAAACATCTCCTACCCCTTCGGCGCTTAAAGTAGTGTCGTCGGCAAACTTGACTTTACTCTTTGTCGCTTGATTGATTTGCACAAACCAATCCTTTCGACCCGTCATATGTGTTGAACAACCGGAATCCAAGTACCACTCATCTTTACTTTGAACTTCATCACGCATAGTAAGTAATGCATTTCGATCCAAATGCATTTTTCCACCACTTTCCGAAACTGTACAGCTGCTGTCCAGCAGACTATCACCACAGTAGCTGCTGTCCGGAACATCAACAATGCCATAATTCTCTTCCGTAATCATCACAAGAAGGGTATCTTCATCATCTACCTCTTCCCTAGCAACCTTCGCCTCATCCGCATCCTTTTCCTTGCGTTTTGAGCGACATTCTTTCGCAAAATGCCCAAGCTTTTGACAATTATAACACTTCACAGAACTTTTGTCAAACGGTTTGTGGGCGCTTTGATTACCATCTTTGGAGCTTCCTTCACCCTTTGAATTTTGTGGATATTTTCCACCAAAATTCTTCTTATTTTTAGAAGTCCACTTCCCTTTCAATCTATTGTTCTTCTCATGTAAACGCGCTTGCAAAGCGATCTCCGCTTTGGCTTTGTCGGCACTTCTCTCATCCATCCTTTGTTCATGCGCCTCTAACGAACTTTGCAACTCATCTTTGCTCAAAGTTGTTAGATCCTTTGACTCCTCAATAGCCACAACAATGTTATCGAAACGTGATGTTAACGAACGCAACACTTTCGATACAACATTCTGCTCAAGGATCGTTTCGCCACATGACTTGATTTGGTTGACTAACCGGGTAATGCGCGTTATGTAATTGTTGATCGTTTCTTTGTCCTCCATTTGCGTTAACTCGAATTGACGTTTGTAAGTTTGTAACCTTACCACCTTCGCTTTGACGGCACCGGCATACGCTTTCTCCAAGATTTCCCATGCTTGCTTCGCGGATTCACAATCACCAACCTTCTCGAAATTGTCGTTATCAACACAAGAGTGAATCAAGAATAGGGCTTTGTAATCCTTTTTCTTTTCTTCCTTGTGTGTAGCCCTACGAGCATCGGTAGCATCTGCCCCTAACGGTGTAACTCCATTGATGACGATCTCAAGAACCTCTTGATAACCAAACAGAACCTTCATTTGTTTCGCCCATTTGTCGTAGTTCTTCGAATCAAGAATTGGGAGATTGGTGGGAATTCGATCATTGGAAACGGTAGCCATTGTTGGTGTTGCAGCGGATTGGGATCAATAACCAATGCTCTTGATGCCAAATGTTAGAACAAGCACAAAACCTTGTATGTGAATCAATGGAGATGATGGATAATTTTGGTGAAATTAGAGGATTGGGGAAGATAAAGTTTAGAGAGAATAGAGATTAATTGAGAGGGTAAAAAATCATATGGCATTAAATCCATTCAACATGTTACAAAATGTATATATAGTGCCTGCTAACACTAAACAAAGTAACAAAACAGAGTTTCCTGCAGTATACTGGCAGCTTTTCCAAAATAGCTTCTCAAATAAGCTATTCTCCAAAAACACTTCAAAACCAATTACACTGCATTTGACTTATTCTAATCATTCAACAAAATGGAGATAAAACTAAGTAAAAATACTGAATTAATCACGATATAAAGTAGGTTTATCATGCTTTTGCACTCAGCTTCTTTATTGGATCTAGGGAGTGAGATCAAAATGGGCAGTGCCTTGAAGATAGTGAGGTGAATGCATAAATTGATATACTCTATCTATTAACTAGAAAAGTCAAATCATGTCTTGTTATTGTTACCCGCTAATCGACATGAATAAGGAAGAATCACCAACCTCTGAAAAGTCTTCAGATGAAATTTTGGCGTAGCGACCATGGGATCTCCTTTATGGAGAAGATTTTGGATTTATTTAGTTTGAGTGAGGCTAATGTTGGCGGGGAGGTAGTTAATGGAATTCCTTTGATACTAGTTTGGTCTTTGCAGGCTGTCAGGTGAGTTTATTGTGAATTAGGGCGGCATATTATTCTTCCATTTCCTTTTCATAACATGGGGAAGCAATATGTGTTCTAATGGAGTTGGATACAATATATAATTCAATGTAGTGTAGCCAAACTTGACATTAATGTTCAAAAAATCTATGAACTGAATCGAACTGTTAAATTGAATTGAACTGAAGTTAAAATAATCAAATCATTATATTTGGTTAGTGAATTGAACCACTATTTTATTAACGGTTCTAGAATCGAACCAAATTAAAATTAACTAAACATAAATCAAAATTGAACCATTAATAAACATGAAAATTAAACTCTATCTTTGAAATTGAAAACACCACTTTCATGATAAGCTATTTCGTTTGGAGAGCTAATAACATCTGAAAAGTGATTATGAAAATAAGCGCTTTTGCACGTTCATGAGGCTTACGCTACTACCACTTTTGCGTTTTTTTCCAGTTGAAATCGGGTTACTACAGAGTGAATATGCCTTTACGTTTGGAGAATCACTTTTGGGGAGGTGATTCTAAAAATCACGTTTGACTGTGTTCCCGCTTAGATTGGTTTGTGAGTTTGATTGTTTCGTTCCATTACCAAATCATAAGCTCCTCACGTGCATAGGAGCGCTTTCAATCGTTTACATCAGATTATTCATCTTCTCTACAACTTCACATTTTCTCTACATCTTCTATTTCCGTTAATTTCTATGTCTTTTTTTATTCAATGGAATCTAGTAACATGTTTTTATTCAAATACTTTAGTATTTATTGAATATATGGCTTTAACTTGAATGCCCATTAACTGTTTGTTAAAATGTTTCTTCCAACTGTTCCTATATATTCTAATATTTTAGATTTTTTTGGTTACTTCTGGGAAGTGGGATTGTACGAATGTCTTTTCTTAGAGATATGTTTCTTCCAATATTTAAAAGTTACATGAAATTTAGTAAATTTCGTAATGTTGACTGAGAATATTGCAATTTTTTGTAATGGTTTTGTTTACGACGTTACAATCATTTTCTGCTGCGATGAAACAATATCCTTCCGTTGGAATAAAAATAGTATTGATACCTCTTATAGTGATTTGCAAACAATTTCAGTGACATTAATTTCTACTGACAAGTGTTTCATGGATTTATTCTTTATCAATTGAACTTTGACGTGCTTATTATCAATTATGGATGCTCAAAATATATGAACCAGTAAACCTTAATATCCATATGCAAGGACAAATCTTCCATCTGATGTTTTGTCTCTGCAGGTTTCTGAACTAGCACATATTTTTTTTGTTGAGAAATCTTGATTTTTTATTTATTTTCAATTTATAAGCCTTGGCGTTTTGATTCAGGACAAAATAATTGTAATTCCACTAATACTTTTTTTGTTGTCCAAGCATATTTATTTTGAAAAAGGTTTTGCAGGTGGATAAGTTTAACATCTGCTTGTTTGTTGTTTTTATAATTTCTAGCAGTCATTTCGAACTTGTTTCCTATTTTATTTCTTGTGCTTAGATAACTGTGAGGTAGCTTTAATACAGAAGTTGCTGGTATTTGTTTTGTTAAGTTTTTTGTTGATCAATTTGTGGTTTACTATCAAAGTATTAGGCTTTTTCTTAAGACTTCAGTGCTACTTCAGTGCTTCTTTATATGTCGAAACCAATTGCGAAATAAATGATGTTTATCAAAATAACTCATTAAAGTAAGCCATAGTTTCTATTAATGGTCCCATTTTGAAACTTTGAACTTCCAGTAAAATCATAACAGTAGTTACGCTCCATAATGCAAAGCCAGTTTATTATATGCAATAATAATTTCCCAAAGACAGAATAGTAATTGATGACAATCCCCTATTTGGAAATTCTTGTTGGTGATTATCATGTATGGGGATTGAGAAAGGTTAGGAATAGAAATGTTTTTTTGGTGGATTATTAGGGATATAACATGACTGCAAATTACGTGTTTGATGGAATGATTCAATCGATTTCAGTAGGTTCTGCGTTTAATTATGGATTGTTTTCGAACAATGAGAGTGTTTTTTGTTGGGGCGATGAGACTAGCAATAAGGTGATTAGTTTGATTCCTTTGAAAATGAAGTTTAGAATGATTTCTGCTGGCGGGTTTCATGTCTGTGGAATCTTGGAAGGGGTGAATTCGAGAACTTTTTGTTGGTGGAGAAGCGTGAACATTGAGGAGCAGATTTCAGTGACACATGTAAGTGGTGAAGGAAATGTTGATTTGGCTCCGAATGATATTATGATTTTTGTAGTGGGAGGAAGGTTTCATGCTTGCGGAATAAAAAGCTATGATTATAGAGTTATTTGTTGGGGATTTATCATCAAACCAAGCACTTCAGTTCCTAGTGAGGTTAAGGTTCATGAGATTACAGCTGGTGATTATTTTACTTGCGGAGTTCTTGTTGAGAGAAAACCACTTAGGTCTGTTTGTTGGGGCATCGGTTTTCCTATGTCTCTTCCTTTACCGATTTTACCAAGACTATGCAAGCCTTCTCCATGTCCTTCTGGTTTCTATGATTTTGATCAACAAAAGGGTCTTTACGAGTCTCCAAATTCCAGTTTTTGCAAGCCATGCAGTGGTGATTGTCCTGTTGAAATGTATCCAAAAAGTGGATGCAATTCAGAATCTAACATACTGTGCGAATATAATTGTTCTCCCTGTTCTTCACTCGAATGCTTCTTATAATTGTTTGTCTTGTTCTTCACTCGAATGCTTCTTACCAGCAAAGTGTTGAAAATCTACATGAGGTTGTCCAGGCAAATTAGTGACAAGATCACTACCATTATCACCAGAGCTCCTCAATTTTCTTCCACCAATATAATGCCTATGTGATGATGATCTAGATGAAACGGAAGGGTTAAAAGATAGTACAAAAAGTAAAATAACCATAGAGTAGTAGAAACTCCTCATCTTTAATATTAGATTATTTTTGGGTGAGAGATTTGCTACTTTTGATTGGAAATGAAATATTGGTTGAAAGACAAAGAGAACTAGATGGCTATTTATACTAACTTGAGACTTGAGAGGGTACACTATGGGTCTATGGCTCATAATAGGTAGATAGATGTTTAGGAAAAGTAGATAGGATGATACAGAGAAACCTACCTAACATTGATAACACTACCTTTAATTATATCTCTTTATAGCTCTCTTTTTAAATTTAGTTGGTTGAAGATGTTGTGTGATGTTTGACATTCATTTTAAGTGTAGCTTCTAGTTCTAGTTCTAGTTCTAGTTCTAGACCATGCTAATTTATCTTCATGCATGGATGTTTACATTATACATCAGTGGGATCATTAATATAAATGTGATGGAGAATATGGATGGTTATGTAACATTTGATTTAAATGTAACCGATATTTGTTTGTTTATGTAATCAACTCAGTTTTGCTTGTCTTGCATTGTTTCTTATGATGATATGTTACTTTATGGTTTTAGTTCTAATTTTGTTATTGTTTTTTATTAAATAGATGATAGAGAATGTAAAGCATATAAGTCTTACAACTTCATCTAGCACTCATGATGAAGCTAAATTGCCACCACATCCCAAAGAAAAAAGCGTCAATTGCGGTCTGATATGTGGAACCACTTCACCGCGGTGGAAGATGATGAGAAAAAGGCTAAATGTCAATATTGTGGAGTCTTAATTAAGTATAGTAACGGAACAAGTGGTATGCAGACTCATCTAGGTAAATGAACTGCTTATGATCATGATAAAACCCAAGCCACCCAACCAAACAAAAAGAGAAAAACCAATTCAGAAGGGAAAGTAGTTTGTTCGCCAAGCTATTCTAAATTTGATCAAGAGGAGTGTCGAGTGCTACTTGTGAAAAACATCTGTGTGTTGTGAGCTTCCATTCCGTTTTGTGAAAAATGAAGTCTTTAGAAAGTTATTAATCACTTTGCAGCCTCGGTTTTATATCCCATCACGGTCTACGTTGAAGCGTGATATTTGAGCGCTCTACCTTGAAGAAAAGGAGAAATTGAAAAAATTCTTGTCAAATTGCGGAAGAGTTTGTTTGACTACTGAGACTTGGACTTCAACTTAAATTTAAGTTACATGAGTTTGACCGTGCATTTTATGGACAGTTACTGGAAAATGCATAAGAAAATCATCAACTTTTGTTAAATCACGGGGCACTCGGGTCACATGATTGGAAAATATGTTGATGATTACTTAAGAAGTTAAGGGTTGAGTCAAATCTTGAACATAACGGTTGACAATGCTTCGACAAACACCACCATATTAAGTATCTTAGCATAAGAATGGGGTCTTGGAGTAATCTTGTTTTGAATGGGGAATATGTTCACATGCGTTGTTGTGCGCATATCTTGAACTTGATTGTAAAATCTGGATTGTGAAATCTTGTAATATTTTTTTTATAAATATTTTTAATATATTTTATTACATAATTTTTTAACTTATTCAGAATCAAAATCACAAAATAATACAAATCAAAATCGCAAACTTAAATAAACAACTTATTTACAGCTTATAATACAAGTGCTTATAAAAATAAGCACTTATGAATAAGCTTGTATAAGTCATTTTTCATCTTGAAGAACTTATAAGATAAGCTAAAAAAGCTTATAAAAAATGTCATAAACTGTTTCGATATATATGTGTTATGAATAAACTTGTATAAGCCATTTTCATCTTGAAAAACTTACAAATTAAGCTTAAAAAAAGCTTATAAAAGTAATTACAACTTATGTCAATAGATAGGCGTTGTACCCCAATTTTTGCCTCTAAGATCCCTCATCATACTTTGTACATTTCGCACATAGCATTGGTCTCATGGTTATAAGATCGAAGCGCTTTGGCATTAGGGTTTCTCTCTCTGAATGGAGGCTATCGTCTTGCTCAAAATTGATTCAACTGGTGCTCTCATTTTTCTTGGTATGAGATTAGGGTTTTGGATCTCAAGCAGCATAGATGTCTTCGCTATCAGGTTTCCTCAAGATATAAATTTTTCTTCATCAAGGTTCTTTCAAGAAACAAAGGTATTAGGGCCTAACTCAGCCAGAGAATCAGGATTTCTCTTCATTTTGTTTGAGCTTGGTAGTGATTCTTCTATGGAGGTTTATTGAGTTAAAGTCTCACTTCAAGGCTACATTAAACACTACTCTTCCCTTACTGAAAGATTGCTTTGAGTTTTATAAAGTTTAGATATGTACCGTTGGGTAAGCTATGGGTTAGGAGCTCATTCAGCTCGTTTCATCAAATGGAAGTTGGTCGCTTCAAATGCAAGATGACTCGAATCTATGGATTTAATTGAGATTGAGGTACATAAGCTTCATTAGGTCATCTGACGCATCATGCATCATTAGTCAATAGTTTGGCTTGGGATCATGGATTTCGAGGAATTAGGGTTGTTGTATGGCTTTAAGGCTCTTATCTACGCACAAGTTTGTTTCGGTTGATTTTTCCATCAATAATTTGTTCGAACTAGGATTTTATTTCCTGGACTTCTTTATCATCAAACTACAGGGATATTCTCTCTCCTCAACATCAGGTTGCAATCTTTCTTCAATGCTTAAGAATATGGGTTTTCTTCTGTTATGCTTCAACTGGGGATCATTGGATTAGGGCTCGATCTTGTGGTTATCTTGAGCTTCTCCTTCTTCAACATTGTGGACTTGTTTTGAATGATACATTTTTTGGTTCTCATCAAATACTTGTTACTTCAATTGCAAGTTAACTTGGACTACTGAGAGAAATGACTATTGACTTGGATTCGTTGAAACTTCTAATCATGCTCAGAGTTAATATTGATTCAAGGTCTTATTAAGTTCATGACTTTGTTAATGGTAGATTCAAGATAGGGTCGGGAGAATCATTCATATGGCTTCAAGCAAGATTCATTCATTCAAGTATTATTCAAGGAGGATCTAAAATACGAATTCGAGATTCATCAAATCATCAATCCAAAAATGTCAAGATTCATTAAAAAAAATCAATAGTTCAAGGAAGAAATCAATATCATATTTCTAAATAAACCACTTAGTGCATCACTTTGGATATTTTACTCGCGCAATAGTCATCATTCAAGAGGGAGTCACATTCAGAACTTAAAGCGTGCAGAAAAATGGAGGAAATGGTAAAGGGACTTTATTTCTTAAATTTACAAGTCAATATGCAAGATACAAAAAGCCAAGACATGTTAGGGGAGTGCATTACAAGGAGAAAAACGATAAAGATATAAGGGAGTACAATTCCTTTACATAGTTAACCATCAGCCCTAATTTGGATCGAAACTCCTACAACCTATTTCATTTCAGCTTCGGTGTGGTCTTCATCATCTCAAATTGCTCCATGTTTATTGAACTCCCATGCTCCATAGCCGACAAGATCTTTTGCCTTAGCCCCCCTCCATGCTTCATCTATCATCAAAACCATATTGCCTTCAAAATTACCGCATATGGCTGGAATTTCTGAATCTTAAAATCAGGCTTGCATAAGTGTTTGACATAATTAGATCAAAGCAAATCAAAACAAAAAATGCAGAAAAGTTACAACAGTCCAAAACAGTATTCATCTAACTGAATTTCCAAGCCCCTATGAGTTCCTAACTTCCTAACCCTCACAATTAACCATAACAGAATTCAATCAACAATTGTCCAAACAGAACCCATTCAAAACAGTCCCAACAAACTAACAGAATAAAAAAAAATCTCTAACAAAACTTCCAGCCTAGGGAACATTCATAACAGAAAAAAGGAGAGGAGAAGAAAACCAGAAAATGATCCACAGAAAATCACAGAATACTGACCTTGGAGATTTTTCTCTTCGACACTGGAATCCTCTTCATTCAGAAATTCTGCAGAAGAATCCTCAACCTTCACTTTCCCCTCCATTTTTTCTTCCTCATCATACTCTCTCATTCTTCTCATCTTCTTCATCATATTCACACCATTCTTGAATTCTCAAAAGATTCACCAAAAACACAAAAAAGATCTCTCTCTCTCTCTCTCTCTCTCTCTCTCTCTCTCTCTCTCTCTCTCTCTCTCTCTCTCTCTCTCTCTCTCTCTCTCTCTCTCTCTCTCTCTCTCTCTCTCTCTCTCTCTCTCTCTCTTCATCATCATCATTAGGAACGCGATTCATACACAAGAATTACCAGAAAAATCCTCAAAAAGATCTCTCTGCACTCTCACTGCAACCACAACCACGCTTTACACGACACTCTCTGCAACACGATTCCACTAATCTTCTAGATTGTTTAATCCTGAGTTTATCCCTTGGCTCACAATCTCTCAACAACAAGCGCGCAAAGGCATATACATAACAAACAACACCTACGCTTATATGATTCCAGAGGAAAATTGAAAGGAGTAGAAGAAGAAGAACAAGAAGAGGTAGTAAAGGATGAAATAGAAGCAAGAAGGAGGAGAAGAATACCTTAGCAGTGGCGGTCGTAGATTGCATCCTTGCGTCAGAGCTTCGAGACTTCTGTTTGGGTTCTTTTTAGCATCTTCTCACAACTTAGCAAGTATTCATGATGATTGAGCCAAGATTTCTGTGATAGTATTGGTGCAGCTTTTGTGATGTGGAATGCTTGGAGATTAATCCGTTTGATCATTGTGCGGAGCAGCTTCTGTAGAGTTTTCTCTTTGCTTGTGTGACTTCGAAGAGGAAATAGAGCTTCTACATTAGCTAAGATTTTGTGATATTATATTGATGTAACTTTCGCAATGGGGAATGCTCGGGGATTAATTCTTTGATCACTCGCGCGGAGTAGCTTTTGGTAGAGTTTTCTTATGGCTTGCGTGGTTTTTAAGAGGCAACAAACTTTCTCCACTTCATTTGCTATATGTGTTGTGCTTGTGTTTGTTTCTTTGATTGTTAATCGATGAGTCACTCAATTTATAAATTGAGATCACGACTTCGCTCCCAGTGCATGCTCCCTATAGGGTTTCATTGCTTTCCTTTATTTCTTGTTGATCGATGAGTCACTCAATTTAGAAATTGAGATCACGACTTCGCTCTCATTGCATGTTACCTATATGATAGTTTTGTTAGACTTTCTTTAGCATGCTAACTTAGATAGGATCTCTTCAGGTGTGCTCTCTTGAATTTACTGGCTTGCTTGCTTTATCCTTGTACATACCATGTTCCCTTAGGACGTGCTTGCTCCTTTCGGATGCAAGTTAGACCTTAGGTTGCAAACCATGCATGCTAACATTAGGTAGATGTTTCCCTTTTGTTAATTCAAACCTTAGGACTACCATTGTATGATAACATTATATTAGAGATAGGTTAGTCTCCCTTAGATGTTTTCTTCCCATTTTTGCATAATCGCATTTAAAACTAAAACTTCTTTTTCTTTGCAAATGAATAAAAAATGCTAAGCATACAAAAAAATTCTTTTCATGGTAAAAAAAAACCCATCCAATCCATTTCTTTTAGCCATTTGGCTTTTCTCTTTCTAAGAGCATGTTAGCTTCTTTTCAGTACAGGTTACAAGTCTCCAAAGGTCGAGCAGCGGTGGAATGATCGAGTGCAACATTGTTCATTTAAAAAATACAAACAAACAAAATATATGAGACAAACTACGGTAGCTCTGATTCCTCAAAAAGGATACGTAGGCATTGGGGTAGGGCCCAAGCGAGTACAACTTTATTTTCCCTACATTCTTTCTCTTTTCTTTGCATGCATTCTCTCTTAGTTTATAACCCTTAAGCATTAGGTTGAACACACCATTTGATTAGAATAACGAGAATGGATCCCGTAGAGTACTATGGACGTGTGGGGTGCTAATACCTTCCCCTCGCATAATCGACTCCCTTACCCAATCTCTCAGTCGCAAGACCTTGATTTCTCCTTTATGTTTTTCTTTGATGATTTTAATTTCCCTTTCACATGGGATAAATAAATACTCGGTGGCGACTTCGTTGATTTTACTACTACAGAAAAATGGCGACTTCACTGGGGGATGATGTCGACCAATTGTTGGTCCATCCCGTGAGTCACTCATAGCTCCCGTTTTTCTTTTATTAGGGTGTTTATCATCATGATTTTATGGATTATTCATTTGTATATGTTTGAGCATATGTTTGCATTGCATCTTTATTGTTATTTGTTATATTATTATTGTGCTGGTTTCTCTGTTTCTTTGTTGGGTGGGTGTTACTATGAGGTATAAGGCCCAATACCCAGGCCAAGTGGAAACCACAGGAACACTAGGAATAGAGTGGAACATGAACGGCTAGTTGACTTAGGTTTCACTATGCCGCCATGTCGTCCACGTTCAGATGAGGTACAAATGAGGGGCTATCGTTTTCACGTAGGTGATATGACAATAGTTTTTTAGGAGTACCCTCGATTATGAGTTACCATTGACCTTACCATGACCTAGTCATTACCCGTGAGTGGGGAGGGAATAATCTTTACAGGTACAGATGGTGACTATACATGTTCCGTTGGTGACTCTGATTATACTGATGACTTTGATCCTTGATATTCTGAGTTGGTCCGGACCTTTGATCTTATTGCATATGACAGTGGTTTTGTTATCAGTTCAGCAGTTATCCAGTACCGCAGAAGCTTTGATCCCATATGTTTGCATACATAGCATGTTAATATAATTATCAGCATACATGTTCTTTTTTGTTTCCAAACATTACTTCCTTGATTCCAATTGTTAAGACGAAAAATAAACATAAAAAATTATATATAATAAATACATGAAAAAAGAATATATAATAACATTGTGGCTTAATAACTGGAATCAAAGTGTATGAACTTTTTAAAATAAGAATATGGAATTTGTATTGCATGTCATGCATCATGTTACGTTTGACTATGCATTTCATGAGTTTCACAGAAGCCTTACCCAAGGTCCTTTGGTCTTTAGAATCAAGTTGTCTCATCAGTACAACACTCGTGCTAAGGGAAGATGGAAAGCATTAAGCAAGAGATCGTTGAACTCCGCAAAGAGGTAGCTACTTTGAAGGCTGATATGGAATATCTAACTGCTTTGGTTAAAACTTTGGTTGTCGCCCAAGTCAATCCTTCTAGGAAGGAAGAAGAGATGGAAAAAGTCTTCACAGAAACTCTAAAATCATTCTTTCATGAGAAGGTGATAGTCAATGCACCTGGTGAGTTCCCAGAAAATGCGAATGTGAGAGTGCTTATAGAAGAGGATGTCTGAAAGGAATGTTTATCTGAAGATAGTGGCACAACTAATGGTGTGAAGAAGTTTGATAATAATTTTTCCAAGAGAACTAGAAGTAGAAACAATCAGCGTCATAATCAGCATGTTCCTTCTGTCACCCCTGTGTTCAATTTACCTCCAGCCACTCCAGTTTGTCAACATAATCAACAAGTTCCTGATCAGAAGAAAGCTCAGTTTGATCCAATTCCAATGACTTATATAGAGTTGTTTCCTATCCTAATGCAGAGGAATTTGGTTCAGACTCAACCTCCACCGAAGATTCCTGAGAAGATACCTTGGTACTACAAAGTTGATCTGACTTGTGCCTTTCATCAAGGAGCCCCTGGACATAGTATTGAACAATGTTATCCATTAAAAGCTGAAGTCCAGAAATTGCTCAGAAGTTGTGTCTTGTCACTTAAAGATATTTGTCTTGAAGTTCAATCCAAGTCTTTGCCGAAGAATAAACGTGATTGAAAGACACGCTGGATTTTAAGGATGATTAGCTTTCTCAGTTTACTAGCAATTTTATTGATTTATCATTTGTAATTTTTCTTGTTAATCATTGTACAGCTTGCATAGAAGAACTTGTTTACATTTGAATGATTATCTTAATACAATAAATATGTTTGTCTTGAAGAAATCCATTCGTTTCACTCGTGTTTATTTTTTAATCTTAAATTGATTTTTGCATTATGATACCAATTTGTTATCCATTCTTTTCCCTAGGCATGGTTTGGAGGGAGGATGATGAATTTAAAATGCAAAATTTCTGGTTGTATGCTTTTGAATAAAACTCTGTTGACGATATACAAGCATTGTTTCAAATTCCCAAACACTGGAGATATAAGGGAGTGAAACCCTCGTTAAACCCTTTGAGCCTTGAAGCAGGAGTTTCTTTTCTATTTTAGAAAAAACCCTCATTTTTAACCTGGGGCAGGGTAGTGTTCAGTTAATTTTATCGAGCGTTCGAAACTCATCAAAAGTGAGCATCTAAGGATACAACAATGGTTATCCTTCAAAAGGTTGAAGTAACTCAATATTGTAATGGCTAACCTTCACTTATCAAGAGTGTGCATCAATTGATGATATCCCAATGAGTACCTCTCACACATCAGAAAGTCAGTAGACGATGATGCAATAATGGTTATCCCTCATCTTCCAAGAAATAGGGCAATCACAATTCTTCCAACAAGTCGAAAATGATTCAACATCACGCGACATGTTCAAAAAGAAAGAAAAGGTAATATAAAAATAAATGAAAAATGAAACGAATAAGAAGTGATTAAAGAAAAATACAAAAAGCCCTGCTAAGTCGAAACTTGGAAAAAGCTCGCTTAGGCAAAAGTCAGGGCATTCCACTGGGCTTCATAGTCAAATTCAAAAAGAATTTGTCCAGGCAAAAGTTAGGGAAAATGATGGAAAGCCTGAAAGGCGAAAAAGGATTACAAAATGGATATCCTTAGCAAGGAAATATGTTGCGTGATTAGACAATAAAAATAAAAATAAGTGATTGTCGTATCCAAAGAAAACCTTGGTTGGTTCCTCAACCGTCTCAAAATTTCTTTTGAGAGATGAATGTTTAGGTCGAGTTAACTGAACTTAGGACTGGAGAAAATCATGAAGAGGGGTGGGAACCAAATAATTTTGAGCCTTAAAATCCATTTTTTCTAAAACCGTGAACCAGGCCAGTTACAACCTTCAAAATTCCTAATTGAAACAAGGTTTATTTCGAAAGCATACTTCAACGAGATAGTGTTTTCTGACTCTCATGGATTTTGCTAAAATATTTGTGTTGGTATCATATGCTTTTGTTATCTTTGGTAAAAAAAAATCAATTTTGCGCCCTGGCTAGTGATTCATTCATAAGGTTTTACGAAATATCTTTAATAAAATCTTTAATATTTACATAAATGTTGCATTATAATCATCATTCTTAGAATAAATATTGTTCTTCTTGTAAAACCATTGCATGATATCAAATAAGCTTACATTTGAGTATCAACAAAGGGAACGTAGCTAAGAAGAAGTTGTCGAGTAAAGAAGATGCAACATTCAGCTAATCTAGGGCAGTTACGTCGAGATTCGACGAATCTCTAGGAACTTTTTTTGGTCAGGCAGATTATCCTAAAAGCAGACAGCCAAGGGCAAGTCGTGAAAAATATCTCGACCGGTACGGTAAACTTGGAACACCAAATTCATTTCCAAGGGCATTTCCAATTTTTTTGTCAAGATGATTACTATGTTCTCCCCAAGCTGAGGATCTTCCTCAAGCAGGATTGTTTCTCATAATCTGCCTTGTAGAGGTGTGCATGATTCCCTCTATAGTAACTGACCAGCTAGTGGGTGTCTTCCAGGTTATGGTGTGGTATTGGGTATGTTCCCATCTTTCCCCAGTTAAGTTTTGGTTCAAATCATCTTCAAACAGCTATTTGATGGTGGGTTTGTAATTCTATCCTCCCCAGTCAGGTCCTGATTCAGATTTCTCCGACTGAGTGTAATTTCCTTCCGTGGTCAGAAGGTGATCAAGCAGAGGTTGCAAAGTTACAAAACATGTGCTTAGTTGTTGAGCTCTTTCTCCCTTCGTGTTGAGAAGCAATCTTTAGCAGGATACTATGCCCTCCAATTATGATATTGTTTTTGTAGTGTGCTTCTAAACAACCAGACAAGGGCAATATACATTCTAAGAAGTTTTGAGATAAGCGTCTACTCCTTGGGTTTTCTCTCTCTATGCACTAGGTTTGATTCAAAATCCCCATGAGCTGACCTATTACTGTGATGTCGACTTCTTAATTCTCCGGATGAGTCGAGGATGATGCTTCCCTCTAAAGCTGTTATCCCATGGAATTTCATGATTTCCCTCCCAAAGAAGTTTACACAATTATTATGCCTGATATTGAAGACTGTATCTAGGATCTCTTTAGTGTGTGTGGCTTCTTTTTCCCCCAATGAAGTTAGCATAACAATTCCCAGTTAAAGTATCAACGATGTAGTTTTGCATCTTCCCCGGTAAAGTCTGTATTAACATCCCCAGTTGAAGTCTCGACGACATGGTTTTCGCTTTCCCTAGTGAAGTTAGTTTTGGAATCTCCAGTGAAGTCTAGACAATAAAACTTCCTCTTCCCTTATCGAAGTCCGTATTGGTATTCCCCGGTGAAACATAGAAGAGTTTATGATATTCCCACAACTTTATTTGTTGTTAGTCAGGTGGTTCTTTGATTGTTTTCAAGCCATGTTTTCCCCGGTGAAGTTAAGCCGTGAAATAGGACTTTGTTTCCTCTGTTGAGGCTTACCCTCTCATGGAATCTGATCTTCGTCCTGTATGTGACTGGGCCGGGTGTTGTCTCTACCCAAGATTATATTTGTCTGGTTATCCCCAGTGTATTATGGTTGTTTTGTCAGCATGCACATGATAACATCCATACATTCATACACATCATGCATAGATGAATTTAAAACTCATCATTCATTTGCACTCATTGATGTTTTGTCAGCATATTATTCTCTTTGCAAAGTTATGTTACTCTCTCTCCAATAGAGTTGTCAATGTTGAACAGAAAGTGTATATCCTTTCAATTTCCCCACCGAGTTATCCCTCGTGGAAGAATTTTGCTTCAGCCTTCCTATTCAGTTCATTTTCTGATGGAGTATGCTCCCCTTTTGAGTTTATTTCTCATCGGGTGCTGACTTGGTTGATTATTTCATCCCAGTTTATTTATGGTTTGAGTCTGTAGTCCCCCACAACATTATTATTCTGATTTCTGCAGGCTTCGAGCCTTGATTTGAGAATATGCATTTATTTTGCACGAAAAGACTTTTTTCTCCTCAACAAGAATGTATTGGTATTTTCCCAGGAAATCAAGCTTCATTTCTCGCCAGTCCTATTACAATTCCTTCTTAAAACAACAAGCGACAATTCTCTTTATTTGAGAAACCTGTTCCTTCCCAGTAAGTCTGTTAATGTAAGAAGATGTTTTTCTCCAATGAATGGTAGCCTTGTCATTATGGAAGACAGTTCATTGATAAAAATTTGATATTTCAATAAATGGTAGTCTCGTCATTATGGGAGATAGTTCGTTGATAAAGATTGTTACTCCAATGAATGGTAGTCTCATCATTATGGGAGACAGTTCGTTGATGAAGATTGTTCTCCAATGAATGGTAGCCTTGTCATTATGGAAGGTAGTTCATTGCTGAAATTTGTTACTCCAATGAATGGTAGTCTCGTCATTATGGGAGATAGTTCGTTATTGAGTTTGGCTGTACTTCAATGATAAAGACAGTTCGTTGAAAGACCTTTACAGTGGTATTTTTTACCCTTTCCAGGTGAAATATCTTGGTTAAAGAAGAAACTGAGACCAGTTCGTGGCTTATAGTCAGGATCGAGGGGAAGTTTATCAGATTCTCCATCAAATGGTATCTCTTCGAGGAAGTTTCGCAAGAGAAATTTGTTGTGAAATCTTTACAAGTGGTAGTCTCTTTATTTGAGATAGCTTGTATTTTTACCCTTTCCAGGTGAAATATCTTGGTTAAAGAAGAAATTGAGACCAGTTCATGGCTTATAGTCAGGATTGAGGGGAAGTTTATTTGATTCTCCATCAAATGGTATCTCTTCGAGGAAGTTTCGCAAGAGAAGTTTGTTGAGAAATATTTACAAGTGGTAGTCTCTTTATTTGAGATAGCTTGTATTTTTACCCTTTCCAGGTGAAATATCTTGGTTAAAGAAGAAACTGAGACCAGTTCGTGGCTTATAGTCAGGATCAAGGGGAAGTTTATCTGATTCTCCATCAAATGGTATCTCTTCGAGGAAGTATCGCAAAGAGAAGTTTGTTGAGAAATCTTTACAAGTGGTAGTCTCTTTATTTGAGATAGCTTGTATTTTTACCCTTTCCAGGTGAAATATCTTGGTTAAAGAAGAAATTGAGACTAGTTCGTGGCTTATAGTCAGGATCGAGGGGAATTTTGTCTGATTCTTCATCAAATGGTATCTCTTCGAGGAAGTTTCGCAAGAGAAGTTTGTTGAGAATTATTTACAAGTGGTAGTCTCTTTATTTGAGATAGCTTATATTTTTATTCGTTCTAGGAAGAACGCTAGGATTTTGGGAAGTTCATTATGACTCTTTGAGACATCACCTTCAGTAAAAGCTGGTGCATTCTCTTTTCTCCACCTTCAGTAAACGTCGGTGTATCTTCTTTTTCTTTACCTTCAATAAAAGTCAGTATTGTCCTATTTTTTTTCTACCTCCATTCTTGAGTGGGTAGTTCATTACCATTCTTAGGCAAGATTGATCTCTTCCTCATCATTGGACCTTACTCCAATTGAGTCGAGTTGTTTCCTGCCATAAGTGCTAATGCCAAATCTTTGATTGCCAGGCATAAGCACTGATACCAAGCATTCATTTACTAATCTAGGTGTTGACGGTTATCGTCGTCTTTGAGCCGGTATTCCCTTCATTGTTCCTGTTTTTGATTTTCTGATTAGCGATTGCCGATCCCCTGTGTTGATGTTACTCTCTTTTTGCTATCTCCTCTATGAGTGGATAGTTCACATCTATCGGTTAATTGTTGTCATCCATTACTTCTCCCTCAGTTTTCGAGTCTATGTTATTTTGTATCCTCTCAGGATCTTACCCCCAGTGAAGTTGAGTTTTCTTTTCCCCAGCAGAGCCAATTCGTCCCCAATAAATTCAAATTTCTATCCTTGTAGTCGTGTTGTTCCCCAGAGATTTAGTATCCTGATTAAATTATTTTTGTCAATTTGTAGATTCTACTTTTGCTTCTCCAGTGTGTGTCTTGCCCATCTGCATAAAGTTTATACGTTACATCCATAATCATAAGCATCGCATGGTGTTGTACCCCAAAATTTGCCCGCCCATATTCTTCAAAGTTTGTCAAGAATCATCTTCAAATGATTCAAGGTTGCTCAAGGACTATACAGTCAAACCACCTCCTAAGCCAGCTGAAATTAAGGTTTTGGTTCTTTCAAGGAATCTAAGGTTTTAAATGGCTCAAACAAGTCTCATATGCCTACATATATTCTCAAGCACCTACAGGCCAAGTTTCAAGACTCACAGTGTCAATTGCACAGTCAAAAGCCCTATTTGATTCACAGTCAACTGTAGGGGCAAAATGGTCATTTTACAGTCAAAAGTCAGAATTTTTGGTCAACATCTTATTTTGAGCACACAATCATCATTTGATCAAGTCTTGATTATGATTCCACAAGGGTAGCTCAAAAATCATCAAGATGCAAGAAGTTACTATTTTTGGACAGTAGAAAAGTCAACTGTATCTTGACCAAGGCATAACTTTTTCATGGTTCATCAGAAAAATCTCATCCAATGCTCATTTTGAAGGGGATGACATTTCCTACAACTCATCTTCACATTCCAAGTCCAAGAAATGCTCTCACAAAAAGTTATCAATTTCTACATTATAGGTCAAATTCAAAAGTCAACAAAAATGCATTTTAAGTCAAAGACCATAACTTGATATTGGTAAATCCAAATGACATGGGACCAAAGGCATTGGTTAGAGGACTTCAAGACCTTTCCAAAATGTCCAAGAACATGTTCATATGATCAAAATTGAGCAAGATATGCATTGGAGAAGTTGGGAAATTTTCATGAATTTGCAAAAGTCAACTTTGCTCAAAACACTTTGATTTTGCTAATGGGCCTCAAATTTCTTCTTGAAACTTTATCCAAGACCTATGCACGACCCATCAAGCTTAATTAAATTTATTTTCTTATTTTTTATTAATTAATTGGATTTTTAATCAATTTTAATTCATTTAATTAATTTAAATTGTAGGAAATACAAAGATTTGATTTTTCAATCTTTTTGTGAAGCAAGAATGACCTAAAAAGCTGGCAAATTCGTGTACCAATCAAGGATATCAAAATCTCCAAATTTAGCAAGTTTCTTCAATAAAAAAGATTAAAAAATATTTGATTTTCAATCAAATATGCAATCATCAATTCCATGGATTTCTTTGCAAGATTATGACCTAATTCCATTCTCCTATAAGTACACAAGCCAACCCTAATCATGCATACATGAATTTGCTGCAGAAGAAGCCATAACCACATTGAAAAAAATTCAAGAAACTTGAAAACTGATTTCCATATTCTAGCACGATTCAAAGGCTTTTATTGATTCTAATCTATTACAGGAGTTCCCAGAGACGTATTGCAATCAAAACCAAGTGCTAAAGCTTAAGAAATCCCCAAGAACAGTTTCACGGTTTGAACATCTTTTCCAGAATTGCAACTCATTATTCATGCGCATTTGACATATTTTGTTGATTGTTTTGTGTTAATAGGGACTGTATAAAGCTATTGGCATAGTTTAATTAAAAAAAACTCACAGAATCAAAAGATGCCATTGATGAATGTTAGGGTTCGTAAGCTTTTAAATTAGGGCTTTCCAAATCCTGTAAAATTGGGACCTGTAAGATGGATCACTGAAATCGCGAGGCCAAAACGGTTGTAACCCACCCTTCGCGAAACATTTATGTTCGCTCTATTCCTAATCGCTATTTTTCGTCATCATGCTTTGTGGGGGTTAAAAACCCCCGCTATCTAATGTATTTTTATGCAGGCGAAGGAAGAAGACGATTAGGTGTTGATACCTCATTGGTCAATTCAAAAAGAGGGCGCGCGTGTTTTGTTTTATAGCATATTATTTATTTTCTGAATATAATATTCGCTTGTCATTCTAATAACAATTGCAGCGTAATGGCGTAGTGGATGGTGCGTTGGCCAATGATCATTGGGACCTGGGTTCGAATCCCAGGTCCCCCAAAACCCTTGTTTCTATTTTTTCCAATGTGTTCACATGCAGGTTGCCCAAAAGCGTTCCACCATGCGCTCTCACATCCCAGGAGCCAGGTGTCTTCCAGCTCACATCTAATGTCCATAAGATGATGACCATGGTACTCCTTAGTCAATGCACGCCCTGGACAATCACAAAGGTCAAACAGACTGGCAGCTTAATGGGCCAGAATTGCAATCAACACCTCCTGATGGCCCAGCACCCCTTGGTTTCTTTATTCTTTTTCTTTTACATTTTAGTTTCTATTTATTTGTTTTACTAACCATTATTGTTATTATTATTGGTATTTAATTAACAAAATTAATTATTTTCATAATAAATTCAGAAAATTAAATATTTTTATTATTATTTATTAATTTCATTATTAATTTATTATTTTTGTAAATAAATTCTAACATAGATTAATTTAGTTAATTAGGTCAACTTTAACTTTTTTTTTCACAATAAATAAAATCCATGTAGAATTAGGTTAATTAATATATTTAACTATTTTATTTTATTTTCATTAAAAACATAAAAAACTAAAAAATATTTTTTTCTTTTAATTAATTAATTAATTAGTTTTAGGTTTAATATTTAACTTAATGCAAAAAGGACCAAAAACTCATTCTTTCTCAAAAAGGGTCAAAACCCTAAGGACTTTTCCGATTTAATTTCTTCGCGCGCATATATATTTTTGATCATATTTATGTAATTGCTCCGAGAATGTAATAGCGTAATTAAGACCTTTTTTATTGCTTTTCTTTATTTTCTCGCATTTACTTTTCAAGGGTTTGCTTTTGGCGATGTAAATACCCGACGCCTTGTAATAGCGTAGATTTACTTTCCGCAATTTACTTTCCGCACAACTATTAACTGCCATGCATGACAAGACTTGTTCTCAAAATAAAATCAAAACGTAGCTCACCATGACATGTTCAAAGATAACTTAATTGAATCCTGACACACTCGCACATGCCACTCCTAGGGTATGCCTCACTTGGTTGCCTCGACGTGGTCATTGAGTATAGGAAGTTTTGGAAGTCGCCCTCTTGTCCAAAGATCATAAGTTGCCTCGAAATGATTGCCTCAGATAAAATGATCTGAGACATTAGGGTTACCGCTAAGGCGTCCTATTATTGCTTTAGTGACCACATGTCCCATAAATCGAATTGACCTGAATAACTCCAATGACGGTGCTACCTACTTCTCAATAGTGGGATAGTACTGTCTAAAGGACATTTACACATCTTAATTTCTTTTGAGTAGGTAGAGGTTCTAAGGTACTTGCTCTTTCAAAACAAAAACAACTTTTCGCACTTACACTTTCAAAGAAAGTTTTCAAACAAACATTTCGTACACTCTTGAGGACTGATACAAGAGTTAAAACGAAGTTTTCAAACGAACTTTTTTCAAAACCCACAATCACAAAGAAAAGCAAACATTTTTGAAAACAGTGAGCAAGTACCTAAGAGCCCGTGGATAACCACGGATAGAAAGGGTGCTAACACCTTTCCTTTCTATAATCTACCTCCCGAACCGAGAAACATCTCAAAAAGGAATTTTGCTGTGCTTTTGTCCTTTCCTTGTTAGAGAAAATAAAAGACGGTGGCGACTCTTGCTTACCGCGACATTTCGCGAACCAACATTTCAAAACAGTCAGTTCTATTTCCACCGATCACAGAACTGGCTACTTTGCTGGGGAAATTATAAGTGAGGTGTACCTTAGGATTAGATCACCATGTTTTCAATTGTATGCCTTGAATGCTTTAATATTGTGGGCTTGTATCGGAGTTTATAGATCCTAACTCGGATCTGGGGATACCCTTTAGAAGTAGCAACAAACTGTGAGGGAACTGTGCGGGGTATACCGACATGGTTGAAGCAGTTGCTACGTTGATGTGGTACTTTGGTGAGTACCGGTAACCCTTGAGTCAAGTCAAGGAGAGTACGGGGCCGCTGCGTGGTGTCGCGAAGCATCAACTGACCTTAGAACCTTACTTGACCATCCTGGCCTCTTTAGGGGTAGTGAGATGACCGACTTTGGTGCAGTCCAAAGTTGGTAGATACTCGATACTACACTCATTGAGGGTTGTTTTCTTGGAATATTTTGGTCGCCAGTTAAGTGGCTAAATCAAAACAATGAACATAGAAAACAATCCAATGATATTGAGCTCCTTAGAACCCGGTTACTATTTCTAGGACAGGTCTTAACCAACTGAAACTGAAAGAGGGTAGTACCTAAACTTCATGCCGGCCTGAAATCTAAGGGCTCTTTTATGTGACTTGTGTGCCTTCAAACTTGAACTACTTGCACATTCATGTTATCTGACAACATGATTTCCTTGCAGGTTTTGTTTACAGTCCTTAATCTGGGCTTATAACAGGGTTTACTTACATCACTCCACGCATAGCATAACATCATAACATCATACCATAGCATTTCCTTAACCATTTCAAGGATCTCAAGGGTTTGTGATGCAGGTCATGATGGACCAAATGTCTAGCGAGGGGAAAAGGGGATTTATTTTCCTCTAACCAAGGTTGTCCAGAAATCCAAGTACGATAACTTGAGTCAGGGGCTATGACCCACTCGATATGGTGAGCTTAACTCTTGGAGAAGGACTCTCAACAGCATGAAGTTCCTTCAATCAAACTATCAGATTCAAATTCTAACAAATTTCTTTCTTTACCCCGCGAGATCCTTCAAAACATTGCATGCATATATCATACATATCATTGCATTACAGGTACCCTTTTACAGGTCACTTATCTTCTTCGCTATTTATTTCAGCAATCATCATGTCTTCTGAACCTTCTACTGAACAAGCTATCAAGGCCCTCCAGGCCCAAAATGCCCAGTTCCAAGAGTTGGTTATAAGCCTAGCCCAGGGTCAACAGGATTTGAAGACTCTGATTCTGAAAGAGAGGAAGAAGAAGAAGAAGAGGACCGTCTTGTTGAACACTAGACGCAGATCTGGGAATGGATTACCGAATGAGGTTGAGCTGACTACCTCATCTGTGGGCAAAGACAGTCCCTAAGAGAGAAGGGTTCCTAGTCCCGTAGTCTCCGACAACGAGACAGATTATAACGAAGAGCAGTATCCTCCTGCTGAGGATAGATACAAACAGCTAGAGGACCGCTTAAGTGCTATGGAGATACAGAATGTGCCCGGGTTGGACTTTGGAGATCTAGGCTTATCCTCTGGGGTGGTGATTCCCCATAAATTCAAGGCACCTGCCTTTGCCAAATATGATGGAGCTTCATGTCCTAAGCTGCACCTCCGATCGTATGTAAGGAAGATCCAGCCTTACACCACTGACAAGAATTTGTGGATCCACTTCTTTCAGGATAGTCTTTCAGGGACTCAACTCGAATGGTTCTATCAGCTGGATGGAGCCAGTATTCGTAAATGGGAGGACTTGGCTACTGCGTTCTATAAGCAGTATCAATATAATTCCGACCTCGCTCCTACGCGTACCCAACTCCAGGGTATGTCACTAGGGACGGGTGAAGGATTTAAGGAATATGCTCAAAAGTGGAGAGACCTGGCTGGAAGGGTGCAACCACCTTTAACTAACCGTGAGCTTGTTGACATGTTCTTGGGGACCCTGTCTGGTCCGTTCTTCAACCATTTGATTGGAAATTCTTCAGCCGGGTTTACAGACCTTATCTTGACTGGTGAGAGAATTGAAGTCGGTATCAAGGCTGGAAAGATTCAAGAGGCTACACCTTCTGATGCTCAGAAAAAGCCTTATAGTGGGAATAAAGAGTCCAATGCTGCGTACAGTCAAAAGAGTCGTCGTGACCAACACATAGGGGCAGTCCTGGTCTCTGGTTCTGCGTCACGCCGACAACAGCAAAAGGGAAATCAATGAAGGCTGGATGAGCCTAAAAGACAGTTCACCAACATCAACATGCCATTGTCACAAGCATTGCAGCACATGTTCAAGATGAATCTGATTGCGGTGATAAACCCTCCTGCGAATCCTAAGACTTCTTCTCCAAACTACAATCCAGATGCAAGGTGTGCGTACCATTCCGGTAGCCCGGGGCACGATACTGACGATTGTTGGGCGCTGAAATACAAGATTCAGAATATGATTGATGCTAAGGAGATCGAATTCGAGCCTTCTGAGACTCCCAATGTGATCACTGCTCCCTTGCCAAAACATGGATAGGATTTAGAGAATTTTGTTCATTTAAATTCTGAAATTGTATTTTTCTTTGCTTATTCAAACAATTATCATGTCAAACTCTTTTATTTCATTAATGCATTACACGTGTTTGTTTTGAAGTAATTGTATTCACTATATTCAAATTGCTCTCATTTTTTGTGATGTTCAACTCTCGATTAAAAAAATTCTAAACCTTTTGAGGGAGGATGACAAAAATGATACCACGATCTTTATAGTATGCTTTTGAATAGACCCCGCTGATGAGGTACATGCATTGTTTCAAATCCTAAACAGTGGAGTTATAAGGAAGATAATCCCTCGTCAACCCCTTTGAGCCAAAGAAGTCGAAGTTTTTTTTTCTTTTCAAAAATTAAAACCCTTAATCATAACCTGGGGCAGGGTAGTTTTCTCAGTTGATCCAGGTGCATAACGAATGACGTCAAGAAAGTCCTTCCGAGACAAAAAGACAGTGATGGTTCCGTATAATCATAAGGACAGGCAGTCATTATTTCTCAAAATAAAAGCCCATTAAGTCAAAACCTATGAAGGAGACTTACAAAACTGAGGCATCCCGCTGACTGTAATCATAAAAGAAACAGTTCAGGCAAAAAAAAAATAGGGATAATAAAATCAAAAAGAAAGAGGTCATACAAACCCTCAACAAAAAGAATTGACTGCCTATTCAAAATAAACTATCAGTATCCGAACCATCACCGGAATATCAGAGCAAGGATTCAAACAAGATATAATGCACGATTAGCTGAGTTTAGGATTGAAGAACATCACGAAGAATGGGTGGGTACAAATAAAATTTGAGCCTTTATCCTTTGTTTCTTAAACCGTGAACCGGGCCACGTTATAACCCTTAAAAAGTCCTAACTGAAGCATGGGTTAGTTCGAAAGCATACTGTTACAAAGGTATCCCGACTCCTGTAGGGCTTGCTGTACATCCTGAGTTGACATCACATTTTACAAAATTTGCCTGTTTTACTGAAAAATGCATTTTCAAAAACTTCAAGACAGACATAAGCGTTGCATTCTTGAAATAATATTGTTTGCATATGACTATTTGTTCAACAGCAGAGAAATTCGCACGACGAATATCTAGTGAACAAAAATCTTCTCAAGGATCATCTCAAGTGGAAAAACACTTCCAACCAAGGGGAAGACCTGATCATGGTCCGTCATCTGGAGCAGTCCAGTCAAGGTTCAAGGAATCTCTCAAAAATGCCAAATAGCCAGAGGCAGATCTCCATCTGAATCAACTGGGGCATTTGGTATGAATTCCAGCGACAAATCTGGTACGATCAAACATCTTCTGGCAATATGACAACACAACACTACTGACAGTGACAACTCCCTGCGTTCTGAGAACGTGGACATAGTCAAAAAAATACTACGCATAATCAAAGACCCGCTAGGTCGACCGGCCTAGGAAAAAATAAGGGCTTCCCGGTGAACCAAAAGGGTTCGGGCAAAAATAAGGGATGAAAATAAAAAAATCTGTACACCCGGCAAGTCGAAAACCTGAAAAGGCGGCTTGGGCAAAAAGGGGTATCCCGATGGACTGAAAACCCGAAAGGGTGGTCCAAGCAAAAATTAGGGATCAAAAGCGTATGACTATGTCCCGTTATCTCGTCACTTTCCCACCAGAAGAAGACTTGTCATTTCAATCGAAAGATACTAAGCACCTCATAGGTTGGGATAATACTCGATCCACAAGGCCTCCGCAGGCACCTTCTCCCATAAAAGCTGGGGCAATAAGAGTTGTCCGAACCGTACAAGCCGCTCTGTCCACCAAGGTACCAAGGTAAGTTCAGCTGAAGAATATGACCAAGATACCTTCACTCCCCGCAGAGTAAGACAAGACTCAGCAATACTCTCCCCCCAAGCAGAGTTGGTCTCCCATCAGCCCTAAAAAGGCACGGTATCCCCAACAAGTCAGCAATGCTTCAAGCAGAGTTAGTCTACTGTCAGTCCTGGAAAAGTTGGGTATCCCCAGAAGATCTTAATATTCCCTAGCAGAGTATAAAGATATTCCTCAGCAAGCATCCCCGACATTCTTAATATTCCTCAGCAGAGATATAGGATTGTTCCCCGGTGGAATACAGACACCCCAGTGGAGCCATTTCCCCAGCCACATTCAGAAGGTTATCCCCCACCAGAGTCTAACTGGGTTATCCTCAGCAAATTGCAACAGAAAGATCGTCCCCAGCGAAGTTCTTTCTATCCCCAACAGAGTTCATCATCAAAATCCCCAACATAGCTTATCAACGGAGTCCCCAGCGGAGTTATCGTTAAAATCTCAGCGAAGCATCTCTCCCCACAGAGTAATTCCCCGCAGAGTAATCTCTTCGCCAGGTTTATTCCCCAACAGAGTCATCTTCTCCCATCGGGTTATTCTTGCAATCATCTTCATCCATTATCCCCAGCGGAAACGAAGAACTCTATTCTTCAACATCAGCCCAGGATCAAACTTCCCGGCATTCGTCAAGGATTTATTTTCCCAGACGAAAATACATTCATAAACATTTCACATTTCATATCTCCTATTTCACATACATGATACATGCATAATACGCATCATATCACACGATCTCATTTTGAGAACATCATGACAACATGCAGTTCATGCATTATGACATTGCATACGGCTAACGTTTTACCTTTTCAGGAAAAGGTCAATCAAAAGATGATTACCATCTACCTTTGCAGTTCCAGATCAACACCTGTAACAAGCCAGGAAAATTTTTTGGACGACTGATCATGGGTTAATGCCTGAAACCAGACAGGACAATTATCTACTTGATCATCATGAAGCAACCCTACGCCGGTTCCTTCTCAATTCCAAGATGAAGTTTTACACGGACTCATCATCAGGAAGCCCTACACTGGTTCCTTCTCAATTCCAATATGAAGTTTTACACGGACTCATCATCAGGCAACCCTACACCGGTTCCTTCTCATTTCCAAGATGAAGTTTTACACGGACTCATCATCAAAGTAACCCTACACAGGTTCCTCCTCCCTTCCAAGACGAAGTTTTACACGGACTCGTCCTCAGGCAACCCTACACCGGTTCCTCCTCAGTTCCAAGACGAAGTTTTACACGAACTCATCGTCAAGATAACCTTACCCCAGTTCATCCAGAAGTTTTACACGAACTTATCCCGCAGTAACCTTACCCCGGTTCCTCCTAAAGTTTCACACGAACTTATCTCAAAATAACCTTACCCCGGTTCATCCAGAAGTTTTACACGAACTTATCCCGAAGTAACCTTACACCGGTTCCCTTCTCAACTCCAGACGTAGTTTTACACGGACTCGTCACCAAGAAACCCTACACAGGTTCTCTCTTTCCAAAGACGTAGTTTTACACGGACTCGTCACCAAGAAACCCTACACAAGTTCTCTCTTTCCAAAGATGAAGTTTTACACGGACTCGTCACCAAGAAACCCTACACAGGTTATCTCTTTCCAAAGATGAAGTTTTACACGGACTCGTCATCAAGAAACCCTATTATGATCGGTGGAAATAGAACTGACTGTTTTGGAATGCTGGTTCGCGAAATGTCGCGGAAGCAAGAGTCGCCATCGTCTTTTATTTTCTCCAACATGGACAGGACAAAAGCACAGCAAAATTCCTTATGAGATAGTTTCTCGGTTCGGGAGGTAGATTTATAGAAAGGGAAGGTGTTAGCACCCTTTCTATCCATGGTTATCCACGGGCTCTTAGATACTTGCTCTTATGTTTTCAAAATGTTTTCTTTTCAAAATGTGAGTGGGTTTGAAAAAAGTTTCGTTTAAAGATTTCTGAATAACTCTTGTATCAGTCCTCAAGAGTGTTTGAAAAATTGTTTTGAAAGCTTTTTGAAAGTGTCGGTGTGAAAAGAGTTTTGATTTGTTTTTAAATAGAGCAAGTATCCATGAGTCATCTACCTACCCTAAGGAATTAGGCTGTGTAAATGTCCTTAAGGTAGTGCCATCCCACCATTGAGAGGTAGGTAGCACCACCGTTGGAGGTGTTCGGGTCAATTCGTTTGTAGGGACAGTGTGGTCACCAGAGCAACAGTAGGACACCTTAGAAGCTACCCTTATGCCCTTGATCCTTTTTTAATCCGAGGCAACCGTTTCGAGGCAACTGGATCATGGACATAAGGACTTACTAAAACGTCCTATACTCGACGACCACGTTTCGAAGGTAAGGTAACAGGTGAGGCGTACCCTAGAAGTGGTGTGTGAATTTGTGTGTTATTTTCATGTCAATATTTATCTTTGATCAGGGCATTTGTGAGCTACGAGTTTTTTTTAATTAGCCATACATTCTTTCATGCAATTAGAATTTAAAAGTGCTGAAATTTAAATGCGGAAAGATAAATCCTACGCTATTACAAGGCGTGGGTCTATACATCGCCAAATTACAAAGACCCGTTTGATAAAATTGCGGAAAGTAAAATGACCTAATTACTATTACAAGCCTTGAGCAGTTACATAATATTCGAAAAGAAAAAAAGAATAACGTGCGAAAAAATAAAAGTTAGGACGTCCGAGGGTTTTGACCCTTTTGAAATTAAATTGAAATTAAAGTCTAATTATTATTTAATTAAGAAAAGAAATTGTTTTTATGTTTTTTTTAAAATAAAGAAAATTAAAAATCAAAAGAAACCCTAATTCTAAGTTATTTTTAATTATTAATGAAAAATATTAAAGTTGACATAATTTATGCTAATTAATTATTTACATGTTTATTTACAAAAATATTTAATAATAATAATAATAAATAATGAGGCAAGTATTTATTTAAAAAATGAAAATGTCAAAAACACTAATTTCTACATATTTTAATTTATTAAGAAAAAGATTAAAGTTTTAAAACTTAATTTACTAAATTAATGGTTAGAGTTTATTTACAAAATAAATTAATAGAAATTAAATATAATTAAATATATTACAATTTTTGGTTTCTGATTTTTTATAGAAAATTTATTATTTGTGAATTAACAAAACAATTAAAAAGAAAACAATTAAAAAGAATTGTAAATATAATTGAAAAGAAAAGAAAGTTAAAAAATATCATACAAACATTGGGGGGTGTCTGGCCCATTTGGAGGTGCTTGCAGTAATTTTGGCCCATTTGCATAGAGCCTCGTTTGACTTTTTTGGATCACGTATGGGATGGTTGACTGAGTGTACTATGGACTTCACGTTATGGCCATTGGATGGGTGAGCATGAGCGCGTGGCAGACTAACGTGTGAGGATGTATGGTGGAGCACTGAAGGGATGCTGCATAGAAACACATTATGACAAAATTTATGAATTAAGTGGGGGGACCTGGGAATCGAACCTAGGTCCCTATACCTGCAAGACAACTCATCCACCAACTGAGCTAACACGTGCGTTTGTAATGTTAGTGGAACACAAATAATATAAAAGAAACAAAAGTTAATGATATCAAACAAGAAAAACGCGTCAGATTTTGAATGCCCCAACCATATGATGATACGCTAGCTTCTTCTTCGCTTTCTCTGCAAAAACATAAAACAAGTAGCAGGGGTTTTAAACCCCCACTAAGTGCAACCTGTAAAAATAGCGAATAGAATATGCTTCAATATAAAAAGGGCGCGATATCATCAATGGATTCGTCTTGTTGCCACGAATTCAGCTGTATAAGTCTGGTGGTCTAATTTTTCCATACCAAGAAAGCCCTAATTGGGACATTCTGAAAACCTAATATCCTTTAATGGCAGATTTGGATTCAGGCAGAGTTAATTCAATTCAGTTATACCAATCGCTTCAGAAGGTTAATATTAGTGTAAATCAAACAAGAACAATGGTTAAAAGTGCATGAATCATGATATGGAATTCAAGGAATTTTGACAAACCGTATAGCCTGTGTTCTTCAATTCCTTACACGTTTTGACTCGTTCTTGATTGCAAATGCTTCCTGGATGTTTAGGCAATGTATTGGAATCCTTCAGAAGCCTTGAATTGTGCTCTAGCTATGAAATCAGTTTTCAAGTTTTTTGTGAAAAATTGCAATTTGGTTCTGAGTTCTTAGCAGCCTTTTCGTGTATCTTTGAATAGGGTTGAGTTGTGCATATGTAAGTGAACGAAATTAGGTAAAAAACAAGCCCAAAGATCCATCCATTTATGTTTTGAATATTTGATTTTTATCACATCTTTTTCAATCTTTTTTCCATGCAAATCTTGCCAAATATGGATGATCTTGTCCCCTTGAGATGATGCACGAAATCTCTTGCATATAATGAACATATTTGCTGCACAAAAAAGATTTAAAACCATTATTTGATATTTTTCTCATAATTAAATCTAATTAAATGAATTAATAATAATAAAAATTCAATTAATCAATTTAAAATAAGAAAATAAATCATTTTTAGCTCAATGGGTCGTGCATATGCTTTGGGTAATGATTCAAGGAAGAATTTGAGGCCCATTAGCAATTTTGAAGTGTTTTAGGCAAAGTTGACTTTTCAAAATTCCCAAAAATTTCCCAACTTCTTCAAGGCATATCATGCTCAATTATGAAGCTATGAACATGTTCTTGGACATTTTGGAAAGGTCTTGAAGTCCTCTAACCAATGCCTTTGGTTCCATGTCATTTTGATTTACCAATCTCAAGTTATGGTCTTTGACTTAAAGTGCCTTTTTGTTGACTTTTGAAAATGACCTATAATGTTGAAATTGATAACTTTTTGTGAGAGCATTTCTTGGACTTCAAGTGTGAAGATGAGTTGTAGGAAATGTCATTCTATTCAAAATGAGCATTGGATGGAATTTTTCTAATAAACCATGAAGAAGTTATGCCTTGGTCAATTTGCAGTTGACTTTTCAGCTGTCCAAAAATAGAAGCTTTTGCATCTTGAGACTCTTTGAGCCATGCTTGTGGAATCATGATCAAGAATTGATCAAATGATGTTTGTGGCTTCAAAATAAGATGTTGACCAAAATTTTTGACTTTTGACTGTCAAATGACCATTTTGCCCCTACAGTTGACTGTGAAGCAATTAGGGTTTTTGACTGTGCAATTTGATGCTGTGAGTCTTGAAACTTGGAATATGGATGCTTGACAATGTATGTAGGCATGTGGGACTTGATTGGACCCTTGGAAACTTCAATTTCTTTGCCAGAACCAAAACCCTAATTTTTACTGTGTTAGGAGGCAACTGGACTGTGCAATCCTTGAGAGATTTTGAACCATGATCTTGGAAAATCTTGAAGGATATGGGAGGGCAAATTTTGGGGTACAACAGTTGCCCCTGTTCAATCTTCTTAGACCTGAGGATGTAGATTGGCTGGCGTGCCTTTCGTGATCCGAAGGTGGAAGATGATTGAACACTAGAGTGCCCAGAAATTTGCACTCACATAGTAGAATGTCAGCAGTGTGATGCAGGGAATGGGCTTACAGATTCCATTTGGAGAGATGATGGATAGGAGAGATGGGGTTATAGATGCCATCGGGAGGTTGTCGATCGCGTAAGAGATTTCTTAGCGAGAACTTGCGTACCTGAGAAAGAAAATAATTACCTGGCCTGTTACAGGAGTTGATCTTCAAACTCTTTATGCAGATGTGCCCTGGCCGGATACAGGAATCGAATCTTTAAACTCCTCAGACGTGCCCTGGCAAGATACAGGAATCGAGTCCGGAGAACAGTCGTCAACAGATACACCCTTGCAGGATACAGGAATCGGATCTTCGAACTCTTCAGACGTGCCCTGGTAAGATACAGGAATCGAGTCTGGAATATAGTCGTCAACAAATACACCCTGGCCAGATACAGGAATCGGATCTTCGAACTCTTCAGACATGCCCTGGCAGGATACAGGAATCGAGTCTGGAATTAGTCGTCAACAGATACACCCTGGCAAGATACAGGAATCGGATCTTCGAACTCTTCAGACGTGCCCTGGCAAGATACAAGAATAGAGTCTGGAATTAATCGTCAACAGATACACCCTGGCAAGATACAGGAATCGGATCTTCGAACTCTTCAGACGTGCCCTGGCAGGATACAGGAATCGAGTCTGGAATTAGTCGTCAACAGATACACCCTGGCAAGATACAGGAATTGGATCTTCAAAATCTTCAGACGTGCCCTGGCAAGATACAGGAATCGATTCTGGAATTAGTCGTCAACAGATACACCCTGGCAAGATACAGGAATCGGATCTTCGAACTCTTCAGATGTTCCCTGGAAGGATACAGGAATCGAGTCTGGAATTAGTCGTCAACAGATACACCCTGGCAAGATACAGGAATCAGATCTTCGAACTCTTCAGACGTGCCCTGGAAGGATACAGGAATCGAGTCTGGAATTAGTCGTCAACAGATACACCCTGGCAAGATACAGGAATCAGATCTTCAAAATCTTCAGACGTGCCCTGGCAAGATACAGGAATAGAGTCTGGAATTAATCGTCAACAGATACACCCTGGCAAGATACAGGAATCGGATCTTCGAACTCTTCAGACGTGCCCTGGCAGGATACAGGAATCGAGTCTGGAATTAGTCGTCAACAGATACACCCTAGAAAGATACAGGAATCGGATCTTCGAACTCTTCAGACGTGCCCTGGCAGGATACAGGAATCGAGTCTGGAATTAGTCGTCAACAGATACACCCTGGAAAGATACAGGAATCGGATCTTCGAACTCTTCAGACGTGCCCTGGCAGGATACAGGAATCGAGTCTGGAATTAGTCGTCAACAGATACACCCTGGCAAGATACAGGAATCGGATCTTCAAAATCTTCAGACGTGCCCTGGCAAGATACAGG
Source organism: Vicia faba (assembly GCA_948472305.1). Lineage (NCBI taxonomy): Eukaryota > Viridiplantae > Streptophyta > Magnoliopsida > Fabales > Fabaceae > Vicia > Vicia faba. The sequence goes on along the minus strand of OX451737.1, from coordinate 1,330,165,030 downwards.
AATCGAGTCTGGAATTAGTCTTCAACAGATACACCCTGGCAAGATACAGGAATCAGATCTTTAGTTGCGACCGTTGATAGTAATCATCTTTGTATTAACCTTTGTCTTGGAAAGACAAAACGTTAGTTGTATGCGATGTCATGATGTATGACCTGCGTGATGTTCTCAGAATAAATGAGATTGTATGTTCATGATGCGTATATGCATGCTATAATGTATGAAGATGTGATGTTCATGAATGTATTTTTGTCTAGGAAAGTAAATCCTTGACGGGTGTCGGGAAGTTAAATCCTGGGCTGATGTTGAGGAATAGAGCTTCGTTGTTTCCGCTGGGGATGATGGTTGCAAGGATACCGGTAAGAGAAGATGACTCCGTTGGGGAATAAACTTGGCGAATAGAATACTCTGCAGGGAATGCTCTGTGGGAAGAGATGTACTTTGCTGAGATGTTGATGATAACTCCGCTGGGGATACCATTGATACGATTTGTTTAAAGAATTGATGAACTCCGCTGGGGGATAGGAAGACTTCGTCGGGGACGATCTTTCCGTGGCAATTGGCTGAGGATAACCCAGTTATATCCTGGTGGGGATATAACCTTTGAATAAGGCCGAGAGACGCATTCGTGCTCTGCAGGGGATAAGCTTCCAGAATCTACTGGGGATAAGCTTCCTGCTGGGGAGATGGATTCCACTTTCCTGGGGAAACTTTTGGACTGGACTCTCCTGGGGAAATTTTTGAGATGTACTGGGGAAGTGGCTCCACTGAATGTCTGTATACCGCCGGGGAACAATCTTAGATCAAGACTGCCGGGGATGCTTGTTAAGAATGTTTGTATACTCCGTTGGGGAATGTTGAGATCTTCTAGGGACAATCCAACTTCCTTGAGACTGATTGAGGATAACTCTGCTTGGGGAGAGTGTCGCTGACTTGCTAGGAGATACTGTGCCTTGTTAGGGCTGATGGGAGACCAAATGCTTGGGAGAGAATTTTTGAATCTTGGCTCACTCTCTAGGGAATTAAGATATCTTGGTTATATTCTTCAGCCAAACTTACCTTGGTACCTTGGTGGACAGAGCAACTAGATCGCTTGGACAACTTATTACTGCCCCTGTTTCTGTGGGAGAAGGTACCTGTGGAGGTCTTGATGATTGCCGACTGACAAATCTTCTTCTGGTAGGCAAGTGACGAGATGACAGGACATAGTCGTACGCTTTGATCCCTAACTTTTGCCTGGACCGCCCTTTCGGGTTTTCAGTCCACCGGGATACCCATTTTTTCCCAAGCCGCCTTTTCAGGTTTTCGACTTGCCGGGTGTACAATTTTTCATTTTCATCCCTTATTTTTGCCCGAACCCTTTTGGTTCGCCGAGAAGCCCTTATTTTTGCCTAGGTGTGTCAACCTAGCGGGTCCTTGATTATGCATAGTATTTTTTCGACTATGTCCGTGCTCTTAGAATGTAGGGAGTTGTCACTGTCAGTAGTGTTGTGTCATGTGACCAGAAGATCTCTGCTTGATCATACAAGATTCGTTGCTGGAATTCATGTCCGGTGCCCCAAGTGACTCAGAGGGAGGTTTGCCCCTGGCTATTTGGCATTTGAGAGATTCTCTGAATCTTGACTTAACTGCCCCATATGATGGATAATGATCATGCCATGCCCCTTGATTGGAGGTTCTTTTGTTCATTAGACATTCGTCGTGCAAACTTCTATGCTGTTCAAACAAATAGTCATATGCAAGCAATGTTATATTAAAAATGCAAAGTTTATGTCTGTCTTGAATTTTTTTTGAAAATGCATTTTTCATAAAAACAAGTGAATTTTTTGTAAACTGTGATGTCAACTCGTTATTTTACCGCAAGCCTTAAGGAGTCAGGATACCTTTCGTAACAGTATGCTTTCGAACTAACCCATGCTTCAGCTAGGACTTTTGAGGGTTATAACGTGGCCTGGTTCACGGTTTAAGAAACAAAGGATAATGGCTCAAATTATATTTGTACCCACCCGCTCTTCGTGATGTTCTTCAAACCTAAACTCAGCTGATCATGCGTTAGACCTTGTTTGAGTCTTTGTCCTGATATTCCAATGATGATTCGGATATTGACAGTTTATTTTGAATAGGCAGTCATTCTTTTTGGTTGAGGGTTTGTAGGACCTCTTTCTTTTTTGATTTTGTTATCCCATTTTTTTGCCTGAACTGTTTTCTTTTTGTATTTACAGTCAGCGGGATGCCCCAGTTTTGTAAGTCCCCTTCATAGGTTTTGACTTATTGGGCGTTTATTATTATTATTATTATTTTTGAGAGGTAATGACTGCCTGTCTTTATGATTATTCGGAACCATCATTGTCTTTTGCTTTGGAAGGACTTCTTTGGTGCCATTCGTTGTGCACCTGGATCAACTGAGAGAACTACCCTGCCCCAGGTTATGATTAAGGGTTTTAATTTTCGAAAAGAAAAACTCCTACTTCTTTGGCTCAAAGGGGTTGACAAGGGATTATCTTCCTTATAACTCCAGTGTTTAGGGATTGAAACAATGCCTGTACCTCATTAGCGGGGTCTGTTCAAAAGCATATTGTAGATTGTGGTATCGTTTTCGTCATCCTCCCTCAAGAGGCTTAGAATTATTAATTGAGAGTTGACATCAAAAAATGAAAGCAGTTTAAATATAGCGAATGCGAATATATTGATTCAAAACAGACATATGCGATGCATTAATGAAATAACAACATTTGACATGATAATTGTTTGAACAATCAAAAGAAAATAACAACTTGAAAATTCTAATGGACAAAAAGTCTTCTCATTTCAGGGCTTGTTACTTCAAATGGTGAATCCTGTAGGGATGGTAGAAGCACTCAGCCTGACCCACTTGGGTGAAATCCACTGCTCCTTCATTAATTAGGTCCTGGACCTTGTTCTTCAGAGCCCAGCAGTCGGCAGTGTCGTGTCCAGGACTATCAGAGTGGTATGCACATCTTTTGTTGGGATGATAGTTAGGAGCAGAGGTGTTGGGATTCCAGGGAGGAGCTCTTAGTGTAATCAGATTCAACCTCAACAGGTGTTGTAAAGCTTGAAACAGCGACATGTTAAGCTGGGTGAATTGCCTCTTGGACCTGCTTGGCTTACTCTGATCAACCTGTTGCTCTGGGCGGGGTTGTGGTTGGACCTGTGAAGTGGTAGCAATTTGGAGAGGTCTATTCTTCACCATACCAGACTCTTGTCCTCTTGGAAGTTGATCATTGACCTGGTCCCTGACTTGGACTGGTTGCTTCATGTTGCATCTCTATTGGTGGAGCTGACTGATCATGGTCCTCAACTCTTCTTGCTCCCGAGCCAAACCTTGGATGAGAGCCATTTGCCCCAGCATCTGGGTCCTCATTGTATCTACCTCAGCTTGCAGACGTTTCAGCCGTTCGTCCTTGTCATCTTCGGGACTTTTCTTGGCCAAATTCCCCATGAGGAGTGTCCTTAATTCTTCTTTCCCTTTGGACAGGCTTAAGAAGATCTCCCTGAACCGAGTCTCTTAAGCATGAAGACCTTGGTTATCTTGTTGGGAAGCCATTGCTGAAATAAACAGCGAAGAAGGTAAGTGACCTGTCAAAGGAGTACCTGTAATGCAATGATGTGTATGATATGCATGCAATGTTTTCAAGGACCTCGCGGGGTAAACAAGAAAATTGTTAGAGTTGGAAACTGGTAGCTTGATTGAAGGAACTTCATGTTGTTGAGAGTCCTTCTTCAAGGGTCAAAGGCTCACCATATCGAGTGGGTCATAGCCTCTAACAACCTTGGCTAGAGGAAAATAAATCCCCTTTGCCCCTTGCTAGACATGTGATTCGTCACGACCTGCACCACAGACCCTTGAGATCCTTGAAATGGATTAGCTTTTATGTAGGATGTATGCAATGGTATGATGTCATGCTATGTATGGAGTGATATATGTAACCCTGTTATGAGTCCAGATTAAGGACTGTAAACAAAACCTGCAAGAAACTCGTGTTGTTAGATGACAAGTATGCAAGTAGTTCAAGTTAGAAGGCACACAAGTCACACAAGAGAGCCCTTAGAGTTTAGGCCAGCATGAAGTTTGGGGTACTACCCTCTTGAAGTTGGTGGGCTCAAAACCTGTCCTATCAGAAGTAACCGGGTTCTAAGGGTCCCAATATCATTGGATTGTTTTCTGTGTTCATCGTTTCGATTTAGCCGCTGAACTGGCGACCGAAATATTCCAAGAAAACAACCCTCAATTGAGTGTAGTATCGAGTATCAACCAACCTCGGACTGCACCAAAGTCAGTTATCTCACTACCCTAAAGAGGCCAAGATGGTTCAATTAAGGTTCCTAAGGTCAGTTGATGCTTCACGACACCACGCGGCGGCCCCGTACTCTCCTTGACTGGACTCAAGGGTTACCGGTACTCACCAAAGTGCCACATCAACGTAGCAGACTACTTCAACCATGTCGGTATACCCTGCACAGTTCCCTCACAGTCTTGTTGCTACTTTCTAAGAAGGTATCCCCCAGATCCGGGTTAGGATCTATAGAACTCCCAAGACAGTACCCACAATAATAAAGCAAACAATTCAGACAATTGAAAACACAAGTGATCTTAGTCCTAAGGTACACCTCACTTTAAGTATCTCTTTCCCCAGCAGAGTCGCCAGTTCTGTGATCGATGGAAATAGAACTGACTGTTTTGGAATGCTGGTTCGCGAAATGTCGCGGAAGCAAGAGTCGCCACCGTCTTTTATTTTCTCCAACATGGACAGGACAAAAGCACAGCAAAATTCCTTATGAGATAGTTTCTCGGTTCGGGAGGTAGATTTATAGAAAGGGAAGGTGTTAGCACCCTTTCTATCCATGGTTATCCACGGGCTCTTAGATACTTGCTCTTATGTTTTCAAAATGTTTGCATTTCAAAATGTGAGTGGGTTTGAAAAAAGTTTCGTTTAAAGATTTCTGAATAACTCTTGTATCAGTCCTCAAGAGTGTTTGAAAAATTGTTTTGAAAGCTTTTTAAAAGTGTCAGTGTGAAAAGAGTTTTGATTTGTTTTTAAATAGAGCAAGTATCCATGAGTCATCTACCTACCCTAAGGAATTAGGCTGTGTAAATGTCCTTAAGGTAGTGCCATCCCACCATTGAGAGGTAGGTAGCACCACCATTGGAGGTGTTCGGGTCAATTCGTTTGTAGGGACAGTGTGGTCACCAGAGCAACAGTAGGACACCTTAGAAGCTACCTTTATGCCCTTGATCCTTTTTTAATCCGAGGCAACCGTTTCGAGGCAACTGGATCATGGACATAAGGACTTACTAAAACGTCCTATACTCGACGACCACGTTTCAAAGGTAAGGCAACAGGTGAGGCGTACCCTAGAAGTGGTGTGTGAATTTGTGTGTTATTTTCATGTCAATATTTATCTTTGATCAGGGCATTTGTGAGCTACGAGTTATTTTTAATTATCCATACATTCTTTCATGCAATTAGAATTTAAAAGTGCTGAAATTTAAATGCGGAAAGATAAATCCTACGCTATTACAAGGCGCGGGTCTATACATCGCCAAATTACAAAGACCCGTTTGATAAAAATGCGGAAAGTAAAAAGACCTAATTACTATTACAAGCCTTGAGCAGTTACATAATATTCGAAAAGAAAAAAAGAATAACGTGCGAAAAAATAAAAGTTAGGACGTCCGAGGGTTTTGACCCTTTTGAAATTAAATTGAAATTAAAGTCTAATTATTATTTAATTAAGAAAAGAAATTATTTTTATGTTTTTTTTTGAAAATAAAGAAAATTGAAAATCAAGAGAAACCCTAATTCTAAGTTATTTTTAATTATTAATGAAAAATATTAAAGTTGACATAATTTATGCTAATTAATTATTTACATGTTTATATACAAAAATATTTAATAATAATAATAATAAATAATGAGGCAAGTATTTATTTAAAAAATGAAAATGTCAAAAACCCTAATTTCTACATATTTTAATTTATTAAGAAAAAGATTAAAGTTTTAAAACCTAATTTACTAAATTAATGGTTAGAGTTTATTTACAAAATAAATTAATAGAAATTAAATATAATTAAATATATTATAATTTTTGGTTTCTGATTTTTTATAGAAAATTTATTATTTGTGAATTAATAAAACAATTAAAAAGAATTGTAAATATAATTGAAAAGAAAAGGAAGTTAAAAAATATCATACAAACATTGGGGGGTGTCTGGCCCATTTGGAGGTGCTTGCAGTAATTTTGGCCCATTTGCATAGAGCCTCGTTTGACTTTTTGGGATCACGTATGGGATGGTTGACTGAGTGTACTATGGACTTCACGTTATGGCCATTGGATGGGTGAGCATGAGCGCGTGGCAGACTAACGTGTGAGGATGTATGGTGGAGCACTGAAGGGATGCTGCATAGAAACACATTATGACAAAATTTATGAATTAAGTGGGGGGACCTGGGAATCGAACCCAGGTCCCTATACCTGCAAGACAACTCATCCACCAACTGAGCTAACGCGTGCGTTTGTAATGTTAGTGGAACACAAATAATATAAAAGAAACAAAAGTTAATGATATCAAACAAGAAAAACGTGCCAGATTTTGAATGCCCCAACCATATGATGACACGCTAGCTTCTTCTTCGCTTTCTCTGCAAAAACATAAAACAAGTAGCGGGGGTTTTAAACCCCCACTAAATGCAACCTGTAAAAATAGCGAATAGAATATGCTTCAATATAAAAAGGGCGCGATATCATCAATGGATTCGTCTTGTTGCCACGAATTCAGCTGTATAAGTCTGGTGGTCTAATTTTTCCATACCAAGAAAGCCCTAATTGGGACGTTCTGAAAACCTAATATCCTTTAATGGCAGATTTGGATTCAGGCAGAGTTAATTCAATTCAGTTATACCAATCGCTTCAGAAGGTTAATATTAGTGTAAATCAAACAAGAACAATGGTTAAAAGTGCATGAATCATGATATGGAATTCAAGGAATTTTGGCAAACCGTATAGCCTGTGTTCTTCAATTCCTTACACGTTTTGACTCGTTCTTGATTGCAAATGCTTCCTGGATGTTTAGGCAATGTATTGGAATCCTTCAGAAGCTTTAAATTGTGCTCTAGCTATGAAATCAGTTTTCAAGTTTTTTTGTGAAAAATTGCAATTTGGTTCTGAGTTCCTAGCAGCCTTTTCGTGTATCTTTGAATAGGGTTGAGTTGTGCATATGTAAGTGAACGAAATTAGGTCAAAAACAAGCCCAAAGATCCATCCATTTATGTTTTGAATATTTGATTTTTATCACATCTTTTTCAATCTTTTTTCATTGCAAATCTTGCCAAATATGGATGATCTTGTCCCCTTGAGATGATGCACGAAATCTCTTGCATATAATGAACATATTTGCTGCACAAAAAAGATTTAAAACCATTATTTGATATTTTTCTCATAATTAAATCTAATTAAATGAATTAATAATAATAAAAATTCAATTAATTAATTTAAAATAAGAAAATAAATCATTTTTAGCTCAATGGGTCGTGCATATGCTTTGGGTAATGATTCAAGGAAGAATTTGAGGCCCATTAGCAATTTTGAAGTGTTTTAGGCAAAGTTGACTTTTCAAAATTCCCAAAAATTTCCCAACTTCTTCAAGGAATATCTTGCTCAATTTTGAAGTTATGAACATTTTCTTGGACATTTTGGAAAGGTATTGAAGTCCTCTAACCAATGCCTTTGGTCCCATGTCATTTTGATTTACCAATCTCAAGTTATGGTCTTTGACTTAAAGTGCCTTTTTCTTGACTTTTGAAAATGACCTATAATGTTGAAATTGATAACTTTTTGTGAGAGCATTTATTGGACTTGAAGTGTGAAGATGAGTTGTAGGAAATGTCATTCTCTTCAAAATGAGCATTGGATGGAATTTTTCTGATAAACCATGAAGAAGTTATGCCTTGGTCAATTTGCAGTTGACTTTTCAACTGTCCAAAAATAGAAGCTTTTGCATCTTGAGACTTTTTGAGCCATGCTTATGGAATCATGATCAAGAATTGATCAAATGATGTTTGTGGCTTCAAAATAAGATGTTGACCAAAATTTTTGACTTTTGACTGTCAAATGACCATTTTGCCCCTACAGTTGACTGTGAAGTAATTAGGGTTTTTGACTGTGCAATTTGATGCTGTGAGTCTTGAAACTTGGCATATGGATGCTTGACAATGTATGTAGGCATGTGGGACTTGATTGGACCCTTGAAAACTTCAATTTCTTTGCCAGAACCAAAACCCTAATTTTGACTGTGTTAGGAGGCAACTGGACTGTGCAATCCTTGAGAGATTTTGAACCATGATCTTGGCAAATCTTGAAGGATATGGGAGGGCAAATTTTGGGGTACAACAACTACACAGGTTTCCTTCCTTCCAAAATGCAGTTTCACACGGGCTCATCATCAGTCAACCCTATACATGTTTCCTTCCTTCCAAGATGCAGTTTCACACGGACTCATCATCAGTCAACCCTACACAGGTTTCCTTCCTTCAAAGATGCAGTTTCACACAGGGGGCTCATCATTAGTCAACCCTACACAGGTTTCCTTCCTTCAAAGATGCAGTTTCACACAGGCTCATCATCAGTCAACCCTACACAGGTTTCCTTCTTTCCAAGATGCAGTTTTACACGAGCTCATCATCAGGCAACCCTACACAGGTTCCTTCTTTCAACCTACCAAGTTACAATTCAACAAACATTTCCAAATGGCATCTTTAAGCCCATCTCCACTCCTATCCATCATCTCTCCAAATGCCATCTGTAAGCCCATTCCTGACATCACATTGCTGATACTACTCCATGCGAGTGCAAATTTCTGGGCACTTTAGTGTTCAATCATCTTCCACCTTCGGATCACGAAAGGCACGCAAGCCAATCTACATCCTCAGGTTTAAGAAGATTGAACATGGGAAACTTTTGTACCCCAAAATTTGCCCTCCCATATTCTTCAAGGTTTGTCAAGAATCATCTTCAAATGATTCAAGGTTGCTCAAGGACTATACGGTCAAACCACCTCCTAAGCCAGCTGAAATTAGGGTTTTGGTTCATTCAAGGAATCTGAGGTTTTCAATGGCTCAAACAAGTCTCATATGCCTACATATATTCTCAAGCACCTACAGGCCAAGTTTCAAGACTCACAGTGTCAATTTGCACAGTCAAAAGCCATATTTGATTCACAGTCAACTGTAGGGGCAAAATGGTCATTTTACAGTCAAAAGTCAGAATTTTTGGTCAACATCTTATTTTGAGCACACAATCATCATTTGATCAAGTCTTGATCATGATTCCACAAGGGTAGCTCAAAAATCATCAAGATGCAAGAAGTTACTATTTTTGGACAGCAGAAAAGTCAACTGTATCTTGACCAAGGCATAACTTTTTCATGGTTCATCAGAAAAATCCCATCCAATGCTAATTTTGAAGGGGATGACATTTCCTACAACTCATCTTCACATTAGAAGTCCAAGAAATGTTCTCATAAAAAGTTATCAATTTCTACATTATAGGTCAAATTCAAAAGTCAACAAAAATGCATTTTAAGTCAAAGACCATAACTTGAGATTGGTAAATCCAAATGACATGGGACCAAAGGCATTGGTTAGAGGACTTCAAGAACTTTCCAAAATGTCCAAGAACATGTTCATATGATCAAAATTGAGCAAGATATGCATTGGAGAAGTTGGAAAATTTTCATGAATTTGCAAAAGTCAACTTTGCTCAAAACACTTTGATTTTGCTAATGGGCCTCAAATTTCTTCTTGAATCTTTATACAAGGACTATGCACGACCCATCAAGCTTAATTAAATTTATTTTCTTATTTTTTATTAATTAATTGGATTTTTAATCAATTTTAATTCATTTAATTAATTTAAATTGTAGGAAATACAAAGATTTGATTTTTCAATCTTTTTGTGAAGCAAGAATGACCTAAAAAGCTGGCAAATTCGTGTACCAATCAAGGATATCAAAATCTCCAAATTTAGCAAGTTTCTTCAATCAAAAAGATTCAAAAATATTTGATTTTCAATCAAATATGCAATCATCAATTCCATGGATTTCTTTGCAAGATTATGACCTAATTCCATTCTCCTATAAGTACACAAGCCAACCCTAATCATGCATACGTGAATTTGCTGCAGAAGAAGCCATAACCACATTGAAAAAAATTCAAGAAACTTGAAAACTGATTTCCATATTCTAGCACGATTCAAAGGCTTTTATTGATTCTAATCTATTGCAGGAGTTCCCAGAGACGTATTGCAATCAAAACCAAGTGCTAAAGCTCAAGAAATCCCCAAGAACAGTTTCACGGTTTGAACATCTTTTCCAGAATTGCAACTCATTATTCATGCGCATTTGACATATTTTGTTGATTGTTTTGTGTTAATAGGGACTGTACAAAGCTATTGGCATAGTTTAATTAAAAAAAACTCACAGAATCAAAAGATGCCATTGATGAATGTTAGGGTTCGTAAGCTTTTAAATTAGGGCTTTCCAAATCCTGTAAAATTGGGACCTGTGAGATGGATCACTGAAATCGCGAGGCTAAAACGGTTGTAACCCACCCTTCACGAAACATTTATGTTCGCCCTATTCCTAATCGCTATTTTTCGTCATCATGCTTTGTGGGGGTTAAAAACCCCCACTATCTAATGTATTTTTATGCAGGCGAAGGAAGAAGACGATTAGGTGTTGATACCTCATTGGTCAATTCAAAAAGAGGGCGCGCGTGTTTTGTTTTATAGCATATTATTTATTTTCTGAATATAATATTCGCTTGTCATTCTAATAACAATTGCAGCGTAATGGCGTAGTGGATAGTGCGTTGGCCAATGATCATTGGGACCTGGGTTCGAATCCCAGGTCCCCCAAAACCCTTGTTTCTATTTTTTCCAATGTGTTCACATGCAGGTTGCCCAAAAGCGTTCCACCATGCGCTCTCACATCCCAGGCGCCAAGTGTCTTCCAGCTCACATCTAATGGCCATAAGATGATGACGATGGTACTCCTTAGTCAATGCACGCCCTGGACAATCACAAAGGTCAAACGGACTGGCAGCTTAATGGGCCAGAATTGCAATCAACACCTCCTGATGGCCCATCACCCCCTGGTTTCTTTATTCTTTTTCTTTTACATTTTAGTTTCTATTTAATTGTTTTACTAACCATTATTATTATTATTATTATTTAATTAACAAAATTAATTATTTTCATAATAAATTCAGAAAATTAAATATTTTTATTATTATTTATTAATTTCATTATTAATTTATTATTTTTGTAAATAAATTCTAACATAGATTAATTTAGTTAATTAGGTCAACTTTAACTTTTTTTTTTCACAATAAATAAAATCCATGTAGAATTAGGTTAATTAATATATTTAACTATTTTATTTTATTTTCATTAAAAACATAAAAAACTAAAAAATATTTTTTTCTTTTAATTAATTAATTAATTAGTTTTAGGTTTAATATTTAACTTAATGCAAAAAGGACCAAAAACTCATTCTTTCTCAAAAAGGGTCAAAACCCTAAGGACTTCTCCGATTTAATTTCTTCGCGCGCATATATATTTTTGATCATATTTATGTAATTGCTCCGAAAATGTAATAGCGTAATTAGGAACCTTTTTATTGCTTTTCTTTATTTTCTCGCATTTACTTTTCAAGGGTTTGCTTTTGGCGATGTAAATACCCGACGCCTTGTAATAGCGTAGATTTACTTTCCGCACAACTATTAACTGCTATGCATTGCAAGACTTATTCTCAAAATAAAATCAAAACGTAGCTCACCATGACATGTTCAAAGATAACTTAATTGAATCCTGACACACTCGCACATGCCACTCCTAGGGTACGCCTCACTTGGTTGCCTCGACGTGGTCATTGAGTATAGGAAGTTTTAGAAGTCGCCCTCTTGTCCAAAGATCATAAGTTGCCTCGAAACGGTTGCCTCGGATAAAATGATCTGAGACATTAGGGATACCGCTAAGGCGTCCTATTATTGCTTTAGTGACCACATGTCCTATAAATCAAATTGACCCGAATAACTCCAATGACGGTGCTACCTACTTCTCAATAGTGGGATAGTACTGTCTAAAGGACATTTACACAGCTTAATTTCTTTTGAGTAGGTAGAGGTTCTAAGGTACTTGCTCTTTCAAAACAAAAACAACTTTTCGCACTTACACTTTCAAACAAAGTTTTCAAACAAACATTTCGTACACTCTTGAGGACTGATACAAGAGTTAAAACGAAGTTTTCAAACGAACTTTTTTCAAAACCCACAATCACAAAGAAAAACAAACATTTTTGAAAACATAGTGAGCAAGTACCTAAGAGCCCGTGGATAACCACGGATAGAAAGGGTGCTAACACCTTCCCTTTCTATAATCTACCTCCCGAACCGAGAAACATCTCGAAAAGGAATTTTGTTGTGCTTTTGTCCTTTCCTTGTTGGAGAAAATAAAAGACGGTGGCGACTCTTGCTTACCGCGACATTTCGCGAACCAGCATTTCACAACAGTCAATTCTATTTCCACCGATCACACATGGTATCTTAGGGCCAAAAATAAGGCTTGTTTTATATTTAAGTATCTTTAATCACGTCAAAAGGAAGATTTTAATATTCGTATCTCCGGATAGAAGACACTTAAATAAGGGCATCTGTTGTACCCCAATTTTCCCCCCTAAGATCCCTCATCATACTTTGTACATTTTGCACATAGCATTGGTATTATGGTTATAAGATCGAAGCGCTTTGGCATTAGGGTTTCTCTCTCTAAATGGAGGCTGTCGTCTTGCTCAAAATTGATTCAACTGGCGGTCTCATTTTTCTTGGTATGAGATTAGGGTTTTGGATCTCAAGCAGCATAGATGTCTTCGCTATCAGGTTTCCTCAAGATACAAATTTTTCTTCATTAAGGTTCTTTCAAGGAACAAAGGTATTAGGGCCTAACTCAGCCAGAGAATCAGGATTTCTCTTCATTTTGTTTGAGCTTGGTAGTGATTCTTCTATGGAGGTTTATTGAGTTAAAGTCTCACTTTAAGGCTACATTAAACGCTACTCTTCCCTTACTGAAAGATTGCTTTGAGTTTTATCAAGTTTAGATATGTACCGTTGGGTAAGCTATGGGTTAGGAGCTCATTCAGCTCGTTTCATCAAATGGAAGTTGGTCGCTTCAAATGCAAGATGACTCGAATCTATGGATTTAATTGAGATTGAGGTACATAAGCTTCATTAGGTCATCTGACGCATCATGCATCATTAGTCAATAGTTTGGCTTGGGATCAGGGATTTCGAGGAATTAGGGTTGTTGTATGGCTTTAAGGCTCTTATCTACGCACAAGTTTGTTTCGGTTGATTTTTCCATCAATAATTTGTTCGAACTAGGATTTTATTTCCTGGACTTCTTTATCATCAAACTACAGGGATATTCTCTCTCCTCAACATCAGGTTACAATCTTTCTTCAATGCTTAAGAATATGGGTTTTCTTCTGTTATGCTTCAACTGGGGATCATTGGATTAGGGCTCGATCTTGTGGTTATCTTGAGCTTCTCCTTATTCAACATTGTGGACTTGTTTTGAATGATACAATTTTTGGTTCTCATCAAATACTTATTACTTCAATTGCAAGTTAACTTGGACTACTGAGAGAAATGACTATTGACTTGGATTCGTTGAAACTTCTAATCGTGCTCAGAGTTAATATTGATTCAAGGTCTTATTAAGTTCATGACTTTGTTAATGGTTGATTCAAGATAGGGTCGGGAGATTCATTCATATGGCTTCAAGCAAGATTCATTCATTCAAGTATTATTCAAGGAGGATCTAAAATACGAATTCAAGATTCATCAAATCATCAATCCAAAAATGTCAAGATTCATTAAAAAAACCAATAGTTCAAGGAAGAAATCAATATCATATTTCTAAATAAACCACTTAGTACATGACTTTGGATATTTTACTCGTGCAATAGTCATCATTCAAGAGGGAGTCACATTCAGAACTTAAAGCGTGCAAAAAAATGGAGGAAGTGGTAAAGGGACTTTAATTATTAAATTTATAAGTCAATGTGCAAGATACAAGAAGACAAGACATGTTAGGGGAGTGCATTACAGGGAGCAAAACGAGAAAGATAGAAGGGAATTAAAATTCCTTTACATAGTTAACCATCAGCCCTAATTTGGATCGAAACTCCTACAACCTATTTCATTTCAGCTTTGGTGTGGTCTTCATCATCTCAAATTGATCCATGTTTATTGAACTCCTATGCTCCATAGCCGACAAGATCTTTTGCCTTAGCTCCCCTCCATGCTTCATCTATCATCAAAACCATATTGCCTTCAAAATTACCGCATATGGCTGGAATTTCTGAATCTTAAAATCAGGCCTGCATAAGTGTTTGACATAATTAGATCAAAGAAAATCAAAACAAAAAAATGCAGAAAAGTTATAACTGTCCAAAATAGTATTCATCTAACTGAATTTCCAAGCCCCTGCGTGTTCCTAACTTCCTAACCCTCACAATTAACTATAACATAATTCAATCAACAACTGTCCAAACAGAACCCATTCAAAACAGTCCCAACAAACTAACAGAATAAAAAAAAACTCTAACAAAACTTCCAGCCAAGGGAACATTCATTACAGAAAAAAGGAGAGGAGAAGAAAACCAGAAAATGATCCACAGAAAATCACAGAATACTGACCTTGGAGATTTTTCTCTTCGACACTGGAATCCTCTTCATTCATAAATTCTGCAGAAGAATCTTCAACCTTCACTTTCCCCTCCATTTTTTCTTCCTCATCATACTCTCTCATTCTTCTCATCTTCTTCATCATATTCACACCATTCTTGAATTCTCAAAAGATTCACCAAAAACACAAAAAAGATCTCTCTCTCTCTCTCTCTCTCTCTCTCTCTCGCTCTCTCTCTCTCTCTCTCTCTCTCTCTCTCTCTCTCTCTCTCTCTCTCTCTCTCTCTCTCTTCATCATCATCAGGAACGCGATTCATGCACGAGAATTACCAGAAAAATCCTCAAAAAGATCTCTCTGCACTCTCACTGCAACCACAACCATGCTTTACACGACACTCTCTGCAACACGATTCCACTAATCTTCAGATTGTTCAATCCTGAGTTTATCCCTTGGCTCACAATCTCTCAACAACAAGCGCGCAAAGGGATATACATAACAAATAACACCTACGCTTGTAGGATTCCAGAGGAAAATTGAAAGGAGTAGAAGAAGAAGAACAAGAAGAGGTAGTAAAGGATGAAATAGTAGCAAGAAGGAGGAGAAGAATACCTTAGCAGCGGCAGTCGTAGATTGCATCCTTGCGTCAGAGCTTCGATACTTCTTTTTGGGTTCTTTTTAGCGTCTTTCTCACAACTTAGCAAGTATTCATGATGATTGAGCCAAGATTTCTGTGATAGTATTGGTGCAGCTTTTGTGATGTGGAATGCTTGGAGATTAATCCGTTTGATCATTGTGCGGAGCAGCTTCTGTAGAGTTTTCTCTTTGCTTGCGTGACTTCGAAGAGGAAACAGAGCTTCTCCATTAGCTAAGTTTTGTGATATTATATTGATGTAACTTTCGCAATGGGGAATGCTCGGGGATTAATTCTTTGATCACTCGCGCAGAGTAGCTTTTGGTAGAGTTTTCTTATGGCTTGTGTGGTTTTGAAGAGGCAATGGACTTTCTCTGTTCGGTATCATCTGCACTTTATTTTATTCCTCGTTTCTGCACTTTACCGCTTTCTAGATACCATTAGAAGTAGGAAATAAAGAGCATGCACTCGAAGTCGCTGTTTAAAGACATGTAGCAGGAATTTCTCACTTCATTTTCTATATGTGTTGTGCTTGTGTTTGTTTCTTTGGTTGTTGATCGATGAGTCACTCAATTTATAAATTGAGATCACGACTTCGCTCTCAGTGCATGCTCCCTATATGATTTCATTGATTTCCTTTATTTCTTGTTGATCGATGAGTCACTCAATTTAGAAATTGAGATCACGACTTCACTCTCACTGCATGTTCCCTATAGGATAGTTTTGTTAGACTTTCTTTAGCATGCTAACTTAGATAGGATCTCTTCAAGTGTGCTCTCTTGAGTTTACTGGCTTTCTTGCTTTATCCTTGTACATACCATGTTCCCTTAGGACGTGCTTGCTCCTTTCGGATGCAAGTTAGACCTTAGGTTGCAAACCATGCATGCTAACATTAGGTAGATGTTTCCCTTTTGTTAATCCAAACCTTAGGACTACCATTGTATGATAGAATTAGATTAGAGATATATTAGTCTCCCCTAGATGTTTTCTTCCCATTTTTGCATAATCGTATTTAAAACTAAAACTTATTTTTCTTGGCAAATGAATAAAAAATGCTAAGCATACAAAATAATTCTTTTCATGGTAAAAAAAAACCAACCAATCCATTTCTTTTTGCCATTCGGCTTTTCTCTTTCTAAGAGCATGTTAGCTCCTTTTCACTACAGGTCACAAGTCTCCAAAGCTCGAGCAGTGGTGGAATGATCGAGTGCAACATTGTTCATTTAAAAAATACAAATAAGCAAAATATATGAGTTGAACTACGGTAGGTCTAATTCCTCAAAAAGGATACGTAGGCATTGGGGTAGGGCCCAAGCGAGTACACCTTTATTTTCCATACATTCTTTCTCTTTTCATTGCATGCATTCTCTCTTAGTTTATAACCCTTAAGCATTAGATTGAACACACCCTTTGATTAGAATAACGAGAGTGGATCCTGTAGAGTACTATGGATGTGTGGGGTGCTAATACGTTCCCCTCGCGTAATCGACTCTCTTACCCAATCTCTCAGTCTCAAGACCTTGATTTTACCTTTAGGTTTTTATTCGATGATTTTCCTTTCCCTTTCACATTGGATAAATAAATACTCGATGGCGACTTTGTTGATTTTACCGCTACAATAGGCTCAAAGAAGTCAATCCAAACATGTCATATTATCTAATTCACGAACCATTTCTGAAACCAAAAGTAACTAAAATTAAACTAGGGTGTTAAACTCTTTTAACTTGAAAAGGCTTCATCATCATCAAGATTTCTTTTTAACTTGCAAAGCCTTCATAATCATCAAAATTTACAACTAATGTTAAGATGTTATCTCTATAAAATAAAATAAAAAATTAGCATACGGACAAAGTAAAGAATAGAATGAAGATCCATTTCATAACTTATTTTTACAAAACCAATAATTATAACTTCATAACCAAGTGTACAAATAGATATAGTTCTGGCATACATCAATAGAAAAACATAAGTGATCCATGAAAATATACTAATATCTTTCTATAGTATCAATAAAGATGCAAAATTAACAATATTACATTTTATTTTCCTCCTTCTCTCAACTCATTTAAAATGAGTTTTCTACCTCACCCTTTGAGACCCCAAGACAAAGTCTCTTAACTTCCTTAGCATTTTTATCATCTAAATAATTTTGATAAATATATGAAAGACATCCCCATATAGCCAATATCAAGGCCATAGATTTCACTCCTACCGTGGAAACAAACAAAGTCTTGATAATCATTTAGCGTGAATAATTTTAAATAGGCAAATCATCAATAAATGCAACAATAAGTTGGAAAATCATAAATAAAAAAGGTTAGAAAATTGATTTACCTTTCTCTAATTGATGGATCTCATCAAGGTTCTCCTCAGAAAATGAGGAGATTGATTCTTCTTTCAACCAATCTTACATGCAAACAAGCGCTTCCACCATTTTAGGTGTTAGACAAGTGCAATAATCACTAACAACCCTTTCACCAGTGCTGAAAGAAGATTTTGAAGCTACAGTAGAGACGGGAATAGCCAACACTTATTGAGTCATGCTTTCCAAAATAGGATATCTAGTTAAGTTGACTTTCCACCAACCTAAGATGTCAAACTCAATTGTTTTAACATAAGGCACCCGTGTTTCTTGTAGATATGATTCAATTTCAGTCTTAGGATCATAATTATGCCCAATTTCTTGACTGTAGTGCCGAAAAATATTATCATCATCATCCTCATTTGGTAGTGTGTCTACTTGGCTAGATTGAGAGTCGTCAAAACCTCGATATTGAACATAAAGTTCTGAAAGAGAAGAATTCAATTTTTTTTAAATCATAGACTTTTCCAGTGTCAACATATAAAAGATCAATATAAAAATCCGATTCACCCTTGGATCAAGAACAAAAGCAATCAATAGTAAGATGTTTATTGTGTCAGGATTTCCCAAATACTTGTTGAATTTACCTTTCATCTTATTCGCCGTGTTTTTGATGTGCTCATTATTACTTTTTAAATGCTTATTTATCCCTTTTCCAATGGTGAATACCTCTGCCATATATGAAGCACTAGTGACATATAATGATCCAGACAAACAATTTGTAGATTTGTAAAACATCTAAAGCAAGGGAAGCACTGATGCAACATATGCCCAATTCTCTTTCTTAACTCCCCCATTCATTTTGTCCATTTCTTCGTGAAATGTCTTATCTCGTGCATAGAGCAAGTCAAAATCTTTTTGATACTGTAAGGCAACCTTCAACATTGAATAAGTTGAATTCCATCTAGTTTCAACATCAAGGATAATAACAAATTTGTATGTAACTTTTCCTGCACCGCATATTCCATAAATTTGACTAGTCTGCTAGGAGAAGATTTGACATATTTAACCGCATGGCGTATTTTTTTATTGCAACTTTTATCCTCCTTCAATCCAGATTTTACAATTAAGTTCAAGATATGCGCACAACAATGCATGTGAACATATTCCCCATTCAAAACAAGATTACTCCAAGACCCTATCCTTATACTGAGATACTTAATCATAGTGGTGTTTTCCGAAGCATTGTCAACCGTTATGGTAAAGATTTGACTCAATCCCCAACGTCTTAAGTAATCATCAACATATTTTCCAATCATGTGACCCGAGTTCCCCGTGATTTGACAAAAGTTGATGATTTTCTTATGCATCTTCTAGTCAATGTCCACAAAATGCACGGTCAAACCTTTGTAACTTAAGTTTTGAGTCGAAGTCCAAGTATCAGTAGTAAAAAAAACTCTTCCACAATTTGACCAGAATTTTTTCAATTTCTCCTTTTCTTCAAGGTAGAGCACCCAAATATCACGTCTCAACATAGATCGTGATGGGATATAAAGCCGAGGCTGCAAAGTGATTAATAACTTTCTAAAGACTCCATTCTTAACAAAACAGAATGGAAGCTCAAAACACACAAATGTTTTCACAAGAAGCACTCTACATTCCTCTTGATCAAATTTAGAATAGCTTGGCGAACAAACTACTTTCCCTTCTGAATTGGTTTTTCTCCTTTTGTTTGGTTGGGTGGCTTGGGTTTTATAATGATCATAAGCAGTGCATCTACCTAGATGAGTCCGCATACCACTTGTTCTGTTACTATACTTAATTAAGACTCCACAATATTGACATTTAGCCTTATTCTCATCACCTTCCACCGCAGTGAAGTGGTTCCACATATCAGACCGCAATTGACGCTTTTTTCTTTGGTATGTGGTGGGAATATAGCTTCATCATGAGTGCTAGCTAAAGTTGTAAGACTTATATTCTCTACATTCTCTGTCATCTATTTAATAAAGAACAATATAAAAATTATAACTAAAACCATAAAGTAACATATCACCTTAAGAAACAATGCAAGACAAGCAAACTGAGCTGATTACATAAATAAACAAACATCAGTTACATTTAAATCAAGTGTTACATAACCAGCCATATTATCCATCACAATTATATTGGTGATTTCACTGATCTATAATGTAAACATACTGTTTACCGTGATTTTTGGTAAACAACTACTAATCCTCCAAAAAGGAAAGTCCTTTTGGTTACTCGCGGGATCGATTAGATTGATCCTAGAATATATGCTAATTTTTATGCTGGTTTGATGTGAAGGTTAATATCTAGGAAGAACGCACGTTCGACCAAGGATATGGTGTTTATGGTTTTGGAGAGTAAGAAAGTAACTAGAAGTGCATGTAAAGATGTAGGAAATGTAAACTTTGCAAAAGAAGATCAAAGCAATGTAAAAAGACTTTATTAATAAAAAATGGTATTTCCAACGTACATTCTCAGTTATTCTTTCACACACAGCGGGTACTTGAATAATATTGAGTAACTAGCACAATAGGTTAAACACACGAAAACTCTACACAAACTTCCTATTTTTATACTAAAATTATGTAACTGTCGAGGGTGGATTTGCTTCTAGGATGAAGACAAGTGTCTTCTGCATGTCCCTCGACCTCTATCTTCCTGCCACGTCGCTTTCCCTTAACTGCCGGAGAACTGCATTTCCTCCAATCTTTAAATTCAAATATCCTTCGTCCTTGGTGCTGACACAAAGGTTTGTTCTCCTAGTCAAAGGTCACAGGACCTTTCCCGTCGAAGGCTTGATGATGATGTCTGGTCGAAGACCAATTTGTAACTCAGATATTTTCTCTAAGTTTTTTCCATCCGTCAAAGCATTTTCCAGCTTGGCTTTATCTGCTCTATTTTTTGTCTATGGTGCCAATATATAGTAGGTGTTAAATTCAAGAGCCAACAAATTACCCCCCAAGAATGCCTGTTTCGATGTCGAGAGAAATAATCATTCTTTGGCATTCCTATTCGACACCTGCCGTTTTTGTCCAAAAAGGTTTTAACGTGCACTTTTCGCCTTCCAACAGCTGCCACACTCAGAACCATCATTACTCTTTTCCCAAGACATCTTTTCAATCAGTCGTTACCATGCTGCCATTATGACCATTACTCCTAGAACCTAGGCAAGCATGTCAAATGTTCCCCATCACCTGCACGATAAATGCTTTGCTGCTTGCCACGTGCCCCACTACGTCCATAGCATTAAATGGCCTTGACAAGATACACTTCCCTCTGGACACTATAAATAGCCTTGAGCCCTCTCTTTTGGAAATTTCAAAACACTTAGCATTTTTAATCTTCTCTACAGAAAAAAAAACCTTACACCGTCATCTTCGTTCCTTACTATCTCATAACAATGGCTTTCCTCTCTAACGCTCCCAACAACCCCAAACCTAAGAATGTTGCTGACGTACAAAGTCAACCAGATATCTTTCCCACAAACTCTTCTACTGCTTCGACTGAGGGACCAAGGTTTGTCTCTGAACCCATGACTAAAGAAAGGTGTGAGGCGTATAATTCCCAGCTCCTCATCCCTGTTAGATATTCTTAGAATATATATGCCATGTCTGGCCCTTTTATCTGCATGCATTGAGGATCCCACGAAAAATCGTGCTTTCTTCCCCACTCACCCTAAGCTCAAGCCCATAGGTTGTGCAAAGAAACCCAGGAACGATCCTGAGGATGTGACTCCAGCTAACCAGCAACACGCTCAAACAAAGGAGGACATTAACCTACAGTTCATGAATAAAGGGAACAAGATCTTTCGATCGTGCCCTAGTCTCTCTTCAGAATATTCAGACTGGCTGAATAAGATGAAGAAGGTACAAACCCCAGTTTGGAAGGAAATGGGGATTTATGATTTGGTGATGCTGTCGAAGACATGGTTGTCTTACTACCCTCTTATGTTAGTGTATTCATTGTACTTATGGGACAACGCCTATTTCACATTTCACCTTCCTTGTTGAATGGTGACCCCATTTCTCTTCGACATAGGAGCAATCACCGACCTTTAACCAACTGGTGACTACTTCGACCCAGAGGACTTATCTGAAGATGCCATTGGGTTTTCAGCTACAAATCCCACATACACCACATTCATCAACCATTTTCATAATAAATCCTGTAGTACTGTGTCGGAGGTGGAACATATAACTTTCTTGGCTATGTGGCTGTCTCGATTCGTCTTCTGTACCAAGTCACTTCAAGTGACTAAGAAGATGCTCACACTCGCAACACAGCTTCATCACGGCTACCCTCTCTGCTGGGCTGAATTGATTATGGCCAATCTGTATGAGTCCATCAGCAATGGTGTGACTCAACTCAAAGTCATAGGAGACAGGGCAAGCTTACTCCTTTCTATCCCCTTTTGGTTTCTTCAACTTTGGCTCAACACCACCTTTGAATCTTTTCTTCCTCAAAATAATACGATAAACAAAGAAGCCCCAGAAATTTTGAACAGGAGGGTTGAAGGTACCAAGCTAGGTTTGTTGACTCTGACTGACGAGGGTCAGCAATTCCAAAAGACCTTCACCATCTTTGTGATGATGTTTACAGAGTGCAAAATTTTTGTTTCGACCATGGCTCCCTTCACCAGTCAGAAAGTTAGCCCATAATGGTTTACCAGACCATTTCCTTCGGCTGATGAGGAGGACTTAGAGGACAAATATGTGGCCATTTGGGAGTCATTTCTTCGACCCAGAATCATGCCACTGAGATTCAAGAGTTCGAAGAATCAATTAAGTTTGATTGCTTACCAACTGAATCTTGTCTCTCAACAATTCGATATTATCCAGTCACTCCCATCTCCAATCTACTCTCGAGAGAAATTGCTATTATTTTATAACGCATATTACCCAGAGGATGCTGCTACCAAGCTCATTGGTAGGTACGTTGGTCGGACCGTACTAACTCTGTTCGACTTCAATCTCAATTTTATGTGTTCGCCCAATTTTGAGGGGTGGTGGAGGCAATATCATAATAAGGTTCTTCGACGAGAAGGATTTTTCCCACCACCTTCGCGAGGCGTTCAAACTGGTCCTTAACAAGACCAAGAAAGGTAATATTTTCTTTCTTTTTGTTTCTTTGTCTTAGATTCAATCATTCGATGTCAACTTATATTTGTTTCTTGTATAATTGTCAAGAGGGCCAGCACAAAAAAGGCTGCTGAAAGCACCAAAGGGGGAAACCCTTCTATGAACCCTTCACCAAAGGTATTCACTTTCTGCTATACCTTTCTTCCTTACTATTTTCTGGTATAGATGCTGACGTCTTCGAATCTTATCTTTCTGGGTGTTCAGAAAACCACTCCCAAGAAACGGAAGGTTCAGGAGATTGAAATCTCTAGTGATGAAGAAGAGGAGTCTCCTCCCGTTCCTCTGAAGAGACAACAATTAAATAAAACAGCTCCCGCACCTGAGCCTCGTCCCAAGACAAAAATTAAGATTACAGCTACCAAATCGAGGCCTCCTCCTGTAGTCATCAGAGATCCCACTGAGCAAGAAGTAGCCGCTAGGCTAAATAATCCTAGTGAGAGTTACAATTCCAGCCCCGGTGCCGAAGTTCCTCTTCAGGTATTTACTTCGACAAACATCTACTTACTTCCTGAACTAACCCCTTTTTCCATAAGAATTCTGAGAGTAAAACTTCTTAATCTTTAGGATACTGCCGGCACTTCTAAACAAGCTCCCACTCCTGTCGAAGGATCTGCCACT
The DNA here is from genome assembly GCA_948472305.1 of Vicia faba. Lineage (NCBI taxonomy): Eukaryota > Viridiplantae > Streptophyta > Magnoliopsida > Fabales > Fabaceae > Vicia > Vicia faba. The sequence goes on along the minus strand of OX451737.1, from coordinate 1,330,141,551 downwards.
CTGTTAAATAGTGAGAGAGATCCTACTTATAGGACATATTCAGCAAAAGGCTCCTTTGTTAGCTCCACTGGTGAGGTGAACCAAACTTCTGAGCCTCAATATGAGACCATAGAGGAAGCAAACAAAGAAGGCCCTATAGGCGAACATGAAGAAACTAGGGCTCCACTGGGTGATGCACAAGAAGGTGAAGAGGAGGAGGCTACTGATGCCGTAGTTGGAACAGAGAGGGAAGGTATGTTGGAGGGGGAGAATCAGGATGAAAGAATTCCAGAGGCTGATGGTAGAGAAGACTCTATTGAAGGGGCCCAAAATCTTACGAACACTGAAGCTTCCCATATTCCAGCACAGGTAGCAAATGTGGCTACTGCTACCAATGAGGGTGCCCCTTCGACAGGGTCTCGAACCAAAGAAGCTTTGGCCTTGTTGAAATAGTAAAATCCTCTGGGTTATTTGACTGCCATTCTCGAAGGGCGAGAAAGTTCTTCTGACCATAGTGTTTCGACAGCGTCCAAAAAGTCGACCTCAACGTCCCCTCTTGATGAGGCACTTCAGAAGGTTAAGGCGCAAATTTTCAAAAGAGATTTAATGCTAACCTTGGAGGGAGAACCTACTGCTCCTTCCTTCATGAAGACCACTTTGAGGGCTTGATCTCCTCGTTGCTTCTCCAGACGTAGCTAGCGTTATTCTGGATTTAAATTCCATTATTGACCAAGTGTCAGCATACTACAATCGTCGAAGGACTCTTACTCGCGAGATCGAAGAGGCCAACGGCCATGTAGCTGCTGCTTGGCACACTGCTACTGAATCAGCCTCCAAAGTAAAAGAGATTTCGAAGGCTCAAGAGGCTAGGCAGAAAGAAGCTGAGGAAATTGATCAAGGCACAACTAAAATGAGGGTGCAGATCAGAGAACTGGAGGCTAAAATTTCCGCCAATGATAAAAGGAAAGAAGAACTTCTCGCCATTAATACTGAGTCTGAAAGCCGAGAACAACTTGCTGAAGGGCTAAAACATGCTGATCGGGCCCAAATGCTCGATGCCAAACTTGAAACCCTCCATCAGTCGAAGGCTCTTTGCGAACGACGTCTGGAATTACAGAGGATAAAATACCTCCAGATCAAGGCCAATCTCCCCTTTTAAATTTTGTCTCTATATTTGCATAATCACTCATTGTAATGACTCAAAGCCATTTTGGCAATTTTTAATGAAATTTAAATTTCCATTTTGGATTTTTTCCTTATTTCGACTGTGACTATACCTTGGCTATTTTAACCTCTTGAAGCATAGGTCTATAATTTTTCAAGTATTTACCGTTTACTCTTAGAAGCCTTTGATCTTCATTTAACTCCTCGATCTCATAGGCTCCACCAGAGAAAGTTTGGATAATTTTGAAAGGTCCTTCCCACTTAGGGGACCATTTTCCCATATTTCTATCTTTTCGATCCATTGGAAGAATTACCTTCCATACTAGATCCTCAGGCAGAAATGTCTTAGGTTTTACTTTTCAATTATAGGATTTCTCGACCCGTTTCTTCTGTAATCTTAAGAGGTTAAAGCTTTCAACCTTTCTTCGTCCAAATCAACTAATTTGTCTAACATCATATTCCAATAAACTTCAGAAGGAATATCCTGATGTCTCTGAACCCTCGTTGACTATAGACAAATTTCCACTTTCAATACCGTATCATGACCATAAGTTAGGCGAAATGGTGTTGTTCCTATAGCCTCTTTAGGAGAGGTTCGACAAACCCATAAAACTTGATCCAACGTCTTGTTCCAGTTTCTTGGTTTCTTTCCCATGTGTTTCTTTATTAAACTGATTACTACCTTGTTTGCTGCTTTGACTTGGCCATTAGCTTGTGCATAGTAAGGTGTAGACGTTAACAGTCTGAATCCCATTTCTGTAGCAAATTCTTGCATTTTTCGACCAGTAAAGACTGATTCTTGATCTGTCGTTATTGTCTCAGGGGTTCCAAATTTATATATAATGTACTTTTGAATAAATTCAATGACATTCTCTTGGTCTACATTGACTAAAGGAATTACTTCAATCCATTTAGTAAAATAATCAATGCCCACCAATATGTATTTCTGGCTTTTAGAGGATGCTGGTCGAATCTCTTCAACAAGATCTAAAGCCCATCCTCTAAAAGGCCAAGGTTTCATAATCGAATGAAGTTCGCTTTCCAGTACATGCTGGATGCCTGTGTGCACTTGACATTCTTGACATCCTTTTGCAAACTCAACACAATCTTTTAACATAGTGGGCCAATACAGTCCTTGTCGAAACAACATCCACTTCATCTTATGGACTACTTGATGTGCTCCACAAGCCCCGTAGTGTGTGGTAGAAAGAGCTATGTATGCTTCTGTTTCACTTAGGCATTTCAGCAGCACACCTTCAGGTGTTTTCTTGAACAATTCATTTCCCATTAGTATATAGCTTAGTTCCCTATACCTTATCTTTCGCTCTGTCGAAGCCACTGGATTCTATAAATAATCTACTATAGGCTTTCTCCAATCTTGTTATGTTAGATTGTCTATGAACGCAATCTCGACGTTTTCGTGATCAGTGTTTCCCAACGTTGTTGTTTCCAAATCTATTGGAGACAACATAGTGGATGCTACTCTTCCTCTAACTTCGATTGCTTGTTGTAGTTTTTCTTTCGAAACTTTATACCTGGAAGCGATCTGTGCCAAATCATTAGCCACTTGACTTTCCAATCTGGGTATGTGTAAAATGTTAACCACTTCGAAGTTCTTCAACAATCGTCTGGCTATCACGAAATACATGATAAGATTTTCTCTTATGCATTTGTATTCTTTCATAACCTGTTTTAGGACTTACTCTGAGTCTCCCATTATTTCGACTCGAGTTTCCCCCAATTCCAACAAGATTTCAAGGCCTACAATCAAAGCTTTGTATTCAGCCTCATTATTGGAACAATCTCCCTCGATCTTGTACTTAAATGTTGTTGGAATTTTGTTTGGAGAAATAATGAGAACCCCTATTCCAATTCACGTCTTTATGACTAGAACCGTCAAAGTATAACTTCCAAGGTTCAATATCCAAATAATTTATTGATTCTTCTGTTATTGAATGGTCAATTATAAAGTCTGCTACCACTTGACCTTTCACAGCCTTGAGAGGCATAAAGGTTAATGAATAATCAGTTAATGCAAGTGCCCATTTGCCAATTCTACTATGCAAAATGGGTTTCGACAACATATATTTGAAAACATCAAAATGAGGCGAAACGTAAACATTAACTGGTTTAATATATTGCTTGAGTTTTGTACATGAGAAGTAAAGACATAAACATAGTTTTTCAACTTCGTTATATCTAGTTTCTGCATCATTTAAAACTCTACTGATGTACTAGATGGGTCTTTCAACACCATTCTCATCCTCTTGAGATAACATGCTCCCTAAGGTTTTATCAGATGCAGCTATGTAGAATCTCATACTTCTATTTCTACAAGGAGGTACCAGAATAGGTGGCTTGATGAGGTACTCTTTGATTTTGTTGAAGGCCTCTTGTTGTTCTTACCCCCATTCAAATCCTCCTTTGCTGAGTCGAAGTAATGACGAGAAGGCTTGCGTTTTCCCATTGAGGTTGGATATAAATCTCCTTAGGAAATTTATCTTCCCAAGTAGAGACTGCAATTCCTTCTTGTTGGTTGGCGCCTTGGATTCCAAAATAGCTTTGGTCTTGTTTGGGTTTATCTCGATTCCTTTTTTATGGACCACAAAGCCTAAGAAATCCCCTGCTTTGACACCAAAAGCACACTTTAGAGGATTCATTTTCAGACCATAGCATCTCATCCTCTCAAAGGATTGTCGAAGATGGTCCATGTGAGCCTTCCCTGAAATAGATTTGACAACAATATCATCAATGTAAATCTGCATAAAAGTCTCAATAAAATCATGGAAGATAGAATTCATTGCTCTTTGATATGTTGCCCCTGCGTTTTTTAGGCCAAAAGGCATCACTACCCATTCGTAAGTGCCTAAGGCCCCAGGGCAACAAAATGTTGTTTTTGACACATCCTCTTCAGCAATAAAAATTTGATTATATCCAAAGTATCCGTCAAGAATACTCATGTAATCGAAACCAGCGGCAGAATCGACAAGCATTTCCACCACATGCATTGGATATTCATCTTTGGGTGTTGCAGCCTTCAGATCTCTGAAATCAATGCACACCCTTAAGGTACCATTCTTCTTTATAACAGGTACTATATTTGCAATCCATTCAACATACCTGGTCATTCAGATGAACTTGCATTTTAGCAGTCTTTCGAATTCTGTTTAATTTTCGACAGAATCTCCGGTGCAAAGCGCCTTGGAGTTTGCTTGACAGGCTTCTTTCCAGGTTTTGTTGGCAATTGTAGTTCCACCAAATTCTGTCGAGACCAGGCATTTCATCATAATCCCACACAAAGCAATCTTTGAACTCTTTTAACAATTGGATCATTTCAACCCTGAGCCCCAGATCTATCTTTGCGCTGATATATGTTGGCTTTCTTACAGGACCTTCACCTAGGTTTACTTCTTCCAAGGGGTCTTGTGCTAGCATCCTAACACCGTTCGCCAATAGATCTTTTTCGAAACCTAAAGGTTCATCATCTTAGATGGCGTCTAACCTCTGATTTCACCCTTCTTTTTCTTCCAAGTCAGGAGGTTCTGGATCGAAATCTTTCCCAGGGACTTCTTGGGAAGATACCTGTTCATTGGCTTCAAGAGCCATGTACTTGACTTCAGCCTCTAAGGCTGCTATCATTCTATTTTCGGCTACATATGCCGAAATGTTTTGCAGAGCCTGTGATTCAGTCATCATCACCAAATTCACTTCCCCAGCCTGTTGGCCGTATACCATCAACCCCTATGTAGTCGATGTTTGATAAATCCTCTCTATCCCACTGAAAACCATGATCAGAGTGTAGATAAAGAGAGCAGAAAGTATTGGGTGCTGGAGTCAGATCGAATTCAGGAGGGCTGCATGGCCTTATATGAGCCAAATTTTTGTCGAAGCTATTCTTTCCAATGTTGTTAACTTCACCCAGGTAATAACTTTGATCAGCCTCGATGTTCTCCATGATACCATCAGGGCGCCATATCGTAACCCTCTGATGCATGGAAGATGGCACTGCACCAATGCCATGTATCCACTCTCGACCCAAAAGTAGATTATAATTTGGTTTTGCTGAAATCACCATAAACATGGTAGGTCGAAGAATTGAGCCCACCTTGAGATCGAGTTGTAAAACTCCCATGATGATCCCAATACCCCCTTCATAATTTGAAAGGACCATGTTGTGGGGCTTAATATCAGCATCCCCTTTTCCTATTTTTCTTAGCATAGATTGTGGAATTATATTTATGGTTGCCCCACAATCAACCAAGATTTTATTTATGGCCACTTCCCCTATCTTTGCTCTGATAAATAGGGGCTTGAGGTGATTTTTCATCACCTCAGTTGGTGGTTCAAAGAAAGCGTTCTGCTCTTCAATGCAACCATTATTCATCACATAGTAGCACATTGGCCTATGTCTGGCCATTTCTTGTTCGACCATCAAGTCAGTTTCTTCAACTTCACCTGACGGTTGTACTCCCTAGGTAGCACTGATATGATATTTACCATAATGCCTAAATTATCATCAGAGTCAGAATCACCTTCGTCATTCGACCCATATTTTTCTGTCCATACCAGTCTTCCAGTAATTGGTTCCATCTCCAGAGGTTTCCTTTGCTTTCCTTTTCCTTTTCTTGGCACGTTGGTGCTAGATTCTGGGTGAGGCTCCACTGCAACCTCTTTCTCGGCTTTTCGCCGTCTCTGAAATCTTCATCATTGAGAACGAGACATGGGGTTCTTCCCCTTGTAGTTGCTTGATATGTAAGCCATTTTATCCATTGTAGTAGTATGGTACTCTTTCTTGTAATCCAAAGAAGAGCCTCTTGGCACGTCAAACGTTCGCCATTTTTCTTTATTGGGCCTTTTTCTGCCCATTGTGTTGAGCCAAGTACCTACAGGTACATTAGTTGGAGGCCGATAAGTTGGTGGCCTCCTTACCTGGTTCATGGGTCCTTTTTGATGTCCCCTCCTGGGATCGTATCTAACTTCTGGATCCATTTTTGGTTGAGCATTGGTGCCCCATTTTTCCTTTACTGATCTCATACCTTGTATGTGTTCCGCAACTTTCTTGTCGAAGATAGAACTACATCTGGGACACAACATCACTTCAGACTTTTTCTTCTGGCATCGATGTAAAAATTCTGCCAGATCCTCGTTTTCTTTTGGAAATGCTTTTTTGTTCCTTTCCTCCTGTCGAATGACCTCTTCCGAAGCCTTGGCTTCAGATACCTCGACCATGTTTACCTCTATGTTACTCTTGGTAACGAGGTTCAGTTTCTGCATCTTGGCCTCCAAACTTTCTGTCGAACCTTTAACGGAAGCCAAGTAAGAACCTGTAGTGGTTATCTTGTTGGAGCTTTTAGCAACTCCTTTGTTTGTGTTTAAGCCTTCAGTGACTCTTTTGCTTGATCCTTCAGCATCTCCTTTGTTCAGGTTTAGGCCTTCAGTGGCCCTCCTCACACCTTCGATAGTTTTCCTAGATATGTTTCCAGTAAAACTGCCAAATACGGGCTTGTTAACGAAGTCCTTAGAAACTTCAACCATATGGATGCCAACTGGTTCAACATAATTTGCATCCATTTGTAGTGGGTTCGCGTCAATTTTCATTACTGGCTTATCAGCGAACTTGAGCCTTCCTTCTTTGAGTGCTCCTTGAACAAGACCCCTGAAAAGAAAACATTGTGAGATTTTATGGCCCAGAAAATTATGATATTTACAAAAACCTCTTTTCTTCCTTTGTTCTAAAGGAGGCATTTTTGCCCTTGGGGGCACTATCATTTGGCCATCTTTGACTAATAAATCAAATATTTCATCACATTTAGTGATTTTAAAACTATATGTCTTCTTTGGGAATTTATCAATGTTCCTTTCAGACTCCACATGATTTTTTCCATTTGAGGGCAATAGCAATTTACAAGAGTATGGCGGCCCTTGTTTTAATTCCGCTAAATCTATCTCGCCTTCTTCAACATCTATAGGATCACTAGATATCTCTGGATCGTCATCATCCATTTTGACATAGGCTACTCTTTCTCTTCAATGAGTTTTGGTCGCTTTAGCCTTTTCGGTTTTAAGGCGTTCTACTTGTCGAACTCTATCGGCCAACTGGGCCATGTCTCTCAAGTATTGGGTATCTAACTTTTTCCTAATGGAATAATCCAGGCCCTCTGCTGCCATTTCGACCAATTCATGTTTAGGCACTTGGGTAAAGCACCAGGCTTTAAGCAGTCGAAAACTATTTAGATACTCATCTATTGGCTCAGTGAATCTCCTCTTCACACTAGCAAGTTCTTTTAGACTAATTTTGGTATGTCCCATATAAAATTGTTCATGGAACAACCTTTTCAATTGATTCCAATTATGGATCAAATTGGATGGGAGGGTAGTGAACCAAGTAAAAGCGTTTTTTGTTAGAGAACTTGGGAAGTATTTAATCCTAAGGTTTTCGTTGTTTGCTATTTCCCCTGCTTCTATCAAATATCTCGCCACATGTTCGACAGTAAATTCTGTCGTATCCCCTGAGAATTTGGTAAATTTTGGGACTTTTCCTCTAGGGGATAAGTCTGTTTTCAGAATATAATCTGATAATGGGGATGTGAAGTTTGGTCTGTGAAAACCAACATTCATCCCATTCTGTATTATAATCCTTTCGATCATGGCAGTCAGATTATTATCTATCCCATAATTTTGGTGTCGAACTTGCTGTATCAATTCATCAACATTTTGGTTCCTATTCACCATAATCACTCCTTGATCGACTTCTCTGGGGATCGGTGGGGGATTTCGAGGTATTTCGACCCTAGGTTGTTCTACTTCTACTCTAGGGATCTGTGGATTTTAATTAACGGTTAAATCTTCTTCCAAGATTACCCCTTGGTTTACTCTTATTGGTATTCTTTGGGGTTGTCGAATAGTTTGGGGTACCCCAAAGAATTCAGCCATGCACGTCATTTATGCTGCCATTTGTTGATTCGACTGGGTAGTATTTTGTATTAGGGGGTTCAGCACTGTACTTAGGGTTTGTGCCAACATTTTCCCCATATCATGGTTGCTTTCGTTCATCTGTTGCCTCAAAATTGCTGTAGAAGCATTTGTGAGGCTTGGTATTACATGTGATGGTCCTCCTAGAATTTGGTTTCTACCCAAATTTACCATACTGGCTCCAGATCCATGTAATGGTGATGACACACTCACCAAAGGTTGTGAAAAAGTAGACGCAACATTCATAAGGCTAGCTATTTCGGTGGTTGGCATGCCATATGGCTGTTCTCGACCCATCCAGGCTGTCGAAAATCCTGGGGGAGCATACGGTCGAGATCCTAGATTTTACCTTGGTGGGGGTGTTCCTAATGGACCTCTAGGACCTACATACGAAAGCAAGGTCCTGTTCGATTCGTGGTTAACATTGGTATTGAACCAACATAAGTTGAGATATTTTCTCCAATGGTAGTTATAACCGTTGTTCCAGTAGTATTTGGTGGAGGTATTTCTCCATGATTTGGCTCATTATCCATTCTACTTTCGCTATTTCTCTTCCTAACAGTACACTCGTTGGTTAATCTACCAATTCTTAATAACATGCAACGCTGTATACGTAAAAAAGGAAAGCAATAACATGAATAAACAAATGATAAAAATTAGCAACGTCCCACCAGGTGTGCCAATTTGTTTACTATGGTTTTTGGTAAACAACTGCTGATCCTCCAAAAAGGAAAGTCCTTTTGGTTACTCACGGGATCGATCAGATTGATCCCAGAACATATGTAATTTTTATGCTGGTTTGATGTGAAGGTTAATATCTAGGAAGAACGCACGTTCGACCAAGGATATGGTGTTTATGGTTTTGGAGAGTAAGAAAGTAACCAGAAGTGCAGGTAAAGATGTAGGAAATTTAAATCTTGCAAAAGAAGATCAAAGCAATGTAAAAAGACTTTATTAATAAAAAATGGTGTTTCCAATGTACATTCTCAGTTATCCTTTCACACACAGCGGGTACTTGAATAATATTGAGTAACTAGCACAATAGGTTGAACACACGGAAACTCTACACAAACTTCCTTTTTTTATACTAAAATTATGTAACTGTCGAGGGTGGCTTTGCTTCTAGGATGAAGACAAGTGTCTTCTGCATGTCCCTCGACCTCTATCCTCCTGCCACGTCGCTTTCCCTTAACTGCTGGCGAACTGCATTTCCCTCCAATATTCAAATTCAAATATCCTTCGTCCTTGGTGCTGACACAAAAGTTTGTTCTCGTAGTCGAAGGTCACAGGACCTTTCCTGTCGAAGGCTTGATGATAATGTCTGGTCGAAGACTAATTTGTAACTCATATATTTTCTCTAAGTTTTTTCCATCCGTCGAAGCATTTTCCAGCTTGGCTTTATCTGCTCTATTTTTGGTCTATGGGGCCAATATATAGTAGGTGTCGAATTCAAGAGCCAACACATACATGTATGAAGAGAAATTAACATGGTCTAGAACTAGAACTAGAACTAGAACTAGAAGCTACACCTAAAATGAATGTCAAACGTCACACAACATCTTCAACTAACCAAATTCAAAAAGAGAGCTAGAAAGAGATATAATTAAAGGTAGTATTGTCAATTCCAGGTAGGTTTCTCTGTATCATCCTATCTACTTTTCCTAAACATCTATCTACCTATTATGAGTCATAGTCCCATAGTGTACCCTCTCAAGTCTCAAGTTAATATAAATAGCCATCTAGTTCTCTTTGTCTTTCAATCAATATTTCATTTTCAATCAAAAGTAGCAAATCTCTCATCCATAAATAATCTAATATTAAAGATGAGGAGTTTCTACTACTCTATGGTTCTTTTACGTTTTGTACTATCTTTTAACCCTTATGTTTCATCTAGATCATCACATAGGCACTATATTTGTGGAAGAAAATTGAGGAGCTCTGGTGATAATGGTAGTGATCTTGTCACTAATTTGCCTGGATAGCCTCATGTAGATTTCAACACTTTGTTGGTAAGAAGCATTCGGGTTAAGAACAAGACGAACAATTATAAGAAGCATTCAGGTGAAGAATAGGATGAACATTTATATTCGCACACTCTGTCATATTCTTAATTGCATCCAGTTTTCGGATACATTTTAACAGGATAATCACCACTGCATGGCTTGTAAAAACCAGAATTTGGAGACTCGCAAAGACCCTTTTGCTAATCAAAATCATAGAAACCAGAAGGACATGGAGAAGGCTTGCATAGTCTTGGTAAAACCGATAAAGGAAAAGACGTAGGAAAACTGATGCCCCAATTGTGATACAGTGGGAGATCTGACTTGAGGGTTTTTTGTTTTATCGCAAATGTTGCGGTTATCAAGAGTCGCCACCGACTTTTCTTTTATCCAAAAGGAAATGTGAAAAAGCACAGGAAAGACCTTTGAGATTATTTCTTGAGTTCGGGGGGTAGATTATGAAAAGGGAAGGTATTAGCACCCTTTTCATCCATGGTTTTCCATGGACTCTTAGTTACTTCTAGATAACTTGCTTTTTGTTTTGAAATTGTGCTTTGTGTGGTTTTGAAAGTATTTTGCAAAAGAGGCCATTTGTTTAGGCAATCTTTGTAATGATTCTCGTTCGTAAGAATGTATACAAAGATGTTTTTCTTTTTGAAAATGTTTTCAATGTTTGTAAGATGTTTTGAAATGTGTGTGTTTGTTTTGGAAAATAGCAAGGATAGTTGTTTTGAAATGGAGCAAGTAACTAGAAGTAATCTACCTACTCAAATGTCTTTCTTGTTCATTTTCTTTTCCTTTGATATTGTTGTCTTACCATTGATTTGGTAAGCAACCCTATCTTTGGATGTAAACGGGACGGGCGTGGGTCATCGTATAACCATGATTAGAAATGTTGCAAAGTATCTTAGCATTTTTTGAGGGACTAAGATCATTTTATAAGGCAACTTTGAATAGCGTCATTGAGGGACTATGATCTTATACTTGTTTGTTTTTGCCAAGATACTTCGCATGCGTAATATGGCCATTTTTGTGTAAGGCAACCAAGTGGAGTGACCCTAAGGGTGCTTGTGTGCAAGTGTGTTATTTTTATGTTTGATTTTGTCTTGGATTATGGTTTTCTATTTGATTGTTTTTATCTTGCCATTCAAACCCTAATTACTAGCATGTTATATGAAAGTCGTAAATTGCGTAATTTAAAGATTACTACGCTATTACATCATTTTGTATACGAATTATGAATGGGGATTTGCAATAATGTAAACCTAATTTAATCTATTACAACCAAATCGAATTTGTACGAATATTTGAATACATAATATACAATATAAATTAAATATGTAATGGTATGTATATGCAAGAAAACAAATTTTTATTTTGTTTTTTATATGAAAAAGAGTTTTTGAACTAAACCTAATAATTTAAGAAAAAGGAAATTATTTTTATAAATTGGTTAACCCTAATTCTAGTTTGCTAAAAGAAAATAAAGTTTTTTAAGTATCATTTTTGTGTATTTTGTATTAAAATAATAAATAATATTTTGTGAAATATTTAGTCTTTTTATATGTCAAAATAAATATTTACAAGTAAGAAGGAAAAGAAATAAAAATTAATCTAAATCCATTTTATTTTACAAGTTTATTTAAGAAATATAGTTAATATATAATTTAATAAAAATATTTTTTATGTGAAAATAAAATAAAATAAACAAAAATGAAATATTTAATATTTTTATATTTTTTATGATTTTATAATATTTAAGAAAATATATTTAATAAAAAAATGGAAATAAAAATAAATAATAAAAATGTATGGGCCAGGGGTGCTGTAAGAAAAAGAGAGGGAAATGTTAGAAAAAAGAGAGAGGCCCATAAGCTGAGCCCATGTTGCCAAGTGACCAAAAAAATGAAGCTGAAAAATATGAAAAATGCAAAAGGCAACACCAAGGTTCGAACCCATGACCTAAGGATTTTCAGCACGCTGCCTTGCCACTGGGGTGGCTGTACATCCGTTAGTTCATATGAAACTAAAGATAGATAACACAAAATGCTTCCTTGCCCTGTACTTCATCTTCTTCCTCAAGCTAGCCTGAACCTCTATATCTTTCTCATTTCTCCAAGAAAATGGAAACTTCAAACATGAAAATGGTAGTACTCTTTCCCACGATTTCAACCATGTAACTCATGTGAACCAACAGTCAAATATCAAAGCTAATTTCAATGGCCCTAATTTCAACCCTAATTTTTTACAGAAATTTGAAATCTAAAATTCTCTATGCACAATGAATATAAATGAAATCTATGAACATGGTTGGTTTTAGCACAAATATATCTACATTTTATCTTCACAAATCGAGACCAATAGATGCGTGTATAAAGAGATAGAAGTTAGAGTTCTTACCTCTTTCACCTGAGATCGTGAATGGAGTTTAAGTGAGTTTTATGAAGGCTTGAAGATCCCTTTAGCTTGCCTGGACCTCCTTAAGTATGTTCCAATCTTTACCTTGTCTTGAAAGTGCCTGAATCTCCCTATCCAAGTCAACCTGCAAGCTTGAAAAAAAATGGCAGATGGAGAAGGAGGAGTTACAGTGAAGGGATGATGATCTGGAACACTTAGATATGATGTAGGTTAAGTGTTTAGGTGATTAGAACTTGAAACGCACGAGTAGATATTTGGATTGCTATGCTTGGTGCAAAACTGCAAGTTATGGCAGGTTTTTGGTGATAGAGAGTTTGGGAGAGTTTCTGGCCTTTAGCAATCGTGTGTTAGGTTGTAATGTGTTTGTGTATAAGTATAAAGAAGGTTTCAAATCAATTCCTCAATAGATTTCTGAGTTATAGGCTTTTTGCTCTATTGCTTGCCTTTTAAGAAAAGTGAGGAGACAACTCTCTACATGCTTGTACAGGCCTGGTTTGAGTTGGTACAAGTCATAGACACTTTGATTTTGGTTTATAGGACTTGTGTATGCAGAAGGAACAAATTCAATGCTCAAGAAGTTGGCAAATGCAAAAGTTGTGCTTTTCTAAAATGGAAGTGGCAACTTTGTGCCATTTATGGAATTAAAGCTTGGACAAAGGCTCTTATGCTTGGATTAAGGCTTTATCAACCGTGTAAGAATTAAATTATGGAGTGAGCAACAAGTTTGAGACTTGTAAAGCAAGTATTAGGTAGCATAGGTTTGGATTTGAATTTGATTCATCATGAAATGGCTTGAAATCAAAGTGAGAAATTGCCAACTTCATCCCTTTGATTTTCCCTACTCAGAAATGATCTCAAGGAGTTCTTGGACATTTTGGAAATCTTGAAATGTGCTATATAACTCATATTTGAAATGCTTTTCAAGATTCCTCTTGGAAATAGGTGAACAGTTGCCATGAAGTTAGGTCAAAAATCTGCCTAAATTAGGGCAAAATTTCACTAAGTTATTTTAGTTCATGGGCATGTATTCACAAAATTATATCTTGAGATCCAAGCATATTTAGGGAAAAATGTGTGAATCAAAGTTGTAGATTTCATGGAGATCTACAAATTTCATGTTGGGAACTTTCTTTGAATCATCTTGCATCATGGTGGAAATTTGGCTTAAAGTTGAGAAAAAATAAGAAATTTTCTATACTTAGAAAAATTTCTAAGTTAATAAAATTTCAAATTTCAGAACAAAATCTTCAATCTTTGATTTCTTGATGAAAAAGTTTCACATTTTGACATGTTTTGATGAATTATGATCCTTGGCACTTGATTTTGACCAAAAAGTCAAAGTTTGACTTTTCAGTATACAGTTGACTTTTGATCAGTTGACTGCAAATTTCATCTGTCAATCCAATGGATTCACAATGTTTTGAACCATGTTTTTAGGTCAAGATGATGCAATTGAACTCTTGAAATCATTCTTCAAACCAATTGGTCATTTTCTAGGTCAAAAAATCAGAAATTTTCCTTTCTCAGTCAAAACCCTAATTTTGACCATTTTGCCCTTTTGATGATTTGATCAAATTTCTTGAGGAAATGTGGTCCAAACTTGATCAAATGATTCATATGAGTCTAAAATGTTGATGTGGATAAAAAATTATGAAGTTTGACTGTAAATTGGCCATGGTTGACTTTTTTCCCTCAATATAGCTGATTTTTAGGTCAACTGTCCAAATGACTGATCAAAAATGTGATTCAAGGCTTGAAACTTGACATGAATAATATTAGGGGTCCATGATGATACTTGAAAGTCATGTGAAGCATTGATAGTCCAAAAATCCTTGTGCAAACTCAAACCCTAATTTTGGTCATCAGTGCATGAGGATGTGTCTTGAGCTAATCAAACCCTAATGCAGTCTTGAGTTTAAGAGATCTTGTGAGGAAATCTTTGATAAGTGAGAGGGAAAATTTTGGGGTACAACATCTGCCCCTATTCAATCTTCTTAAACTTGAAGAGTTAGAATGGCGAGTCTTGCCATTCGTGACTCGAAGGTGGAAGATGATTGGACACTAGAGTGCCCATAAATTTGCACTCGATGATGTGATGATAGAAGGAACGGGCTTACAAATGACATTTGGAGAAGTGATAGAATCTTGTCGAAGATGGGCTTGTAGATGCCATCCAAGAATGTTTGTTGAATTGTAAGTTGTAAGTTGAAAGAATGAGTATCAGAACGGAGTCCGTGTATGGAGCGTATTTGAACTGTACCCAGAAGTTGATTTTGACTAAGTATCAGAATGGCATCCATGTCTGGAGCGTATCTGAACTGTATCTGAGAGTTGTTTCTGAATGGGCATCAGAATGGCATCCGTGTTTGGAGCATATCCGAACTGTATCCGTAAGTTGTATCTGAATGAATATCAGAGTGGCATCCACGTCTGGAGCGTATCTGAACTGTATCTAAGAGGTGAATCTGAATGAGTATCAGAATGGCATCCATGTCTAGCGTGTATCTAAACTGTATCTGAGATTTGAATCTGAATGAGTATCAGAATGGCATCCGAGTCTGGAGCATATCTGAACTGTATCTAAGAGTTGTATCTGAATGAGTATCAGAGTGGCATCCGTGTCTGGAGCGTATCTGAACTGTATCTAAGAGTGAATATTGTTAACGGTAGCTGTTATTTTTATCCTAAAAAGGGCAAAATGTTAGCTAAAACATAATGTTTATGTTGTATGAAATGCATAGTATAATGCATTCGTGTTATCAATGTTTATGATATATGGATGCAATGTATGCGTATATGAGCTAGTTTACTGTATTGCCATTGGATTGGGGAAAATAAATCTCTGACTGTTGTTGAGGATATGTAAGTATAAGTCTTCATGTTGTGAAGTGTTGATGAATTTTGTTTAGAGAAGTAAATTCTGTTGTGGGGGCAATGCCATGTACTGCTTGTGAGATCTGCTTGGGGAATCCTGAGAAATTTGACGACTTCTACTGGGGATTAATAATTTGAAATTTTGTTCCGCTGGGGAATTTAAATGACGTACTGTAGGAGATTTCTTATGGAACAACCTAGATACATTTTCCTATTCTTTCAACCTATCAGTAATTATCTTCCTCATTTTGTTTTATCTGTGCACAGTAATTATGTTCAAATGCATATGTTCAACAATGAATCATTGGACGTTTTTGTAAACAAAACACAAGTGTAAAGAAAAAGACAAATAGTTTTTGCACTTTCAAAGGGGTATCTTTGTATTGACTTTGAATAAATATTTTTGTACAAAGGGAACAAACATTCTAGTAAGAGAATGCTGTCGTAAAACAAGAAAATTTTGATATAAAGAAAGATAGCTATGTGTAATAATCCCATGGGGTTCCCATTCTGCTATAGCCTTCATATCCCCGAAAATCTTGTCTATTTGTTGCTTCGTCCGAAGATGATTGAATTGATCAGAAACTCTGAGTTTGTCAGTGGAAGTCAAAGGTTGTCCGTAAAGTGATCCGATGGGACATAGTCATACGCTTTAATTCCCTAACTTTTGCCTGGAGCACCCTTTCGGGTTTTCAGTCCACCGGGAAACCCTTTTTTGCCCAAGTCGCCCTTTTGGGTTTTCAACTTTCCGGGTGTACAAATTTTTCCATTTTATCCCTAATTTTTTCCCGAACCTTTTGGTTCATTTGGATGCCCTTGTTTTGCCTAGGTGTGTCAACCTAGCAGGTCTCTTATGCATAATATCTTTTGACTATATCTGCGTTCGCAAGGTGTGGCAGGTCGTCGCCATCCATGGTGGTCAAAATCATTGCCCCACCAGAGAATATATTTTTGATTACAAATGGTCCTTCATTGGTAGGAGTCCATTTGCCCCTGTGATCACTTTGTGGCAAGATGATACGTTTGATCACTAGACCCCTAACTTGATATACTTGGCGTCTGACTTTCTTTTTGAAAGCATTGATCATCCGCTTTTGATATATTTGACCATAACAAATAGCAGTAAGTCTCTTTTCATCAATCAAATTTAGTTGATCAAGTCGAGTCTGGATCTAATCGTTTTCATTCAAACCTGTATCCTTTATAATTCTCAGAGAGGGGATCTGAACCTCAATAGGTAGGACAACCTCCATGTTGTAAACCAAATAATAGGGTGTTTCTCCGGTTGACGTGCGAGCCGTGGTACAATAACCGTGGAGAGAAAACGGTAACATCTCATTCCAGTCTTTATATGTGACTATCATTTTCTGTATGATCTTCTTAATGTTTTTATTTGTAGCTTCGACAACACCATCCATCTTTGGCCGATAGGGAGAAGAATTGTGATGCTAGATCTTGAATTGCTCGCATAAAGCGGTGATCATAGTTGTTGTACCCCAAAATCTGCCCTCTCATTTATCAAGATATCCCTCACAAGACTTCTTGGACTCAAGACAAGATTAGAGTTTGCTCAGCTCAAGACATCCTCTTGCACTGATGACCTGAAATTAGGGTTTGAGTTTGCATAATGATTTTTGGACTATCAATGCTTCATGTGACTTTCATACACCATCTTGGACCCCTAAGATTGCTCATACCAAGTTTCAAGCCTTGAATCACATTTTTGCCTTGTCAATATCATCATCTTGACCTAATCACATAGTTCAAAGGATCTCAAATGCATAGGGTTGACAGATGAATTTTGCAGTTAACTGATCAAAAGTCAACTGTACACTGAAAAGTTAAACTTTGACTTTTTGGTCAAAATCAAGTGCCCAAGATCATAATTCATCAAGATATGTCAAAATGTGAAACTTGTTGACCAAGAAACCTAAAATTGCAAATTAGGGTTTTAATTTGGAATTTTTCATAACTTAGAATTTTTCTAAGTGTGCAAAATTTCTTATTTTTTCCCAACTTTCCACAACTTTTTCACAATAATGCATTTGGATTCAAAGAAAACTTACAACACGAAAGTTGTATTACTCCATGAAATCTACAACTTTGATTCACAATGTTTTCCAAAAAGATGTTTGGATCTCAAGTTATGATTTTGTGAATAAGGGTCCATGAACTAAAAGACTTAGTGAAATTTTGCCCTAGTTTAGGCAGGTTTTTGACCTAACTTCATGGCAACTTTTCACCTAGTTCTAATAGGTATCTCAAGTTGCATTTCAAATATGGATTGTAGAGCATGTTGCAAGCT
This sequence comes from Vicia faba, assembly GCA_948472305.1. Lineage (NCBI taxonomy): Eukaryota > Viridiplantae > Streptophyta > Magnoliopsida > Fabales > Fabaceae > Vicia > Vicia faba. The sequence goes on along the minus strand of OX451737.1, from coordinate 1,330,123,839 downwards.
TTCCGAAATGTCTAAGAACTCTCCAAGATCATTTGTGGTTAGAGAGAATCGAAGAAGAGAAAATGACATTTTGTCACTTTTGTTCAAGACATTTTTACAATGCACCAAGTTGAAAATCTGACCAAGCATGCTTGTACCTTCCATTACAGGTCCTAAATCCCTTCTACACTCCATAATTAAATGCAAACTCATTGGATAAAGCATTGTACAAGAGTTTATTCCATTAATGGCATAAAGGGCACAATGCCATTTTGATAAACAAGCTTTTTGCAACTTTGCTATCCTTGAGCCTTGGACCTGATCTTTTGTTACAAGCAATGTCCACAAATATCAGGAAATGTTTACCAACTCTCATCAACTAAGGAGCTAGCCTGTACAGGCCTTTGGCATAGTCACTTCAACTTTCTTCAAATGCAAGAAAAGAGGCAAAAGGGATCAGAACATGCACATCTGATAAAGGGTGAACTTGGCTTCATTCTAAACAACTTCAGAAACTTGTCACAAGCCAATACACGAATTCATATCATCTAAAATACTCAAAAACTTAGAAAACACATTTTCTTGCCCAAACATGGCAGCTTCTGCAAAACTCAAGCCAACTTCATTTTGGCTCGTACGTTTTGCCTTTTAACCTTTGAAACACTTCATCCACATCATATCCAAACCATCCAAGCCCTTGTACTGTTGCTGTAACCTCTATTTCAGACATCACCATTTTCAAACTTGAAGGTTGCAGGTTGACTCGTGTAGGAGGTTTCAGCCATCCACAAGGCCAACTAAGCATTGGAAAAGCTTGAGGGAACTTCAAGGAAGCTCACACGATCCTCAGGCCTCACTCAAAGTCCCCACATTGCCATATCCAAACTCAGCTGAACAAGATATTTTTCAAAACTCTATCTCTCTATTTAGGAGTCCTCAAGCTTTGATTTGTGAAGCAAAGATGTAGTCTATAACATGGTGAAGCTGTACATATGCATAATTATCATTTATATTAAATGAGTAGTGAGAATTTGAAGTTTGAAGTTCATGGAAAAACTAGGTCAGAAATTAGGGCTACTGAAATTCTCCCTAGTCTTTGAGAGTTAGATTATGAATTTTATACATTGGAATCGTGAGAATCCAAGCTACATTTTTTATGTTGCAAGTTTTCGTTTTTGTGCAAAGAATAGAGAGTTACAGGTTGAAGGAAAGAACGCGCGCAAATGTTTGGATGGAGGACAGGGACGAAGCTGGCTTGGGCCTGGCGCGCTTGGGCTTGCTGTTTTGACTTTCCACACCCCCTGATCCACTATCCACACCCCCTTTGCTTATTTTATTTATTTTTCATATTTTCTTTTATATTTTATTTATTTATTGTTTTTAATTCTTTTTCTGAACAATAAAAAATCATAAAAATAATTTCTTTATTTTTTGCATTTTATTTAATTATTTTAATTATTTTTTTGGCATAAAAAATAGTTTATTAGGTTTATAGAATTTATTTTCTTAAATAAATTTGTAAATACAATTTAAAAATGCTATATATTTTTATTTTATTATTTAACACAAAAAAATAATTATTTTCATACATATTTTAATTTTTAATATTTGTTAATAATATTATTTATTACTTCTTGTACAAAAAATGGATAAAATAAATAATAGGAAACATTGATTTTCTTTAATAAAAAATTAGGGTTTCCCCTTTCAAAAATAATAATGTTTTTTTTCTTATTTTTAGGACTTAAATAATTTTGTTTTCTCATACATAAAACAAATGCAAAATATTTTTTTTTGCATAATTACATTTTATTTGCATATTTAAATACTTGTTTATTTATTTATTTGCACAATAATTCAATTGAGTTGTAATAGTATTTTAGGGTTTTATTTTGTGCAAATATCCCCATTCAAAAACTTGTATCCCCCTCCCATAATAATTGTTGTAATAGCTTAGATTTATTTTACGCAATTTATCGCATTATATACATGTTTAATAAAATTAGGGTTTGTATGATAAAAATCAAACAAATAGAATGACCTAATTCAAGACAAACAAATGCATGTAAAAATGACAACACATTGCACACAAGCACCCTTAGGGTTTCACCCACTTGGTTGCCTAAATAAAAATGGCCATGGTATGCATGCAAAGTATCTTGGCAAAACAAAACAAAATAAGATCATAGTCCCTCGATGACGCTATCAAAAGGTTGCCTAAACAAATGATCTTGGTCCCTCAAAATGCTAAAGATACTTGGCAACATTGCTATCATGGTCATACGATGACCCACGCCCATCGCGTTTAACATCCAAAGATAGGGTTGTTTACCAAATCAATGGTAAATCAACAATGTCAAAGGAATAAAAATGTACAAGAAAGACTTTTGAGTAGGTAGATATGCTTCTAGTTACTTGATCAATTTGCAAACAATCCTTGCTAATTTTCAAACAAACACACACATTTCAAAACATTTCCAAAAACACCTTTTAAAACATTGAAACATTTTTCAAAAGACAAACATCTTTGTATACATTCTTACGAACGAGAATCATTACAAAGATTGCCTAAACGATGGCCTCTTTTCAAAATATTTTCAAAACCACACAAAGCACCATTTCAAACAATTTCAAAAGCAAAGCAAGTGATATAAACAAGTAACTAAGAGCTCATGGAAAACCATGGATGAAAAGGGTGCTAGCACCTTCCCTTTTCATAATCTACCCCCCGAACTCAAGAAAACATCTCAAAGGTCTTTCCTGTGCTTTTTTACCTTTCCTTTTGGATAAAATAAAAGTCGGTGGCGACTCTTGCTAAACCGAAACATTTGCGACGAAACGCAAAACCTCAAGTCAGTTCTCCCACCGTATCACAGAACTGGCGACTCTGCTGGGGAAAATTCTAAAAGTGGGGTTACCTTAGGGTTTAGATCACCTTTATTTGCTTACCATGTTTGCTTTGTTTTCTTTACACTTTGGTTCCATTGTTTGGGTTTGAATCCTCTACCCGGATTTGGGAAACATTCATAGGTAAATAGCAACATGTTGTGGAAACTGTGCGGGGTATACCGACACGGTCTAAGAAATAGCTATGTTAGTGTGACATATTTGTGGGTACCGGTAGCCTTTGAGTCAATCAAAGAGAATACGAGGCTGCTGAGTGATGTCATGAAGCACTAACGAACTTCTAGAACCTTTACTTGACCAACTTGGCCTTTTAGGATGTAGTGAGATGACCGGCTTTGGTGCAGTCCGAAGTTGGTAGATACTCGATACTACACTCATTGAGGGTTGGTTCCTAGGAATATTTCGGTCGCCAGTAAAGAGGCTGAATTGAAACAATGAACAAGGAAGCAATCCAGTGATATTAAGCTCCTTAGAACCCGGTTACTATTTCTAGGACAGGTTGAGCCAACTAAACTTCGAGAGGGTACTTACCTATTAAACCCCATGCAAGCCTAAACTAGGAACTTGTGTGATTTTCTTGTACATATATACTTGTGCATAACATCATGGACATCATGAGCATCATATGCATCCACTAACCATTTCAAGGATTTTGGAAATTCATCTTTGTTCCTGTTTTGTAGATTATGGATTCACTTCGCAGGAAAACTATTCAAGTCAACCTTGTAAGAATTCCTCCACAACTCAAGGAGCTAGCTTCAAGGATTCTTGAGAATTCTCCATTCACCGAGAGGCATGGCCGTCTTCTCAACTTAGTCACTTCCAACATAGAGAAAGACATGATGAAAGTTCTTTTCCAGTTCTTTGACCCTTTACATCACTGCTTCACATTTCCTGACTACCAGGTTGTGCCCACTTTGGAGGAATTTTCTCAACTCTTGAGGATTCCTATTCTCAATCAACTGCCTTTCAACGGTATGGAAAGAGATCCAAAGCCAGAAGAGATTGCTCAAGCCCTACACTTGCACTCATCTGATGTCACAACCCATTGGGAAACTAGAAGTGGTGTCAAAGGCTTCTTGACAAAGTTCTTGTTTGAGAAGGCCCAAAGCTGCTGGAATTCCTTAGACTTACAAGCTTTTGAGGAGATTGTAGCTCTTCTCATCTATGGGATGGTTTTGTTCCCTAACCCTGATCAACTCATAGATGTGAGTGCTGTCAAAATCATCATGTCACGTAATCCGGTGCCTACATTGCTTGGGGATGTCTTACACTCTTTTCACACTCGTACAATGAAGAAAAGAGGTGTTCTCATGTGTTACACTCCTCTTCTGGAAAGATGGTTTATTTCTCATCTTCCCCAATCAGTTTTGAAGAATGAGCAAGGTTTAAGGTGGTCACAACGGTTGATGACTCTTACACATTCAGATGTTCATTGGTGTTCTCGATCCAAAGAGAATGTTATCATCGTCGACCGTTGTGGGGAATTCCCTAATGTCCCTCTACTTGGAATTAGGGGAGGCATCACCTACAACCCCTGCTTGGCTCTAAGACAGTTTGGTTATGCCCAAAGGGATGGCCCACATGATATGCTAGTTCAAGGTTTGGTTTTCGACTTCGACAACGACAATCAAGGATTTTGACAAAGGTTTATCCGAGCTTGGAGGATGCCTAACAAGGTAGACAGTAAGACCTTGGGACACAAGAATTCCATCCCCATTGAGCCTTACCTCAATTGGGTACGAACCCGCGCCCAAAGTCTTATGATGCCTTACCCCTCCATTCTCCCTGTGATTATAGAGCCTGTTAAGGAAGGAAAGGTTCCATACACCCTCCTACATCCTGACATGCCAACGTCACTCGAAGATCTGCAAAGGAGTTGGATACAACTCAAGGGAGAACGCGATACTTTTGAAGCCCAATTCTATGCAAGCGAGAAGAAGGTTTTAGAACTCACTCGGTTACTCCATGAAGAGCAGACTCTCAACACCTACATTGCACCAAAGAGGATGCACAACGTCTTTTTATCTTAGAATTTTGTACTATTTTGCCCTAGGGGCATTGATGTAAACAAATTCTATTTTATTAATATAACGTTTGTTCCTTTTTGTTTAAAACAAATTTGAATTTCTGAATCCTTGAAAGCATTACATGAATACATATCATTCATCATATGCATAAACAGGTTTTCACACCAAGTTTCCTCATCTCTCTGCTCTTTATTTCAGCAAGATGGATATTAAACAAACGGTTAAAGACTTGCAAGCTCAGAATTCACAATTTCAACAGCTACTCTTGACCTTGGCTAAGGGGCAGGAGGAGCTCAAGACTCTACTAGAGAAAGAGAAAGAGAAAGAGAAAAAGAAGAAGAAGAAGCGAGCCGGTGTAGTTGTCATGGGCAGAAGGTTTGAAGGACAAGCCAGATAGACCTTGGAATTTCCATCAACCTCTAAGGAAGGAGAGAGAAAAGGTAAAGAGACTGCAGTTCCATCTGATTCTGAAGCAGAAGAAGAGGAGGAAGAGGACTACTCCGAACAACAATACCCTCCGGCCGATGACAAATACAAAAATCTGGAAGAGCGTCTAGCTGCTATGGAGATACAGAGAGTACCAGGGCTGGACTTTGAAGAGTTAGGGTTGGTATCTAGAATTGTAATGCCTCCTAAGTTTAAAGTACCACTATTTTCCAAGTATGATGGGTTGTCTTGTCCCAAGATGCACCTACGATCTTATGTCAGGAAAATTCAGACACATTCTGCTGACAAAGATTTGTGGGTTCACTTTTTCCAGGACAATTTGTCGGGAACACAACTTGATTGGTTCTACCAGTTGGAGAGGTCTGATGTGCATAATTGGGAAAACTTGGCAGCCGCCTTCTATAAACAGTATCAATACAACTCCGACTTGGAACCAACCCGTACTCAACTCCAGAGTATGGCCATGGTGTCCAATGAGGGTTTCAAAGACTACGCCCAAAAATGGAGGGATTTAGCCAGAAGGGTGCAACCACCTTTATCTAAAGTGGAGCTAGTTGACATGTTCTTGGGGACTCTGTCAGGTCCTTTCTTTAATCACCTGATTGGAAGCTCCTCTGCATGTTTCACTGAGTTGATTTTAACTGGCGAAAGGGTTGAAGCCGGTATTAGAAGCGGGAAAATTCAGATAGATGCGTCTACCTCAGCTGCTGTCAAAAAGCCCTTCACCGGCAAGAAGGAAGTGTCTGATGTCTATGCTCAGAGGAATCAGGGAAGAACTGAGCAACGACCAATAGTAGGGGTCGTCATGATTCAAAAGTCTGCAACAGACCAGCCAAGAAACAACCAACCGAGAAATGACCAGCCGGGAAACAATCAACAAAGGGTGGAAAGGTGTGTAAGGCAATTCACCAAGATAAACACGACTCCTTCTCAAGTCCTACCCCATCTTCTGAAGTTGAACCTTGCCATGCTAAAAGAGGCCCCTAAAAATCCTAATATTGCATCTCCACACTACCATCCGAATTCCAGGTGCGCTTACCATTCAAAAAGTCCAGGGCACGACACCAACAACTGTTGGGCTCTGAAGAACAAGATCCAAGATCTAATTGATGCAAAGGAAGTTGAATTTGAAGCTCCCGAAAAACTGAATGTTATCTCTGCTCCAATGCCTAGGCATGGACACAATGCCAGTGCTGTGGAAGAAGATCTGTTTGTTTCTACTGTGGATGAACTGTTAACTCCTCTCATAACCATTAAGTTGAATTTGTTGAAAGCTGGGGTGTTCCCAGGTTATGACCAAGATTTCCATACTCGCCTGTCCTCATCATCTGACTGTCCTCTGTTGAAGAAAGGTATCCAACAATTGATTGATAACCAAGAAATTTTGTTTGAGAAAGCTCCTGTTTCACCCATTCCAGTTCCAGAAGTTTCAATAATAACCATATACGCCAATCCTTCAAGGGTTCCTAAAAAACCCGTTAGGATTACATCCGCTCCTATGACTACTCCGTTGAAGATAACAATGCCCGGGCCAGCCCCATACAAATCAGATAAAATGGTACCATGGAACTATGGTAGAGAAATCTACTACCATGGTGTCAAACATATTGAACAGACTTCTGAAGACGAGAGCTCTGAAGAGGACAATCCCGACATCAGTAACATTGCCGGAATAAGCAAAATTACCCACAGTGGGAGAATTTTCACTCCAAAGATTGCGCCTCCAAAGGCAGTCTCTGGACCCGTGGCTGTTCTGAAGATTACATCTATGCCCGTGGTTGTACCTACAAGTGTACCCGCCAACAATGACAATGCAATTCCTATCTCTACTTCCGCTGTTGAGAACAAAGGAAAGAATGTTCAAGAGGAGCCTGTCCTGACGAAGGCTCAGTCACTAGTTATTCCCGAGACATCCAAGAAGGAGATGGAGGAAATCCTGAGGATCATTAAGAAAAGTGATTATGATGTGGTAGAACAACTGGGGCAGACCCCCTCCAAAATCTCTATGTTAGCCCTGCTGCTGTGCTCTGGGGCACACGCTAAAGCTTTGGTAAAGTTTCTGAAGACGGCTCATGTGCCGCAAGAGACTTCGGCGGATCAATTCCAAGAGTGTGTAGCCAGTATGACAGCTGACAATGGCATGGGTTTCTCCGATGCCGACTTGACCTCCAAAGGGAGAAAACATAATGACGCACTATATGTCTCGGTGGAGTGTAGGGGGACCACCCTAGCTCATGTTTTGGTTGATACTGGATCATCTCTGAACGTCTTGCCAAAGAAAGCCTTGGATAGATTGGATTGTGAAGGCCTAACCCTGAAACCCAGCAACATCATTGTGAGAGAATTCGACGGCTCTAAAAGGATGGTCCATGCAAAGGTGGACATCCCGATCAAGGTGGGTACCCAGAAATTCAATTCAACATTCTACGTGATGGACATCCGTCCTTCTTACTCTTGCCTATTGGGACGTCCCTGGATTCACAATGTCGGTGCGGTCACCTCGACTTTGCATCAGATGCTGAAGTACCCCGTCCAAGGGAAAATCATAACTATCCATGGGGAAGAGGAATACATGATTAGTCATCTGAATTCTTTCCGATACGTAAAATTGGATGGCGAATTCATCGAGACCCCTTTCCAACATTTTGAAGAAGATTCTCAGGAAATAGCAGCGACCAAGGCGGTATCCTCAACTCCTGTGATAACAAGACCTGTACCTCAGATGTCTTCTCTAAAACATGCAAGGGCAGTGGTGGAAGAAGGCGGATCCACTATCTGGGGGCAACTTCTAGACTTTCCTTTCAAATCAGACAAATTTGGCCTGGGATTCACTTCGACTGCTCAGAAAGCTATTCGCTGCACCCGTGCCGGAGGGCCACCTGTGAAGATCAACCACCAAGGGTTTAATGCACTAGAGGACAGTGAAGAAGATGGCAACCTGGAAGACTGGATTTTTCCTACTGTTGGCGGAGGACTGTGCAATTGGGAAGCAAAAGACTTTGTTCCGATTACTTTCATACCGTAGTAATTTATCTTTTCCATTTCTGTTGGATCTGTAATAATTCATAAATAATTCGTACTTTTTCAACCTTGTGTCTTACCCGAGGCACATAGGTCCATTTGCAAGGGTTCTTATTTCATTTTCATATGTCATTTTAATGAATCATGGACGCTTTTTCATATAAACCTTTGTTCTCATTGTATGTCTTTTTACATTTTGTTGTTTGAAGATGGCTATACCCTTACACACACCCACACTCACAAATGCAGGTACCCTTCCACTACGAAACCCATGGGTAACGATAATGCTATAGTCTTCAGTGACTCTGAAGATTTGATCTACCAAGCCGAATACGAAGGTGAGGAAGATTGTGAGTTTCCAGGGGAATTGGCCAGATTACTTCAACAAGAGGAAAGAGCTATTCTGCCTCATGAGAAGCTGTTGGATACAATCAACTTGGGCACTGATGAAGACAAGAAGGAAATCAGAGTGGGTGCCAATCTAGAGCCGAGTGTCAAGGAGCGCTTAATTCAGCTGTTGCATGAATATGTGGAGATCTTTGCATGGTCATACGAAGATATGCCGGGACTTGATACAGACATTGTGGTACACCGTCTACCCACAAGAGAAGACTGTCCACCAGTTAAGCAAAAGGTCCGCCGCATGAGACCTGACATGTCAGAGAAGATCAAAGCAAAAGTTATGAAGCAGTTCAATGCTGGATTTCTGGCTGTTACTTCCTATCCACAATGGGTTGATAACATCGTGCCCGTGCCTAAAAAGGACGGAAGAGTGAGAATGTGCGTGGATTATAGAGATTTAAACAGGGCCAGTCCTAAAGATGACTTTCCACTTCCGCACATTGACATCTTGGTTGACAACACAGCTCAACACAAAGTATTTTCTTTCATGGACGGATTCTCAGGCTATAACCAGATAAAAATGGAACCTGAGGACATGGAGAAAACTACATTGGTTACGCAGTGGGGTACGTTCTGCTACAAAGTGATGCCATTCAGACTGAAGAATGCCGGGGCAACCTATCAACGCGCCATGGTAGCTTTGTTTCATGATATGATACATCATGAGATAGAGGTCTACGTAGATGACATGATAGCCCGATCACAAACTGAAGAAGAACACCTTGATCACTTGCAAAAGTTGTTTGTCAGGTTGAAGGAGTACAAGTTAAGACTGAACCCTAACAAGTGCACATTCGGAGTCCAGTCCGGTAAACTCTTGGGTTTCATTGTCAGCAATAAAGGCATCGAGGTTGATCCTGCCAAAGTCAAAGCTATACAAGAAATGCTTGCTCCTCGCACTGAGAAGGAGGTCATAGGTTTCTTGGGACGCTTAAACTACATTGCTAGGTTCATTTCTCACCTAACATCTACTTGTGAACCAATCTTCAAGCTGTTGAAGAAAGATCAGGTAGTTAGATGGAATGATGACTGTCATATTGCTTTCAATAAAATCAAGGAGTATTTAAAAGAACCTCCTGTCTTGATGCCGCCCGTCGAAGGAAGACCACTAATCATGTATCTAACCGTCCTAGAGAATTCAATGGGGTGCGTACTGGGGCAGCATGACGAGTCTGGCCGAAAAGAGCATGCCATTTATTAACTTAGCAAAAAGTTTACCGACTGTGAAACCAGATATTCACTGCTCGAGAAAACTTGCTGCGCTTTGGTATGGGCTGCTCTCCGGCTAAGGTAGTATATGTTGACTCATACCACTTTGCTGATATCTAAGATGGATTCGATCAAGTACATCTTCGAGAAGCCTGCTTTGTCTGGAAGGATAGCTAGATGGCAGATGATCCTTACAAAGTATGACATACAGTACACGACCCAAAAAGCTATAAAGGGGAGTGTGATAGCTGATAATCTGGCCCATCAAGCTGTAGAGGATTATCAATCCATGAAGTTTGATTTCCTTGACGAAGACATCATGACATTGGACAATATTGAAGACTCAGACCATATGAAGGACCTGAACAAGGATCCCGATGGACCCTGTACTTCGATGAGGCCTCCAATGCACTTGGTAACGGTATTGGTGCTGTACTTATATCTCCAGAGGGTTGCCATACTCCCTTCACCACCAGAATTTGCTTCAACTGTACGAACAACATGGCAGAGTATGAAGCATGCATCTTTGGACTCAAGGCTGCCATAGACTTGGGAATCAAATCTTTAATTGTGTTTGGGGACTCAGCTTTGGTCATCAGTCAGATCAAAGGAGAGTGGGACACTAAGCATCCAAACCTCATCCCTTACAAAGAACATGTCTTGACATTGCTACCACATTTCGAGCAGATTACCTTCAAGCACTTTCCGCGAGAAGAAAATCAGCTAGCAGATGCTCTAGCTACAATGTCATCCATGTTTAAACTTAACTGGGATAATGAGGCTCCCCGAATCACCATTGCACGAATGGACGAACCTGCACATTGTCACGAGATTAATACTTAAGAAGTAGTGGACCAGCCTTGGTTCCATGAAGTCAAAAGGTATCTCGAGGCTCAAGAATACCCTGAAGGAGCTACAGTCAATGACAAAAAGTTCTTAAGGAGATTCTCAGCTAAGTTCTTCCTAAGTAATGGCATCCTGTACAAACGCAATCATGATTCTATTCTGCTCCGTTGTGTGGACAAGATTGAAGCTGAAAGAATTATGGCTGAATTGCATGAAGGTACCTTTGGCACTCACTCTAGCGGGCATACGATGGCTAAGAAGATTCTAAGGGCATGTTATTACCGGTCTACCATGGAAGCTGACTGCTATCAACACTCCCGTACCTGTCATAAATGTCAAATCTATGCGGACAAGGTGCACGTGCCTCCAGTTCCTCTAAATGTCTTAACAGCTCCTTGGCCCTTCGCTATGTCGGGAATCAACATGATTGGAGAGATCAAGCCTACAGCCTCCAATGGACACCGCTTCATTCTGGTGGCTATTGATTATTTCACAAAGTGGATCGAAGCAGCTTCCTTTGCATCCGTTACTAAGAATGTTATTGCCCACTTCATCAAGCAGAATCTTATTTTCCAGTACGGTATCCCAGAAAGGATCATCACTGATAACGGTACAAACCTTAACAATACTATGATCACCACCTTATGCAAACAGTTCAAGATTCAACATTATAATTCATCTCCCTATCGGCCAAAGATGAATGGTGCAGTCGAAGCTGCGAACAAAAACATCAAAAAGATCATACAGAAGATGACAGTCACCTACAAGGACTGGCATGAGATGCTACCGTTTGCTCTCCACGGGTACCGTACCACAGGTCGTACATCAACTGTGGCAACACCCTATTCTTTAGTTTATGGCATGGAGGCTGTTTTACCTATTGAGGTTCAGACCCCTTCTTTGAGAATCATGAAGGATGCGGGGTTGAGTGAAGACGATTGGATCCAGACCCGACTTGATCAGTTGAATTTAATTGATGATAAGAGACTTACTACTGTTTGTCATGGTTAGACGTATCAAAAACGGATGATCAAGGCTTTCAACAAGAAAGTCAGACGCCAGACATATCAAGTTGGAGATCTAGTGATCAAGCGCATCATCTTACCGTAAAGTGATCCCAGGGGAAAATGGACTCCTACCTACGAAGGACCATTTGTAATCAAAAACATCTTTTCTGGTGGGGAAATGATCTTAACCACCATGGACGGCGACGACCTGCCGCACCCTGCGAGCGCAGACATAGTCAAAAGATACTACGCATAAATAACCTGCTAGGTTGACACACCTAGGCAAAAAAGGGCATCCCGGTGAATCGAAAACCCGAAAGGGCGATTCAGGCAAAAATTAGGGATAAAGAATAAAAAATCTGTACACTCGGCAAGTTGAAAACCCGAAAGGGCGACTTGGGCAAAAAAAGGTTTCCCAGTGGATCGAAAACCCGAAAGGGAGGTCCAGGCAAAAGTTAGGGAATTAAAGCGTATGACTATGTCTCGTCGGATCACTTTAAGGATAATCTCTTCACTGACAAACCTGAAGCTTTTGATCAATCCAATCATCTTCGGACGAAGCAACGAATGGACAAGATATTCGGAGATACGAAGGCTATAGCAGAATGGGAACCTCATGGGATTTTTTACACATAGCTATCTTTCTTTGTATAAATTTTTTCATTTTTTATGACACCATCTTCTTACTAGGATGTTTGTCTCCTTTGTAAAAAATACTTATTCAAAGTAAATACAAAGATATCTCTTCAAAATGCAAAAAACTATTTGTCTTTTTCTTTTTACACTTGTGTTTTATTTGCAAAAACGTTCAATGATTCATTAATGAACATATGCATTGGAACATAATTACTGTTTACAAATAAACAAAGCGGAAAAGAACAATTACTGACAGGTTGAGAGGATAGGAAAACGTCTTTCGGCTATTCCATGAGCAATCCTTACAGTACATCATCTAGATCCCCAGAGGAGCTAAAATTTTAAACCCTTAACCCCATCAGAGTTAAAACTTCAAACTCCCAATCCCCAGCGGAGCAAAAAATTTGAATTACAGATCCCCAGCGGAGATAAAACCTTCTTCCCCAGTCGAGTCAAAATTTCCAACTATCAATCCACAGCGGAAACCATCCAGTTTCTCCAAATTCCCTAGCAAGTTGTCTTAAAGTCTGAGAATCAACCAGATAAAAGTTAACTTTTGTCTCTCCCCAACCTAGGATGATTCCCCAGTAGAGTGGCATACAACCCAAACTCCTGGACCTACTCCCTAGCAGTAAGCCTTCTTCCCCGCAGAGCTTTATTATTCCCCAGTGAGGTCGCCAGAATGAAGATTCTCATTCTTAATTCCCCACAGAAGTCATCAGAGTTTTCTCTATTCCCCAACGGAACAAGGTTTCCCGTTGTGTAATCCCCATTAGACGTTAACAAAGTTCTCTGGATTTCCCCAAGCAGATTTCTTAGGCAGTACATGGCATTATTCTCACAGCAGAATTTTTCTCAATACTCCAACTCTAAGACTTATAGGATCCCTGTATCCCCAGGAAAGTTATCAAGGATTTTTAATCTCCAACAATCGCCAAGGACTTCTTGTCTTCAGCAGTCAAGGATTCATTTTCCCCGGTGGAAGTCAAAGATTTTATTATCCCAAGTTGTCAAGGATTTATTTTCCTCAGCAAAACAGCGAATCAGCGTACATGCACATACATTACATTCATATCATAAACATTTATAAAGCACATTTATTGCATCATGCATTTCATGCAACATAATTTTGTGTTTCAGCTAACATTTTACCCTTTTCAGGATAAGATTAACAGCTATCATTAACAATGTTCAAAGATTTCAGATACAGTCCAGATACGCTCCAGACAAGGATGCCATTCTGATACTCATTCAGATCTCAACTTCAGATACTGTACGGATACACTCCAGACACGGAAGTCATTCTGTTACTTATTCAATTTCTAGTCCAGATACACTCTAGACACGGAAGTCATTCAGCTACTCATGCAAATCTCAACCCTCAGATACAGTTCATAAACGCTCCAGACACGGAAGCCATTCTGCCACTCATTCAGATTCAGACCTCAGATTCTCAAAGTCCAGATATGCTCCAGACACAGTTGCCATTCTATCACTTATTCTGATTTTCCCCAGCTTAGATACGCTCCAGACACGGATGCCATTCTGTTGCTTATTCAGATTTCAGATTCTAGATACAGTACAGATACACTCCAGACACGGAAGTCATCCTGTTACTCATTCAGATTCAAATACAGTTATAGCTCGAATACGCTCCAGACATGGACGCTATTCCCTTGCTCATACAGACTCAGTCTCCAAATACAGTTCAAATACGTTCTAGACACGGATACCATTCTGATACTTATTCTTCTGATTTACAACTTACAGTTCAACAAACATTCTTGGATGGAATCTATAAGCCCATCTCCAACAAGATTCTATCACCTCTCCGAATGGCATCTTTAAGCCCATTCCCTCAACTATACTTTGACGAGTGCAAATTTACGGGCACTCTAGTGTCCAATCATCTTTTACCTTCGAGTCACAAACGATAAAATTCGCCAATCTAACTCTTCAGGTTCAAGAAGATTGAACAGGGGCAGCTGTTGTACCCCAAAATTTGCCCTCTCATTTATCAAGATATCCCTCACAATACTTCTTGGCCTCAAGACAAGATTAGAGTTTGCTCAGCTCAAGACATCCTCTTGCACTGATGACCTGAAATTAGGGTTTGAGTTTGCACAAGGATTTTTGGACTATCAATGCTTCATGTGACTTTCATACACCATCTTGGACCCCTAAGATTGCTCATACCAAGTTTCAAGCCTTGAATCGCATTTTTGCCCTGTCAATTGGATAATTGACCTAAAAATCAACTATATTGGGGAAAAAGTCAATCATGGCCAATTTAAAGTCAAACTTCATGAATTTTGATCCACAACAACATTTTAGACTCATATGAACCATTTGATCAAGTTTGGATCACAACTCCTCAAGAAATTTGATCAAATCATCAAAAGGGCAAAATGGTCAAAATTAGGGTTTTGATTGAGAAAGGGAATTTTCTGATTTTTAACCTAGCCAATGACCAATTGGGTTCAAGAATGATTTCAAGGACTCAATATCATCATCTTGACCTAATCACATAGTTCAAAGGATCTCAAATGCATAGGGTTGACAGATGAATTTTGCAGTCAACTGATCAAAAGTCAATTGTACACTGAAAAGTCAAACTTTGACTTTTTGGTCAAAATCAAGTGCCCAAGGTCATAATTCATAAAGATATGTCAAAATGTGAAACTTGTTGACCAAGAAACCTAAAATTGTAATTTAGGGTTTTAATTTGGATTTTTTCATAACTTAGAATTTTTCTAAGTGTGGAAAATTTCTTTTTTTTCCCCCAACTTTCCACAACTTTTTCACTATGATGCATTTGGATTCAAAGAAAACTTCCAACATGAAATTTGTAGTCCTCCATGAAATCTACAAATTTGATTCAAAATGTTTTCCCAAAATATGCTTGGATCTCAAGTTATGATTTTGTGAATAAGGGTCCATGAACTAAAAGACTTAGTGAAATTTTGCCCTAGTTTAGGCAGGTTTTTGACCTAACTTCATGGCAACTTTTCACCTAGTTCTAATAGGTATCTCAAGTTGCATTTCAAAGATGTATTGTAGATCATTTTGCAAGATTTCCAAAATGTCCAAGAACTCTCCAAGATCATTTGTGGTTAGGGAGAATCGAAGAAGAGAAAATGATATTTTGTCACTTTTGTTCAAGAAATTTTTACGATGCACCAAGTTGAAAATCTGACCAGGCATGCTTGTACCTTGCATTACAGGTCCTAACTCCCTTCTACACTCCATAATTAAATGCAAACTCATTGGATAATGGCTTTATTTTGACCTTTGGAGCATTGCACAAGAGTTTATTCCATTAATGGCATAAAGGGCACAATGCCATTTTGATAAAGCAAACTTTTTGCAACTTTGCTATCCTTGAGCCTTGGACGTGATCTTTTGTTACAAGCAATGTCCACAAATATCAGGCAATGTTTACCAACTCTCATCAGCTAAGGAGCTAGCCTGTACAGGCCTTTTGCATAGTCACTTCAACTTTCTTCAAATGCAAGAAAAGAGGCAAAAGGGATCAGAACTTGCACATCTGATAAAGAGTGAACTTGACTTCATTCTAAACAACTTCAGAAACTTATCACAATCCAATACACGAATTCATAGCATCTAAAACACTCAAAAACTCAGAAAACACATTTTCTTGCCCAAACAGGGCAGCTTCTGCAAAACTCAAGCCAACTTCATTTTGGCTCGTACGTTTTTCCTTTTAATGTTTGAAACACTTCATCCACATCATATCCAAACCATCCAAGCCCTTGTCCTGTTGCTGTAACCTCTATTTCAGACATCACCATTTTCAAACTTGAAGGTTGCAGGTTGACTCGTGTAGGAGGTTTCAGCCATCCACAAGGCCAGCTAAGCATTGGAAAAGCTTGAGGGAACTTCAAGAAAGCTCACACGATCCTCAGGCTTCACTCAAAGTCCCCACATTGCTATATCCAAACTCAGCTGAACAAGGTATTTTTCAAAACTCTATCTCTCTATTTAGGAGTCCTCAAGCTTTTATTTGTGAAGCAAAGATGTAGTCCTTAACATGGTGAAGCTGTACATATGCATAATTATCATTTATATTAACTAAGTAGTGAGAATTTGAAGCTTGAAGTTCATGAAAAAACTAGGTCAGAAATTAGGGCTACTGAAATTCTCCCTGGTCTTTGAGAGTTAGATTATGAATTTTATATCATTGGAATCGTGAGAATCCAAGCTACATTTTTTATGTTGCAAGTTTTCGTTTTTGTGCAAAGAATAAAGAGTTACAGGTTGAAGGAAAGAACGCGCGCAAATGTTTGGTTGGAGGACAAGGACGAAGCTGGCTTGGGCCTGGCGTGCTTGGGCTTGCTGTTTTGACTTTCCACACCCCCTGATCCACTATCCACACCCCCTTTGCTTATTTTGTTTATTTTTCATATTTTCTTTTATATTTTATTTATTTATTTATTGTTTTTAATTCTTTTTCTGAATAATAAAAAATCATAAAAATAATTTCTTTATTTTTTGCATTTTATTTTATTATTTTAATTATTTTTTTTGGCATAAAAAATAGTTTATTAGGTTTATAGAATTTATTTTCTTAAATAAATTTATAAATATAATTTAAAAATGCTATATATTTTTATTTTATTATTTAACACATAAAAATAATTATTTTCATACATATTTTAATTTTTAATATTTGTTAATAATATTATTTATTACTTCTTGTACAAAAAATGGATAAAATAAATAATAGGAAATATTGATTTTCTTTAATAAAAAATTAGGGTTTCCCCTTTCAAAAATAATAATGTTTTTTTTCTTATTTCTAGGACTTAAATAATTTTGTTTTCTCATACATAAAACAAATACAAAATATTTTTTTTGCATAATTACATTTTATTTGCATATTTAAATACTTGTTTATTTATTTATTTGCGCAATAATTCAATTGGGTTGTAATAGTATTTTAGGGTTTTATTTTGTGCAAATATCCCCATTCAAAAACTTGTATCCCCCATCCCATAATAATTGTTGTAATAGCTTAGATTTATTTTACGCAATTTATCGCATTATATACATGTTTAGTAAAATTAGGGTTTGTATGATAAGACAAAAATCAAACAAATAGAATGACCTAATTCAAGACAAACAAATGCATGTAAAAATGACAACACATTGCACACAAGCACTCTTAGGGTTTCACCCACTTGGTTGCCTAAACAAAAATGGCCATGGTATGCATGCAAAGTATCTTGGCAAAACAAAACAAAATAATATCATAGTCCCTCGATGACGCTATCAAAAGGTTGCCTAAAGAAATGGTCTTGGCCCCTCAAAATGCTAAAGATACTTGGCAACATTGCTATCATGGTCATACGATGACCCACGCCCGTCCCGTTTAACATCCAAAGATAGGGTTGTTTACCAAATCAATGGTAAATCAACAATATCAAAGGAATAAAAATGTACAAGAAAGACTTTTGAGTAGGTAGATATGCTTCTAGTTACTTGATCAATTTGCAAACAATCCTTGCTAATTTTCAAACAAACACACATATTTCAAAACATTTCCAAAAACAACTTTCAAAACATTGAAACATTTTTCAAAAGACAAACATCTTTGTATACATTCTTATGAACGAGAGTCATTACAAAGATTGCCTAAACGATGGCCTCTTTTCAAAATATTTTCAAAAACACACAAAGCACCATTTCAAACAATTTCAAAAGCAAAGAAAGTGATCTAAACAAGTAACTAAGAGCCCATGGAAAACCATGGATGAAAAGGGTGCTAGCACCTTCCCTTTTCATAATCTACCCCCCGAACTCAAGAAAACATCTCAAAGGTCTTTCCTGTGCTTTTTTACCTTTCCTTTTGGATAAAATAAAATTCGGTGGCGACTCTTGCTAAACCGAAACATTTGCGACGAAACGCAAAACCTCAAGTCAATTCTCCCACCGTATCATAATAGTGTTATTGATATTTGTATCATTGTCAGTGATGATCCTTTCCGGGATACCATACCGGTAAATAAGGTTTTGCTTGATGAAGCGGGCAACAACATTCTTGGTAACAGAAACGAAGGAAGCTGCTTTAACCCACTTGGTAAAATAGTCAATGGCCACTAGGATTAAGCAGTTTCCATTGGAGGATGTAGGCTTGATCTCTCCAATCATATCAATCCCCCACATAGCAAAGGGCCAAGGAGCCGTCAAGACATTAAGAGGAACCGGAGGTACATGCACCTTGTCAGCATAAATTTGGCACTTATGGCAAGTTCGAGAATATTGATAGCAATCTGCTTTCATGGTAGACCAATAATAGCCTGCCCGTAGGATTTTCTTCGCCATCGTATGCCCACTGGAGTGGGTTCCAAAAGTGCCCTCATGTAAATCAGCCATGATCTTTTCAGCTTCAACTTTATCCACACACCGAAGCAAAATGGAGTCATGATTGCGTTTGTACAGAATGCCATTACTAAGGAAGAACTTAGTAGAGAATCTCCTTAAGAACTTTTTATAATTGATTGAAGCTCCTTCTGGATAGTCTTGAGCCTCGAGATACCTCTTGACTTCATGAAACCAAGGCTGGTCCACTACCTCTTCAGTATTAATCTCGTGACAGTGTGCTGGTTCATCCATTCGTTCGATGGTGATTTGGGGAGCCTCATTATCCCAATTAAGTTTAAACATAGATGACATTATGGATAGAGTGTCTGCTAGCTAATTTTCTTCCCGCGAGAAATGCTCGAAGGTAATCTTCTCAAAATGTGGTAGCAATGTCAAAACATGTTCTTTGTAAGGGACAAGGTTTTGGTGTTTAGTGTCTCATTCCCCTTTGATCCGACTGATGACCAAAACTGAATCTCCAAACACATCTAAGGATTTGATTCCCAAGTCTATGGCAGCTCTGAGACCAAAGATGCATGCTTCGTATTCCGCCATGTTGTTTGTACATTTGAAGCAAAGTCTGGCAGTAAAGGGAGTATGACACCCTTCCGGAGATATGAGTACAATGCCGATACCATTACCAAGTGCATTGGATGCTCCATCAAAGAACAGGATCCACCGGGATCCTTGTTCAGGTTCGTCATATGGGCTGATTTCTTCACAGTTGTCTTATGTCATGATGCCTTATCCGGGAATTCAAACTTCATGGACTGATAGTCTTCTACAGCTTGGTGAGTGAGATGATCAGCCAATACACTGCCCTTTATAGCTTTCTGGGTAGTATACTGTATGTCGTATTCTGTTAGGATCATCTGCCATCTAGCTATTCTCCCAGAAAGAGCAGGCTTCTCGAAGATGTATTTTATCGGATCCATCTTAGATATCAACAAGGTAGTATGAGTCAGCATATACTGTCTTAGCCGGCAAGCAACCAATGCCAGAGCGCAGCAAGTTTTCTTGAGCAGTGAATATCTGGTTTCACAGTCGGTAAACTTTTTACTTAGGTAATAAATAGCATTCTCTTTTCGGCCAGACTCGTCATGCTGCCCTAATACACACCCCATTGAGTTTTCTAAAACAGTCAGATACATGATCAACGGTATTCCCTCGACTGGTGGCATCAACACAGGAGGCTCTTTTAAGTATTCTTTGATTTTGTCAAAAGCAACTTGGCATTCATCATTCCATCTGACTACTTGATCTTTCTTCAATAGTTTGAAGATTGGATCACAAGTAGCTGTTAGGTGAGAAATGAATCTGGAAATATAGTTCAAGCGTCCCAAGAATCCTCTGACTTCCTTCTCAGTACGAGGAGAAAGCATCTCTTGTATTGCTTTAACTTTGGCAGGATCGACCTCAATACCTTTTTTACTGACGACAAAGCCTAGGAGTTTACCGGACCGTACTCCAAATGTGCACTTGTTTGGATTCAACCTCAGCTTGTACTTCTTCAGTCTCTCAAACAGCTTTTGTAAGTGATCCAAGTGCTTTTCTTCTGTTTGTGATCTGGATATCATATCGTCTACGTAGACCTCTATTTCATGATGTATCATGTCGTGAAATAAAGCTACCATGGCGCGCTGATAGGTTGCCCCAACATTCTTCAATCCGAATGGCATCACCTTGTAGCAGAATGTCCCCCACTGTGTGACAAATGTTGTTTTCTCCATGTCCTCAGGTGCCATTTTGATTTGGTTATAACCTGAGAATCCGTCCATGAAGGAAAACACTTTGTGTTATGTCGTATTGTCGACCAGTATATCAATGTGGGGGAGTGGGAAATCATCTTTAGGGCTTGCCCTATTCAAATCTCTATAGTCCATGCACATTCGTACTTTGCCGTCTTTTTTAGGTACGGGAACGATGTTGGCAACCCATTAAGGGTAGGAAGTGACAACCAAGAATCCAGCATTGAATTGCTTCATGACCTCCACTTTGATCTTTTCTGACATATCAGGTCTCATGCGGCGGACTTTTTGTTTTACTGGCGGAGAATCTTCTCTTGTAGGCAGATGATGTACCACGATGTCCGTATCAAGTCCTGGCATGTCTTCATATGACCAAGCAAATATCTCAACATAATCATGCAACAACTGAATCAGACGCTCCTTGACACTGGGTTCCAAATTGGCACCCACCTTGATCTCTTTTTTATCCTCCTCGGTATCCAAATTTATTGTATCCACAGGTTCCTCGTGAGGCTGAATGGTTATTTCCTCTTGTTGTAGTAGTCTGGCAAGTTCCCCTGGTACTTCACAATCTCCCTCACCTTCGTCTTCGGCTTGGTAGATTAGATCCTCAAAGTCACAAAAGGCCATAGCAGTATCGTTACCCATGGGATCCAGAATGGAGGGGTACCTGCATTTGTGAGTGTGGGTGTGTGTAAGGGTATAGCTATCTTTTAAAAGAAAATAAAATGTAAAAGAAAAACAATGAGCAGAAAAGTTTGTATGCGAAAAACGTCCATGATTCATTGAATGTCATATGAAGATGAAATAATAACCCTTACAAATGGACCATTGTGCCTCGGGCAAGACACAAGGTTTTAAGAGTGCGAATTGTTTTTTTTTAATATTACAGATCCAACAAAAAGTAAAGATAAATTACTGAGGGATAGAAGTTATTGGGAAAAGTCTCTGGCCTCCCAATTGCGGAGTCCTCCATCAATAGTCGGAAAGATCCAATCCTCTAAGCTGTAATCATCTTCACCATCTTCTACCGCATTGACCTATCGGTTGCTAATCTTCAAGGGTGGCCCTATAGCACAGGCACGACGTACAACCTTCTGAGCACTTGAAGTGAAACCTAAGCCAAACTTGTCAGACTTATACGGGATATCCGGAAGTTTCCCCCAGATGGTGCATCCACCTTCCTCTACTACTTCTTTGGCGTCCTTTAGAGATGACATCCAGAGTGAAGGTCTTGTAATCTTGGGAATCTGGGACACACTCTTGGTCACTGCTACCTCTTGGGGGACCTTTTCGAAGTGTTGAAAAGGAGTTTCAATGAACTCGCCGTCCAATTCCACACACCTGAAGGAATTGAGATGGCTAATCATATATTCTTCCTCTCCGTGGACAGTGATAATCTTTCCTTGAACCAGATACTTCAGCATCTGGTGCAATGTAGAGGTGGCAGCGCCAACATTATGGATCCATGGCCGTCCTAGAAGACACGAGTAAGAGGGGCAGATGTCCATTACATAAAAGGTTGAATTGAAAGTTTGAGTCCCAACCTTTATGGGGATATCTACCTCCCAGTGTACCATCCTCTTTGAGCCATCAAATGCCCTTACTACTATGTTACTTGGCTTTAACGTCAGTCCTTCGTAGTCAAGTCTGTCAAGAGCTTTTTTCGGTAAAACATTCAAAGATGAGCCAGTGTCCACCAAGACATGGGCCAGAGTTGTGCCTCTACATTCCACAGAGACATGTAATGCCTCGTTGTGCTTTCTTCCCCTTGGTGTCAGATCAGCATCCGAGAATCCTAGGCCGTTATCCACTGTCAAACTGGCTATGCAGTCTTGAAATTGATCAGCAGACGTTTCTTGAGGCACATTGGTTGTCTTTAGAAATTTCACCAAGGCTTTCGCATGTGCCTCAGAACACAGTAGTAATGCCAGCATGGAGATTTTGGAGGGAGTTTTCCCCAACTGTTCGACTACGTCGTAGTCGCTCCTCTTTATAATTTTTAAGATCTCCTCCATTTCTTTCTTGGAGGTCTCGGGGATAGTCAGTGATTGAGCCTTCGTCCGGAGAGGCTCCACTTGAATACTTTTTCCTCGAATTTCAGCAGTAGGAGTGTTGGTAGGAATGACAGCAGGGGTTATAACGACTTCATCAATAGGATCACTTGCAGAGATGATTATGGGTACGGAAGTAACCTTTGGAGCAGCCACGGGTCCAAAAACTGCCTTGGGGGGGGGGGGGGGGCAATTTCTGGAGAAAAGATCCTACCGCTTCGGGTAATTTTACTAGCTCCGTCAATATTGCTAATGTCAGAATATTCTTCTTCGGAGCTTATCTCTTCGGCGGCCGGGCCATCTTGTTTGATGCCATGGTAGTAAATGTCCCCACCGTAATTCCACGACACGATTTTGTCTGATTCATATGGGACTGGCCTAGGCATTGTGATTATTATAGGAGTAGTTTTCAGAACCGATGTAATTCTAATGGGTCTTTTGGGGACCCTGGAAGAATTGGCGGAGATGGTAGTGATTGAAACATCTTCAACAAGAACAGGTGAAACATGAGTACTTTCAAACAAAATCTCTTTGATGTCTATCAAGCATTGAATGTCTGTTTTCAACAAAGGGCAATCAGTTGGTGATGATAAGCAGAGGTGGCAGTCTTCATTACAACCCGGGAATACACCAGCTTTCAACAAGTTTATCTTAATGATTGGGAGTGGAGTCACGAGTTCATCAACTGTGGTAACAAACAAATATTCTTCAATAGCATTGGTGTTGTGACCATGTCTGGGCATAAGAGCAAAAATGACGCTTGGCTTCTCGGGTGCATTAAACTCAATTTCTTTTGCTTCAATGAGGTCTTGTATTTTGTTTTTCAATGCCCAACAGTTGTTAGTATCGTGACCAGGACTTCCGGAGTGATATGCGCAACAGGCATTGGGGTGATAATGAGGGGACGCTGTGTTGGGGTTTTTTGGAACTTCTTTTAAAGTTGCCAAATTATATTTCAGAAGATGCGGTAATACTTGAGACAGGGTCATATTGATTCTGGTGAATTTCCTGACTGGCCTTTCCACCCTTGATTGATTACTTCTTTGTTGATCAGACGTAGGCTTTGGAATCATAACAACCCCTACCATTGGTCGGCATTCGGCTCTCCCTTGGTTCCTTTGTGGATATACAACATCTACTTCTTTCTTCCCAATAAAAGGCTTCCTCATAGCTGTAGAAGAAGATGAATCCTTCTGAATCTTTCCATTTTTATGCCAGCTTCCACCCTCTCTTCGGTCAGTATTAACTCAGTAAATCCTGCAGATGAGCTTCCAATTAAATGGTTGAAGAAAGGGCCCGATAAAGTGCCTAAGAACATGTCCACCAGTTCCCTTTCAGACAGAGGGGGTTGAACTCTTCCAGCTAGATCTCTCCATTTCTGCGCGTAATCCTTGAAACCCTTATTGGAAGCCATAGCCATACTCTGAAGTTGAGTACGGGTAGGCGCCAAATCAGCATTATATTGATATTTCTTGTAGAAAGCTGCGGCAAGATCTTCCCAATTATGGATGTTGGCTCTTTCTAGTTGGTAAAACTAGTCGAGTTGTGTTCCAGATAGACTATCTTGGAAAAAAATGCACCCACAAGTCTTTATCAGTGGAGTGTGGTTGGATCTTTCTCACATATGATCAGAGGTGCATCTTAGGACATGACCATCCATCATATTTTGCGAACAAAGGCACTTTTAATTTCGGAGGAATCACAATTCCTGACACTAGTCCCAATTCTTCAAAGTCTAGGCCTGACACCTTTTGTATTTCCATAGTGCTCAAACGCTCTTCAAGATGTTTGTACTTATCATCAGCTGGAGGATACTGTTCCTCGGAGTAGTCTTCCTCTTCTTCCTCCTCTTCAGATTCTGACGGGACCACTGTTTCCTTTCCTTTCCCCTCTCCTTCACCGGATGTTGTTGCAAAATTCAAGGTTCTTCTAGTCTGGCCATGAAATCTTCTCCCCATGTTTAGGACCCCGGTGACCTTCTTTGTTTTCTTTTTCCTCTCCTCAGCCAGCAGAGTCTTCAACTCTTCTTGCCCCTTGGCTAGGGTCATGAGCAACTGTTGAAACTGCGTGTTCTGAGCTTGGAGATCTTTGACTGTTTGTTCGAGATCCATCTTACTGAAATAAATAGTAGAGATGAGGAAACTCGTTGCAAAAGACCTGTTTATGTTATGATGAATGATATGTGCATATGCAATGTTTTTAAGGATTTCAAAGATTCAAGTTCGTTTTAGACAAAAATAAAAACACACGTTATATTAATAAGATAAATTTTTAGTACATCAATGCCCCTTGGACAAAATAATACAAAACTCTAAGATAAAAAAGTAGTGTGCATCCTTTTTAGTGCCATGTAGGCATTTAGAGTCTTCTCCTCATGAAGTAGCCTAGTGAGTTCCAAAACCTTCTTCTCGCTTGTGTAGAATTGGGCTTCGAAAGTATCTCTCTCTCCTTTGAGCTGTATCCAATCCCTTTGTAGGTCTTCAAGAGATGTGGGCATGTCAGGATGTAGGATAGTGTATGGAACATCTCCCTCTTTAACAGGCTCAATAATTACCCGAAGAATGGAAGGATAAGGCATCATAAGACTTTGAGCGCAGGTTCGTACCCATTTGAGGTAAGGCTCAAGAGGGATAGAATTCTTGTGTCCCAAAGTCTTGATATCCACCTTGTTTAGCATCCTCCAAGCTCGGATGAATCTCTGGCGAAGACCTTGATCGTCGTTGTCATAGTCGAATACCAAACCTTGAATCAACATCTCATGCGGGCCATCCCTTCGGGCGTAACCAAACTTTCTTAAAGCTAAGCATGGGTTGTAGATGATGCCTCCCCTAATTCCAAGTAGAGGGACATTAGGGAATTCCCCACAACGGTCAACAATGATAACACTCTCTTTGGATCGGGAGCACCAATGAATATCTGAATGTTTGAGCGTCATTAACCTTTGTGACCACCTTGAACCTTGCTCATTCTTTAAGAATAATTGGGGAAGATGAGAAATAAACCATCTTTCCAGGAGAGGAGTGCAACATATAAGGACACCTCTTTTCCTCATTGTGCGAGTGTGAAAAGAGTGTAGGATATCCCCTAGAAATGTAGGCACCGGGTTGCGTGATATAAAGATTTTGACGGTGCTCACATCTATGAGTTGGTCAGGATTGAGAAATAAGACCATCCCATAGATAAGAAGAGCCACAATTTCCTCAAAGGCTTGCAAGTCTAAGGAATTCCAACAGCTTTGGGCTTTCTCAAACAGGAACTTTTCTAAGAAGCCTTTGACACCACTTCTAGTTTCCCAATGAGTTGTGACATCAGATGAGTGCAAGTGCAGAGCTTGAGCAATCTCTTCTGGCTTTGGGTCTCTTTCCGTACTGTTGAAAGGTAGTTGATTGAGAATGGGAATCCTCAAGAGTTGAGAGAATTCTTCCAAAGTAGGCACAAGCTGATAGTCAGGAAATGTGAAGCAATGGTGCAAAGGATCAAAGAACTGAAAGAACACCTTCATCATATCCTCATCTATGTTGGAGCTGACCAAGTTGAGTAGACGACCATGTCTCTCAGTGAATTGAGAGTTCTCAGGGATCCTTGAAGCTAGCTCCTTAAGTTGTGTAGGAATTCTTACAAGGTTGACTTGGATAGTTTTCCTGCGAAGTGAATCCATATCCTAAAAAACAAGAACAAAGATGAATCTCCAAAATCCTTGAAATGGTTAGTAGATGTATATGATGTTCATGATATTCTTGATGTCATGTACAAGTATTCATATACAAGCAAAGAAAACAAGTTCTTAGTTTAGGCTTGCATGGGGTTTTATAGGTAAGTACCCTCTTGAAGTTTAATTGGCTTAAACCTGTCCTAATAATAGTAACCGGGTTCTAAGGAGCTCAATATCACCAGATTGTTTCCTTGGTCATTGTTTCAGCTCAAGCCTCTTTAATGGCGACCGAAATATCCCAATAAACCAACCCTCAATGAGTTTAGTATCGAGTACCTACCAACTTCGGACTGCACCAAAGCCGATCATCTCACTACATCCTAAAGGCCAAGTTGGTCAAGTAAGGGTTCTAGAAGTTCATTAGTGCTTCATGACATCACTCAGCGGCCCCGTATTCTCTTTGATTAACTCAAAGGCTACCGGTACCCACAAATATGTCACACTAATATAGCTATTGCTTAGACCATGTCGGTATACCCCGCACAGTTTCCACAACGTATTGCTATTTACCTATAATGTATCCCAAATTCGGGTAGAGAATTTAAAACCAAATAAAGAACCATAATGTAAAGCATACAAGTCAAAAAATGTAAGCAAATAAATGTGATCTAGCCCTAAGGTAACCCCACTTTTAAAATACTCTCCCAGCAGAGTCGCCAGTTCTGTGATACGGTGGGAGAACTGACTTGAGGGTTTTGCATTTTATTGAAAATGTTGCGGTTAGCAAGAGTCGCCACCGACTTTTCTTTTATCCAAAAGGAAAGGTGAAAAAGCACAGGAAAGACCTTTGAGATTATTTCTTGAGTTCGGAGGATAGATTATAAAAAGGGAAGGTATTATCACCCTTTTCATCCATGGTTTTCCATGGGCTCTTAGTTACTTGCTAGATCACTTGCTTTTTGTTTTGAAATTGTGCTTTGTGTGGTTTTGAAAGTATTTTGCAAAAGAGACCATTTGTTTGGGCAATTTTTGTAATGATTCTCGTTCGTAAGAATGTATACAAAGATGTTTGTCTTTTTGAAAATGTTTTCAATGTTTGTAAGATGTTTTGAAATGTGTGTGTTTGTTTTGGAAAATAGCAAGGATATTTGTTTTGAAATGGAGCAAGTAACTAGAAGTAATCTACCTACTCAAATGTCTTTCTTGTTCATTTTCTTTTCCTTTGATATTGTTGTCTTACCATTGATTTGGTAAGTAACCATATCTTTGGATGTAAACGGGACAGGCGTGGGTCATCGTATAACCATGATTAACAATGTTGCAAAGTATCTTAGCATTTTTTGAGGGACTAAGATCATTTTATAAGGCAACTTTGAATAGCGTCATCGAGGGACTATGATCTTATACTTGTTTGTTTTTGTCAAGATGCTTCGCATGCGTAATATGACCATTTTTGTGTAAGGCAACCAAGTGGAGTGACCCTAAGGGTGTTTGTGTGCAAGTGTGCTATTTTCGTGCTTGATTTTGTCTTGGATTAGGGTTTTCTATTTGCTTGTTTTTATCTTGCCATTCAAACCCTAAATACTAGCATGTTATATGAAAGCGATAAATTGCGTAATTTAAAGATTACTACGCTATTACAAAATTTTATAGGAGGGGGGTATACAATATATGAATGGGGTTTGAAATAATGTAAACCTAATTTAATCTATTACAACCAAATCGAATTTGTATGAATATTTGAATACATAATATACAATATAAAATAAATATGTAATGGTATGTATATGCAAGAAAAAAGACTTTTGTTTTGTTTTTTATATGAAAAAGAGTTTTTGAACTAAACCTAATAATTTAAGAAAAAGGAAATTATTTTTATAAATTGGTTAACCCTAATTCTAGTTTGCTAAAAGAAAATAAAGTTCTTTAAGTATCATTTTTGTGTACTTTGTATTAAAAATAATAAATAATATTTTGTGAAATATTTAGTCTTTTTATATGTCAAAATAAATATTTACAAGTATGAAGAAAAAGAAATAAAAATTAATCTAAATCCATTTTATTTTACAAGTTTATTTAAGAAATATAGTTATTATATAATTTAATAAAAATATTTTTTATGTGAAAATAAAATAAAATAAACAAAAATGAAATATTTAATATTTTTATATTTTTTATGATTTTATAATATTTAAGATAATATATTTAATAAAAAAAATGGAAATAAAAATAAATAATAAAAATGTATGGGCCAGGGGTGCTGTAAGAAAAAGAGAGGTAAATGTTAGAAAAAAGAGAGAGGCCCATAAGTTGAGCCCACGTTGCCAAGTGACCAAAAAAATGAAGCTGAAAAATATGAAAAATACAAAAGGCAGCACCAAGGTTCGAACCCATGACCTATGCATTTTCAGCGTGCTGCCTTGCCACTGAGGTGGCTGTACATCCGTTAGTTCATATGAAACTAAAAATAGATAACACAAAATGCTTCCTTGCCATGTACTTCATCTTCTTCCTCAAGCTAGCCTGAACCTCTGTATCTTTCTCATTTCTCCATGAAAATGGAAACTTCAAACATGAAAATGGTAGTACTCTTTCCCACGATTTCAACCATGTAACTCATGTAAACCAACAGTTAAATATCAAAGCTAATTTCAATGGCCCTAATTTCAACCCTAATTTTTACAGAAATTTGAAATCTAAAATTTTCTATGCACAATGAATATAAATGAAATCTATGAACATGGTTGGTTTTAGCACAAAGATATCTACATTTTATCTTTATAAATCGAGACCAATAGATGCCTGTATGAAGAGATAGAAGTTAGAGTTCTGACCTCTTTCAGCTGAGATCGTGAATGGAGTTTGAGTGAGTTATATGAAGGCTTGAAGATCCCTTTAGTTTGCCTGGACCTCCCTGAGCATGTTCCAATCTTTACCTTGTCTTGAAAGTGCCTGAATCTCCCTATCCAAGTCAACCTGCAAGCTTGAAAAACAAAAATGGAAGATGGAGAAGGAGGTGTTAAAGTGAAGGGATGATGATCTGGAACACTTAGATATGATGTAGGTTAAGTGTTTAGGTGATTAGAACTTGAAATGCACGAGTAAATTTTTGGATTGTTATGCTTGGTGAAAAACTGCAAGTTATTGTAGGTTTTTGGTGATAGAGAGTTTGTGAGAGTTTCTGGCCTTTAGCAATCGTGTGTTAGGTTGTAATGTGTTTGTGTATAAGTATAGAGAAAGTTTCAAATCAATTCCTCAACAGATTTCTGAGTTATAGGCTTTTTGCTCTATTGCTTGCCTTTTAAGAAAAGTGAGGAGACAACTCTCTACATGCTTGTACAGGTCTAGTTTGAGTTGGTACAAGTCCTAGACACTTTACTTTTGGTTTATAGGACTTGTGTGTGCAGAAGGAACAAGTGAAATGCTCAAGAAGTTGGCAAATGCAAAAGTTGTGCTTTTCTAAAATGGAAGTGGCAACTTTGTGCCATTTATGGAATTAAAGCTTGGACAAAGGCTCTTATACTTGGATTAAGACTTTATCAACTGTGTAAGCATTAAATTATAGAGTGAGCAACAAGTTTGAGACTTGTAAAGCAAGGATTAGGCAGCATAGGTTTGAATTTGAATTTGATTCATCATGAAATGGCTTGAAATCAAAGTGAGAAATTGCCAACTTCATCTCTTCGATTTTCCCTACTCAGAAATGATCTCAAGGAGTTCTTGGACATTTTGGAAAGCTTGAGATTTTCTCTATAAATTATCTTTGAAATGATTTTCAAGATTCGTCTTAGAACTAGGTGAAAAGTTGCCATGAAGTTAGGTCAAAAACCTGCCTAAATTAGGGCAAAATTTCACTAAGTTATTTTAGTTCATGGACATGTATTCATAAAATTATATCTTGAGATCCAAGCATCTTTAGGGAAAAATGTGTGAAGCAAAATTTTAGATTTCATGGAGATCTACAACTTTCATGTTGGGAACTTTCTTAGAATCATCTTGCATCATGGTGGAAATTTGGCTTAAAGTTGAGAAAAAATAAGAAATTTTCTATACTTAGAAAAATTTCTAAGTTAAGAAAATTTCAAATTTCAAAACAAAATCTTCAATCTTTGATTTCTTGATGAAAAAGTTTCACATTTTGACATGTTTTGATGAATTGTGATCCTTGGCACTTGATTTTGACCAAAAAGTCAAAGTTTGACTTTTCAGTATACAATTGACTTTTGATCAGTTAACTGCAAATTTCATCTGTCAATCCAATGGATTTGCAATGTTTTGAACCATTTTTTTAGGTCAAGATGATGAAATTTAACTCTTAAAATTATGCTTCAAACCAATTGGTCATTTTCTAGGTCAAAAATCAGAAATTACCCTTTCTCAGTCAAAACCCTAATTTTGACCATTTTGCCCTTTTGATGATTTGATCAAATTTTTTGAGGAAATATGGTCCAAACTTGATCAAATGATTCATATGAGTCTAAAATGTTGATGTGGATAAAAATTATGAAGTTTTACTGTAAATTGGTCATGGTTGACTTTTTTCTCAATATAGCTGATTTTTAGGCCAACTGTCCAAATGACTGATAACAAATGTGATTCAAGGCTTGAAACTTGACATGAATAATATTAGGGGTCCATGATGATACTTGAAAGTCATATGAAGCATTGATAGTCCAAAAATCCTTGTGCAAACTCAAAACCTAATTTTGGTCATCAGTGCATGAGGAGGTGTCTTGAGCTGATCAAACCCTAATGCAGTCTTGAGTTTAAGAGATCTTGTGAGAAAATCTTTGATAAGTGAGAGGGAAAATTTTGGGGTACAACACAAACAAACAGACTTAAGTGGTTTTCTCTCAGCAAGAACTCCACAAGTAAAATAATCACCAGGTGCAATCTCATGAACCTTAACCTCACTAGGAACTGAAGTGCTTGGTTTGATGTTAAATCCCGAACAAATAATCTATGATCATAGCTTTTTATTCCACAAGCATGAAACCTTCCTCCCACTATAGAAATCATAAAATCATTCGGAGCCAAATCAACATTTCCTTCACCACTTACACATGTCATTGAAATCTGCTCCTCAATGTTCAAGCTTCTCCCCCAACAAAAAGTTCTCGAATTCACCCCTTCTAAGATTCCACAGACATGAACCCGCCAGTAGAAATCATTCTAAACTTCATTTTTAAAGGAATCAAACTAATCACCTTATTTCTAGTCTCATCACCCCAACAAAAAACACTCTCTTGTTTGAAAATAATCCATAATTAAACGCAGAACCTACTGAAATCGACTGAATCATTCCATCAAACACGTAATTTGCAGTCATGTTATATCCCCAACAATCCAAAAAAAACATTTTTATTCTTAACCTTTCTCAATCCACATGCATGATAATCACTAGCAATAATTTCCAAATATGATGTTGTCATCAATTACTATTATGTCTTTGCGAAATTATTATTGCATATTAATCATTCACGTATATATTTAGCATGGGTTATATTGCCTATATCTTGTTGAAGTTTTAATATCCCTTAAGTAAATAGCAAGTCTGGAAATACTAATATTGCATATAATAGGTTTTGCATTATGGAGTGTAGCTACTGTTATAATTTAACAGGAGGTTCAAAGTTTCAAAATGGGACCATTGATAGAAACTATGGCTT
The DNA here is from genome assembly GCA_948472305.1 of Vicia faba. Classification (NCBI taxonomy): domain Eukaryota; kingdom Viridiplantae; phylum Streptophyta; class Magnoliopsida; order Fabales; family Fabaceae; genus Vicia; species Vicia faba. The sequence continues at coordinate 1,330,091,848 of OX451737.1, read as the reverse complement.
ACTCTAATGAGTTATTTGGATAGATAAAGAAGTACCAAAATCTTAAGAAAAAGCCTAGTACTTTGGTAGTAAACTACAAATTGATCAACAAAAAATTTAAAAAAAAAAATATCAACAATTTCTGTATCAAAGCTACCTCACAATTATCTAAGCACAATGAATAAAATAGGAAACAAGTTCGAAATGACTGCCAGAAATTATAAAAACAGCAGACAAGCATATGCTAAACTTATCCACCTGCAAAACCTTTTTCAAAATAAATATACTTAAACAACAAGAAAAGTATAGTGGAATTACAATCATTTTGTCCTGATTCAAAACACCAAAGCCTATAAATTCAAAATAAAAAAATTAAGATTTCTCAACAAAAAAATATGTACTAGTTCAGAAACCTACAAGGACAAAATATCATAAGGAAGATTTGTCCTTGCATATGGATATTAAGGTTTACTGGTTCATATATTTTGAGCATCCATAATTGATAATAAGCACGTCAAAGTTCAATTGATAAAGAATAAATCCATGAAACATTTGCTAGTAGAAATTAATGTCATTGAAATTGTATGCAAATCACTATAAGAGGTATCAATACTACTTTTATTCCAACGGAGAGATATTGTTTCATTGCAGCAGAAAATGATTGTAACATCGTAAACAAAACCATTACAAAAAATTACAGTATTCTCAGTCAACATTACGAAATTTACAAAATTTCAGGTAACTTTTGAATATTGGAAGAAACATATCTCTAAGAAAAGACATTTGTACAATTCCACTTTCCAAAAGTAACCAAAAAATACTAGAATATTAGAATATATAGGAACAGTTGGAAGAAACATTTTAACAAATAATTAATGGGCATTCAAGTTAAAGCCATATATTCAGTAAATAGCAAAGTATTTGAATAAAAACATGTTACTAGATTCTATTGGGTAAAAAAAGACATAGAAATTGACAGTAATAGAAGATGTAGAGAAAAATGTGAAGTTGTAGAGAAGATGAATAACCTGATTTAAACGATTGAAAGCTCTCCTATGCATGTGAGGAGCTTATGATTTGGTAATGGAATGAAACAATCAAACCCACAAGTCAATCTAAGCAGGAACACAGTCAAACGCGATTTTCAGAATCACCTCCCCAAAAGTGATTCTCCATCAAACGTAGAGGCATATTCACTTTGTAATAACCTGATTTCAACTGGAAAAATGCAATAGTGGTAGTAGCGTAAGCTTCATGAACGCGCAAAAGCACTTATTTTCAGAATCACTTTTCAGATGCTATTAGCTCTCCAAACGAAATAGCTTATCATGAAAGTGGTGTTTTCAATTTCAAAGATAGAGTTTAGTTTTCATGTTTATTAATGGTTCAGTTTTGATTTATGTTTGGTTAATTTAAATTTGGTTCGGTTTTAGAATCGTTAGTAAAATAGTGGTTCAGTTCACTAACCAAATATAATAATTTGGTTATTTTAACTTTAGTTCGGTTCAGTTTAGCGGTTCGTTTCGGTTCATAAATTTTTTTAACAGTCCTACTCCTCTATTATATTAGCTTCCACGATTTACAACAGTTTAAACCCATGTGAATGGAGAATTTTATGCATATTTGGCTTCAAGTTCTGGTACACTTGAGGTATCAATGTTCTTGGGTAATTAGATGTGAGTTTACATGATCATGAAAGTTGCTTCTAAGTCTGCTATTACACAGGAACCTGTTCGAGATAAAATTTAGAATTACATGTACATGTTCTTGATCAAATGGTGATCATATGGCTGCAAGAGTATCAATTATTTTCTGAATGACTTGCAAATATTTTGAGATATTTTTAATTTTATTAGCATAGAAAAATTCATCCTTGAGTTGACTGATATTTTCTCATCTTAGAACACGAGTAAGTTGAATCTAACCTCATATATCAAGATATCTCATGTCATATTCATACATTAGATTAGGTCATTAAATAGATCATTGTCAAAGATATTACTTCACACTAATAAATATTTAGTCTTATTTCATAATTTTATAGTTATTGACGATACAATACACAATTATTTTGTTACCATTACTCATGTTTATTTTCTAAACTGTTGTGTATACTTATTACTAGGTTCGATATTTTTTCTCATATCACATGCTACTAATTTGACTATATATACTTGAACATGAAAAGTAGCCATTAGTGATCTTCAAGGGTTTAATCGATTGAAAACAAGACAACGGGGGTACATAGAAATGATGGTATCTTTTTGAAAGAAGAAAACTTGGAAAACATTGAAGAATTATTTTCTGGTAATTGATTGTAAATCCCTATATCACTACATAATCGGTCGCCTGACACTGGCTACCTTGGAGGTCATTTCTTCAACTCTCCACTTAAAGCTAAAATATCACACCGATGAGGACATCATATCCACCATGGAAGCATACTTGGAAGCTTATCATTCTTTCTTCTTGGCATCCATAAACTCCATCAGGAAAAGATTAATGCCAAAGATAAGGAACCACTATTGATTAAAGGAATGAAGGATCTCAAAGAGTTGAAGAGGATGGAAAGAAAAAGGAAAAGGAACCCCAGCAAATCATTGTCAAGTTGGATGATGTTTGGATAAGGTTCAAGGTTGACATTGGAGGATCTAAATGTTAGGGCAAAGAGAAGACGAAAACACCTTGAAGAATTTAACCAACTGTTTCAAAATAGTTTAGAACCACAAGAAAGTGTTATTTAAACCATCATTATTTACTTTTTATTTTAATATATTATTAGAATGAATTAACCTTATTCATCTAAATTTTTATCCTATGCTTATAATTACCAAGACTTTGAATTAAACAATCATAATATTTTTGTTGCTATAACATTTTGTCTCTAAAGATACAATTGTCATCCCCCCAAGGAAAAGACTCATGAATAATTGCCACTTTGAGGAAAGAAATCAATTAAAAACGTTCCGAAGAGAGGAAAAGATACACTAGAGCCACAACAGATGGCAAAAGGGCCTCAGTCTCTGAGTCACCACCAATGAGAAGAACAGACACCTGAAGGCAATCCACCCTTATCTCAAGTTTGAAGCTTGGGGAAGGGTCAATCAAAAGGTATCCTTGGTCTAAGATCATCCTTATCACAGATTGATAACTCGTAAGAGACAAAATATCAGTCCTTTAGTGTTACATTTGTGAGAGTCATATATAAAGGCGGTTCGGGCGACATCATCTCATAAGAGTGGTATTGCCTAGGTGGCATCCGCATAGAACATGGGGGTCACCTTTGGCATCGATGAAATGTATAATGTCTTTGGTAAGGTGAGAGGAAGTCCCCCACGATTCTATGAGGAATAAGGGATCAAAAACTTCCCCTTGACGTGAGGGAGTGGTTGCCACCCCTAAGGGTTTCTTAAACACTATGGCCAAAGAAGTATCTATAAACACCTCTCCCTCACTGGGAGAAAGACATATCTTAAATAATATAGATCATAACTCATAGGATTATAACTAAGCTCACAACACATATATAGCCTCTCATCCTACGTGAGAAAGTCTCCTAAACCACCACAAAGACCATCATACAAGGCTTCTCGCTGTTGTGGGCAAGCTCTAACCATCATACAATGTAATATACCTACAAAGTCCCTTGAGTAACTCTTCCCTTACACCGATATAACACACGTAGGCTACACCTTCTCCATCACCATCACCCTACTCACTATTACCATTCACGTCTATACCTAGCCACTTGTGGCGATGGTTGACAGGAGAGCTCCATCCCGTAGGCCAGAAGGTACCAACGGTGGCGGTGATGTCGACACCCTGGCGGAGATACATGCCTCCATGGACGAGTTACACCGTCACATAAATCCAACCCTCAAAGGAAATTGATGTGTTGGATCCCTAGCCACTCTCAGACGAGATATGAGGAGCGGTTGTCCTTGAGGGGTTCATGCTGCCCTCTTTGGTCAAGTTTGATGGGTGTAGTGACCACTTCGAACATGTCTCCTCCATCAATAGGAAGATGGCCATCATTAGTGCGTATGACTCCATAAAGTTTAAACTATTGTATGGAACCTTCATGGATGCATACTTACGATGGTACATGGGTCTTCCCCAGGCTTCCAATCCCAATTATTAGGAGATGGTAAAGAAACTTGTGCATCAGTTTGTTTCCATCCATCACAGGGCCCGTCAGAATCATTGAGAGACTATTTCACCGGATTCAATGAACCCACCATCAAAGTTGTTCCTCCAAACCAGGAAATGTTTGTGGGAGAATTCTAGAATACGAATAAGGTGAGATGTTTCAACAAATCTCTCGCCCAAAAGCCTGCATTATCTCTAGTAAAGGTGCTCACTAGAGCAGAATGCTACATCAAGGGCAAGGAAAGCAACACCGAGAAGAAGGTGCATAATGTTAAAGAACATGTTCTTAACGCAAAAGGATCACCCCTTAAGAGGAAGAGTAATTGCACCTCATCAAATACAAGATTGCATTCAAGAGGGTAGACAAGGCAATAGAGAACTTCACGCCCTTGAACACTCGTGGTGAATAGATCTCACGCAAGGTTTTTCACATGCATAACATCCCAACACTGCCCACTCCAAAGGAGGATGTAAGGGACCCTGAACTAGGAAGATGGTGCAAATTTCAAGGAGTCAAAGGATACCACGTGAAGGATTGCTACAAACTCAAGAAAGAAATTGAGAGACTAATCTAGGAGGAACACCTCAAGAAATGTGTGAATGGCGAGTCCTAAAATAGGTTAAATAAGTCCAACTGGTGAGGTCGATATGATGTAGGAAACCCAAAGCCAAACAAATAAAAGGTGGCATACCATGGCGATGGTAGTAAAGTTGTGTGTCACATGTTCAACACCATAGCAGGATGATTCACTGGGGATTGAGAATTGATAATCTCCACGATGTTGAAGGAGAAGGCAAGATGAAGCTTCTTGAAAATATAATTGCCTTCTCTTAGAAAGATGTAGTCATCATCCACACTTATAATGACGACCCCATGGTCATCATCGTCAAATGTGATGATATGGAGATCGAAAGGGTTGTCTTAGAACAAGGAAGCTATGTAGACATTTTGTACTATGAGGCATTTGAAAGACTTTTCCTTGACCTAGAGGACATGAAATCCTTAAAAGGTTTGTTTGTAGGATTCTCTAGGGAACATGTGTGAGTTAAAGTATATATTATTTTGAAGACCACTTTAAGAGAGCAAGACCAGACCAAGAAGATAAAGGTCGGGTATTTGGTTATTAATGCCCCCTCTTCCTACAATATGATTATAGGGAGACCAAATTTTAACCAGCTGGGCACTGCTTTGTCCACTCAATATTTATGTATGAAGTACATGTTCCCTAATGGTCAAGTGAGAGTTGTCCAAGAAGATCAGGAGATTTCTAGAAGGTGTTACATGGAGAGCCTAAATCTGAAAAGGGCCCGCACCATAGGCGTCAGAAATAGGAAAATTGGCTCGTGGATATATCTGCTCGAGAGAACCTACAAAGGTGAAGAGGCTCCCCCTCCAACTAGTAAGGAGAATGAAGATTGAAGGGAGAGAAGTAATTCCCTCTAGAGTCATCTATATTGTTGTCATTTATTTGTCTTTCTTTACCATCGTTCAATTATTTTGTTGATTTTCATCGGTGAGTATTAAAATCTTTCTCGATTGTAAGGACAGGTATATTTTGTCGGGTGCACTCTTTTTGCTCTAAATTTTTCATAGGGTGAGAGATTTTAATGAGGCCCCACACTTTATTATTTTAAATTCATGTTTGTTGGTTATTACCTTTTTTGCAGAAAATCCATAAGCTCGAAAAAATATTTCCCCATAGAGGAGATCAAAATGTTGGCCCCCTAAGTGAGATCCTTGCCACCCATTGAGGCCATAAAAATGCTGGACCCCTAAGTGGGATCCTTGTCATTCATTTATGAGATAAAAATGCTTGATTCCTAAGTGGGATCCTTATCGCCCGATCAAAATGTTGGACACCTAAATGGGATCCTTGTCATCCATTGAGGCGATCAAAATGTTGAACCTTTAAGTGGGATCCTTGTCACTTATAAGAGGAAAACAAAATGATGGACCCCTAAGTGGGATCCTTGCCACCCATAAGAGGAAAAAAATGTTGGACCCCTAAGTGGTATTGTTGTCACCCATGTAGGATCCTTGCCACCTCCTAGGAAGAGAAAAATGTGGGGACCCTTTGCAACTCCTAAAATCAGTCGAGTTGTTGCAAGGAGAACGATGATAACAAGTGCCATCAGTTAAGGGATAAAAGATTTATCATATGAGAATAACTATGAAATAGAGTAATGATAAAGGAAATTAACATAAAAGGTGCCCCAAGGAGCACTATTGTTCTTACAATCACAAAAAGCCCCCAAAGGGGCGAAGAAATACAACAAAAAGGTTGCTAGGGTCAAAGAAATTCTACAACCAAACAATCATTTCTCCTCCTGAATCGCCTCCTTCCTAACATCATTCTTTGGTGGAAGGACTCCAAATCATCTCCTTTTGTCTCCCTACACTTATTATGTGTATCCTCGAGGAGAGAACGACTTTTAGGCTCTTAGGAGGCCACCGCCTCCTCATCCACTGCTGGCCACCACAAACGACTTTGAGGAAGTCCATTTAACTCAGGTATAGAGTGGGTTAGAGGAAATACATATGTTCTTTGGCGCAATCAAAGTAGACACCACCTTATTAATGAGCTTTGAAACCTCTCTCTCCATCTCCTGTTAGCGAAGAAGGGCAGTGTCCAAGGATTTATGCAAGGAATCCCTCTCAATGCAGATCTCCTTAGCCTTGTCCTTCAGATCTTCCATCTTCTCCTCCCACTTCTCCTCGTCTTTCTAGAGTGCCTTCAGCATCTTGGGATTTCATTATAGGCATCCACCTGCTTCTAGAGCGTCGCCTCCAACTCTTTCTCAGCCTTGTCTCGCCTCTCCTGGTAGACATCCTACAACATGAGCGTCCTCAACAAAAGGTTATCCTTCATGTTTACAATAGTAGAGGTCGACTTAGAGAGAAGGGATTTATAACCAATAGGGAAATCCTTTTAGAAGGGAAAGTGAGAATTCTTGAATCAGAGGGTGTCAAAATTGTTATCGTTCCACATAGTAGAAGGAGGTAAGGAAGCATCACATATGGAAGGCGCCTGAATGTTTTCCTTCCTCGAAGTAAGCGAGATAGTGTTAGTAGCAGAAGAAGGACTTCATTTAGCCTTTGAGACTTCATGTTGGGTGAGTCAGGAGTTGAGTCTTCCGTCTGCCTCTTTCTCCCCTTTATGATGAAACCGTCGGTGTGACTCTGGGGGTTATTAGTGTTTGGAAGAATAGCTTGGATATTTTGCCACCTTTGCCTCTCCTCTTCAGCAGAAATCCTCACCATTTGATATGTAAAACAATGCACAAAGGTCACAAATATTGTATAAAACTACCTACAAAGGAAAATATAATATAACTTACCTAAATAAGCAGAGAGGTGTTTACTACCGCATAGCCAAATTCTAACAATTTCACGACAATTGATAACCTAAAACTTCCACAAGAGATGGACAATCTTATCCTGTTAGAGGGTAATGAACGTCTTGTCATATCCCATGATCGCCAATGGATCACTCATATAGGATAGAGGAAGGATGGGGCGTTGTCATCTCCCAACACTTCGAGGGAGTCATCTCACCCCCTCACACTAGAGAACTTGTCCTTCCAATACTACAGTGATTGGAGTAGGATACAAAAAGGGTTTTCCCCACCTAACCACTCAAATATTCCTTTATACATATAAATATGTTAGGGTTTATGTAACTTCTATTTGTTTCATTTTATCATATTTAGGGCTTAGAGATTATAAATATCATTTGTAACACTTAAGTTCTATATAATTGTAAATTATTTATTGGAAAGGGAAGATAAATTTCCTAATTTTGGAAAGTGTCCAAAATCATTGTTACTCAATATTTTTATCATATTGTTGCAACTTGTTCACCAAGGTGTGGTGACAAACTATTATAGAATAAAGTGGTATGATTTCTCTAAGTGTTGTGAAATATAAAGTGGTGTGCTTTCTTGCTTGTGTTAGAAGATTGTAAGTGTGTCTTAGGGGTGAGGCTTGTACAAAGATCTTATATAGTGTAAAGTCCTTCAAGGTGTGAAGTGACTAGATGTATCCTTGGTTATAAGGGGAACTGTTATAAATTATCGTGTCATTTACTTTCTTGCTATTAATTTTTATGCACTTTTCATTCTAAGTTCATCAACTTAATCATGGGAAAATAAAAAGGGAAGAACAATAGACTAAAATTAAGAAAAATCTATAAAACCTAATTCACTCCCTCTTAGATTTCAATAAATAGTTACAATTTACATAAAAGCGGGTTAAAGTAACTTTCTCCTCGATCTAGGTAGATATGGCTTTTGCAAAACCATCTTTAACAGATGTTGGAAATAACAACAAACCACCATGTTTCGTTGGAGATTACTATGACTTCTGTAAAATATAAATGCAAATGTTCTTAGAAGCTCAATTAGATGAATTTGGGATGTTGTCAACAATGGACCATTCATTGCTACAACGATTATAAATAATGTAAAATAACCAAACTAAACATTATATCACAAGAATATGAGATGTTTAGAATACAACCCGAAGAAACAAATCTTAATTTGCAAAAAAGATTTACACACTTGATAAACCATTTCATGTCACTTGGTATCACAAATAATGATTTAAATCTCAAAGTTCTTAAATCATTGATAAGGGAATGGCAACCAAAGGTAACAATTATACCAGAGAAGAAAAGTCTTTACAAAATATCTTTGGCGACATTGTTTGGAAAACTTTGAGAATATGAGTTAGAACTTGGAAGGCTATAAAAGCATGAAGATCAAGAAAGAAACACAAAAGTATTGCCTTAAGAAACTATGGTGTTCCTAATGGTGAGTATGTTTGGATCAAGAAAGGAACTAACCAACAATTACCCAAAGCATATTGGGTAACTAACGAAGTTTAAATTACTTTGTAGGTATGCTTGAAGACCACGACCAACATGTGGTATCTAGATAGTCATTGTCCAAGCACATAACCAGAGACAAATCAGAATTTTCATCCTTTACTCTAAATTCTAAAGGATTTGTTACTTATGGAGACAATAACAAAGGAATAATTCTTTGTATTATTAAAGTATAGAATCTTCAATTTACTATTATTTATTATGTGTTATATGTTGAAGGCTTGAAGAATAATCTCCTAAGTATAAGCCAACTATGCGACAAGGGACTCGATATCAACTTTAAAAAAGATGAGTGCATTATAGAAGATGAAACCACTCATGAAATAAAGCTTGTTGGAAAAATGGTCAGAAAAATATGAACCATTGTGTTTATAAATCATTGCAAAAGTTTATGAAACTTTCCCAAATCATTACATCAAATCCAAGAGGCAACATATCATGTATTTAAGGCAACGTACACAAGATTTTAAAATTACATCTTTCATTCAAATTTTCAAACAATTCAATCACATATCAAGTGTTCAATCACAAACTTCATTTAAACTTTTTTTTGCATACTTTTTAAACATTATAGAAAAGTTTCATCAAACCTGTGAGCACTCAAGTTCTATATAATTGTGAATTATTTATTGTAAAGGGAAGATCAAATTTCTGAATTTTAGAAAGTGTCTAAAATCATTGTTACTCAAAATATTTTTTTATCATATTGTTGTAACTTGTTCACCAAGGTGTGGTGACAAACTATCGTATAAGAAAGTAGTGTTCTTTCTCTATGAGTTGTAATAAAGAAAGTGGTGTGCTTTCTTGCTTGTGTTAGAAGATTGAAAGAGTGTTTTGGTGTGAGGCGTGTACAAAGATCAAACATAGTGTAAAATCCTTTAAGGTGTGAAGGGACAAGATGTATCATTGGTTATAAGGGGAACTAGTATAAATCATTGTATAATTTACTTTCTTGCTATTTATTTTTCTGCGCTTTTCATTATAAGGTCATCAACATGATTTCAGAAAAATAAAAAGGGAAGAACAATTGCATAAAATCAAGAAAAATCTCTAAATCATAATTCAAACCCCTCTTAGTTTCAATCTCTAATTACAATTGGCATCATAGAAAGTTAAAGTAATTTGCTATTTGATTGAGGCAATCTTTTAAAACCAAATCAAACCTGGCAGACGAATTGAGAATCGAAGGCGTCACCTGTCTGGTCTGATTGCTGGACTAGGTAAGCCATTGAATCAGTGGGCACCAGTCATAATCGGTGAACTGACGATTTTGGAAAATTGACAGGTTAAATGCTTGATTTTTTTGTTTTCTTAATTATTTTTATTTTTTATTTATCAAAATGAATTAAAATATAAGTAGAATTTTTCAAAACTTATTTGGATCAACTTTCTCTTTTTAAAATTAAATTTATTAAATTATGCATTATTTTGTTATTCAATTCATATTGCAATTAGATTATGTTCAAAACTTATTTGGCCTTGTAGTTATACTATTTTGTTGTGTGTGATGACTATGTTTAGAATTTGAACTTAAAAAAAACTTGTGAAATAATAATATTTTAAATTTTCTTAGTGTCATGATTATTTTAGAGACCAAGTCATATGTTTTGACCAATTTAATAACTGTATAGTTTTATTATAAAGATCAAATTATTCAACCAAGTTATTCGATTTAATCAGTTTAGTCACGTGGTTTGACCAATGACTTAGTGGTTCAACCAGTAATCCAATACTTTCACTGATTTAATGACCGGTCTGATTTTTAAAATATTTGATCCGGGTAGACATGACTTTTGTTTTATTTATTGAGAAACAAGTGTGAGTTGTGTGGAGAAACAAGTGTGAGTTATAAGTTCCGAATTGCTTATAAAAGTGGAAGTTGAACACTTTATAAGTGAGATGACCCATACACCTATTATCTTAAAGTTTTGAATGAATATATGGTGTCTCTCACATAATTAGGTGATTATTTAACCTTTAGGTGAGTGTTTGACCCAATGTGAATGTTTTCCCTCATGATGAATCAATATTATTTTATAATACAAATTAATTTAATTCATTTATATCTAACCATACTAAGGTGTATTTGTTTCAAGTTTAAAAATTAAATTCTTCGGAATACATGGATAAAAAGTGAGGATACCCATGTTTGTTACAAGATTCAAAAACAAATATTATTGGGTGAAATTTTGTCACTTTAAAACAAATGTTAAAACAGATGTCTCAACACAAAACATGAAGTCAAGACAGATGTTATAACATCACCTGCTGACAGACAATATTACCAAAAACATAAAACAATGCATAATTAAATTGCAGAAGGTAAAAGAACACAATCAATCGCTAACTTAGTTCGGTGTAACGTCATCTACACTGGGGGCTACCAAGCCAGGAAGGAAAACCCCTATATAGTATTAGTTAAAAGCCTAAACAATCCCAATTTACAACTTTTTTTCTAATCACTACCCCATGCAACTTCTACCTAGGAAACTCTTAGATATGAGAACCTCTCATTTCCAATCACTGTAGTGATAGATAAACCAGTTACAATCCTAGCAACTAGTATCAAAATAGAAGATTTCACTTCCAATCCACAATACTTAGTTAAGACTCTTAACTAAGAACAATACTTAACCCTTTGCTTAAAAGCTCATGGGTGAGAATAATAGCTTGATAAACAAGCAACAATCAGTCAACTCAATGCATCAAAAGATACATGTGTGACATACAAAGAGCACAAACATAAAGAACTAAAAATACTCCCAAAACCCAAAACCCTTATGTTGTACCCATGATTTATTATTGTGAATGCTTATTATTTTAGGTCTAGCAAGTCCTTATTTATAGATGGTTTCACTATGGGCTTTGACTCTTCAATCAGGTCAAATATTCACGTTTTAAATCAGCTGCAAGATCTTCACATAAATTTAGGAACACATCTTTTTAAGTATTCCTAAAAAGTATCCAAGGTCCTTTTTAAGAAATCCAATTAAATCTGCATTTTCTTCCTAAATAATCTCCTTGACATGCGCATAATGATGAGGTATATCCAAAAGGATATCATTAAATAAAATTAAATATGTCAAGAGATACATAACAACAACGCCTGATGTACATCGACCAGGATGTCACAACATGTGTCTTCGACATCTGGTTAAAACACGTAACAAAAAAAATGTTATGACAGTTGATGAAGATGTTACAACATCTTGCACGAAATATGTATATGACCTTGTTTTACTAAAATTTATCCAATCATAAAACCATTAACTAACAATCTCCCCCTTTGGAAAATTTTGGCTAAAACAACCAAAGCATGATAAACCTAGAGATATAAACATGATCATTACTCCCCCTATTTTAAACAATCATTTCTCCCCCTCAACAGGAAGAACCCAAAATCCAAAAAATACAAAATACCAAATATGAACTACCCAAGTTCACATATCAGAGGCAGCATCGGTAGAAGATAAAAACAACCTCATATCAGGATTTTCCACATCAGGCATGATGTCAGAACATCATATTTGACATCATGCACATAAACTCCACCAGTAGAAGCCGTAGTAGTACCAACCAAGCATGACAGACTATCATGCTCCCCTTAAATAGTTGCATCCAACAAGAAACCATAATAACTACTCTCTCCTTAGTAGTAGCACAGTCCTATTAGAATTCTAATTAACATGTCAAGACATGTGTCATAACATCAGGACAAAAACACAACACTAACACTTTACTCCCCCTTTTTAGCCAAAAATTGACAAAAATGTAGAGTAAATGTACAAAAGAAATGGAAACACACATATTGCACATAAGAAATAACACAGATGGAGGCACAATAATATTAGGAATTATACAACAATAGCACAAAGTGCCTTACAAAAAAAACTGGGTCATAAACCCTGAAACACTACATCATAGAGAATCATTATACTTCATCAGCTTCACCTTCTTCCTTCTTATTATCTTCTTCAACATCAGCGTCCTCTTGGTCACATTCATTAGCCAAGGCATCAATAACCTTTTCAAGAGTTACTTTTCTTGTAGTATTGACTTTGATGGTCTCATCCAATTCTTTGCAGGTTGCCTTTAATTTTGCTATGACATTAGCCTTAGAAATGGGAACAACACTCCCTTTTGTTAAGGTTGTGGCAATGTCCGGAACATGTGTCCCCTCAAAGAGTTTGTGGTAAAAAATAAGAGGAAATTCCCTCTTACTAATTCCATCTGAATCAGTCAAGATTCCAGGGTATTAGTTCAAGATTATTCCACATATTAAGGTAGGAAAAGCTATGGCCAACTTTACTGTAGAGGATGTGGCTTGCCTCAAGGTCTGCTCAAGATCACAATATATGTTGGTACCAATGATGTAGATAAATTTAGCCAAACTTTTAGATATTATGGAGGTATTATTATAGGGAACCCAATTTACAAATCTAATCTTGTGAAGGATTTCATACTTCACAATAGATAGCTTGCAGACAACTTTCCTTTCCTAGGCTAATGCTTCACTTGATTCCCAATAATTTCTCTATAGATGAGGTCATCAGATACCTTAACTTCTGGTTTTGTTGATTTACATCTTCCCAAGTACCTTTTTATTATCATTGTATAATATTCCACACATCTTCCTCTAACATAAACCTTTCTACACTCCATGCTCCTTCTATCATCACACCCTTGAGTGATGTTCACAACAAATTCTTTTACTAGATTTTCATAGCACTTACCTAGTTTAAACACAGTCTTCATCAGACCAGCTTGATCAATGAGATTCATAATCTCATTGTATTCTAAATCTTTCTTCCTCAGTTCTATTTCAAGAGAAATATGTCTATGGTAGACATATTTCCTTTTGTCAGCATTCTTGATCGAGTGAAATGATACTGTAATACGGTAGGAGAAATGACTTTTTTTGGTTTTATCCAAATGTGTGGATAGTTAGATTCGCCACCAAATTTTATTTTATCCAATACTTAGAAAAGGTGAAAAGAACAGGAAAGAACTTTGATAGATTTTGAGTTCGGGGGGGGGGGGGTGTAAGATATGAAAAGGGAAGGTGTTAGCACCCTTTTCACCCATAGTTATCTATGGACTTTTAATTACTTAGCTCACTTTTGAAAAACTTTCTTTGTGTGTGTGATTTGTTTGAAAATATTTTGAAATTGCCAATGTAAGGATGACTTTGTAATAATTCTTGTATCAGTCTGTCGCGCACCATCAGCCGTCGAAGACGAAGAAGATGAAACGAAAGAAATGCGACAATGATGATAGGAAAATAAATGTAGCGATAAATATTTGAGATTTAAGCCATCAATTGACTTATCTCAACACAATGAAGTTTCCACCACACTTTATTGTTTCCAAAGGGAAATGGGAAAAAGTGAACAAAACCCATAATGAAGTAAAAGATCAGAGATTAAGGTACGAGGGTCGGTTATGAAAAGGGAAGGTGTTAGCATCCTAAGCATCTACGGTACTCCTCATGATCCACTTTGTTTGGTTTCTTTTAAAAGGAGTGTCTTGTAAAGGTTTACTTGCTAAAGGAAAAGAATGAATGAGTATTTGCACACAAAAGAAAATGAAATGTTTTTTTTATTATTTTTGTTGCTTGCCTTGGGTCATAAGACTTAGTGCCTACGTACTCCCTCGTGCAATGGAAAAGTCAGAGCATCGTAGTTAGGCTAGAAAAGACTTGTCTGTTGATTGATTTTAAACTAAGTGACAAGTCATCATTGTTAGGAGAGAGATCTCGACTAACGCCCACAAGGTGTGAGAAAGATGGACCCTGTGTCACCAAGAGTGAGGGTTTGAGAACGCCTTTAGGACTCAAGTGGAAAAGTCGACGTCTTTTAAACTATGGGGATAGGAGAATGTTGCTCGACTATAAATGAATCATGTCTCATATTGAAAAAAAGTTTGAAAGGTAAAAGGTGCTCGATCGCACAAAAGGGTTTGAATGAGTTAAAGTGTTTTTGTTAATTTTGAAAAGAAATGTCAAAGTATGATTAAGTGAATTGAAGTTTGTTTAAAGAAAAGAAGTTTTAAAAGAAAAGGCACTCGACAAAGCCAAGGTTTATTATGAAATAGAATTATGTTTATAAACAACAAGAGTTTTCAAAAGGAGGGAGAAGATTTTTGAAATTAAAGAAGATGTGAGGAGATGAAGGGACTATCCTAAAGCATAAGGTAAAAGCTAAAGAAGAGAACCGTCTAACCAACAAGAAGCCAACACTTGACATTATGAGTCAAGATAGAATTCCCATTCTTTAGATTGAAACCAAACAAGGATACTAAACCTCTTGAGAAAACAAGCTTTAATTGCATTAAGTCTTCACAAAAATTGGACAGAGTAACAGCTGTATACAGATGAATTCCAGATTTCAGACAAAGTATGTAATCATAATAACCTGCACACAAAACAAACAAACAACCCAATGTCTTGGGATGAACCCCAAGAACTCCAGACAAAATATCAATTAGGTTCACAAGGTCTCCAACATAGGCCAAAGTCTCTAATCCTAAGTCCAAGAAGTCCAATACTCCATAATGCCAAGGATAGTAACCAAATAGTCCAAGTATCATTAATGTTTTTTATGGTTCATGTTGATTATTCAGTATCTTAAAAAAGAAAAGAAAAGCTCAAGTGAGCAAAATAAAAATGACAAAAAAGTAAATGCTCAAGTGAGCAAAGATGAAAAATAGCATGAAATGTAAATACTAAAATAAATGGCACATAAAGTGAAGAGCATAAAATAAAGTCAATTGTTAGAAATTAGTGGTTAGTTGGATGGCCATCTTGAAACTTGCATTTGGACCTCATTAGAGGATTGGTAGAACCAAAGCCTCTCAACAACAAGTTGCATTTTCTTTTTGTCAATTATATCATCCATTTAAGAATCCTCAAGGCAACATTTAATGATAAACGATGTTTAAGTGATCCGCATTGACCAAAATTAATGAAGATCCATTGGAGGATTGGTAGAACCAAAGCCTCCTAACAATGAATCTTAAGGTTATTGGATCAAAGGGATCAAATTAACATACTTGGTCTTGCAAACATAGGTTTGGGTCACAAATGATCATTTACTCGAATCAGGACAAAATTTAGCACTATGTTAAGCAATCGTAAGTGGACTTATGTAGAAGTCACACCTATTTTAAGGCCGGCCAATAGTAATCTATATACTCCATGTTTGGATAAATGATATAGTGATCATCATCCCATAACATATAACACAAGTAAAAAAGAAAGGGATAAGATGAAGAGGAAGGGGAATGATAAGCTAATTTGGATCACTACCTCAAATTTCTTTCATCTTTAAATTCATTCACTCATCTAGATGGATTAAAGTACTAAACATATCATTAATCCAAAGCACCAAAAATGAATTGAATAATTCACTCTTTGGTAGATTTGAATAAATGAACATTTATCCAACTTCATCTACACCCAAAGTCCATTGAATTTAAAGAGAAATTGGATATTTAAAATTTCAATCCAAATCAACAACCAAAAGGAGTGAGTAGAAAAAGAGAGATGGATCAAAACAGCCCCAAAATAAGGCAGAAAATGCATTTCTGTTATGTTACAATCGATTGCCCTGCTGATGCAATCAATTGCATCCGTGTTTTTCTCTCAAAAAATGTGAAATTTTGCTGTGACAATCGATTGCACCATTACAGCAGTCGGTTGTACCATGTTAAAATCAGAAAAATAGTATTTCAAAAGGACTAATTCTTGTTCAAACTTTTCATCAAACACCTTATGATGATGGATTTAATTGAGCACGAAGATTCCATCAAATTATGAGAAAATAGCACCAATGGAATCACAAAACAATACTCAATGAATCAAACCCAAAGATCAACAAGAGATCACATTGTGAAAGATTAAAAGTCCAACTTACCAAAGGTAGATCTAGAGAATTATCAAAATAACTTCAAGAATTTGCTCCAATTCAGCCCCAAGAATCAATTACCCAAGCTTGAATGTAGAGAATTGATGAAGAAAAAATGTTTGGATGAAGGTTTAACTCAAAGATTAATAAGCTTCAATGCAAAGCTTACTAACATTTTTTTTTTGAAAATGGAGCTCTGAGTGAATTTGGTAGATGGAAGGAATTGAGAGATTTTTTAGCAAGATGAATTTGGCTATCAAAAGCTTAAAATTTGAATGAAATGAGGGCTCTATTTATAGAGTTTAGGCTTGAGATTAGTGGTGGTTTGGTAATTAATTCTTGGATCCAAAATTTGAATTATATATCTTTAAAAAAAAATAAAAAATAGAGCCAAAATTTGAATTAATGATATATCTTTCAAAAATGAAGAAAAATTGGAGTAAAAATTAATGATACATCTTTCAAAAATGAAGAAAAATTGGAACCAAAATTGACAAGCATGAAATTGATGATTTTTTTTCCAAAATTTTACTCTGTGCAATCGATTGCACTCTAGGAGCAATCAATTGCATCATTGTTTTTTTTCAAAAATTGTGCAAAATGCACTCTGCGCAAACGATTTCACTTTAAGAGCAATCGATTGTACAGTGAAAAAAATGAAAAATTTTAATTATTTTTTTCTTTGCAAATAGAGATTTTAGGGAAATAATACCGGAAAACCTTATTTGTCAGATGCTTTGATTCAGTACCTACAAAACAAAAATATACAAAGATAAATATTTTTTTTTATATTTTGATTAGAAATTAGTCAACAACACTAGAGCAAACTTAAAGATAGGATGCAAATATGATGAATGAAACTATTTATTAATGATTGTGTCCAAATGACAAAATATGATATGAAAGTGAGAGTGAAAAAGTTATGGGCGAAATTTAGGGTACAACAGTTGCCCCTATTTAATTATCTTTTTGCCAGATAGGCAGAAATTAATTAAAACAAATAGAAATGAATTCCGTCCCTGGTGAGATGAGATGATATCATATGTTATGAATGAATGCATGGACTCTTTTTTGACATATACTTTTTTGAATGATGTATGAGATGAGACAGACTCTGTGGGAATGTGGAAAGACTCGAAACTAGGAACATATGGTAGTTCAAATGAAATGACTTGGAAAGACATGCTAGGGAAAGAACAAGATATTTCTGGATATCTGTCAGGGTGACAAAGAGTAACCATCAATACTTGGAAAAAGATAAAACCCGAGAAGGCAAGCAGCGACATCCAAGAATCGCATTGAATGAGGCGAGCAACTCTCTGGAAAAGACAATTCGAAGCATCTAGAAGAACCTTAGATGTGGACTGAGACCAAATCTGAAGCTACATCAAAGTCATCCAGAAAAGACACTGTACGGAAAAGAAACATGACATTCAATATTGGCTTTTAATGAGGATGGAACACTCTCTGTTGTACCCCAAAATTTTCCCTCTCATTTATCAAGTATTTTCTCACAAGATCTCCTTTGGTTCAAGGCTGCACAAGGGTTGATCAGCTCAAGACACCTCCTTAAGCACTAATGACTGAAAATTAGGGTTTGAGATTGCACAAGGACAAATGAACTTTTAATGTCTCATATGAATTTCATGGATCATTTTGGACTCTCAAGATTGCTCATGTCAAGTTTTAAGTCTTGGATCACATTTTTGCTCAGGCAATTGATCAATTGACCTAAAAATCAGCTGTATTGGGGAAAAAGTCAACTGTGGTCAATTTACAGTTAAACTTCATAATTTTTGATCCATGTCAACATTATGAACTCATATATATATTATTTTATCAAGTTTGGACCATAATTCCTCAAGAAATTTGATCAGATCATCAAAAGGGCAAAATGGTCAAAATTAGGGTTTTGACTGATAAAGGGCAATTTCTAATTTTTGACCCAACAAATGGTTAATTGGTTTGAGACATGATCTCAAGGTTTAAAATGCATCATTTTGACCTAATGTTATGACTCAAAACTTCCCTCAAGATTAATTAATTGATAGTTGATTTTCAGTCAACTGATCAAAAGTCAACTGTACACTGACAAGTCAAACTTTGACTTTTTGGTCAAAATCAAGTGTCAAAGATCACAATTCATCAAAAAATGTCAAAATATGAAACTTGTTCATAAAGAAATCAAAAAGTAAAGATTTCATTTTGAAAAGTCAAAATTTCCAAACTTAGAAATTTTTCCAAGTGTTGAAAACTTCATATTTTTTTCAGAACTTTGAGCCAATTTTTCACCATGATGCAAGATGATTCAAAGGAAACTTTCAACATGAAAGTTGTAGATCTCAATGAGATATAAAACATTGATGAGCACAACTCCTACTAGAAATGTATTTATTTCAAGTTATTAATCCATGAAATCATGTTCATGAAACTAAAACACTTAGTGAAATTTTGAGCATTTTTGGTCAGGATTTTGACCTAACTTCTTGGACAAGTTTCACATAGTTCCAATTGGATTTTTCTAAAGAGATTCAAAGAGGGGTTGTAGAGTACATTACAAGCTTTCCAAAATGTCAAAGAACTCCTTGAGATCATTCTTGAGCAAGGAGAATCGAAGGCAAAAAGTTAGGTTTTCAAGTTGTTTTACAAGGCAGAATTTGTGATGCACAATGAACCAAATCACATAGCCATGCTGCATAATCTCACTTTGCAGGTTTATAACTTGTGTTTCACTCCTTAATTAATTATTTATACAACATATTGAGCCATTGTCGAAGCATTTGAACCATTATCTAAGTTGCATTTCCATTTTTGAAAGAAAGACACCATTGCTATTCTTGAAAAGTGAATTTAATCACAAAGTCAACTTGTATGGAGCTTTGCACTTGTTCTTTCTGCACAAGCATACTCTATAAACTCAGAACAAACATGTTTAAAGTTTCTAGCCATCGTACAAGACATGTACCTTGCATTGAAACCATGTTTGTCAAGATAACTTCAAAAATAAGTCAAGAACTCATAACATGTGATTCTTTGTTTCTGATCATTTCAAACCTCAAAACCTTTCCTCTATAAATAGAGATACTATTTACAAGCTAAGGGACGCATACATAAGCCCTCAAACTCCCTAGAACTCAGAATCATACACAAAAACTCCATTGTTACACAATCTGACCAAAAACTTGAAACTTACATTTCCTTCTTGCGTTTCCAAGCCTTTTGGTTCCTAAAGTTTCTAAACATCAAATACAAACCATCCAAACCCTTCTTGCCCATCTGTAACACCTCCATCATCAAGTTCCATTTTCAAAAATAGGGGTCTGTAACTTGACTTCTCTAGAGCTCCTCAGCCATTTTCAGCTTAAGCCAAACATCACATTAGCTTCCTGGGAACTTGAGGAAGCTAACCCAATCACTAGAACTCATCAAAAGCTGCTCAAACTCAAAACACAATCTCCATTTTCAAGGTGAGTTTTCTGATTTTTGAACTCCTCATATAGGCATTGTTAGGCTTTCATTTTCAAAGATAAAATGTAGACCTCATTGCCACGAAGCTGTACATATCCATAGTTTGCATTTATATGGCTTGAGCTTAGAGAATTTTGGAGTTGAAGTTTCTAAAATTTTTAGGTTTTAAATTAGGGCCAGAAAAATTCTCACTCATCTTTGATTTATAGCTTTAGTTATACATATAGTTGGATTCGTGGGAAGAAATGCCACAACTTTCATGTTTGTTGTTGTACCCCAAAATTTGCCCTCCCATATTCTTCAAGATTTGCAAAGAGCATGCTTCAAAATCTCCCAAGGGTTGCACAGTTCAATGACCTCCTAACAGTCAAAAACTAGGGTTTTGGTTCTGGCAGAGAAATTGAAGTTTCCAAGGGTCCAAACAAGTCCTATATGCTTACAAACATGGTCAAGCATCCATATGCTAAGTTTCAAGACTCACAGCACAAAATTGCACAGTCAAAAACCCTAATTGCTCCGCAGTCAACTGTAGGGGTAAAATGGTCATTTGACAGTCAAAAGTTCAAATTTTTGGTCAACATCTTATTTTGAAGCCACAAACATCATTTGATCATTTCTTGATCATGATTTTCAAGGCATGGCTCAAAAAGTCTCAAGATGCAAAAGTTTCCATATTTGGACAGTTGAAAAAGTCAACTGTAAATTGACCAGGGCATAACTTCCACATGGTTTATCAGAAAATTTCCATCCAAAGCTCATTTTGAAGAGAATGACATTTCCTACAACTCATCTTCACACTTCAAGTCCAAGAAATGCTCTCACAAAAAGTTATCAATTTCAACATTATAGGTCATTTTCAAAATCAACAAAAAGGGACTTTAAGTCAAGGACCATAACTTGAGATTGGTAAATCAAAATGACATGGGACTAAAGGAATTGGTTAGAGGACTTCAATACCTTTCCAAAATGTCCAAGAACATGATCAAAGCTTAAAAATTGAGCAAGATATGCCTTGTGGAAGTTGGGAAATTTTTGGGAATTTTGAAAAGTCAACTTTGCTTCAAATACCTCAAAATTGCTAATGGACCACAATTTCTTCCAAGAATCATCACCCAAAGGCTATGCACGACCCATTGACTTTAAATGGAGTTATTTTATCATTTTTTATTAATTATTTGAATTATTATTATTATTATTAGTTCATTTAATTAAAATAAAATATGACAAAAATAGAAAATCACGTGTTTTAAATCTTTTGTGCAGCTAATTCACTCTTGATGGATCAAATATTTCGTGCATCACTAAAAAGGCAAGAATATTCATTGATTGGCATGAGAAAGGTATGAAAAAGATTGAAAAAATCATGGAAGATCACAAAAATTCAAAGGCATTAAAACTTGGATGTTGGGCTTGTTTTGTTGACCTAAAACATTCACATACATATACATATTGCAACCCTAATGCACAGGACCTAGAAGCTGCGCCTCAAACCAAAGAATCACTTTGCATCTTTTGTCAAAAATTTGAAAACTGAAAACACACATAGAACACTTTTCCAAGCCAAAGAACGATTCCATTACATTCCTGACGCATCAAGGAAGCTTTCTGAATCAAAACCACAGCCTCTAACCTCAAGAATCGGTAGAATGAAGTCGCCTTGTTCTTGATATTTTACATATTCGTATTTACATTTTCATGCCATATTAATGCATTCTAATGATTGTTTTACACTAACATGAACTCACTAAAGCTAATGGTGCCACTGAATTGGATTAATAGTGCTTGTATAAAAAGATGCCATTGACGTTTTCTAGGTTTTCAGAGGTTTGAATTTGGGGCTTTCCTCTTCTGGAAAAATCAGACAACAAGACCTATGCCATTAGAATCAAGACTTCCCGACGATTCAAAACCATGCCTCGCGCTCAATTTATGATGAACCAGGCCCTATTCGCTATTATTCGTGGCTTCATTTAGTGGGGGTTTAAAACCCCCGCTATCTAATGCGTTTTGTTACAGGAAAATGAAGAAGAAGATTAGGTGTCCTCACGTGATAGGGCCATTCATAATTCTGGCGCGTCTTTTGTTGTGTACCACTAATCATTGTTTTACGTTATGTTGTTTATTTTGCATTGTATATTCCAAACGCGCTGAATGGTGTAGTGGTTGAAAGCAATAGTGGTGAACGTTGGGACCTGGGTTCGATTCCCAGGTCCCCCTATATATTTCATGCTTTTTCAATTAACATGCTTCTGTGCAGCGTACCATCCAAGGATTATCATGCAACCTCGCTTCTTAACTTGCCACGCGCCCAGGAAGTCCAATCTAATGGCTATCAACAAGCGACTACCATGTACGTTAGTCAGCTATCCCACATAAGCGCTGGGAAAGTCAACGTGGCCAACATCCTGATGGGCCAAAATTCTTCTAATCACACCTCCAATTGGGCCAACTCACCCCCTCTGGTTTGCATATGTATATTTTTATTTCTTGCTTTAATTCTTTCTTTATTCTTTTGTTTGCTTTATTATTTTAATTAATTCATCAAATTAATTTTTTTACCATACAAAATACAAAAAAAATCAGAAAGTCAAAAAATAAAAATATATTTTATTATTTAATTCACTAATGTTTTATTTTGTAAATAAATTTAATAATTAACTTAGTTTTAACTTTAGGTAATTTTAATGCTTTCTTAATAAACTAAAAAAAATGTAGAAATTAGGGTTTTGATACTTCTATTCTTTTTTTCCCCTTTTTTACCATTATTAATTATTAATTATTTTTGTAAATAAATATGCCATTTAATTAATTAGGGTTAAATTAGGTTACAACTTAAACACTTTTTTTTAATAATTAAAAGCCATTTAGAATTAGGTTTCTTTCAATATTAATTTTCTTTATTCTCTTTAATTTCATAAATACGAAAAACATAAAAAATAAGTCCTTTCCTTTATTTAATTTAATTAATTTAATAATTTCAATTTAATTTCCTCAAAGGGTCCAACGTCCTCGCACCTTCGAATATGATTTTCTCTTCGCGCGTTTATTTTATTTTTCTTTGTGAAATTTATGTACTTGCCCCAAAGCCTTGTAATAGATTAATTAGATATTTACTTTCTGCATTCTATTTATTTCAAATCGGGTCTTGGTTTAATTTGGCGATGTAGACCCGCGCCTTTGTAATAGCGTAGGACTTTTATCTTCCCGCACCGTTTAACTGTTAATAACCGCATGAAAGAATGAATGGCCAAAAATAAAATCAAAGCGTAGAACACTCAATGCATGACAAGACAAATATATCTGAAAATGACACACAATTCACACACCACTCCTAGGGTACGCCTCACTGTTGCCTTGCCCCTCGAAAAGTGGTCGTCGAGTAGAGGATGTTTTAGTAAGTCCTCATGTCCATGAACATGACATGGGGGTAGCTTCTAAGGTGTCTTCCTATTGCTCCGGCGACCACACTGTCCCTAATCCTCGAATTGACCCGAACACCTCCAACGGTGGTGCTACCTACCTCTCAATGGTGGGATGGCACTACCTTAAGGACATTTACACAGCCTAATTCCTTAGGGTAGGTAGATGACTCGTAGATACTTGCTCTAATTCAAAACAAATAAAAACTTCCTTTTCACACCGACACTTTGCAAAAGGCTTTCAAAAACAAATTTTCAAACACTCTTGAGGACTGATACAAGAGTCGAACTTAAATTTTAAACGAAACTTTTTCAAACCCACTCTGAAAAGAAAACAAACATTTTTGAAAACACAAATGAGCAAGTATCTAAGAGCCCATGGATAACCATGGATAGAAAGGGTGCTAACACATTCCCTTTCTATAAATCTACCTCCCGAACCGAGAACTAATCTCAATAAGGAATTTTTCTGTGCTTTTGTCCTTTCCATTTGGAGAAAATAAAAGACGGTGGCGACTCTTGCTTACCGCGACATTTCGCGAAACCAGCGTTAAACAGTCAGTTCCAGATCCACCGATCACAGAACTGGCGACTCTGCTGGGGATATCTTTATAAAGTGAGGTGTACCTTAGGATAGTTCATAACTGTGTTTTCAATTGTTTTGACTTGTTTGCTTTAAATTGTGGGTTGCATCGGAGTTACATAGATCCTAACTCGGATCTGGGGATACCCTGCTTAGGTAGCATAAGCTGTGAGGGACCTGTCCGGCGTAGACCGACACGGGTGAAGCAGTGGCTACGTTGGTGTGGCACCTTGGTCTGTACCGATATCCCTTGTGTTGCAACGAGGAGAATATGGGTCTTCTGAGGAGTCATTAAGCACCAACAGACCTTAGAACCTTAAATGACACAACTTGGCCATTAGAACAGTAGCAGTATGCTACGCCCATTGAGGCTAAACTCTCGTGATGGTTCTGGCCGCAAGAAAAGATTGCGATGCTGGAGTTATGACCGATTGAGGGTAGTCAATGATATTGGGATCCTCTAAGAACCCGGTTACTTTTGATAGGACAGGTATGAACCAACAAACTGAAAGAGGGTAATACCTAGACCTCATGCTGGCCTAAACTCTAAGGGCTTGTCTTGTGTGACTTGTGTGCCTTATCATGTTTGCCTTTGTAAATATTTGTGGTGTGCTTTATCATAACATCATAACATCATGATCATTGCATGCATCCTGCATAAGGACTGACCATTTCAAAGACAAGAGGGTTTCACCTTTGCTCTGTTTTGTAGGACATCATGATGCCTATGCGAAGGAATACTATCCGGTTCAACTTTGTTCACCCACCTGAGTTACTTGAAGAGTTGGTTAGCAGAATTCCAAATACCACTTCCTTCATCCAGAGGCATGGTTCTCTTCTCAGTTTAGTCGCTGCAAAGCGGGATCAACAATTGATGAGTGTCCTGACCCAATTCTATGACCCTCTGTACCAGTGCTTTACCTTTCAAGACTTCCAGCTGGTCCCTACCCTGGAAGAGTTCTCTGATTTGCTTGGCATCCCTATCTTGGATCAGACTCCTTACACTGGTTGGGAAAAGACCCTCAGGCTTGAGGAGGTTGCTGCAGCTCTTCCTTTGACCCATCAAGAAGTAATGGATAACTGGGTGACTAGAAGCGGGGTTAAGGGTTTCTTGGCCAAGTTTCTGATTGGTAAAGCTAACAGTTTCTGGAATGACTTGGACTTTAGGGCATATGAAGACATCTTGGCTCTCTTAATCTATGGGCTAGTCTTGTTTCCTAATCCTGACAACTTCATCAATGTCACTGCCATAAGGATCTTCATGTCTCAGAATCCTGTGCCCACTCTCTTGGGTGACCTACTGCAACAACTTTATGCTCGTACTGCCCGAAGACGAGGAACTCTATGGTGTTGTATCCCTTTGTTGGTGAGGTGGTTTATTTCGCACCTCCCTACGTTCGTGCTGAAGAACCAAGAAGGAAGAGGTTGGGCTCATAGGTTAATGTCTCTCACTGATAAAGACATCATTTGGACTTTCAGAGGTTTGGATGAGATAGCTGTTATTGATCGTTGTGGAGAATACCCTAATGTTCCTTTGATCGGTACTCAAGGAGGAATCTCTTACAATCCATGTCTAGCACTCCGTCAGTTTGGAAGGGCCAGAAGAGCGGGGCCTCATGAGATGTTGGTGCCTCACATCAGTTTTGAGTTTCAGGTGGATAGTGACGAGCTGCGTCGTAGGTTCATCAAGGCTTGGGACAGAGTTCATAAAGCTGATCCACGAGAGTTGGGGCCAAAGACTTCTCTACCTATGGAAGCCTACTACAAATGGGTTCGCATCCGTGCTCAGAAGTTAGGTATGCCATACGAAGCTGTCAGACCCGTCATTCTTGAGTATCCTGACAAAGATGGGGCTCCTCCAACTGTCCTCCCTCCTCAGATACCTACTGATTATGAGACATTAAAGAGGTCTTTTTCGCAACTGCGAGAAGAACGGGATTCTTACCGGGAAAAGTTCAACGAGCAGGAATTGAAGATCCAGAAGCTGACAAAGCAGTTGGAGAATGAGCGAGCTCTGAATGACTACATCCGTACTGAGAAGAGGAGACCATGGGATCAATGATGAGCTTTGGATGTTCTTTTACAGTTTTATTTCCCTTTTCAGTATTTCCATTTTATGTAACGCCTAAGGGCAACCTGTTGAACAATTTAAGTTTCAAAGTTGAATCTAATGAAGTGTGTTCCTTTTTGTTTACAAAGTGGATTCCCGATTGTCTTTGAAAACATAAATCATACACATTCCATTCATCATGTGCATAACATGTATTCTTCTTTTCAGGTTGCTTACTGTTCTTCGCTGTTTATTTCAACATCATGAACCCTGACTCATCATCAACCGAGATGTCTATCATGGCCCTTCAGGCGCAGAACGCGCAATTTCAGGAGCTGATCATGGGTTTGGCTCAAGGCCAAGAAGAGCTGAAGGCTTTACTCCTGAAGAAGGAGAAGAAGAAGAAGAGAACTGTTCTTTTCAACACGGGCCGAAGGTTTGGCAACACTCTGCAGAATGAGGAAGCTGGTTCTTCTGTAGGCAAGAGCAGTCCCCAAGGGGGAAAAGGTCCTAGTCCGGTAGTCTCTGACAACGAGACTGACTTCAATGAGGAACAGTATCCTCCGGCTGAAGACATATACAAGCAGTTGGAAGACAGACTGAACGCCATGGAGATCCAGCAAGTGCCTGGGCTGGATTTTGGAGATTTGGGCTTATCTACTGGTGTGATCATTCCTCACAAGTTTAAGGCACCATCTTTCACCAAGTATGACGGGGCGTCTTGTCCCAAGCTACACCTCAGATCTTATGTGCGGAAGATTCAGCCGTACACTGTGGATAAGAATTTGTGGATCCACTTCTTCCAGGAGAGTCTTTCAGGGACTCATCTCGAATGGTTCTATCAGCTGGATGGGACCAAGGTTCGTAACTGGGAGGAGTTGGCTACTGCTTTTTACAAGCAGTATCAATATAATGCCGACCTTGCTCCTACACGTACCCAACTCCAGGGTATGTCGCTAGGATCAAGCGAAGGTTTTAAAGAGTATGCACAAAAGTGGAGGGATCTGGCTGGCAGGGTGCAGCCTCCGTTAACAGACCGTGAGCTGGTGGATATGTTCTTGGGGACCCTATCTGGGCCATTTTTCAATCATCTTATCGGTAACTCATCTGAAGGGTTCACTGACCTTATTCTGACAGGGGAGAGGATAGAGGCTGGAATGAAGTCCGGTAAAATTCAGAAGGGTGCATCTTCAAGTACTGAGAAGAAACCCTTTAAGAAGGAGGCCAGTGCTGTATATGGGCCTAGAAGACAAGATAAACCAGAGCGCCGCCAGTCTATCAACGCGGTGGTTATTGCTAAACCTGTTGCCACTCCTCGGCAAACCAATCCACAAAGGGCTGAGAGACCCAAAAGAGAGTTTATCCGGCTGAGTATGACCCTATCGCAAATCTTGCCGCAGTTGCTATCCACCAATTTGGTGACTGTCAGGGAGGCCCCAAAGGTTGTGAATACTTCCTCTCCGAAGTATAATCCAAATGCCCGCTGTGTTTATCACTCCGATAGCCCGGGGCATTCCACTGATGACTGTTGGGCCCTGAGGAATAAGGTGCAAGACCTTATTGATGCGAATGAGATACAATTTGAGGCGCCTGAGAGGCCAAATGTGGTGACTGCTCCTATGCCCCAACATGGAGTGAATGCCATTGATGAAGATGTGTATGCCGTTTCTGTGAATGATGTAGCTACTCCTCTGATGACTGTTAAGAGGAACCTACTGCTGGCCGGTTTATTTCTGGGTTGTAGCGAAGGTTGCCTTTTCTGTGCTGTTTCGCTTTCTGGTTGTCCTTTGCTGAAGTTGGGCATCCAAAGCCTGATGGACAGCAAATAGATTCTGTTCAAGAAGACCGCTGTTCCTTTTGTTCCTGTGGAAGAAGTATCTGTTGTTACAATTTTCAGTAATCCAATCAAGGCTCCCCCGAGGAAGCCGGTTAAAATCATGACTGTCGCACCCATTGTGATTACTGTTCCGGGGCCTCTCCCCTATGAATCTGATAAGGCTGTCCCATGGCACTATGGGGCAGATGTATATGTACATGGTTTAAAGCAAGAGTTCAACACTGGTACCAGCATCAGCAATATCACTGGTCCAGCCAAAGTTACCCGCAGTGGCAGGCTCTTCTCGCCTGACATTGCACCACCAGCTATTCGAAGACCCCTCATTATAACACCTGCAAGTGCACCTGTTCCCATTTCTTATCAAGTTTTTTCCCCTGCCGCCGAGTCATCTAATGCTCGGGGAAAAGGGATTGAAGATGAGCCTGCCCGGATGGAGGCACCAAAATCTGTGAATGCTGAGGCCTCCCGAAAGAGATGGAGGAAATTCTGAATATAATCAAGAAGAGCGATTTTAATGTTGTTGAACAGCTGGGGCATACCCCCTCCAAGATCTCTATGCTCTCCTTGCTGCTGTGCTCAGAGGCCCATGCTAAGGCCTTGATTTCATTTCTAAAGACGGCCCATGTGCCACAAGAGACATCTGCAGTCCAGTTTACTGATTGCGTAGCCAATTTGACAGCCGACAATGGTTTGGGTTTCTCGGATGCTGACCTTACTGCTAAGGGAAAGAACCACAACGATGCCTTGCATGTCTCTATAGAATGCAGGGGCACTACTCTTGCGCATGTGCTGGTGGACACCGGTTCTTCCCTGAATGTGCTACCCAAAAAGGCCTTAGACCGGTTGGATTGTGAGGGCCTGGAGCTGAAACCTAGCAACATCATTGTCAGAGCCTTTGACGGTTCTAAAAGGATGGTTCACGGAGAGGTAGACATTCCTATTCGTGTGGGTTCTCAAGTATTCGAATCAACTTTCTATGTGATGGATATCCGTCCATCTTATTCCTGTTTACTGGGTCGACCTTGGATTCACAAAGCTGGGGCAGTGACTTCTACCCTACACCAGAAGCTCAAGTACCCTGTCAGAGGGAAGATTGTCACTGTGCAGGGAGAGGAGGAGTATATGGTTAGTCACTTGAATTCCTTCCGATATATTGAGATGGACGGGGAGTTTATTGAAACCCCCTTTCAACATTTTGAAGAGGTACCTCCAACATTGGCAGCAGCAGAAACAATGGTTGAAGAGGACTTTCCCTTGAAGATGGCTTCCCTGAAGGATGCCCGGGCTGTAATCGAGAAAGGTGAATGTGCTAACTGGGGCAGGCTCCCTGATTTCACTCTTAAAACTGACAAGTTTGGACTGGGTTTTACTGCAGAGGCTCAGAAGGCTGTGCGCAAAGGTAGAACCGGAAGACCTCCTGTGCTCATCACCAATCCAGGAGTGAATGCTATTGGAGATGAAGAGGAGGTGGAAGAGTTAGAGTTCGATAGCTGGATCTACCCGACGATTGATGGTGGATTGACCAATTGGACTGCTAAAGATCATACTCATGTTACTTTTGTTACGCAGTAATAAACTCCTTTGTTTTTGTTATTTGTAATAAACAATGAATTAAAACTTTATGGCCCGGTGTCTTACCCGGGGCACCGTGGCTTCATTTGTGAGGGCATATTAATTGTCATTTCATATATCATGAATAAAGACCTTGGACGTTTTCTCGCATTTCAAATCTTATGCTCCTTTTCTTTCTTTCCTTTCTTTATATATTGCAAAACAGCTGTATTTACACACACTCACTCATACAGGTTTCAATCAACTCTGGATCTCACTGGTAACGACTCTGCTACTGCCAGTTATGACTTCGAAAATCCGATCAACTTAGCCGAAGACGAAGGTGAAGATGATTGCGAAGTGCCTGGCGAACTTGCAAGACTGTTACTCCAGGAGGAGAGGGCAATTAAACCACATGAAGAGCCGGTGGAAACAATAAATCTGGGCACTGAGACCGATAGGAAGGAAGTCAAGATTGGTGCCAACCTAGAGCTCAGCGTGAAGCAACGGTTGACTCAGATGTTACATGATTATGTGGAGATCTTTTCCTGGTCCTACGAAGACATGCCCGGGTTGGATATCGACATTGTGGTCCATCACTTGCCTACCAAGGAAGACTGCCCTCCGGTTAAGCAAAAGGTCCGCCGTATGCGTCCATAGATGTCTGAGAAGATCAAAGCTGAGGTTATGAAGCAGTTTGATGCCGGGTTTCTTGCAGTGACTTCTTACCCTCAGTGGGTTGCCAACATGGTGCCGGTACCAAAGAAGGATGGTAAGGTCAGAATGTGTGTTGATTACAGGGATCTGAACAGGGCCAGCCCCAAGGATGACTTCCCTCTACCTCACATTGATGTTCTTGTCGACAATACTGCTCAGCACAAGGTGTTCTCTTTCATGGATGGTTTTTCAAGGTATAATCAGATCAAGATGGCTCCTGAAGACATGGAAAAGACTACCTTTGTTACTCAGTGGGGCACCTTCTGCTACAAGGTCATGCCATTCGGGTTGGAAAATGCTGGGGCAACCTACCAACGTGCCATGGTTGCTTTATTTCATGACATGATCCATCATGAGATTGAAGTGTATGTTGACGACATGATTGCAAGGTCCCAAACTGAGGAGGAACACCTTGACCATCTGCAGAAGTTGTTTGACCGTCTGAAATTGTACAAGCTGAGGTTGAACCCGAACAAGTGCACCTTCGGGGTTAGATCTGGAAAGTTGCTAGGCTTCGTTGTAAGTGATAAGGGTATTCAAGTGGACCCTGCCAAGGTTAAAGCCATTCAAGAGATGCCAGTTCCTAAGACAGAGAAAGAGGTCAGAGGCTTTTTAGGACGTCTGAACTACATTGCTCGATTCATCTCGCACCTAACTGCTACTTGTGAACCAATCTTCAAGCTGCTGAAGAAAGATCAGGTAGTACGTTGGAATGATGAATGTCAGACCGCTTTTGATAGAATCAAAGAGTATCTCCAAGAACCACCCATTCTTATGCCACCGGTTGAAGGGAGACCTCTGATACTATACCTGACAGTACTTGACAACTCAATGGGGTGTGTGCTAGGGCAGCATGACGAGTCTGGCCGAAAAGAGCATGCCATTTATTACCTTAGCAAAAAGTTTACCGACTGTGAGACCCGATACTCACTGCTTGAGAAAACTTGCTGCGCTTTGGTATGGGCTGCTCGCCGGCTGAGACAGTATATGCTGGCTCACACTACCTTGTTAATTTCAAAGATGGATCCTATAAAGTACATATTTGAAAAGCCTGCTCTGTCTGGGAGAATAGCAAGATGGCAAATGATCTTGACAGAATACGACATCCAGTACACGACCCAGAAAGCCATCAAAGGAAGTGTATTGGCAGACCACTTGGCACATCAGGCAGTAGACGACTATCATTCAATGAACTTCGAGTTTCCAGACGAGAGTATCATGATAGTGACTGATTGTGAAGTGCCTGGACGGATGAAGGACTTGAGGAAGGATCCCGATGGTCTATGCACTTTGACGGAGCCTCCAATGCTTTGGGTAACGGTATCGGCACTGTGATCATATCCCCTCAAGGCACTTATACTCCACTCACTGCCCGGCTATGTTTCAACTGCACCAACAACATGGCGGAGTACGAGGCATGCATCATGGGTCTCCAAGCTGCGATTGACTTAAGGATCAAGTTTCTGAGTGTCTTCGGAGATTCCGCTCTCGTGATCAATCAGATCAAAGGAGAGTGGGATACGAAACATCTGAATCTTATTCCTTACAAAGAATGTGTGTTGACCTTGGTCCCCCATTTCACAGAGATAACCTTTGAACACTTTCCGAGAGAGGAGAATCAGCTGGCGGACGCGTTAGCTACGATGTCTTCCATGTTCAAAGTCAAATGGGACAATGAGGCTCCCCGGATCATCATCTGGAAACTGGACGAACCGGCATACTGTTGTGATCTTGAAGCTGAGGTAGTGACTGAGAAGCCTTGGTACCATGAGGTGAAGAGATATTTGGAAGGTCAGGAATACCCTGAAGGTGCATCTGTCAACGACAAAAAATTTCTGAGAAGGTTCGCAACGAAGTTCTTCCTTAGCAACAACATTCTGTACAAGCGAAACCATGATTCGACCTTACTGCATTGTGTGGATAAGACTGAAGCAGA
Source organism: Vicia faba (assembly GCA_948472305.1). Classification (NCBI taxonomy): domain Eukaryota; kingdom Viridiplantae; phylum Streptophyta; class Magnoliopsida; order Fabales; family Fabaceae; genus Vicia; species Vicia faba. The sequence continues at coordinate 1,330,059,369 of OX451737.1, read as the reverse complement.
AAGGATCATGGCAGAACTGCATGAGGGTACCTTCGGAACACATTCCAGTGGACACACTATGGCAAAGAAAATCCTTTGGGCAGGGTATTTCTGGTCCACAATGGAAGCCGACTGTTACCAACATTCTCGGACGTGTCATAAATGCCAGATTTATGCAGATAAGGTGCACGTTCCTCCAGTTCCTCTGAATGTCCTAACTGCACCTTGGCCTTTTGCAATGTGGGGCATAGATATGATCGGCGAGATTAAACCTACGACATCCAATGGGCATCGCTTCATCCTGGTAGCGATCGATTACTTTACAAAGTGGGTTGAAGCAGCTTCGTACGCCACAGTAACCAAGAATGTTGTGGCACGATTCATTCGGCACAACTTGATCTGTCGTTACGGCATCCCTGAAAGGATCATTACAGACAACGATACCAATCTTAATAACAATATGATCACTGAGCTCTGCGAGCAGTTTAAGATACAACACCACAACTCTTCTCCTTACAGACCGAAGATGAATGGGGCTGTAGAAGCAGCAAATAAAAATAGCAAGAAAATTGTGCAGAAGATGACAGTGACTTATAAAGATTGGCACGAGATGTTACCGTTCGCTCTACATGGGTACCGTACCTCAACAAGGACGTCAATCGGGGCAACTCCTTTCTCCTTGGTCTATGGTATGGAGGCGGTCTTACCGATCGAAGTGCAGATACCCTCTCTCCGGATAATGAAGGATGCAGATCTGAACGAAGATGATTGGATCCAGACACGACTTGATCAGCTAAACTGAATTGATGAAAAAAGACTTGCTGCTATCTGTCATGGTCAGACGTATCAGAAACGGATGATCAGGGCATTTAACAAAAAGGTCAGACCACAAGAATATCAAGTTGGGGATCTGGTAATCAAACGCATCATCCTTCCTCAGAGTGATCCAAGGGGCAAATGGACCCCTACATACGAAGGGCCATTTGTGGTTAAACATGTGTTCTCAGGAGGAGCCATGATTCTAACCAACATGGATGGTGACGACCTTCCTCACCCCGCCAATGCAGACATAGTAAAAAGATACTACGCATAATAAAGACCCGCTAGGTTGACATACCTAGGCAAAAATTAGGGCTCCCGGCGAACCAAAAGGGTTCGGGCAAAATGAAGGGATGAAATGAAAAGAATCTGTACACCCGGCAAGTCGAAAACCTGAAAAGGCGGCTTGGGCAAAAATGGGTATCCCGGTGGACTGAAAACCCGAAAGGGCGGTCCAGGAAAAAGTTAGGGATAAAGCGTAACACTATGTCTCATTGGATCACCTTGCATCCAGAATCCGGTATCAACCTCGAGTTCAGACGGCATCGATCAATCAGCTTCATCTTCAGCTAGGTCATCAAGTGATGAGACGCTCGAAGATATAAAGGCGATAGAAGAGTTGAAACCCAGTGGGATTATTCTTTACACACAGCTGTTTTGTTTTCCCTTTTTCACAAATTGTATAGACCTTGTTGTTCGGCGGCGTTCTCTTACTAGGACGTCAACCTCTTGTACATAAAACGCCTATTTACAGGCAATTCAAAATCAATATAAATTCACTTTTCAGACAAATTGCCAATTGTTTTTCCTTTTTTCTGTTTTGTTTTGCGAAGAACGTCCAAGGTTCAATTTGTGATATATGCATTTGACAATAACTGCTAACTCATAAATATTTGCATACGAAACAAAGGATTAATTACAGGTAACATTAGAAACAGGGGCAATAATGAGTGGTCTAATCGATCTAATTGTTCTGTCCACCAAGGTATCAGGATAGGTTCAGCGGAGTCACTTCCCCAATACATCTTAATTCCCCAGAGAGTGAGTCAGCAAATCAATGCACTCTCCCCAAGCAAAGTTATACAATCAGCCTTAAGGAAGTTGGGTACCCCCGCAGATCTCAACATTCCCCAGAACAATATACGAGCATTCCTAACAAGCATCCCCGGAAGTCTCGGTCTAAGACTGTTCCCCGGCGGTATACCAGGCATTCAGCAGAGCCACTTCCCAATACATCTCAAAAAAAAAATTTCCCCAGGAGAGTCCAATCAAGATTTCCCCAGGAAAGTTTGAATCCATCTCCCCAATAGGAAGCTTATCCCCAGTAGATTCTGGAAGCTTCCCCCCCTACAGAGCACGAACGCGTCTCCCGGCTTTATTCAAAGGTTATTTCCCTACCAGGATATAACTGGGTTATCCTCAGCCAAAAGCCACGGAAAGATCGTTCTCGGCGAAGTCTTCTTACCCCCAGCGAAGTCTATTAACACTTCCAACATAACAATGGTATCCCCAGCGGAGTTATCATCATCCCAGTAAAGTATCTCTCTCCCCACATAGTATTGTTCCCCAGCAAGGTCGCTAGAGTAATTATTCCCCACAGAGTAATCTCTTTGCCAAGACTATTCCCCAACAGAGTTATCTTCTCCTACCAGTATTCTTGCAACCATCACTCCCTATTGGAAACAGAAGCTCTACATCAGCCCATGATTTAACTTCCCGACACCCGTCAAGGATTTATTTTCCTAAGACGAAAACATACATTCAAAAACATCACATACATCATGATACATGCATAAACGCATCATACCTTACAATCTCATTTATGTTGAGAATATCATTGCTTGATCCATATCATGCATCACATATGACTGACCTTTACCTTTCAGGAAAGATCCAGTTAAGTTCTCAGCTATGTCCAAGACTTTAGCCTGGTTCAGTTAAATCGACCCTAAGATTTTCCTGATTCTTATCCATTCAAAGGCCTTCTCTGGTTCAGTCAGATCGACCCTAAGATCTCCCTGATTCTTATCCAGTTGAAGATTCCAAGACCTAGCCTGGTTCAGTTAAATCGACCCTAATATTTTCTTGATTCTTATCCAGTCAAAGGCCTTCTCTGGTTCAGTCAGATCGACCCTAAGATCTCCCTGATTCTTATCCAGTTGAAGATATTCCAAGACCTTTCCCGGTTCAGTTAAATCGACCCTAAGATTTTCCTGATTCTTATCTAGTCAAAGGCCTTCTCTGGTTCAGTCAGATCGACCCTAAGATCTCCCTGATTCTTATCCCAGTAGAAGACATCCAAGATTCTCTCAGCGTTCCTGTTGAGGTAGTAATCGCCCCAAGATTCTCTCAGCGTTCTTGTTGAGGTAGTAATCGCCCCAAGATTCTCTCAGCGTTCCTGTTGAGGTAGTAATCGTCCAAGGTTCTCTCAGCGTTCCTGTTGAGGTAGTAATCGCCCCAAGATTCTCTCAGCGTTCCTGTTGAGGTAGTAATCATCCAAAGTTCTCTCAGCGTTCCTGTTGAGATAGTAATCGCCCAAGGTTCTCTCACCATCCCGTTGAGGTAGTAACCATCCCTAATTCATTCATAACCTTTTGAAGCTCCAGACTCGATTCCTGTATCTCGCCAGGGCACGTCTGACGAGGTTTAAAAGATTCAATTCCTGTAACCAGTCAGGACACATCTACACAAAGGGTCTGAAGACCAGCTCCTGTAACAGGTCAGGTAATCATCTTTCTTTCTCAGGTACGCAAGTTCTCGCTAAGGAATCTCTTACGCGATCGACACCCAGATGGCATCTATAAGCCCATCCACCTATCCATCACCTCTCAACATGGCATATATAATCCCATCCTCCTATCCACTAATCTCCAAATGGCATCTATAAGCCCATTCCCACCATCACACTACTATGTGAGCGCAAATTTCTGGGCACTCTAGTGTCCAATCATCTTCCACCTTCGGATTACGAAAGGCACGTCAGCCAATCTACATCCTCAGGTCTAAGAAGATTGAACAGGGGCAACTGTTGTACCCCAAAATTTTCCCTCCCATATTCTTCAAGATTTGCAAAGAGCATGCTTCAAAATCTCCCAAGGGTTGCACAGTTCAATGGCCTCCTAACAGTCAAAAACTAGGGTTTTGGTTCTGGCAGAGAAATTGAAGTTTCCAAGGGTCCAAACAAGTCCTATATGCTTACAAACATGGTCAAGCATCCATATGCTAAGTTTCAAGACTCACAACACAAAATTGCACAGTCAAAAACCCTAATTGCTCAGCAATCAACTGTAGGGGTAAAATGGTCATTTGACAGTCAAAAGTTCAAATTTTTGGTCAATATCTTATTTTGAAGCCACAAACATCATTTGATCATTTCTTGATCATGATTTTCAAGGCATGGCTCAAAAAGTCTCAAGATGCAAAAGTTTCCATATTTGGACAGTTGAAAAAGTCAACTGTAAATTGACTAGGGCATAACTTCCACATGGTTTATCAGAAAATTTCCATCCAAAGCTCATTTTGAAGAGAATGACATTTCCTACAACTCATCTTCACACTTCAAGTCCAATAAATGCTCTCACAAAAAGTTATCAATTTCAACATTATAGGTCATTTTCAAAAGTCAACAAAAAGGGACTTTAAGTCAAGGACCATAACTTGATATTGGTAACTCAAAATGACATGGGACCAAAGGCATTGATTAGAGGACTTCACGACCTTTCCAAAATGTCCAAGAACATGATCAAAGCTTAATAATTGAGCAAGATATGCCTTGTGGAAGTTGGGAAATTTTTGAGAATTTTGAAAAGTCAACTTTGCTTCAAATGCCTCAAAATTGTTAATGGGCCACAATTTCTTCCAAGAATCATCACCCAAAGGCTATGCACGACCCATTGAATTTAAAGGGAGTTATTTTATCATTTTTTATTAATTATTTGAATTATTATTATTATTAGTTCATTTAATTAAAATAAAATATGACAAAAATAGAAAATCATGTGTTTTAAATCTTTTGTGCAGCTAATTCACTCTTGATGGATCAAATATTTCGTGCATCACTAAAAAGGCAAGAATCTTCATTGATTGGCATGAGAAAGGTATGAAAAAGATTGAAAAAATCATGGAAGATCACAAAAATTCAAAGGCATTAAAACTTGGATGTTGGGCTTGTTTTGTTGACCTAAAACATTCACATACATATACATATTGCAACCCTAATGCACAGGACCTAGAAGCTGCGCCTCAAACCAAAGAATCACTTTGCATCTTTTGTCAAAAATTTGAAAACTGAAAACACACATAGAACACTTTTCCAAGCCAAAGAACGATTCCATTACATTCCTGACGCATCAAGGAAGCTTTCTGAATCAAAACCACAGCCTCTAACCTCAAGAATCGGTAGAATGAAGTCGCCTTGTTCTTGATATTTTACATATTCGTATTTACATTTTCATGCCATATTAATGCATTCTAATGATTGTTTTACAATAACATGAACTCACTAAAGCTAATGGTGCCACTGAATTGGATTAATAGTGCTTGTATAAAAAGATGCCATTGACGTTTTCTAGGTTTTCAGAGGTTTGAATTTGGGGCTTTCCTCTTCTGGAAAAATCAGACAACAAGACCTATGCCATTAGAATCAGGACTTCCTGACGATTTAAAACCATGCCTCGCGCTCAATTTATGATGAACCATGCCCTATTCGCTATTATTCGTGGCTTCATTTAGTGGGGGTTTAAAACCCCCGCTATCTAATGCGTTTTGTTATAGGAAAACGAAGAAGAAGATTAGGTGTCCTCACGTGATAGGGCCATTCATAATTCTGGCGCGTCTTTTGTTGTGTACCACTAATCATTGTTTTACGTTATGTTGTTTATTTTGCATTGTATATTCCAAACGCGCTGAATGGTGTAGTGGTTGAAAGCAATAGTGGTGAACGTTGGGACCTGGGTTCGATTCCCAGGCCCCCTATATATTTCATGCTTTTTCAATTAACATGCTTCTGTGCAGCGTACCATCCAAGGATTATCATGCAACCTCGCTTCTTAACTTGCCACGCGCCCAGGAAGTCCAATCTAATGGCTATCAACAAGCGACTACCATGTACGTTAGTCAGCTATCCCACATAAGCGCTGGGAAAGTCAACGTGGCCAACATCCTGATGGGCCAAAATTCTTCTAATCACACCTCCAATTGGGCCAACTCACCCCCTCTGGTTTGCATATGTATATTTTTATTTCTTGCTTTAATTCTTTCTTTATTCTTTTGTTTGCTTTATTATTTTAATTAATTCATCAAATTAATTTTTTTACCATACAAAATACAAAAAAAAATCAGAAAGTCAAAAAATAAAAATATATTTTATTATTTAATTCACTAATGTTTTATTTTGTAAATAAATTTAATAATTAACTTAGTTTTAACTTTAGGTAATTTTAATGCTTTCTTAATAAACTAAAAAAAATGTAGAAATTAGGGTTTTGATACTTCTATTCTTTTTTTTCCCTTTTTTACCATTATTAATTATTAATTATTTTTGTAAATAAATATGCCATTTAATTAATTAGGGTTAAATTAGGTTACAACTTAAACACTTTTTTTTAATAATTAAAAGCCATTTAGAATTAGGTTTCTTTCAATATTAATTTTCTTTATTCTCTTTAATTTCATAAATACGAAAAACATAAAAAATAAGTCCTTTCCTTTATTTAATTTAATTAATTTAATAATTTCAATTTAATTTCCTCAAAGGGTCCAACGCCCTCGCACCTTCGAATATGATTTTCTCTTCGCGCGTTTATTTTATTTTTCTTTGTGAAATTTATGTACTTGCCCCAAAGCCTTGTAATAGATTAATTAGATATTTACTTTCTGCATTCTATTTATTTCAAATCGGGTCTTGGTTTAATTTGGCGATGTAGACCCGCGCCTTTGTAATAGCGTAGGACTTTTATCTTCCCGCACCGTTTAACTGTTAATAACCGCATGAAAGAATGAATGGCCAAAAATAAAATCAAAGCGTAGAACACTCAATGCATGACAAGACAAATATATCTGAAAATGACACACAATTCACACACCACTCCTAGGGTACGCCTCACTGTTGCCTTACCCCTCGAAAAGTGGTCGTCGAGTAGAGGATGTTTTAGTAAGTCCTCATGTCCATGAACATGGCATGAGGGTAGCTTCTAAGGTGTCTTCCTATTGCTCCGGTGACCACATTGTCCCTAATCCTCGAATTGACCCGAACACCTCCAACGATGGTGCTACCTACCTCTCAATGGTGGGATGGCACTACCTTAAGGACATTTACACAACCTAATTCCTTAGGGTAGGTAGATGACTCGTAGATACTTGCTCTAATTCAAAACAAATCAAAACTTCCTTTTCACACCGACACTTTGCAAAAGGCTTTCAAAAACAACTTTTCAAACACTCTTGAGGACTGATACAAGAGTCGAACTGAAATTTTAAACGAAACTTTTTCAAACCCACTCTGAAAAGCAAACAAACATTTTTGAAAACACAAATGAGCAAGTATCTAAGAGCCCATGGATAACCATGGATAGAAAGGGTGCTAACACCTTCCCTTTCTATAAATCTACCTCCCGAACCGAGAACTAATCTCAATAAGGAATTTTTCTGTGCTTTTGTCCTTTCCATTTGGAGAAAATAAAAGACGGTGGCGACTCTTGCTTACCGCGACATTTCGCGAAACCAGCGTTAAACAGTCAGTTCCAGATCCACCGATCACATTTGTACTTTCCATTTTTGTTGAAAGATGAACAAGTTACAGGTGCTCTGGCTGGCTGAAGGTTGAAGACGAAGTACAGGCCTTGGAAGCATTATGTGTTATGTATTTATCATTTCATTTTAATAAACGGATGTATAGCCACCCTAGTGGTAAGGCAACACGCTAGTAACCAAGAGGGCGTGGGTTTGAACCTCAGCGCGCTGCCTTTTGTTTCTTTTTTCACATATTCCTTTTCTTTTTCTTTGCAGCGCTGGGCCTCCCCCTTTGAGATTCCTCTTTTTTACTGAAACATACCCCTGTTTGCTAATATACACGCAGCCCAACCCCTTTTTTTTTATTTCTGATTTCAAAAAATGCTAATGGGCCAGGCTTAGTCAAAAACTGTTTTTTTTTACTTGAAAACACCATACATTAATTTTTTCACCCCTGACCTTTCTTTTTACATTTTTATTTTTATTTATCTTTTTATTTTTATTATTATTAATATTATCATAATATTTATTTTTAAAAAAATATAAAAAAATATTTCCTTTATTATTTAGGTAATAATATGTTTATATTTTATTTCTCTCAAGACTAAAAAGATAAAAAAAAAACATTTTCTTTAACAAATTAATTTCTCTTTTAATTATTTAAGTAATAATAGACTTAGGTAAATTAGTTTTTTAATTAAGATTAATTTAGAAACCCTAGTTCCTTTTATTTAATTAATACTAGTTTGTTCAAAACCTGTTTGCATAAAAAACCTAAAAAACTTTTCTTTTATAATTAAATTAATTAAATTTTCTTATTTCTTTAGGTTAAATATTTTCTTCTAGTTTATTTAGGTTAAAACAAGCAAAACCTTTCTTAATAAAAATCCAAACAAATTCATACTCTTTCCCATTTATTCATGCTTGTACATTATTATTTCAATTCTTGGGCATTGTTCAATATGGTTGTAATAGTTAATTAGATTTAAATTCTTGCAATTCCCATTTGTAAAAATGTATAACCCATCCCCCAAATAATGTAATAGCATAGAATATTTACTTTCCGCAATTTATCGCTTTAATAAATGCTAGTAATTAGGGTTTGTATGGAAAGATAAAATCAATGCATAGAAAACCCTAATACAAGATAAATCAAGCATGAAAAAGATACACTTGCACAATTTACACCTCTAGGGTTAACCCCACTTGTTGCCTTTAGAAATAAATGGTCATAATACGCATGTAAGACGTCTTAGCAAAAACAAACAAAAATACAAGATCATAGTCCCTCGATGATGCTCCGAACGTTGCCTTACAAATGATCTTAGTCCCTCAAAGAAAATGCTAAGATATCTTACAATATTGCTCTTCACGATTATACGATGAACCTTGCCGTCCCTTTTACATCCAAAGATAAGGTTACTTACCAATCCGTGGTAAAATAACAATGTCAAAAGAAATAGGAAATAAACAAGAAAGAATTTTGAGTAGGTAGAATGTTCTTAGTTGCTTGCTCATTTTTAAATAAAAACATCCTTGATATTTTCAAAACAAACACCAACACTTTCAAAACATATTTCAAACTTGAAACATTTTCAAAAGATCAACACTTTGTATACGTTCTTATGAACGAGAACTATTACAAAGTTTGCCTAAACGATGGCGCCTTTTAAAAATACTTTCAAAAACTACACAAAGCACATTTTCAAACAAAAGCAAGTGATCTAGCAAGCAACTAAGAGCCCATAGATAACTATGGATGAAAAGGGTGCTAACACCTCCCATTTTCATAATCTACCCCCCGAACTCAAGAAATAATCTCAAAGGTATTTCCTGTTCTTTTCAGCATTTCCTTTTGTATAAAAGAGAAGTCGGTAGAGACTCTTGCTAACCGCAACATTTGTAATCAAACGTAAAAAAACCAAGTCATTTCTCCCACCATATCACACTCTTGTTATGCATTATATATGAATTTGGATATGCCTGATATGTGAATGATCTATGCATGTAATGCAGACGTTTACGACAATGGAGTTTGACTCTTTTGTGGAGGTAAGATTGGAAGTTTGATTCCTCAACGCAGAGAACTCAACCAAATTTTCTTAGAAAGAAAATGTCTTAAACCCAAATTTGTCACACTTGTAAACTGTATTGAACTGATGATCTTATGAGGAAAGATATGGAGAGTTGATTGGGGATTTGTCCTAGATTAGATGACTGTTGAGGATAAACTGATCATGGCTTCCGTCAAAAGGTGCTAGAAATAAGCTGATCATGGCTTCAGTCGAAAGTTGTTAGAAATAAGTTGATCACGGCTTCAGCTCTGAAATGACTGTTGGAGATAAAGTGATCATGGCTTAAGTTCTGAGATGATTGTTGGAGATAAACTGAACATGGCTTCATCTCTTGAAATATTTATTGGAAATAAACTGATTATGGCTTCAGTTCTTGAAATGACTGTTAGAAATAAACTGATCATGACTTCAGTTCTTGAAATGACTGTTGGAAAGGAATGCCCCAACACGAGTCTTGAAAATGATCTTCTGGCTAACCAATTCTGAGAAAACTCGCACTGAGCAACAAATCTTGAACTGATTTGCAATTGGACTTGGAAGATACTTGCCCCTGATAGGGTCACTGACCAAGTTTCTCAGCTGTTTGAAATCTCTTCATGAGGAAAAACATGTTTGCAAACAAAATTGTTTATTCAAACATGGTAATTTTAATGCAAAGTTCATGCAAAAGTTTTGAATCCAAAATCATTCTTGAAATGATGTTATTGGTGTATGGAAAACGCATCACTGGTTAAAACACAATGTCATACTTTTAAAGTGAAAGAGAAAGCAAAGGTATGAACATACCAAGATAAATGATTTGCAAAGGATCTTAGGAGTCAGTTTACGCAACCTTGCTGTAGTATGCTTTCAAAAGAAACCTGGCTTCAATTAGGTATTTTGAGGGTTATAACGTGGTCTAGTTCACAATTTAAGAAATAAAGGATAAAGGCTCAAAGTTTATTTGTACCCAACCCAATCTTCGTGATGTTCTTCAGTCCTACGTTCAGTTAATTCAGAATATGCATTCGGGTTCCAAGATATTTTAGAATTGCACTGATGGTAGCAATGATGATGGTTCAGAAGCTAAGGAATTTTTGAGATGACAGTCAGTTCTTCTTACATCATTTTGTTGTTTTGAGGACTTTTGTCAACCCTGGTGGAGAATTTTGAGGATTTGAAGACCTCTTCTGATTGAATTTATTATTCCTAGCTTTTGCCTGAACTGTTTCATTTGGAATTATAGTCAGCGGGATGCCCCAGTTTTTTTCCTGATCTATTTCATTTGGAATTACAGTCAGCGGGATGCCCCAGTTTTTTTTCCTGAACTGTTTCATTTGGAATTATAATCAGTGGGATGCCCCAATTTTTTTGCCTAAGTCTCCTTCAGAGGTTTTGACTTAGCGGGAATTTTCTTTTGATTTTTATTTTCATTCCATTTTTCTTTTTGGAAAGATAATGAATGCCTTGCTCAATGATTGCGGGGGACCATCTTTGTCATTTTTTGTTTGAAAGAATATTTGACACTTCTTGCTGTGTGCAAATGAAAGCTTGATCGCGACCTTTATTGAAAGGTGTCTTGCACGATTTCTCTTGTAATTGAATTCACAACCAAATTAACTGAGAACTACCCATCCCCAGGTTAAGATTACGAGTTTTTTCATATAGAAAGAAACTCCAACTTCTAGGCTCAAAAGGGGGTGAACGAGGGATTAACTTCCTTATTGCTCCAGTGTTTTGGAGTTGAAAAAATGCATGTACATCCTCAACAAAGTTTTATTAGAAAGCATACCAGCAACAATTATGGGTATTTCGTTTTCATCATCCTCCCTCAAATCTTTGCATAAACAAAAGCTCGATAAAGAGAGTAGACAAGAGAAATGTATTTGAAAGTAGTAAATGAAAATGATTTGAATCAAAACATTGCAATGCTCATTTCATTAAACTTAACATGAAAGTACAAACAGAATTTGAAAGCAGCAATTTTGACATGAACAAAGGGAAAAATGCAAACAAAAAGAAAGACGGCCTAGTGACCAATCAATAACAAGGATGAGTTGTCCTGTCTGAAACACTGGCTTTAGGAAGTGACTTGAGGGTACCCCGACTCGGTCTTAAACCACTTTGTTTTGGAAAAGGATTACTAATAACATTAGGACTGCCTCTTTGAAAATGAGAATATTTTCTTTCACAAATTCTTGCACTCTATTTTTCAATGCATAACAGCTCTCTAAGTCATGATCGGTAGCTCCCTGATGAAATTCACAGTGAAGGTCAGATCTGCACTCGGCTGGAGGGGGATTTTGAGGAATCAGAGGCCTAGTTTTAATAAAGCCCTTATGAACCAATGCAGGATACAATTCAGTGTATGTCATAGGGATGGGATCAAATTTAGCCCTATTCCCTACATAACAATTCTGATTTTGCGTAATATTTTATCGTTGAGGGACCTGAACTGGTTGAGCATTGACCACAGGAGTAACAACTGCTACTTATGATTAATAAATGTATTGAGGCCTACAGAGAGGTCCTCTTCTCTCAGTCGAGACAACATTGGCATCTACCTCTTTCTTCTTCTGAAAGTTCCCAAGGTATTTCTTTGCACCATTAGAAGATTCAGCAACTTTAGACACTTTACCATTCTTGATTCCTTCTTCTAATCTTTGGCCAATTGTCACCAGGTCTGTGAAGCTGGATGACACACTACCAATCATCTTCTCCCAAAAGAAAGGGGACAAAGTATCCATGAACAAACCAGTTAGCTCTTTCTCTACCAGAGGTGGTTCAACTCGAGATGCCAGTTCTCTCCATCATTGAGCATTCTCCTTGAAAGATTCTTTCTCATTCTGAGACATATTTTGCAGTTTGTGATGATCAAGTGCCATGTCATGGTTGTATTTGTATTTCTTTATGAAAGCATCAACAAGATCTTTGAAGCATTGGATATGGCCTTTCTCAAGTCCCATATACCATTTTAATGAAGTTCCACTCAAACTATCTTGGAAAGAATGGATAAGCAGCTTGTCATTCTTTGTGTAAGCAGACATCTTTCGAAAGTGCATCACCAAATGACTTCTTGGACAAGTATGACCCTTTTAATTTTCAAAATCGGGAGTCTTGAACTTTGCAGGCATAACCAGATCAGAAACTAGGCACATGTTGTTAGCATCAGCACTGAAGAACTCATTTCCCTCTATAGCTCTAAGTCTCTTCTCTAAAGTATGATATTGTTCTTTGAATTCTTCAAACTTACCAAAGTCTCCCTGAATCATACTTCGAGGACTGGCAACATAGTACTCAAAGAGAGGGTTCCCAAAAGCAGCTTGTGCAGCAGGTTGACGAGAAGCAGTATGAACGATTGTCTGAGTTTCAGTGAAAAATGGAGCTTGAAAAATTGGTCGTGAATACTGGCCAACCATTGAAGTAATTGTAACAGGCGGTGAGTAGTTCTGAGGTAACCCAAACTCTGGCCATGTAGTATATGTATGCTGGATAGGTTGAGTTTCAATAACAACCGTTGGGATTTCAGATATCACAGTCCTTTGAGGTGGCTCTCCTCTGGAAATCAAGACTGGCATCATCTCAGTAAGTTTGGTCATGCCCAACTTCAAATTGTCGAATTCCATTTTGACTTCCATGTTGTGTTGTTCATGGTTTTCCATTCTCAATCTGACAGCAGCTCTAGTCCCGTAGTTGTGTTGAGGAATCAGCTTGACGGTAGACGACTAAATGGAAGAAAGAAGCAACTAGGAATAAGATCCTGAGCAACTTGGATGTATTCAAAATGATGCAAAGGATGCAAATGGTATGCAATGTTATGCAATGCACTGCACAGTAACAGGATCACACAGTTCAGAGTCACGAGCCTGGAGTCAAAGGTACAAACCCATAAGGTATGGACTAACAGTTATCACCTGCAGAACAAGGTTCTAAGAGGTTCCCAGAGTCTACATCCTTCCTCCGGATATTACCAACGTCCCAATTAACTCGGTAATTAGCAATATTCTCAAGAAAAACTCGTCCGAGCATAGTATTGCGTGACAACTATTTCCGGTTACTCCGTCATAGTTTCCGCACTACACCTAAAAGGCCAAGATGGGTTAGGTATTCTACGGTCCTCAGCTTCAGCAGGTTCTCAGGTCGAAAGCAGCATGTCTTCCCGGTTACTCGGTAAACGACACTATAATTAAAGGGGCCTCCACTGAGTGGGGGATCTCATGTATCCTTTTTTGGGATTACTCCCTCAAAGTTAACATGACTATACCGCCCGTCCTATTCTAAGTTTCCCAAAGTCTGGGTAGAAGAATTATAAGAAATCACCAAGCCCCTGAAAACCAAGAAAATCTAGACAAACATATATATATATATATATATATATATATATATATATATATATATATATATATATATATATAGCATAATGGGAAGTAATAAACAACAAGTAAAACAATATACAAACACTCATAGAAAAGAAACAAACAAAGCTAGGATTGACCCACTTAGAAATGGACCAGCAATAGGTCAATTTGTCCCCAGTAAAGTCGCCACTTTCATATCGCGCGCCGTTGGCCGTCGAAGACGAAGAAGATGAAACGAACAAAATGCGACTGTGATGATAGGAAAAAAATGTAGCGGTAAAGATTTAAGATTTAAGCCATCAATTGAATTATCTCAACACAATAAAGTCGCAACTTTACTTTATTGTTTCCAAAGGGAAATGGGAAAAAAAGCGAACAAAACCCATAATGAAGTAAAAGATTAGAGATCAAGGTACGGGGGTCAGTTATGCAAAGGGAATGTGTTAGCACCCTAAGCATCTACGGTACTTTGTAGGATCCACTTTGTTTGGTTTCTTTTAAAAGGAGTGTCATGTAAAGGTTTACTTGCTAAAGGAAAAGAATGAATGAGTATTTGCACACAAAAGAAAATGAAATGTTTTTTTATTATTTTTGTTGCTCGCCTTGGGTCATAAGACTTAGTGCCTAGGTACTCCCTTGTGCAATGGGAAAGTCAGAGCATCGTAGTTCGGCTAGAAAAGACTTGTCTGTTGATTGATTTTAAATGAAGAGACAAGTCGTCATTGTTAGGAGAGAGATCTCGACTAACACCCACAAGGTGTGAGAAATATGGACCCTGCATCAACAAAAGTGGGGGTTTGAGAATGCCTCTAGTAATCAAGTGGAAAAGTCGACGTCTTCATAATCACGGGGATATGAGAATGTTGCTCGACTATCAATAAATCATGTCTCATCTTGAAAAAAGGTTTGAAAGGTAAAAGGTGCTCGAGCACACAAAAGGGTTTGAATGAGTTGAAGTGTTTTTGTTAATTTTGAAAAGAAATGTCAAAGTATGATTAAGTGAATTGAAGTTTGTTTAAAGAAAAGAAGTTTTAAAAGAAAAGGAACTCGACAAATCCGAGGTTTATTATGAAAGCAGTTTGTGTTTATAAAAAAGAAGAGTTTACAAAAGGAGGGAGAAGATTTTTGAAATTAAAGAAGATGGGAGGAGATGAAGGGACTATCCTAAAGCATAAGGTAAAAGCTAAGGAAGAGAACCGTCTAACTAACAAGAAGTCAACACTTGAGATTATGAGTCAAGATAGAATTCCCATTCTTTGGATTGAAACCAAGCATGGATACTAAACCTCTTGAGAAAACCAAGCTTTAATTGCATTAAGTCTTCACAAAAATTGGGCAGAGTAACGGCTGTATACAGATGAGTTCAAGATTGCAGACAAAGTATGTAATCATAATAACCTGCACACAAAACAAACAAACAACCCAATGTCTTAGGGTGAACCCAAAGAAATCCATACAAAATCAATTAAGGTCACAAGGTCTCCAACATAGGCCAAGGTCTCTAATCCTAAGTCCAAGAAGTCCAATACTCCATAATGCCAAAGATAGTAACCAAATAGTTCAAGTATCATTAATGTTTTTTATGGTTCATGTTGATTATTAATTATCTTAAAAAAGAAAAGAAAAGCTCAACTGAGCAAAATAAAAATGACATAAAAGTAAATGCTCAAGTGAGCAAAGATGAAAAATAGTATGAAATGTAAATGCTAAAATAAATGATACATAAAGTAAAGAGCATAAAATAAAAGCATAAAATAAAGTCAATTGTTAGAAATTAGTGGTTAGTTGGATGACCATCTTAAAACTTGCATTTGAAACTCATTATAGGATTGGTAGAATCAAAGCCTCTCAACAATAAGTTGCATTTGCTTTTTGTCAAGTATATCATCCATTTAAGAATCCTGAAGGCAACATTTAATGATCAACGATGTTTAAGTGATCCGCGTTGACCAAAATTGATGAAGATCCATTGGAGGATTGGTAGAACCAAAGCCTCATAACAATGAATCTCAAGGTTATTGGATCAAAGGGATCAAATTAACATACTTGGGCTTGCAAACATAAGTTTGGGCCACAAATGATCATTTACTCAAATCGGGACAAAATTTAGCGCTATGTTAAGAAATCGTAAGTGGACTTATGTAGAAGTCGCACCTATTATGAGGCCGGTCAGTAACAATCTATGTACTTCATGTTTGGATAAATGATATAGAGATCATCATCCCATAACATGTAGAACAAATAAAAAAGAAAGGGATAAGATGAATACGAAGGGGAATCATAAGCTAATTTGGATCACTACCTCAAATTTCTTTCATCTTTTAATTCAATCACTCATCTAGATGGATTAAAGTACTAAACATATCTTTAATCTGAAGCACCAAAAATGAATTGAATAATTCACTCTTTAGTAGATTTGAATCAATGAACATTTATCCAACTTCATCTACACCCAAAGTCCATTGAATTTAAAGAGAAATTGGACATTTAAAATTGCAATCCAAATTAACAATCAAAAGGAGTGAGTAGAAAAAGAGAGATGGATCAAAACAACCCCAAAACAAGGCAGAAAATGCATTTTTGTTCTCTTACAATTGATTGCACTGCTGATGCAATCGATTGCATCAGTGCTTTTTTTCAAAAAAACATGAAATTTTGCTGTGACAATCGATTTCACTATTACAACAATCTATTACACCACGTTATAATCAGAAAAACAACATTTCAAAAGGCCAAATTCTTGTTCAAACTTTTCATCAAAACACCTTATGATCATGGGTTTAATTGAGCACAAAAGTTCCATCAAATTATGAGAAAATAACACCAATGAAATCACAAAATAATGCTCAATGAATCAAACCCAAAGATCAACAAGAGATCACATTGTGAAAAAATGAAAAATCCAACTTACCAAAGGTAGATCTAGAGAATTATCAAAACAACTTCAAGAATTTGCTCCAATTCAGCCCCAAGAATCAATTGCCCAAGCTTAAATGTAGAGAATTGATGAAGAAAAAGTGTTTGGATGAAGGTTTAGCTCAAAGATTAGTAAGCTTCAATGCAAAGCTTACTAACTTTTTTTTTTGAACATGGAGCTTTGAATGAATTTGGTAGATGGAGGGAATTGAGAGATATTTTAGCAAGGTAAATTTGGCTATCAAAAGCTTGAAATATGAATGAAATGAGGGCTCTATTTATAGAGTTTAGGCTTGGGATTAGTGGTGGTTTGGTAATTAATTCTTGGAGCCAAAATTTGAATTAAATGATATATCTTAAAAAAAAATATGAAAAAATGGAGCCAAAATTTGAATTAATGATATATCTTTCAAAAATGAAGAAAAATTGGAGCCAAAATTTGAATTAATGATATATCTTTCAAAAATAAAGAAAAATTGGAGCCAAAATTGACAAGCTTGAAATTGCTGATTTTTTTTTCAAAATTTCACTCCGTGCAATCGATTGCAATCTAAGAGCAATCGACTGCGTCAGTGTTTTTTTTCTCCAAAAATTGCGTAAAATGCACTCTATGCAATCGATAGCACTTTAAGAGCAATCAATTGTACAGTGAAAAAAATGAAAAATTTTAATTATTTTTTTCTTTGCAAATAGAGATTTTAGGGAAATAATATTGGAAAACCTTATTTGTCAGATGCTTTGATTCGGTACCTACAAAACACAAATATAAAAAGACAAATATTTTTTTGTATTTTGATTAGAAATTAGTCAACAACACAAGAGCAAACTTAAAGATAGGATGCAAATATGATGAATGAAGCTATTTATTAATGATTGTGGCCGAATGACAAAATATGATATGAAAGTGCGACTGGAAAAGTTAGTGGAAAAATTTAGGGTACAACACAGTCCTCAGGAATGTATACAAAGTGTTTTTTAGAAAATATTTCATTTTGAAAGTGTAGTGTGAGAAATGTTTTGAAAAAAGTTGTGAGAAAGTAATTAAGAATTTCTTACCCACTAAAGTATTTCTTATTATTTTCCTTCTCCTTTAGAGATAGTACTATCTATACCATTAGTTGGTAGGTAGCCCTATTATGATGCGGTGGAAGAACTGACTTGGGATTTTGCGTTTGTATTCGCAAATGTTTCAGTTTAGCAAGAGTCGCCACCGACTTTTTATTTTATCTAAAGGAAAGGTCAAAAAGCACAGGAAAGACCTTTGAGATGTTTTCTTGGGTTCGGGGGGTAGATTATGAAAAGGGAAGGTGCAAGCACCATTTTCATCCATGGTTATCCATGGGCTCTTCGTTATTTGTTTAGATCACTTGCTTTTGCTTTTCAATTGTTTGAAATGGTGCTTTGTGTGTGGTTTTGAAAGTATTTTGAAAAGAGGCCATCGTTGTGACAACCTTTGTAATGATTCTTGTTTGAATGTATACAAAGGTGTTTGTCTTTTGAAAAGATGTTTCAATGTTTGGAAGTTTGAAAGTTTGTTTTGGGAAATGTTTTGAAATTGTGTTGTGAGGTGTGTTTGAAAATAGCAAGGATGTTTTTGAAAGTTTTGATCAAGTAACTAAGAGTTGTCTACCCTATCTACTCAAAGATCTTTCCTACATATTTTTAACCCTTTGACAGTGTTGTTTTACCATTGCATTTGGTAAACAACCTTGTGTTTGGATGTTAAACGGGACAGGCGCGGGTCATCGTATTAACCATGATAGCAATAGTGCTAAGTATCTTTAGCAATTTTTTAAGGGACTAGATCATTTTGTATAGGAAACCAAGATAGCGTCATCAAAGGACTATGATCTTTTGTTTTGTTTTTGTTTTGCCAAGATACTCAACATGCATAACATGGCCATTTTAAAGGCAACAAGTGGATGAAACCCTAGGGGTGCATGTGTGCATTGTGTTGTCAATTTCATGCATTTATGTCTTGTATTAGGTCTACCTATTTGTTTTGATTTTGGATATTGCATACAAACCCTAATCTCTATCATGGCATATTTGAAAGCATAAATGCGTAAAAGTAATCTAAGCTATTACAACATTGATATGGGGAGGGGGATACAATTTTGAATAGGGTATTATTTACAAGAAATTAAAACCCTAAAATTATTACAACCATATTGAATTAATTGTGCAAATAAATAAACAATATTTAAATAGACAATTAAATAAATATGCAATATATTATAAATATGCAAAAATGTTTTTGTTTATTTTTATGTATGTAAAAATATAATATTTAATGTATTAAAAAAGAAAAGAAAAGAAAATATTATTTTTATTAAGGGTGGAAACCCTAATTTGTTTTAAGAAAATATAATATATATTAATTATATTATTTATGTACAATAAAATAATAAAATATATACAAATGTCAAAAAAATATAAATATATTAGAAAAAATATTATTTAAGTATGTAAATAATAAAAATAAAAATAAAATATTTTTATGTATTATTTTCAAGTTAGTATTAAAGAAAATAAAAAGTATGTTATTTAATAATTATTTTTATGTTTGAAAAAATAATAAAAAACACAATAAAATGTGAAAATTTATGAAAATGTTTTTGGTAATTTTTTATGTTTAGAAAAAATAAAATAAAATCATAAATGAAAAAGAAATAGAAAAATATAAATATATAATGAAATGGGCCAGGGGGTGCAAATAACAGAAATGGGGGTGTCAATAGCAAGTCAAAGCCAAGCCCAACCCAAACTGATCTTCATCTTCAACCTTTGAACAAAAACGTGCGCCCTGCAACTCCAACTCTGTTCTCTCTATTCTTTGCATGAAATCAAAAACTCAAAACATGAAACTTACGGAGCATTAAATCACGATTCTAACCATATAAAAAACTTAATCTAATTCTCAAAGACCAGAGAGAATTTCTCTGGCCCTAATTTCTAACCTAACTTTTTCAGAAAGTTCATTAATAAAATTCTCTTAACACACTTAACTTAAATGAAATCTATGCATATGTACAGCTTGAGGGCAATGAGTAATACATTTTTTATTCACAAACCTAAGCCTAATGATTCCTAAATAGAGAGATAAAAAGTTGGAAAATACCTGCTTCAGTTGTACACGAGTATGGAAATGTAGCAACTTTCAGTGAGGCCTGAGGTTCTTTTGAGCTTACCTGAACTTCCTCTGACCTTCCCCAATGCTTTGTTTGCTTTGAGCTTGCTTGAATAAGCCTGTAGAAGTCAACCTGCACAAGCTGAAATCAGAAATGGTGAAGCTTGCAAATGGAGTTACAGTCAATGGCCAATGGTTGGGATAGTTAATATAGGTTGTATGGAGTGTGTTGGAAGTGGTTTGGGGCAAAACGCACGAGTGATTTGTGAGATGGAAGTGAAACTGCAGAGAGTGCCATGTTTTGCAAGTTTTTGGTGTTTTGATGTTCAAGAGTGTTTGAGGGATGGATGGCTCGTGTTTCTGGCTCAAGGCAATGTGCAAAACTTGTTTGGAATGCTTACAAACTTTGTTCTTATCAGATGGATGAGTTGTGGACTTTTTGTACAAATGCTTATTTTTGAAGAAAAGGTAGGAAGTGACAAAGGGCAAGGTTGTACAAGCTAGCTCAAGGTCTGCATAGGGTTGGTGAGCTTTTTCTGAAGTTTGTGGACTTTGTTTTTATCAAGATATTAGGTCCATGGCTCAAGAAATACAAAATTGCAAAAAGTATGCTTTATGAAAATGGTATTGCAACCTTTATGCCATAAATGGATTAATTCATTGTCTAAACTTCCATTAATCAAAATAATGCCTTAAACCAATGAGTTTGCATTCAATTTTTGAGTGTGGAAGGGTTTAGAGACCTGTAAACAAGTACCAAGCATGGTTGGACATAATTTTCAACTTGTGTCAACATGAAACATGTCATGGATCAAAGTGAGTTTTTTCCAAATTCAAACCTTCAATTCTCCCTAACCATAAATGATTTTGGAGAGTTCTTGGACATTTTAGAAAGCTTGTAACATGCTCTACAATCCATATGTGAAATGAATTTTGATATTCCAAGTGGAACTATGTGAAAAATTTCCATGAAGATAGGTCAAAATCCTGCCTAAACTAGGGCAAAATTTCACTAAGTTAGAAAGTTTCTGGACCCTTATTCCAAAAATCATAACTTGAGATCCAAGCTTCTTTTGGGAAAACTTTGTGCATAAAAGTTTTAGATTTTGTGGAGGACTACAACTTTCATGTTGTAAGTTTTGTTTGAATCCAATTGTATCATGGTGAAAATGTTGGGCAAAGTTGGGAAAAAATAAGAAAATTTCATAACTTAGAAAAATTCTAAGTTATGAAAATTTTCAACTTTAAACCCTAATTTGCAAAATTAGGTTTCTTGATGAACAAGTTTCATGTTTTGACTCATCTTGATGAAAAATGACCCTTGACACTTGACTTTGACCAAAAAGTCAAAGTTTGACTTTTCAATGTACAGTCAATTTTTGATCAGTTGACTGGAAAATTCATCTGTCAATCCAATGCATTTGAGATATTTTGAACCTTGTGAATAGGTCAAGATGACGCCATTGAACCCTTGAATCCATACTTGAACCCAATTTGCCATTGGCTAGGTGAAAAATCAGAAATTGCCCTTATACAGTCAAAACCCTAAAAATGACCATTTTGCCCTTTTGATGATCTAATCAAATTTCTTGAGGAGTTGTGGTCCAAACTTGATAAAATGGTTCATATGAGTTTATAATGTTGATGTGGATAAAACATTATGAGGTTTAACTGTAAATTGGCCACAGTTGACTTTTTCCCCAATACAGCTGATTTCTAGGTCAACTGTCCAATTGACTGGGCAAAAATTTGATTCAAAGCTTGAAACTTGGCATGGGCAATCTTATAAGTCCAACATGAAGTATTAAAGTCACTTTAAGCATTGGAAGTCCAAAAATCCTTGTGCAAACTCAAACCCTAGTTTCAGGTCATTAGTGCAAGGAGATATCTTGAGTAGAGCAAACCCTAGCTTGGTCTGGAATTCAAAGAGTCTTGTGAGGGGAAATATTGATAAAATGAGAGGACAAATTTTGGGGTACAATAGCTTCCCCTGTTCAATCTTATTGAACCTGAAGAGTTAGATTGGAGAGTTTGCCTTTCGTGACTCAAAGGTACAAGAGGATTGGACACTAGAGTGCCCGTAAATTTGCACTCGTCAAAATGTAGGTTTAGGGAATGGGCTTAAAGATGCCATTTGGAGATGATAGAATCCTGCTGGATATGGGCTTAGAGATGCCATCCAAAATGTTTGTTGAATATCAGGAGAATGAACATCAGAATGGTTTCCGAATCTGGAACGTATCTGAGTTGTATCTGGAGATTGGATTTGTATGAGCAATGGAATGGCGTCCATGTCTGGAGCGTATCCGAGCTGTAACTGTATTTGACTCTTGAATGAATATCAGAATGAATGTTGTTCCTGGAGTGTATCTGTATTGTATCTGAATCTGAAATTTGAATAAGCGACAGAATGACATCCATGTATGGAGCATCTCTGGGCTGGGGAAATGTTTGAATGAATGACAGAATGGTTACCGTGTCTGGAGCGTATCTGGACTGTATCTGAAGTTGAGATATGTATGAGTAGCAGAATGACTTCCGTGTTCGGAGTGTATCCGTACTGTAACTGGGATCTGGACAAGTGACAGAATGACTTCCGTGTCTGGAGTGCATCTAAATCTGAAGTTGATAGTTGCATCTAAATGAGAAATAGAATGGCTTCCGTGTCTGGAGCGTATCTAGTCTGTATCTGATTGCTGAAGTCTGAATGAGTAGTATAATGACCTCCATGTCTAGGGTGTATTCATATTGTATCTTGACTTGAAATTCTGATGAGTAATAGAATGACCTCTGTGTCTGGGGTGTATCCATACTGTATCTGAATAAGAGATCCGAATGAGTAGCAGAATGACTTCCATGTCTTGGAGTGTATCCGTACTGTATCTGAAATCTTTGAATAGTTGTTAAAGATAACTTTTAATCTTATCCTGAAAAGGGTAAAATGTTAGCTGAAACACAAAGTTATGTTGCATGACATGTATGATGCAATAAAATGTGTTCTATCAATGTTTATGATATATGAATGTAATTTATGCACATGTAAGCTGATTAGCTGTCTTGCTGAGGAAAATAAATCCTTGATAGCTGGAGATAATGAAATCTTTGACTGCTGCCGGGGAAAATAAATCCTGGATCGATGCTGGGCATTCAAAATCTTTGATTGCT
This sequence comes from Vicia faba, assembly GCA_948472305.1. Taxonomy (NCBI): domain Eukaryota; kingdom Viridiplantae; phylum Streptophyta; class Magnoliopsida; order Fabales; family Fabaceae; genus Vicia; species Vicia faba. Next base: position 1,330,036,219 of record OX451737.1, on the reverse strand, counting down.
GAGAATGAGAAATCCTTGGACCACTGCTGGGGATAGAAAATCTTTGGCAACTTGTGGGGGTTAACAAGAACTTTGACAACTTTTGTGGGAATGTGCGAATTCTTCACGACTTCCCTGGGGATATATGGATCCTTCAAGTCCTTTGAAGTTGGAACATGGTAGACATTCCGTTGTAAGAATAATGTCGAGTGTTGCTTGAGAAACCTGTTTGGGGAATCCCGAGAAACTTGATGACTGTGGCTGAGGATTGAGAATCTTCAAACTATTGGGAAAATAACTCTGCGGGGAGAAAGTTTATTCTGTTGAAGAGTTTTTAAGAGCTTGGGTTGTATGCCAATCTTCTGAGGGATTATCTGAAGTTGTTGTCTGGTTTCTAAGATAACTTGCGGGGGAATTTTTTGTTTTTAAGACAACTCTCTGGGGAATTAGAGGAAACTGGATAGTCTTCCACCGAGGTTTAAGGGTTGAAGTTTTGGACTTCGTTGGGGAAGTAAGTTTCATCTCTGCTGAGGGTCTGCAGTTTAAAGTTTTCTAGATCCGCTGGCGATTGGGAGTTTGGAAACTTAGTTCTGGTGGTGTTTTTGAAATTTAACTCTGCAGGGGACATGTATTTCAAGGCTTTGGCTCCACTGGGGACCTCGATGATGTACTGTAAGGGATTTTACTTGGAATATCCTAAGGATGTTTTCCTATACTTCCAACCTATCAGTAATTAAGTTCTTTCACATTTCGTTTATTTGTAAACAGTGATTTTATTCAAATGCATATGCTCATTTAATAAACCATTGGACGTTCTCAAATAAAACATAGGTGTAAAAAAAAGGAAAAGGAAAATAATTTTCTGCACTTTGAAGTATCTTTGTATTAACTTTGTGTAAGTATTTTGTACAAGGGAGACAGACATCTTAGTAAGAGAATGTTGTCATAAAAATTTGAGAAAAATTTATACAAAGAAAGATGGCTATGTGTAAAATTCCATGGGGTTCCCATTCTGCTATAGCCTTCGTAACTCTGGATATCTTGTCCATTCGCTGCTTCGTCCGAAGATGACTGGATTGATCAGAAGCCAGAAGCTTGTTTGGTGAAGAGATTGTCCTTAAAGGGATCCAACGAGACATAGTCATACGCTTTAATTCCCTAACTTTTTCCTGGACCGCCCTTTCGGGTTTTCAATCCAACAGGAAACCTTTTTTTTCCCAAGTTGCCTTTTCGGGTTTTCAACTTGCCGGGTGTACAGATTTTTTTAATTTATCCCTAATTTTTGCCTGAACTGCCCTTTCGGGTTTTCGATTCACCGGGATGCCCATTTTTGCCCAAGTCGCCCTTTCGGGTTTTCAACTTGTCGGGTCGTTTATGCGTAGTATCTTTTGACTATGTCGGCGTTCGCAGGGTGCGGCAGGTCGTCGCCGTCCATGGTGGTCAGGATCATTGCCCCACCAGAAAAGATGTTTTTGATCACAAATGGTCCTTCGTAGGTAGGAGTCCATTTTCCCCTGGGATCACTTTGCGGCAAGATGATCCGCTTGATCACAAGATCCCCAACTTGATATACCTGGCGTCTGACTTTCTTGTTGAAGGCCTTGATCATACGTTTCTGATACGCCTGACCATGGCAAACAACAGTAAGTCTCTTTTCGTCAATAAAGTTAAGTTGATCAAGCCGGGTCTGAATCCAATCGTCTTCACTCAAACCAGCATCTTTCATGATTCTCAAGGAGGGAATCTGAACCTCGACAGGTAAAACAGCTTCTGTGACACCCCAAATTTATTCAAGTGTTAAATAATTAGGAATTTAATTATTAAATTAATTAAAGGCTTAATTAATAATATTTTGGATTAAATGGATGAATTAATTATGAAATTAAAAAGGAAGACCGGGGGGTGTAAGGTTGAATTAGAGGTGTATGAAGTAAAAAGCTCTATTAAATAATAACTAATTTATTACTATTATTTGGAAAATAATAAAAGGAATATAAAAAAGAAGGATAAAAAGGAAAAGAAAAAGAAGGTTATTTGGAAAGAAGTCATTGTACGTGAAATTGGAGAAGAGAAGAGAAGAGAGGAAAAAGCCAAACGCCGTGAATTCGAAGGATCATCGCGAGGTAAGGGGTGATTCCGATTAATTACTATGCCTTATAGATTTTGGGATCAATATAATTGATTAAGCATGTTAGGAATCTCAATTTAGGATTTCTAGGTTTGTAGAATTTGTCCCTAATGTTGTCAAATTGTGTGGAATTGAACCAATTGCATGATATAGGATTGTTAGGAATGGTTGAATTGTGTTATTTGACATTATGTTGATGTTACTTGGGTAATTCTGGTGTTAATTGATGTGGTCATTCGTAATGGAATGTTGGAATTGAATAATGAACAACCTGCTGTCAATAGAATTGGAGTTTCTGCTATAGGTGGTCGCAGGAACCGGTTCTCAGTGGGGAGGAACTGGGTTCCACTGTGTGAATGTACAGAAACTGGCAAAAACGCACGTAGGAACCGGTTCTTGTATAGGTAGGAACCGGGTTCCCATACATTTTCCAGAAGGGTGATTTTTGAGCTTCGCAGGAACCGGTTCCTGCATATGTAGGAACCGGGTTCTGCTGTAACTTTTTGAAAAATATTAAACTTTAAAAATCCGTAACTTTCAAACCGTAATTCCATTTTAGTCGCCGTTTTGGAAGTTGTTTCTTAAATTAAATACTCTATTTTATAAAATGAAGAAAATAACTGTAACTTGATTTTATTTTTAAAATGTGTTGACTTTCCGATTATGCAATTTGTTATTATGTGCATATTTGGTTTATATGCAATGGTGTATCCATGATAATTGATTGTATCAGGTCTTGGTGGATGAAGTGCATGTTTATGCTGTTTGATGTGTGTATGATAAATAATGATATCATGTTTTTTTGGTGTTGGTTCAGTTATGATAAATTGATGTATTTCATAGACTGATTTGATGTTGCATGCTGGTGATGTGCGTGCATATGCATTGTTTTGGTGAAGTTAATTCCCATTGTGTGGAATTTGACTTGTATTGCCGTTAACCGATACCCGGGTGATGATGGGTGGTTAGGCTGGATTCGTGTCTGGGTGTTTATGGACGAATCGATGGTTGCTGTATCCGGTTGATGATGGATCAGTGTTGTTGTATCCGGTTGATGATGGACCAGTGTTGGGTGACTTGGTCATGTGTTGGTACCACATGCATTGTGTCTGCATTTGTGTTTGCATGGAATTGTAACATGTTAGGATGTCTTGCAGTGTTACAATTCTTTGGTTGATTATTGATTTATGCATAATGACTTGTATGATTGGAACTGTGTGTTGAATCTGAATTTATGCTAAAATGGGTGAAATAATATGCTTGTGATATAATGTTGATTGAGAAACTTATAATGCATGTTAATTATGAGAAATCTCACCCTTACTTTAACAATTTCAGATTAAAGTTAGCAGCTCAGGAGTTGGTGAGGATGGCTTTAGAGCTATGTTACTTTAAGTCCGCGTGTCAGCGTCGTGCTCTGATAGGTTGTAACATTGGGGGAAACGTTTGAATGATGAGTTTTATTTTATACTCTATTGTTTAAATTATGTTGGGAATACTTATGAAGTGAAGTTATTCCGGTTTTGAGACATTTCCGCTGTGTAGAACATGATATTGATTTGAATATTTATCTTAATAATTCCTTCAGTAAAGCACGATAACTGTAGATTTGAGGTTTTTTATATTTATCTTGGATTGTGACATCCCTGTTTTCCATGTTACTCTGATTTAATTAATATATTCGCGGGTTATTTAGAAGGGGTGTTACAATAGTTGTATCAGAGCATAGTCGGTCTTGTCTTGTGTCGTTATCCCTTTTGTATGCGACTAGTGTAAGATGACACTGTCGATACTTGTGTGCTGATGAGGTTGTTTTGTAATGTTACAAAATAATGGCCGGAAGAGGTAACGGAAGAAACGACGATGCTCTTGCTGAAGCATTGGGAATGTTAGCTGGAGTACTCGGAGGGAACCAGCAGGAAGCTGTGATTGGTGCTGACCGACAATTAGGGAATTTTCAGAGGAATAATCCTTCGTTGTTCAAGGGTGCACATGATCCCGGAGGTGCTCAGAAGTGGTTGAAGGAGATCGAGAGGATCTTCAGAGTAATTGACTGTGCTGAAGAGCTGAAGGTGAGATACGGAACTCACATGTTAGCAGAGGAAGCTGATGGCTGGTGGGTTGCTACCAGAACTGAAATGGAAGAAGATGGTATTACGTTGACTTGGGCTGTGTTTAGGAGGGCTTTTCTGAGGAGGTACTTTCCTGAGGACATCAGAGGCAAGAAGGAGATTGAGTTTCTGGAACTCAAGCAGGGTAACAAGACTGTCAGTGAGTATGCTTCGAAGTTTACTGAGTTAGCGAAGTATTATGCTCATTATACTAACGATGCAGATGGAGAATTTTCCAAATGTATCAAGTTTGAGAATGGTCTTCGTGATGATATTAAGCAGGGTATTCGGTATCAGCGTATCCGAAGATTTCCTGATCTGGTTGACTGTAGTAGGATTTTAGAGGAGGATCTTGCTAGCACTAAGTCGAATGCTCGAGGGTATGTTGATAGGAAGGGTAAGCAACAGATGGATCGTGGTAAGCCTTATGATAGAAGTAATCAGAGACCCGGTGGTTGGAAGAAGTTTGGTGGAGGAGATTCTAGTTCTTCCATTAAGTGCTACAAGTGTGGTGAGACAGGACATCGTATGGTGGATTGCAAAAGTAATGATAAGAAGTGTTTCAAGTGTGGGAAACTCGGCCATGTGGCCAATGATTTCAGAGTAAGAGTGGTGACTTGTTACGACTGTGGTGAAGAAGGTCATTCTCGTCCTCAGTGTACAAAACCCAAGAAGGAGCAAGCTGGTGGTAAAGTGTTTGCATTGTCTGGGTCAGAGACTAAGCCAGATGATCGACTGATTAAAGGTACATGTTTTATTAATGACATACCTTTGATTGCGATTAGTGATACTGGAGCTACGCATTCTTTTATTGCTTTGGATTGTGCTAAAAGATTGAATTTGGAAATTTCTAATATGGATGGAAGTATGGTTATTGATACTCATGCGTCGGGTTCAGTGACTACTTCGTATGTTTGTAGGAATTGTCCTATTGTGATTTTTGGTAGGGGTTTCGGTATGGATTTAGTGTGCCTACCGTTAGAACAACTTGATATCATCCTTGGAATGAACTGGTTGGAATTCAACCAGGTTCATATCAACTGTTTTGCGAAGACGATTATTTTTCCTGAAGAGGTTGGTGTCGAAGATGTGACTATGTCGGTTAAACAGATGAACCTAGCTGTGAAAGATGGTGCTGTGGTATTTATGTTGTATTCTGCAATAGAAGCGAAGGAAAAAGCAAAGAGTGATGGATTGCCAGTGGTGAATGAATTTCCAGAGGTGTTTCCGGAAGACGTTAGTGAATTGCCACCTGAGAGGGAGGTAGAATTTACTATAGATTTGATTCCTGGAACTAGTCCGGTGTCGATGGCGCCTTACCGTATGTCGGCATCTGAATTAGCGGAGTTAAAGAAACAGTTGGAGGAGTTACTTGAGAAGAAGTTTATTCGTCCGAGTGTTTCGCCGTGGGGTGCTCCGGTGTTGTTGGTTAAGAAGAAAGAAGGTTCAATGAGATTATGTGTTTGTTTTGAAGTTGCGGAGGCATTATTTGAAGGGGTGAAAAACACAAGAAGGGGGGGTTGAATTGTAAAACTGAAATCTTAAAGCAATTGACAAGATATTTTTATCCTGGTTCGTTTGATCTCAAACTACTCCAGTCCACCCGTCAAGGTGATTTCGCCTCTCTCCAACGAGGTCTTAATTCACTATATTCAACTGAATATTACAGACTGCTTTAACAACTGCTAAAGCCTTCTTGATTCAAACCACAATCTGGTTTGTCAAGGCAACGCTTTCTTACAAAGGTATAAAACAATGTGTGTGAATGTTTTCTACAAAACTTTATCACAACTGTGATGTATACACAAATTAAGCTTAGAAACTAAATTGCTAAACAGAAATAGAATATCAGAGTTTGGTTTAGCAAAACTGGTAGAGTGAAGATTATGGTTCAGCTTTGTGCGTGTAGAGATTTGGAGAGCATTAGCCATTATAATCTTCGAAGCCTTGTTTATATAGAACTTGAGAAGATGAACGTTGAATGCAATATTCTTGATTCAATGCTAATAACAAGCTTTCCTTTTTGAGCAGATCTTGTCTGGAATGAAGCCATTGGAATTAATTAGCGTTCAATGCACAGTACCGTTGCTTCTTCAATGCACGTTCTGGCTTGGCTCATTCTGATTCTGCTTCGCTGCTGATGAACTATTGTGTTTCTGTATCAGAGTGTTTACGCGCAGTTCTGTTCATCAAGCTTCAGCATGTACGTGAGTTGATCATCTGATCTTGACATTCTGATTCAGCAACTTCTGATGCTGGTGTATGAAATCAAATTCTGATGCTGAATAAGTGATCTTGCTTATTTCAATCAGCGTATCTGCAAGTCAGAACATAGTAATTTTAGGCAGCATATAGTTCAAACATGAAACATACAAATACTCTATCTTTTCACTTTGTTATCATCAAAACTCAAATATAGGGTAGTAGATTCAAACATTGTTCTAACAATCTCCCCCTTTTTGATGATGACAAAAACTAGATATTTTAAATAAAAAAAAACGTGAAAAGGTATCTGGGAAATGTTTCAGAGTTAAGAAGTAAGGAGAAATCAGAGTTAGGAGATACTCCCCCTGAATTGATTACTTCCCTTTGATGATACGTGTACTTCAGGATCAGATCTTTTTCTTTTGTTGAACATCAGATTATCAGAGTCTTGACTTATCAGAGAGCAGAGCTTCAGAGCTTTTCTTGTTAGAGCTTTGCTTTGGATCAGAGTGTTAAGACGATCAGAACTTCATATTTGATCAGAGCAACATTGATCAGAGCTTCTACATTTTGATCAGAGCTTCTAGTCTTCATAGTGTTCAGGAGCTTCCTTGTGCCTGTAGACTTAAAACAAAACAGAAAGACATTTCAAGTAGTAGAGTTAGAATGTTTGAGAATTTCTGTCTAGTTAGCCGTTATTGATTTTAAATATCATTCTTGTTCTCCCCCTTTTTGTCAGCAATCAAAAAGTGTTGGTGATGTGCTAAAACAATTTGATCAGAAAAACTAATTATATTAAGATAGTTCAAAATCAGAGCAAGAGAATATTACAAAAACTTAATCAAAACAGTACATCAGAAAATGAAGAAAACATAAAAAAGTTATGCATGAAAAAGATTTAAGGTTGAGGGGGCATGCGTGAGAACAGGCTCTCCAGCATTGCTTGAATCTTTTCAGAAGTTTCATTCTGCTTCTGAACCATGTTGACCACAGTGTCAATTTTGCTGTCCTGCACATCCATTCGTGCTTTCATCTTCTGATCATTCTCTTCCATCCGCTGCTGTAGACGCAAGTCATTCAGCCTTAATTCTTCCAGAGCCTGCCTGTCCAAGGCAGCTTGAGAAGTATCAGAAGGAGGAAGCTTCTCAGAACTTTCAGTGACATCTTCTGCTGGATTTTCTTCAGCCTGAATGGTCTTGTCTTCTTCTGATGGTTGCACCTTTGCAGCTTGCTCTTTCTCAGACCAAGATTCACTGTCCAGAGGGAGCACAACTTCTTGAGGCAGCTGACTTTCAACTTCCTTCAGCAGCTTGCTGAAGTTCTGTTGAGCCTGCTCATAGTTGACATCCTGCAACTTGAGGGCTTCAGCACGTACCCATAGTCTGAACTGTGACCAGAGCTGATCAGAAGCAGCTGGGTCAATCATCCCAGGACAGACTTGCTTCAAAGAAGCAATCCATTGCAGCATACCTGTTTCAAAATTCAAAATACCAGAGCCAACATCTGGTTGCTTTGGTTTGGGGATGGCAATTTTGTGTCTTAGATCAGCAAGACGTTCAAGACTTGTTAAGTCAATGAAAGTCCTGCTGGGGTTTTCAGCGGTTTTCTGAGAAGTTGTTTGTTTTGGAGGAGGGGTATCAGAATCAGATATTTCGATTGGAGTGGTAGGAGTTTTTGGAGGTGTTGATTCTAATGAGGATGGCAACTGGGGCCTGAAAACAGTGGTTCCACATGGCAACTGGATTGCCAACGGTGATGGTTGAGGTGAGTGAGGGTCAGAATGATGAGGAGAAGGGGTTTCATAGTGGTGAAACTTTGTTTGTGGTGAAGGTGGATTATTTTCTGGTTGAGTAGGTGGAGGTGGAATCTCTGATTGCTCAGGGATCAGAGGTTCTTCTGTGAGAGGTTGTTGTTGTATTTCTGGTTCAGGTTGTGGTTGTATTTCTGGTTGTGGAGGAGGAATATTTGGTGGTTCAGAATGTGGTTGAGCAGAAGCATGTTCACGCTCAATATCAGCTAGCACTCGATCAAGTGCTGGTGTTGTTGAGACTGTTGGTTGTTTGGGGATTTTGGTTCTGGGTCTTCTGAGTAGTAATGCCTCAGAAGGGTCTTCTGGTATGGTTTCATCAATGGCAGGGATTGGAATGGATATTCTGTGGGAGGTTTGAGAAGGGGCAGCAGATGTTGGAATAGTAGATGAAATTAAAACAGGGGCAGCAGATGAAATACCTCTTTTCTTTGGAGTCTGATGAGATGATCCTTCTGCTGGCGCTTTCCTCTTCTTTGTCTTCTTCTGAGTCACTTCTGGTTGGGTTTGACTCAGATCTTTGATCTTCAGCTTTGAACCTGTATCTTCTGCCTTGTACGCATCAGGGTACCTGAGAAACATCTCTGGTTTGGATTCCATTTCAGAAAATATTGGAAAATCACTCAGAGGCACTCTTCTGCTGGAGATGTCAGCAGTTGAAGTAGCTCTGGGTTCCTTCTTAATATTTTCTATCAGCTTCATCTTTTTCAGGTTCTTAGCATTCAGCGGTTTTCCAACAGTTGGTTCAATAGTGCTCAGCACTTGAGCTTCGCTCAGATACTCTATCAGCCTATTCTCTGTCAGAATATCTGATATGAGCCTTCCAAACGGTATCCAGTCCCTTTTTGTCCTTTCTTCTTCTCTTGTTTCTTTGACACTGGTCTTGAGATGGTTGAACAGGAAGTGTGCCAGATTGATCTTTACCCTCTGATCAATAAAGTAGATCAGAAACTGCTGATCCACGTTTATATAATCAGGAAAACTTGTTGGTTTCCTGTGGTTGAAGCATCCAAGAACAATCTTAGCCCATACTCTGCAGTGATCCTTCAGATCCTTAATTTTGCTGCTGGGCATTCCAAGAGTAAAAATTCTGTTGGCTACCACACCTATATCAGGGCATCTTTTAGCCATGTCCACACAACGGACTCCACCACCACTTTGACCGATTAGCCTAGCAATGAGATCTTCAGAAATTACAATCTTCTTTCCCATAACAGAAGAGATGACTAGATGTTTAGAAATCTTGGCGTGAATCCAAAATTCCTTGACAAGCACTGGGAATGTTGGTCCAACCAACCTATCGAAATACCTCTCCCACTTTTGAGCCCTAATTTCTTCAGTTAGGTCAAATCCATTTTCCTTCAAACTTTCAAAGTCGATGATTAACTCAGAGAGAACTTCAAGGTTCTTTACCGGTGTGAGAAGAGTTCTGAGGGGCACCTGATATTGTTCAGAGGTTTCTTTCTTCTGATTGCCTGCAGAAATGCTGGAGGATGCCATTGTTCACACTAAAAAGCTTTGAGAATGATTTGAGAGAAAAAGGTTTGTAGGAGATAAACTCAGAAATATGCAGAAAATGCTTGAGTGATTATGAGAAAGCGTAAAGAATAAGAGTGAAGGATTAATGTGCTTAAATAGAGTTTTTCAAAATTATTTTGAAAAATTAAACGTTTTTAAGAGAGAGAAAAAAAATAATGATTGCCATTTAACAGGCGTGATTACTTTTCATTAAATGCTTGCTTATTCTGGGGGATTTGAGAAAGATACTTAAAAACGGTTACCAGACATGTGTCTCAATGCATCCAATCAGCGCTTTGCCTTCTCAGAAGCGTGCACGCGTTCTGCTTCAGAGATTTGCTGATGATTGGATGACACTTGTTTGATGTAGTGATCAGCACGTCTGTCTTTGAGATTAGACTCTCAGATCTTTAGACTTGCATCTGATACAATCTGCATGTTCTATCTTTCTGAAAGGAGATTGATCAGAAGTTCACAGTAAAATAATTACATTCTGAAGATAAATATATGGAATTAAAACATTTTCATTCTGGGCATACTTTCATGCTGAGATGTTTCAGAATGAAATTGAACCTATCTTCTGAAAGGGGTTTAGTAAAGATATCAGCCCATTGATGGTCTGTATCTATAAATTTTAAGTTTAAAATACCTTTCTGAATATAGTCCCTAATGAAATGATGCTTTATTTCTATATGCTTAGCTCTAGAATGTAAAATAGGATTCTTACTTAAGCAAATAGCAGAAGTATTATCACAAAGAATAGGAATGTTACTCTCAAAAATCTGGAAGTCTTCAAGCTGACTTTTCATCCAGAGCATTTGTGTGCTACATCCTGCTGCTGCTATGTACTCAGCTTCTGCTGTTGACAGAGCAATTGTTGACTGCCTTTTGCTGGACCACGAGATCAGATTTTCTCCCAGAAACTGGCAGCTTCCAGAAGTACTTTTACGTTCCACTCTGTCTCCAGCAAAATCAGCATCACAGTAGCCTACTAAGCTGTAATCACTAGATTTTCTATAAAACAAACCCAGATTAGTAGTACCTTTCAGATACTTGAAAATTCGCTTAACAGCTGTTAAGTGAGATTCTCTAGGATCTGATTGGAATCTAGCACAGATACAAATGCTGAATAATATGTCAGGTCTTGAAGCTGTCAGATAAAGGAGAGAACCAATCATACCTCTGTAGACTTTCTGTTCTACACTTTTGCTTACCTCTTCTCTTTCCAGAATGCAAGTAGGATGCATTGGAATCTTTGATGGCTTACATTCTGAGAGGTCAAATTTCTTCAGAAGATCTCTGATGTATTTTCTCTGATGAATGTAAGTTCCTTCTGGAGTTTGATTGATCTGAATTCCTAGAAAGAATTTCAGTTCCCCCATGAGGCTCATCTCAAATTCTGCCTGCATACACTTAGCAAATTTTCTTCCAAGAGAAGGATTAGTAGAACCAAAAATGATATCATCAACATAAATTTGACAGACTAAAATGTCACTCTTAACTGTTTTACAGAATAGAGTAGTGTCCACTTTCCCTCTGGTGAATTCATTTTCAAGCAGAAAGTTACTTAGCCTTTCATACCAAGCTCTGGGAGCTTGTTTCAGACCATACAGTGACTTCTTTAGTTTGAAAACATGTTTTGGATGTTTTGTATTTTCAAAACCTGGGGGTTGGTGAACATAAACTTCTTCTTCTATATAACCATTTAAGAATGCACTTTTGACATCCATCTGATACAGAGTGATGCCTCTATTAACAGCAAATGAAATTAAAAGTCTGATAGATTCTAACCTGGCGACTGGGGCAAAGGTTTCTGTATAGTCTATCCCCTCTTGCTGACTATAACCTTGTGCAACCAGTCGTGCCTTGTTTCTGATGACTTCACCTTGTTCATTAAGCTTGTTTCTGAACACCCATCTTGTTCCAATGACGTTGAATCCTTTTGGTCTGGGAACGAGATCCCATACGTCGTTTCTGGTGAATTGATTCAGCTCTTCTTGCATTGCCAGAATCCAGTCATTATCCAGAAGTGCTTCATCAATAGAAGAAGGTTCAATCAGAGACACAAGTCCCATAAGAGTTTCTTCAGAGTTTCTGAAGCTTGCTCTTGTTCTGATTGGATCTTCCTTTCTTCCTAGGATAGTCTCCTCTGGGTGATCCAAACTGCTTCTGGGTAATCTCTTCTGAGGTTGATCAACAGCAGTTGTAGGATTTCTAGCATTGCTCCTTTCAGACGTTGAAGGAATGTCTGTGTTGAGAGCTTCTGATGACTTGTCTTCAGAACCTGCAAATTCAATTTCTATACCTGCAAAAGTTTCATTCTGCTTTGACTTTTCAGAGTCAAGCTTGTCATCAAAACGAACACTGATTGATTCTTCCACAATCTGTGTTTCTGTATTGTATACTCTGTACCCTCTTGAGCGTTCAGAGTATCCTAACATAATACACTTCTGTGCCTTAGAATCAAACTTGTTCAAATAATTCTTTGTATTTAACATAAAGCAAGTACATCCAAATGGATGAAAATATGAAATGTTGGGCTTTCTGTTCTTCCACAATTCATATGGAGTCTTTTCCAGAATAGGTCTTATTGAGATTCTATTCTGAATGTAGCACGCTGTGTTTATTGCCTCTGCCCAGAAAGTCTTAGCAACGTTTGTCTCATTGATCATGGTTCTGGCCATTTCTTGCAATGTTCTGTTCTTTCGTTCTACAACTCCATTTTGTTGGGGAGTTCTAGGACAAGAGAAATCATGCAGAATGCCTTTGTCATTAAAGAATGACTCAAAATCTTTATTTTCAAATTCTCCACCATGATCACTTCTGACTTTAACGATTCTAAGATCTTTTTCATTCTGAACTTGGTTACAGAAGGTAACAAACACAGAGTGTGACTCGTCCTTGTGTCTTAAGAACTTTACCCATGTCCATCTGCTATAGTCATCTACGATTACTAACCCATACTTCTTACCACTGACTGAAGCAGTTTTAACTGGTCCAAATAAGTCAATGTGCAGAAGTTCTAATGGCTTAGAGGTAGAAACAACATTTTTGGATTTAAAAGAAGGTTTTGCAAATTTGCCTTTCTGACATGCTTCACACAGAGCATCTGAATTAAACTTCAGATTAGGAAGTCCTCTGACCAGATTAAGTTTGTTAATCTGAGATATTCTTCTCATACTAACATGCCCCAATCTTCTGTGCCAGATCCACTGCTCGTTGTTAACAGACAGAAGACATTTTACGTTCTGACTTTTTAGTTCAGAAAGTTTGATTTTGTAAATGTTGTTTTTCCTCTTTCCATTAAACAGGATAGTCCCATATTTCTGACTAACAACTTTACATGATTTTTGATTAAAGATTATATCATAACCGTTATCACTTAATTGACTTATGGATAACAGATTATGCATCAATCCATCAACTAGCAGAACATTATTAATAGAGGGAAGATTTCCGTTACCTACAGTTCCAGAGCCAATTATCTTTCCCCTCTGATTGCCTCCAAAGCCAACGTGGCCTCCAGGCTTAAGTTCCAGGCTTTGGAACATATGCCTTCTTCCCGTCATGTGTCGTGAGCAGCCAGAGTCCAGGTACCATGACTGGTGTTTCTGACTTGCTGCTAAAGATATCTGCAACATGTATTATTTTATCCTTAGGTACCCAGATTTTCTTGGGTCCTGACTTGTTAGTTTTACCAAAACTCTGGTTGAATTTTGGTTTCACAGAGTGCTTACTGCTAGTATATTTGATGTCATGTGTGTGACCATACACAAAGTGTGAATTTAAAGGAGTGTGTTTAATGGTTAAATCCATGACATTCTTTGGTGTAGGAACCTTACCTAGGTATCCTATTCCTTTCCTGCCGTTTCTGCTAACTCCATAGATCATTGAAGCCATTCTGCTTCTATCTATGCTTTTAGCAAGGAACTTCTGGAAACTGTGATCATACTCCTTGATGATCTCATCAGCGTTGCTGGGAGTTTCAGAAATTGGTTCCTTCTGAGAGTTTTGTAAAGAGTTTTCTAATTTTGAAATTTTATCTCTCAGCTCTGAGTTTTCCAATTTGAGACTCACAGACTTATTAGAGTCAGATTCAAGATTCCTTTTCAGGTCTCTGAATTTAGCTCTAATCTGCTGATAACGTTCCAGAATTTCATTGAGGCTTTCAGCAAGTTCAGCCTTTGTAAAATTAACAGCGAAGTTAGGGAATACCTCTTCTGTGTCTGATTCTGAGTCTGATTCAGAAGCTTCACTATCATCTGGAATGTTAGCCATGAGCGCTATGTTTGCCCTTTCATCATCTGATTCTGAGTCAGCTTCAGACGAGTCAGAGTCATCCCATGTGGCCATGAGACTTTTCTTCTTCTCTCTTCCAAACTTCTTTTTGGGCTTTTCCCTCTGAAGCTTTGGGCAGTCACTCTTGTAGTGTCCTTGCTCATTGCACTCGTAGCAGATGATGTCTTTTGTGTTTGGCTTCTTGCTACTGGAGGAGCCTTCAGATCTTCTGTATCCAGAGGAAGAATCTGTCCTTCTGTATCTGGAAGAAGACTCGTTCTGATCAGATCTTCTGGGATTCCTGAACTTCCTTTGTCTTTGCTTCCACAGTTGATTTACTCTTCTGGAGAGAAGGGAAAGTTCGTCTTCTTCTGATGAGGATCCATCAGATGTTTCTTCAACTGCCTGCAAAACTTTAGACTCAGATTTTCTGTTAGATTTTAATGCTAAAGGCTTACCTTGCTTCTGAGGCTCATCAGCTTCTAGCTCTATCTCATGACTTCTGAGGGAGCTTATAAGTTCCTCCAGAGTGATTTTGTTGAGATCCTTCGCTAGCTTCAGAGCAGTAACCATAGGCCTCCACTGCTTGGGTAAACTTCTGATTATCTTCTTGACATGGTCAGCAGTAGAGTATCCTTTGTCCAGAACTTTGAGACCAGCTACCAGAATCTGGAATCTAGAGAACATAGTTTCAATGGATTCAGATTCTTCCATTTTGAACGCCTCATACTTCTGAATAAGCGCCAGAGCTTTTGTTTCTTTGACTTGAACGTTGCCCTCATGCGTCATTCTGAGAGAATCAAAGATGTTCTTAGCTGTGTCTCTGTTGGAGATCTTTTCATACTCAGTATAGGAGATGGCACTGAGGAGGATGGTTCTGGCCTTATGGTGATTCTTGAAATCACGCTTTTGTTGATCAGACATTGATTTTCTATCAATCTTCTGACCAGTTGCATTCACAGGGTGCGTGTATCCATCTGTCACCATATCCCACAGATCAGCATCATGTGCTAGAAAGAAGCTTTCAATTCTGTCTTTCCAGTAATCAAAGTTTTCTCCATCAAAGACTGGAGGTTTGCCGCTGAATCTGTCTCTGTCCTCATTGTTGTCATTGCTGAAATGAGAGTTGTTTCCTGCCATTGTGTTTTTCTGACGCTGGATCTTGTACTGACACGGTTAAGTGTTTTAGCTCAGAACCAGGCGCTCTGATGCCAATTGAAGGGGTGAAAAACACAAGAAGGGGGGGGGGGGGGGGGGGGGTTGAATTGTAAAACTGAAATCTTAAAGCAATTGACAAGATATTTTTATCCTGGTTCGTTTGATCTCAAACTACTCCAGTCCACCCGTCAAGGTGATTTCGCCTCTCTCCAACGAGGTCTTAATTCACTATATTCAACTGAATATTACAGACTGCTTTAACAACTGCTAAAGCCTTCTTGATTCAAACCACAATCCGGTTTGTCAAGGCAACGCTTTCTTACAAAGGTATAAAACAATGTGTGTGAATGTTTTCTACAAAACTTTATCACAACTGTGATGTATACACAAATTAAGCTTAGAAACTAAATTGCTAAACAGAAATAGAATATCAGAGTTTGGTTTAGCAAAACTGGTAGAGTGAAGATTATGGTTCAGCTTTGTGCGTGTAGAGATTTGGAGAGCATTAGCCATTATAATCTTCGAAGCCTTGTTTATATAGCACTTGAGAAGATGAACGTTGAATGCAATATTCTTGATTCAATGCTAATAACAAGCTTTCCTTTTTGAGCAGATCTTGTCTGGAATGAAGCCGTTGGAATTAATTAGCGTTCAATGCACAGTACCGTTGCTTCTTCAATGCACGTTCTGGCTTGGCTCATTCTGATTCTGCTTCGCTGCTGATGAACTATTGTGTTTCTGTATCAGAGTGTTTACGCGCAGTTCTGTTCATCAAGCTTCAGCATGTACGTGAGTTGATCATCTGATCTTGACATTCTGATTCAGCAACTTCTGATGCTGGTGTATGAAATCAAATTCTGATGCTGAATAAGTGATCTTGCTTATTTCAATCAGCGTATCTGCAAGTCAGAACATAGTAATTTTAGGCAGCATATAGTTCAAACATGAAACATACAAATACTCTATCTTTTCACTTTGTTATCATCAAAACTCAAATATAGGGTAGTAGATTCAAACATTGTTCTAACAATCTCCCCCTTTTTGATGATGACAAAAACTAGATATTTTAAATAAAAAAAACGTGAAAAGGTATCTGGGAAATGTTTCAGAGTTAAGAAGTAAGGAGAAATCAGAGTTAGGAGATACTCCCCCTGAATTGATTACTTCCCTTTGATGATACGTGTACTTCAGGATCAGATCTTTTTCTTTTGTTGAACATCAGATTATCAGAGTCTTGACTTATCAGAGAGCAGAGCTTCAGAGCTTTTCTTGTCAGAGCTTTGCTTTGGATCAGAGTGTTAAGACGATCAGAACTTCATATTTGATCAGAGCAACATTGATCAGAGCTTCTACATTTTGATCAGAGCTTCTAGTCTTCATAGTGTTCAGGAGCTTCCTTGTGCCTGTAGACTTAAAACAAAACAGAAAGACATTTCAAGTAGTAGAGTTAGAATGTTTGAGAATTTCTGTCTAGTTAGCCGTTATTGATTTTAAATATCATTCTTGTTCTCCCCCTTTTTGTCAGCAATCAAAAAGTGTTGGTGATGTGCTAAAACAATTTGATCAGAAAAACTAATTATATTAAGATAGTTCAAAATCAGAGCAAGAGAATATTACAAAAATTTAATCAAAACAGTACATCAGAAAATGAAGAAAACATAAAAAAGTTATGCATGAAAAAGATTTAAGGTTGAGGGGGCATGCGTGAGAACAGGCTCTCCAGCATTGCTTGAATCTTTTCAGAAGTTTCATTCTGCTTCTGAACCATGTTGACCACAGTGTCAATTTTGCTGTCCTGCACATCCATTCGTGCTTTCATCTTCTGATCATTCTCTTCCATCCGCTGCTGTAGACGCAAGTCATTCAGCCTTAATTCTTCCAGAGCCTGCCTGTCCAAGGCAGCTTGAGAAGTATCAGAAGGAGGAAGCTTCTCAGAACTTTCAGTGACATCTTCTGCTGGATTTTCTTCAGCCTGAATGGTCTTGTCTTCTTCTGATGGTTGCACCTTTGCAGCTTGCTCTTTCTCAGACCAAGATTCACTGTCCAGAGGGAGCACAACTTCTTGAGGCAGCTGACTTTCAACTTCCTTCAGCAGCTTGCTGAAGTTCTGTTGAGCCTGCTCATAGTTGACATCCTGCAACTTGAGGGCTTCAGCATGTACCCATAGTCTGAACTGTGACCAGAGCTGATCAGAAGCAGCTGGGTCAATCATCCCAGGACAGACTTGCTTCAAAGAAGCAATCCATTGCAGCATACCTATTTCAAAATTCAAAATACCAGAGCCAACATCTGGTTGCTTTGGTTTGGGGATGGCAATTTTGTGTCTTAGATCAGCAAGACGTTCAAGACTTGTTAAGTCAATGAAAGTCCTGCTGGGGTTTTCAGCGGTTTTCTGAGAAGTTGTTTGTTTTGGAGGAGGGGTATCAGAATCAGATATTTCGATTGGAGTGGTAGGAGTTTTTGGAGGTGTTGATTCTAATGAGGATGGCAACTGGGGCCTGAAAACAGTGGTTCCACATGGCAACTGGATTGCCAACGGTGATGGTTGAGGTGAGTGAGGGTCAGAATGATGAGGAGAAGGGGTTTCATAGTGGTGAAACTTTGTTTGTGGTGAAGGTGGATTATTTTCTGGTTGAGTAGGTGGAGGTGGAATCTCTGATTGCTCAGGGATCAGAGGTTCTTCTGTGAGAGGTTGTTGTTGTATTTCTGGTTCAGGTTGTGGTTGTATTTCTGGTTGTGGTAACAATGTCAGGACATGTTCTTTGTAAGGGATGGGGTTAGGGTGTTTAGTATCCCACTCTCCTTTGATTTGACAGTCAATAGCAGCCTTGAGACCAAAGATACAAGCTTCATACTCGGACATGTTGTTGGTGCAGCTGAAGCAGAGTCTAGCAGTGAAAGGTGTATGGCAACCTTGTGGAAAGATAAGTACCGCACCGATTCCATTTCCAAGTGCGTTGGAGGCACCATCAAAGTACAGAGTCGATCGAGATCCTTGTTCAGGTTCGTCATACGGTCTATTCTCTTCAATGTTGCTTAAAGTCATGATATCCTCGTCGGGGAAGTCCAACCTCATAGATTGGTAATCTTCGACAGCTTGATGGGCCAGATGATCGGCTAGTACACTCCCCTTTATAGCTTTTTGGGTCGTGTACTGTATATCGTATTCGGTGAGGATCATCTACCATCTAGCGATTCTTCTGGATAGAGCAGGCTTCTCGAAGATGTACTTGATCGGATCCATCTTAGAGATCAGTAAAGTGGTATGTGTCAACATATACTGCCTTAGCCGGCGAGCAGCCCATACCAAAGTGCAACAAGTTTTCTCGAGCAGTGAGTAGCGGGTCTCACAATCGGTAAACTTTTTGCTAAGGTAATAAATGGCATTCTCTTTTCGGCCAGACTCGTTATGTTGGCCCAGTACACACCCTATTGAATTCTCCAGGACAGTCAGATACATGATTAACGGCCTTCCTTCGACGGGTGGCATCAAGATAGGAGGTTCCAGCAAATACTCCTTGATTTTATCGAAAGCAACTTGACAGTCATCATTCCATTTAACCACCTGATCTTTCTTCAACAGCTTGAAGATTGGTTCACAGGTAGATGTTAGGTGAGAGATGAACCTTGCGATGTAGTTTAGGCGTCCCAAGAAACCTCTGACCTCCTTCTCAGTGCGAGGGGCAAGCATTTCTTGTATAGCTTTGACTTTGGCAGGATCAACCTCGATGCCTTTGTTACTGACGATGAATCCCAAAAGTTTACCGGACCTGACTCCGAAAGTGCACTTGTTAGGGTTCAGTCTGAGCTTGTATTCCTTCAACCTGACAAACAGCTTTTGCAGATGGTCGAGGTGTTCTTCTTCCGTTTGTGAACGGGCTATCATGTCGTCTACGTAGACCTCTATCTCATGATGTATCATGTCATGAAACAAGGCCACCATGGCGCGTTGATAGGTTGCCCCGACATTCTTCAGTCTGAATGGCATCACTTTATAGCAGAAGGTACCCCACTGCGTAACAAAAGTAGTCTTCTCCATGTCTTCGGGGGCCATTTTGATCTGGTTGTACCCCGAAAATCCATCCATGAAAGAAAATACCTTATGCTGAGCTGTATTGTCAACCAAGATGTCAATGTGCGGTAGTGGAAAGTCATCTTTAAGGCTAGCCATGTTTAAGTCTCTGTAATCCACGCACATTTTGACTTTGCCGTCTTTCTTAGGCACGGGCACAATGTTAGCAACCCATTATGGATAGGAAGTAACAGCAAGAAAGCCAGCATTGAACTGCTTCATCACTTCAGCTTTGATCTTTTCGGACATGTCGGGCCTCATTCGGCTGACTTTCTATTTGATCGGTGGAAAGTCTTCTCTTGTAGGGAGACGGTGAACCACAATATCTGTATCCAGTCCCGGCATGTCTTCGTAGGACCAGGCGAAGATCTCAACATATTCATTTAACAGCTGAACTAAGCGCTCCTTGACATTTCGCTCTAGGTTGGCACCCACTTTAACCTCTTTTTTGACTTCTTCTGTTCCCAAGTTGATAGTCTCTAACAACTCCTCGTGAGGTAGAATGACCCTTTCTTCCTGTTGCAACAGTCTAGCTAACTCTCTAGGAACTTCACTTTCTTTATCACCTTCGTATTCGACATGATTGACCAGATCTTCAGAGTCACTGAAGGCCATAGCAGAATTGTTACCCATGGAATCCGGGGTGGATGGGTACCTGTATTTCGTGAGTGTAGGTGTGTGTAAGGGATAGCCACCTTTAAACAAATAAAATGTAAAAAGAAAGACAATGAACACAAAAGTTTATATATGAAAACGTCCATGATTCATTAAAATGGCATATGAAGATGAAAAATCAAGCCCTTACAAATGGACCTATATGCCTCGGGTAAGGCATAAGGCAAAAAGTGTACGAATTGTTTAAAAATTATTACAGACCAACATAAAATGTTCGAAAGATAAATTACTGATTAATGAAAGTAATGGGAACAAAGTCTTTCGACTCCCAGTTATTCAGCCCTCCTTCAATAGTTGGAAAGATCCAGTCTTCAAAATTGCTCTCCTCTTCATCCTCCTCTAAAGCATAAACTCCATGATAGGTGATCTTTACCGGTGGCCCTCCAGCCCGGGAGCGACGCACAACCTTCTGACTAGCAGCAGTGAAACCCAAGCCGAACTTATCTGTCTTGTAAGGAAATTCTGGCAGCTGACCCCATACTGTGCTTCCTCCTTTCTCAATCACAGCCTTCACATCCTTAAGGGATGACATTCGAGACACAGGTTTGGTAATGATGGGCACGGAAGTCATTGTCTTGGCTACCGCAACTTCAGGAGAAACCTCTTCAAAGTGCTGAAAGGGGGTCTCGATGAATTCACCATCTAATTCAACATAGCGGAATGAATTCAGATGGCTTATCATATACTCCTCCTCACCACGAACTGTCACAATTTTCCCCTGGACAGGGTACTTAAGCTTCTGATGCAGAGTAGATGTGACGGCTCCAGCATGATGAATCCATGGCCTTCCTAACAAGCAAGAGTAGGAGGGACGGATGTCCATGACATAAAATGTGGAGTTGAAAGTTTCCGTACCCACTTTAATCAGGATGTCCACCTCCCCGTGGACCATCCGTTTAGAACCATCGAAGGCTCTGACAATGATGTTGCTGGGCTTCAAAATTAAACCTTCACAGTCCAATCTGTCCAATGCTTTCTTAGACATTTAAAGACGATCCAGTGTCCACCAGAACGTGAGCAAGATTAGTCCCTCTGCATTCCACCGAGACATGCAACGCGTCATTATGCTTTCTCCCCTTACATGTTAAATCGGCATCGGAGAAGCCAAGACCGTTGTCGGCTGTTAGGCTGGCTACACACTCCTGGAACTGGTCCACGGAGGATTCCTGAGGCACATGGGCCGTCTTCAAGAACTTGATCAAAGCTTTGGCATGAGCTTCGGAATAGAGCAACAAGGAAAGCATAGAGATTTTTGAAGGGGTTTTCCCCAGTTGTTCTACGACATCATAGTCACTTTTCTTAATTATTTTTAAAATCTCCTCCATTTCCTTTTGAGTGGTCTCGGGGATTACCAAAGGATAAGCCCTCGTTCTGACGGGAGCTTCTTGGATCCTCTTACCTTTATCAGCAGTAACAACAGAGGGTACAACTTCGGGAGTAACAATTTCTTCAATCACTGGAGTTCGCACAGATGTGTTGACTGGCACAATAGTAACCTTAGGAGCATTTGAGGGTCCGAAGATTGCCCTTGGTGGAGCAATCTCCGAAGAGAAAATTCTTCCGCTGCGGGTGATCTTACTTGTCCCCGCAATATTTCCTATGT
This sequence comes from Vicia faba, assembly GCA_948472305.1. Taxonomy (NCBI): domain Eukaryota; kingdom Viridiplantae; phylum Streptophyta; class Magnoliopsida; order Fabales; family Fabaceae; genus Vicia; species Vicia faba. The sequence goes on along the minus strand of OX451737.1, from coordinate 1,330,014,685 downwards.
CAGGAGTCTCTTCGTTGGAACTTTCTTCAACTGATTCAATTTGCTTAACACCGTGGTAGAAGATCTCTCCTCCATAATTCCACGGTATTGTTTTGTTGGAATTGTATGGGATAGGCCCCAGCATAGTTATCTTCAGAGGTACAAACTTTGGATCGGGTGTAATCTTAACAGGTCTTTTGGAGACCTTGGAAAGACTGGCGGAAATGGTAATTATAGCAACATCATTGATAGGAGTTGGAGTAACAAGAGTAACAGGGGTAACAAGAGTTTTCTCAAAGAGGATTTTTGTATTATCCATTAGGCGTTGGATGCCTAACTTCAACAGCGGACAGTCGGATTGTAAGGACGAACAAAGATAACAATCTTTTCCACAGCCTGGGAAAATCCCGGATTTCAACAGATTCATCTTGATTATTGGTAATGGAGTCATTAAGTCATCAACAGCAGCAACATAAAGATCTTCTACAATAACATGGACATTATGACCATGTTTTGGCATCAGAGCAGATATCACATTAGGTTTTTCAGGGGCGTCAAACTCCACCTCTTTGGCATCTATTAAATCCTGGATCTTATTTTTGAGGGCCCAACAATTGTTGGTGTCGTGCCCAACGCTGTCCGAATGATAAGGACACTTCGCATTTGAATGGTAGTAGGGAGAAGAGGTATTCAGATTCTTTGGCGCCTCTTTCAAGCTTGTAAGGTTTAACTTCAACAGATGAGGGAGAACCTGAGCAGGTGTCATATTGATCCGGGTGAATTGCCGTGCAGGCCTTTCCACCCTTGCCTGGTTGGTTCTGGGTTGACTATTTCGAGGTTGATCCACTACAGAATTCTGAATCATTACAGCCCCCACCGCTGGCCGACGCTCGACTCCTCTTTGACTTCTCTGGGATTAAACAACTGAGACTTCTTTCTTGGCTGGAAAGGTCTTCTTGATGGCAGTGGAAGCAGATGCATCCTTTTGAATTTTACCGCTCTTGATGCCAGCTTCAACTCTTTCACCAATCAGAATTAACTCGGTGAACCCTGCAGACGAACTCCCGATCAAGTGATTAAAGAATGGACTTGACAGGGTCCCCAAAAATATATCCACAAGCTCTCTTTCAGACAATGGTGGCTGCACCCTTAAAGCCTTCATTAGAGACCATACCCATACTCTGTAATTGAGTACGAGTAGGTGCTAAGTCCTCATTATATTGATATTTTTTGTAGAAGGCAGCAGCCAAATCCTCCCAATTATGCACATCAGATCTCTCAAGCTGGTAGAACCAATCCAATTGCGTACCCGACAAACTATTTTGAAAAAAGTGGACCCACATATCCTTATCAGAATAATGAGGTTGGGTTTTTCTGACGTAAGACCGTAGGTGCATCTTCGGACAAGACAAACCATCATACTTAGAAAATGTAGGCACCTTGAATTTAGAGGGAATCCCAATCCCAACAACCAGCCCTGGCTCCTCGAAATCCAGCCCAGACACTCTTTGTACCTCCATAGCTGCCAGACGCTCTTCCAGATTCTTGTACTTGTCGTCTGCAGGAGGATACTGCTGCTCAGAGTAATCCTCATCCTCTTCTTCTTCTTCTTCTTCCTCAGACTCAGGTTGTACTGCATCTCCCTTTCCTGCCCCTTCCTCAGATGATGAGGGGAAATCAAGGACCCTTCTAGCTTGGTTCTCAAATCTTCTTCCCAAAGTATCCACACCAACTCTTTTCTTTTTCTTTTTCTCCTTTTCTTTTTCCAGCAGTGCTTTAAGATCCTCCTGACCCTTTGCCAAGGTCATGAGAAGTTGTTGGAACTGTGAATTCTGCGCTTGTAAGTCTTTAACCGTCTGCTCTATATCCATCTGGCTGAAATAAATAGCAGAGAGATAAGGAAACCTGGTGTGATGACCTGCTTATGCATATGATGAATGAGATGTATTCATGTAATGCATTCAAGGATTCAGAAATTCAAATTTGTTGTAAACAAAAAGAACACACGTCATATTAATAAGAAGAATTTGTTAGTACATAAATGCCCCATGGGAAAAATAATACAAAATTCTAATGTAAAAAGACGTTGTGCATCCTCTTTGGTTCTATGTAGGTGTTAAGAGTCTGCTCTTCATGGAGTCGACGAGTAAGTTCCAAAACCTTCTTCTCACTGGCGTAGAAGCTGGCTTCAAAAGTGTTCCGTTCTTCCTTGAGCTGTATCCAACTCTTTTGCAAATCTTCTAATGATGTTGGCATGTCAGGATGTAGGAGGGTGTATGGAACCTCTCCTTCCATAACATGATCTTTGATCATAGGCAGAATGTAGGGGTAAGGCATCATAAGACTCTGGGCGCGGGTTCGTACCCACTTGAGGTAAGGCTCAAGAGGGATGGAATTCTTGTGTCCCAGTGTCTTACTGTCTACTTTGTTGGGCATCCTCCAAGCTCAGATAAACCTTTGTCGAAGTCCTTGAGCGTCGTTATCAAAGTCAAAAACCAAGTCTGTAATCAGCATGTCATGAGAGCCATCCCTTCGGGCATACCCAAATTGTCTCAGAGCCAAGAAGGGGTTGTAGGTAATGCCTCCCCTAATGCCAAGTAATGGGACATTAGGGAATTCCCCATAACGATCAATGATGATGACATTTTCTCTGGACCGAGAATACCAATGAACATCAGAATATGTAAGAGTCATCAATCGTTGTGACCACCTCAAGTCTTGCTCATTCTTCAAGACTGACTGGGGAAGGTGAGAATAAACCACCTTGCTAGAAGAGGAGTACAACACATGAGAACACCTCTCTTCCTCATTGTTTGTGTGTGAAATGAGTGGAGGATATCCCCAAGTAATGTAGGCATAGGATTCTGAGATATGAAAATCTTGACAGCATTCACATCTATAAGCTGATCAGGGTTTGGGAACAAGACCAACCCATAGATGAGAAGTGCTACAATCTCCTCAAAAGCTTGCAGGTCTTGATAATTCCAGCAGTCTTGTGCCTTCTCAAACAGAAACTTTACCAAGAAACCCTTGACACCACTTCTGGTTTCCCAATGACCTTTGATATTAGATGGTTGCAAGTGTAAGGCTTGAGCAACATCTTCAGGCTTTGGTTCTCTTTCCGTACCGTTGTAGGGTAGTTGATGGAGAATAGGAATCCTCAGGAGTTGAGAAAATTCCTCCAAAGTAGGCACAAGTTGGTAATCAGGAAATGTAAAGCAATGGTGTAGGGGGTCAAAGAACTGGAAGAGAACTTTCACCATGTCTTATTCAATGTTGGAGTTGACCAAGTTGAGAAGTCTACCATGTCTTTCACTGAAGGGAGAATTCTCTGGAATCTTAGAAGTAAGCTCCTTGAGTTGAGGAGGAATTATCACAAGGTTGACCTGAATTGTTTTTCTGTGGAGTGATTCCATAACCTACAAAATAGGAACAAAGATGAAGATCCAAACCCTTGAAATGGTTAGTGGATGTACATGATGCTTTATGATGCTCATGATGTTTATGCATAAGTATATGTACAAGCAAATCACACAAGATCCTAGTTTCAGGCTTGCATGGGGTTTCATAGGTAAGTACCCTCTTGAAGTTAGTTGGATCAACCTGTCCTATAAATAGTAACCGGGTTCTAAGGAGCTCAATATCACTGGATTATTTTCTGTGTTCATTGTTTCAATTTAGCCACTTAACTGGTGACCAAAAGATTCCAAGAAAACAACCCTCAATGAGTGTAGTATCGAGTATCTACCAACTTCGGGCTGCACCAAAGCCGGTCATCTCACAACCCCTAATAAGGCCAAGATGGTCAAGTAAAGGTTCTAAAAGTCCATTAGTGCTTCATGACATCACTCAGCGGCCCCGTATTCTCTTTGATTGACTCAAAGGCTACCGGTACCCACAAATATGTCGCACTAACATAGCTATTGTTTCAACCATGTCGGTATACCCCGCACAGTTTCCACAACGTATTGCTATTTACCTATGAATGTTTAGCAAATCCGGGTAGAGGATTTCAAACCCAAACAATAGAACCAAATATAAATCAATCAAAGAAAATAAGGTAAGCATGCAAAGGTGATCTAAACCCTAAGGTAACCCCACTTTTATCACCAGGATTCCCCAGCAGAGTCGCCAGTTCTGTGATGTGGTGGGAGAACTGACTTGGGATTTTACATTTGTATTCGCAAATGTTTCGGTTTAGCAAGAGTCGCCACTGACTTTTTATTTTATCCAAAGGAAAGGTCAAAAAGCACAAGAAAGACCTTTGAGATGTTTTCTTGGGTTCGGGGGATAGATTATGAAAAGGGAAGGTGCAAGCACCCTTTTCATCCATGGTTATCCATGGGCTCTTAGTTATTTGTTTCGATCACTTGCTTTTGCTTTTTAATTGTTTGAAATGGTGCTTTGTGTATGGTTTTGAAAGTATTTTGAAAAGAGGCCATCGTTGTGGCAACCTTTGTAATGATTCTTGTTTGAATGTATACAAAGGTGTTTGTCTTTTGAAAAGATGTTTCAATGTTTGGAAGTTTGAAAGTTTGTTTTGGGAAATGTTTTGAAATTGTGTTGTGAGGTGTGTTTCAAAATAGCAAGGATGTTTTTGCAAGTTTTGATCAAGTAACTAAGAGTTGTCTACCCTATCTACTCAAAGATCTTTCCAACACATTTTTAACCCTTTGACAGTGTTGTTTTACCATTGCATTTGGTAAACAACCTTGTGTTTGGATGTTAAACGGGACAGGCGCGGGTCATCGTATTGACCATGATAGCAATAGTGCTAAGTATCTTTAGCAATTTTTTGAGGGACTAGATCATTTTGTATAGGTAACCAAGATAACATCATCGAGGGACTATGATCTTTTGTTTTGTTTTTGTTTTGCCAAGATACTCAACATGCATAACATGGCCATTTTAAAGGCAACAAGTGGATGAAACCCTAGGGGTGCATGTGTGCATTGTGTTGCCAATTTCATGCATTTATGTCTTGTATTAGGCCTAGCTGTTTGTTTTGATTTTGGATATTGCATACAAACCCTAATCTCTATCATGACATATTTGAAAGCATAAATGCGTAAAAGTAATCTAAGCTATTACAACATTGATATGGGGAGGGGGATACAATTTTGAATAGGGGATTATTTGCAAGAAATTAAAACCCTAAAATTATTACAACCATATTGAATTAATTGTGCAAATAAATAAACAATATTTAAATAGACAATTAAATAAATATGCAAAAATGTTTTTGTTTATTTTTATGTATGTAAAAATATAATATTTAATGTATTAAAAAAAAAGAAAAGAAAATATTATTTTTATTAAGGGTGGAAACCCTAATTTGTTTTAAGAAAGTATAATATATATTAATTATATTATTTATGTACAATAAAATAATAAAATATATACAAATGTCAAAAAAATATAAATATATTAGAAAAAATATTATTTAAGTATGTAAATAATATAAATAAAAATAAAATATTTTTATGTATTATTTTCAAGTTTTTATTAAAGAAAATAAAAAGTATGTTATTTAATAATTATTTTTATGTCAGAAAAAATAATAAAAAATACAAAATAAAATGTGAAAATTTATGAAAATGTTTTTGGTAATTTTTTATGTTTAGAAAAAATAAAAAAAAATCAGAAATGAAAAAGAAATAGAAAAATATAAAAATATAATGAAATGGGCCAGGGGGTGCAAATAACAGAAATGGTGGATGTCAATAGCAAGCCAAAGCCAAGCCCAGCCCAAACTGATCTTCATCTTCAACCTTTGGACAAAAACGCGCGCCCTGCAACTCCAACTCTGTTCTCTCTATTCTTTGCATGAAATCAAAAACTCAAAACATGAAACTTACAGAGCATTAAACCACGATTCTAACCATATAAAAAACTTAATCTAATTCTCAAAGACCAGAGAGAATTTCTCTGGCCCTAATTTCTAACCTAACTTTTTCAGAAAGTTCATCAATCAGATTCTCTTAACACACTTAACTTAAATGAAATCTATGCATATGTACAGCTTGAGGGCAATGAGTACTACATTTTTTATTCACAAACCTAAGCCTAATGATTCCTAAATAGAGAGATAGAAAGTTGGAAAATACCTGCTTCAGTTGAACACGAGTATGGCAATGTAGCAACTTTCAATGAGGCCTGAGGTTCTTTTGAGCTTGCCTGAACTTCCTCTGACCTTCCCCAATGCTTTGTTTGCTTTGAGCTTGCTTGAATAAGCCTGTAGAAGTCAACCTGCACAAGCTGAAATCAGAAATGGTGAAGCTTGCAAATGGAGTTACAGTCAATGGCCAATGGTTGGGATAGTTCATATAGGTTGTATGGAGTGTGTTGGAAGTGGTTTGGGGCAAAATGCACAAGTGATTTGTGAGATGGAAGTGAAACTGCAGAGAGTGCCCTATTTTGCAAGTTTTTGGTGTTTTAATGTTCAAGAGTGTTTGAGGGATGGATGGCTCGTGTTTCTGGCTCAAGGCAATGTGCAAAACTTGTTTTCAATGCTTACAAACTTTGTTCTTATCAGATGGATGAGTTGTGGACTTTTTGCACAAATGCTTGTTTTTGAAGAAAAGGTAGGAAGTGACAAAGGGCAAGGTTGTACAAGATAGCTCAAGGTCTGCATAGGGTTGTTGAGCTTTTTATGAAGTTTGTGGACTTTGTTTTTATCAAGATATTAGGTCCATGGCTCAAGAAATACAAAATTGCAAAAAGTATGCTTTATGAAAATGGTATTGCAACCTTTATGCCATAAATGGATTAATTCATTGTGTAAACTTCCATTAATCAAAATAATGCCTTAAACCAATGAGTTTGCTTTTAATTTTTGAGTGTGGAAGGGTTTAGAGACCTGTAAACAAGTACCAAGCATGGTTGGACAGAATTTGCAACTTGTGTCAACATGAAACATGCCATGGATCAAAGTGAGTTTTTGCCAAATTCAAACCTTTGATTCTCCCTAACCATAAATGATTTTGGAGATTTCTTGGACATTTTGGAAAGCTTGTAACATTCTATACAATCCATATTTGAAATTAATTTTGAGATTCCAAGTGGAACTAGGTGAAAAATTGCCATGAAGATAGGTCAAAATCCTGCCTAAACTAGGGCCAAATTTAACTAAGTTAAAAAGTTTTTGGACCCTTATTCCAAAAATCATAACTTGAGATCCAAGTTTCTTTTGGGAAAACTTTGTGAATCAAAGTTGTAGATTTTGTGGAGTACTACAACTTTAATGTTGGAAGTTTTGTTTGAATCCAATTGCATCATGGTGAAAATGTTGGGCAAAGTTGGGAAAAAATAAGAAAATTTCATAACTTAGAAAAATTCTAAGTTATGAAATTTTTCAACTTTAAACCCTAATTTTCAAAATTAGGTTTCTTGATGAACAAGTTTCATGTTTTGACTCATCTTGATGAAAAATTACCCTTGGCACTTGACTTTGACCAAAAAGTCAAAGTTTCACTTTTCAGTGTACAGTCAATTTTTGATCAGTTGATTGGAAAATTCATCAGTTAATCCAATGCATTTGAGATCTTTTGAACCTTGTGAATAGGTCAAGATGATGCCATTGAATCCTTGAATCCATACTTGAACCCAAATTGCCATTGGCTAGGTGAAAAATCAGAAATTGCCCTTATACAGTCAAAACCCTAAAAATGACCATTTTGCCCTTTTGATGATCTGATCAAATTTCTTGAGGAGTTGTGGTCCAAACTTGATCAAATGGTTCATATGAGTTTATAATGTTGATGTGGATAAAAAATTATGAGGTTTGACTGTAAATTGGCCACAGTTGACTTTTTCCCCAATACAGTTGATTTCTAGGTCAACTGTCCAATTGACTGGGCAAAAATTTGATTCAAAGCTTGAAATTTGGCATGGGCAATCTTATAAGTCCAACATGAATTATGAAAGTCACATTAAGCATTGGAAGTCCAAAAATCCTTGTGGAAACCCTAATTTCAGGTCATAAGTGCAAGGAGATATCTTGAGCAGAGCAAACCCTAGCTTGGTCTGGAATTCAAAGAGTCTTGTGAGGGGAAATCTTGATAAAATGAGAGGGAAAATTTTAGGGTACAACACCTATCTATTGGATGTGAAAGAACAGACGTAGGGTCATCATATGGTCATCGAAGGCAACAATTAAGGATATCTTAGCAATTCAAAGTGACTATCATCATATTATTCGTAGGGACTAGATCATTTCTCGTAGGAAACTTGAGGGACATCGAGGGACTATGATCTTTCGTATCGTAGGGACTATGATGATTTGATCGAGGGTCTTTTGCTAAAGGTATCCCTACTTTTGAGGGACGTGACTATTATTCGTAAAGCAACAAGAAAGGATACCCTAGAGGTGCAAGTGTGAAGAGTATTTTGATTCAGTTATTTTATCTTGAAATTAGGGTTTTCTAGATTGTTTTTAATCTTGCCATAGAAACCCTAGTTACTAGCAGTTAAAAATATGTACAAAAAAGTAATGTGCGGAATGTAAAGTCCTAAGCTATTACATGTCTTTGGGAGAGGTACATAAGTAGGAAAATTTGTGGGAAGGTAAACCTATGCTATTACATCCTGTGAGCAGTTACATAATAGGAAAAATGCGGAAAGGGTTAATCTACACTGTTTACATCGGAGAGTGCGACCATTACATTTTGCTAGGAAAATTAAATAAGAAAAAAAAGAAATAAGAAAATATAAAATAATGTAGAAAAATATTTTCGTGATTCTGTGTGGAAAATAACTTATATGATAATAATTAATTAAAACCTAAATTCTAATTGATTTTACTATTTAAGAAAAAAAGTTAATTAATTAATTAATTAGGAAAATTAAATATAAGTTATAAAAAACTAATTCTAATTTATTAAAAAAGTTAGGTTAATTTGATGATTAGTTAAAATTAGGGTTAGGAAAAGAAAAATAAGAAAATAAATTAGGTTTAGGGTTAGAAAAATCAAGGAAGTTAGGTTAATAAAAAACTAGGGAAAAATTGCCTGGGATGGGTGTTAAACCCACACCCTCCTACCTTTTTACTGCACCGTTTTCCACTGAGCCAGACGCTCGTTGGTGTTAGGAAATATACACTGCATATTATATAGGAAACCTACACGAATTTGGAAAATAACAAAAATATTTGCAAAAGGCAGGGATCGAACCACACCCTTATGTTCATACGTCTTCGCCTTGATCGGCAGTGCTACGCCCTCATCCGTTCATATAATTGAAACAATTAAATATATTATAAAACTGGACCGGAGAGGCACCGGAGCCCTAGCACTGGTTGTCTTCTCTGGTGAGATGATTTCTCCAACCTGCAAAATAATGCACATTAATGATCAAGAAAGACCCTACCCCCTAAATCGACCCTTGTGAATTCAATGGTGGCCTTGGTTTTTGTTAATTCATCCTGCACAAAGAGGTACGGATAAAATATTACAAAAAAGTTCAAACGTGGTGATGAGGTGTTCGTGCGTTATGGGCCTCATGCAAGGGAATAATCCTGCATTATTTTTTCTCTGGAACACAATGAAACTGTTAGTTTTAATCAAAACATTATAAAAATAAAAGTACGAATTTCATGAAAAACATGTAACCTTCCATGTATGGGATGCATGTTTTAGGATGCTTCGACCATCAAGAATGATCCCAACTTACTCTAGGGTATCTCAAGAATTGATTTGAGTGGATGGTTGCTTGACCTTAAGGGTGGCTGGAAATTGGATTTCAAGTTTGCCCTAGTTTGACAAAATTTGAGATTTTGAGAGAGTGTTCTTGAGCAACTTTTTTCGTTCTCGTGTCTGAATATGATTAACATATATATAGGAAGAGATTAGGTTAAAAGATATGAGCTTGGACATCATGTAACCTATCTTTGATTTTGTTTTAAAAATAAGTAGAAATCTTGCAAAACATGAAGATTTGTTTCACAAAATAATTCCACACAGTTTTTGTATGATCTTGGGCCCCCAAACAAAATCAAATCTCAAGCCTTTTATGATTTATCCATTTATTTGATATTTATTTGACTTAATTTTGAATTTAAATGAATAAATCAAAAATAAAAGAAATAAAGATAAAATAAATAAATAAATGGGCTTAGGAGTCTCTTATGAGGTCAGGAACACGTTTGGCCCTTAAAAGATAAGCCCATTAGTGCAACAATTCAAATTTGCTCAAATTGTATTTCATGCATTTTCTTAAAATTGCCTAACTTGCATAAATCATATCTCACTTTTACATCATATGAAGGTGATCTTGGACTTTTTGGAAAATACAAGATGTACCATACAATCTTCATGTTGGTCGTTTTTTTCATTTGAAAACTTTATCTTAATGTAAATTTCTTTGACAAAAAGTGTCTTTTTGTTGACTTTTAAAATGACCTGTAATGTATTGGCCCATATCTCTCAAATGAAGCATTTTTGGCCTTGAGATTAGAGCCAAAGTTGTAGAGAATTGAATTTCCTTCAAAATGAGCTTTGGTTGAGAAAAATGTGATGAAGTATGTGAGAGTTATGCTTGGTTAAAGTTAAGTTGACTTCTCTTTAAGAAAACCCTAATTTAGTAACTTTTGACTTTTGATGAATCTTGAGTTTTCTTGATGAATCATGATCAACCCTTGATCAAATGATGAATGTGACTTAAAAATGTTCATGTTGACCAAAAATCTTGAAGTTTGACTATAAATTGGTTAAATATGACTTTTTGTCCAATATAGTTAATTTTCAATCATCTGGCTAAATGACTCAGCAAACTTATGCTGCAAGGCTTGGAATTTGGCATGAGGATTCCTTGATACATATGAGAAACTATGAAATCCACTTGAGGCATTATAAGTCCAAATTTAATTTGAGAGAAGCAAAACCCTAGTTGTAGGTCAACTGCTTAGGAGAAGAGTTTGTTTGGTCAATCCTTGAGTAGTCTTGAGGAATTGAGAACCCTAGGAGCATGGGGAGACCTATTGAAATAATTTGTATTGAATAATGGGAGGGAAAATTTTGGGGTACAACAGCTGCCCTTTTCAATCTTCTTAAACTTGAAGAGTTAGATTGACATGCTCACCATTCGTGATCTAAAGGTGGAAGAGCATTGAACACTTAAGTGCCCAGAAATTTGCACTCACATATGCACGAAGTAACACTGTTGGTTGATTGTATTGCTTGAATGGGATTAAAGATGACATTCGGAGAGGTGATAGAGTGTTAGAATGAGTCTACGTTCGACTATATCTGAGAAATATACTAGAATGAGCCTGTATCCGAATGTATTTGACATATATGTTGGGGAGTGCTAGAATGAATCTTATGTCTCAATTGTATATGAATGATGTTCTAGAATAAGTCTATGTCTTGACTGTATCTATAAAAGGATCAGGATGAGTCTTTGCCCGACTGTATCTGAGATCCGTATTAGAATGAGTTTACGCTTGATTGTATCTAAAAGATGTACTAGAATGAGTATCTGAATGAATCTATATCTCGATCATATCTGAACTTTATCTAGAAGATGTACTGGAATGAGTATCAGAATGAATCTATATCTCGATCGTATCTAAATTGTATCTAGAAGATATACTGGAATGAGTATCATAAAGAATCTATATCTCGATTGTATCTGAACTGTATCTAGAAGATATACTGGAACGAGTCTGCTCCTGACTGTATCCAAAGGAGTATTAGAATGAATCGTTGACTGATTGTATTCGAGTGATGATAAATCGTTGGCAATATTTATATGTTTGTGAACTAACCTGAAAAACAAAGTTAGTTTTATGCAATGTCATGATGTATGTAATGTATGTGTAATGATGCTCTCAAAATAAATGAGAATACTATATGTGTTTTGTATGCATATGCAATGATATTTTGTCAATGATGTATAGATGTAAGTTGTCACTGACGATAATAGTAGCTTTGTATAACATCTTTGGCTGGGGAAAATAAATCTCTGTCTGTTGCTGGGGAATGAAGAATATGAATCTTCAATTTCTGCTAGGAACGATTTTGCTGGGGATCTCTGCTTTCTGTTTGAGGACATTCCGCTGGGCACGTTCGACCTCTGCTTGGAGATAGAAGAATTCCAAGAAAATTGACCGTTCATCGTTCTTTTTAAGTATTTGATCCTTATGTACCCTGACTGGGGACAAAAGAGATGGATAATCCTCTAGTGTGTTGTCTGACCAAGTTTCAGACATGGATGTTGTGATACGGTGGGAAAACTGACTTGAGGTTTTGCGTTTGTATTCGCACTTGTTTGGTTTAGCAAGAGTCGCCACCGACTTTTTATTTATCCTAAGGAAAGGTCAAAAAGCACAGGAAAGACCTTTGAGATGTTTTCGTGGGTTCGGGGGGTAGATTATGAAAAGGTAAGGTGCTAGCACCCTTTTCATCCATGGTTATCCATGGGCTCTTAATTACTTGTTTTAGATCACTTGCCTTTGCTTTTCAATTGTTTGAAATGGTGCTTTGTGTGTGTGTTTTTTGAAAATGTTTTGAAAAAGATGCCTTGTCTAGGCAACCTTTGTAATGACTCTTGTTTGAGTATATACAAAGGTGTATGTCTTTTTGAAAAGATGTTTCAATATTTTTGAAAGTTGTTTTGAAGTTGTGTTTTGATGTGTGTTTTGAAAAATGGCAAGGATGTTTTGCAAGTTTGATCAAGTAACTAAGAGTTATCTACCCTAATTTACTCAAAGATCTTTCTTATGTTTTTTAACCCTTTTAACAGTGTTGTTTCACCATTGTATTTGGTGAACAACCTTGTGTTAGGATTTTAACGGGACGGGCGTGGGTCATCGTGTAGACCATGAGAGCAATAGTGTCAAGTGTCTTTGGAAATTTTCTTGAGGGACTATGATCATTTTGTTTAGGCAACAAGATAGTGTCATCGAGGGACTATGATCATTTTGTTTGTTTGTTTTTGTTTTGTTTTTGTTTTTCCAAAGTACTTGACATGCAACCATGGTCCATTTTTGAAGGCAACAAGTGGATGTAACCCTAGGGGTATAAGTGTGCATCGTGTATTGATTTTCATGCATTTATCTTGTGTTAGGTTATCTAGCGGTTGATTTTGAATATTCGCATACAAACCCTAATTACTATACAGTATATAGAAAGCGATAAATTGCGGGAATTTAAAATCTAAGCTATTACAAATAAGTATCCGGGGATGGGGGTACAAATGTTTACAAATGGGGATGAGTCTTATCAGAGTAGTAGTGTCCAAATATTATTTACAACCAAATCGAATCGTCGCATTCTCCATGTAAAATATAGCAAGATATAAGGATGAAAGAGAAATCAAAAGTATTATGCAATGCATATGGTTATTTACAAATGATCAAAAGGTTAACCTAATGTATTATTAAGTATTAATATTATTTTTGTGTTTTTTGTTAATGTTATATAAAAAAGGTTTTAAAGAGAAAATCAATTAACTTAATAAAATCTATTTCTATGTATTTCAAGTGTAATAAAAATAAAAAAGGGGTATTGTTAATAAAAATGTAATATGAAAAATTAATATATTATTTTTATTTAACAAGAATAAAGTAGGAATTAAGTTATAAAGGGAAATAAGGTAATAATAAAATTATAAAAAAAAGTATTAGTTTGTATGTAAGAAAAAAAAGTTAAGTGGGCTCTTAAGAACATGTTGGGCCCAAAATAAAATTAAAAAAGGGGACAAGAGGGGGGTGCATGCGCCAATTTCAATTGGGCTTAGGGTTCGTGTGCAAGGGGCAGGCCCAGTTGGTTTGTAATAAGATTTTTTAGGGTTTGAGTTTGTTTGTCTCAGAATTAGGGTTGCAATGTTTTGTGAGCGGCACTGATTTTCATCTTCTTCATCGCCTCTTCCTCGTTCTCAACCATGGCTTCTGATGTCTCCTCTCCTTGCCTCAGGATACCAGGCGCCACCTCCACTTTCCTCTCTCCATGGTCGTTCAGGCAGTGATAAAGAAAAGGTAATGATTTTTCCTTCTGAACATTTTTTAGGGTTTTTTGGATTTCAATCTTGCATGTTCTATCTTTTACATGTTATTGATCTTCTGTGTTATTTGTATTTGGATTATAAGATGTATAAAAAAGGAAGGAGGAATTAATAACTTGGGTTTATTTTTGGAGAGGAGACGGGAGGTTAGACGGTGGCGCTTCTCAGGTGGCCAAGGCGAAGGGATCATGACGATGCTTGCTGGCTTCCTAGTACTTCGTATCTCTTGCTTTGTTGTTTGGTTTTGTGATGATATTATATCCTGAAAACCTTTCTTCTGGACATGCTTGCCTCTGAGTATTTGAATGCTTGCTTTAGCTTGAATTAATGATGATGTTCTTTGATTCTGAGATGCTTGCTTCCGTTGTTTTTGCTTCTGAGTTGCTTTTCCTCTCTTGGGCTTTGTTGGCTTTTTCAATGATGATGATATCTGAGATGCTTGTTTCTGATTTTAGGAAGGCTTGGCTTGAATGCTTACTTCTGTAACAGGTTTTAAGGCTTGTTTTGGTTATAGGCTTGAGGCAGGTTGTTGTTTGCTTGCTTGAAGGCAGGCTTGAGGCAGTTTGAAGCAGGTTTTGTTGAAGGGTTAGTAACTGGTTTTTAGTAGGCAAGCTTGAAGCAGGTTACTGATACAGGCTTGTTGATATTTTTGTTGTTTTGGAGGTTTTATGTAGGTTATAAGGCTTTGGTCTAGAACAGGTTTTTTAGCAGGCAGTGTTATGCAGGCTTGTTATGCTTCTGTAAGTTTGGTAACTGGTACCGGCTCGTTAGTATTTGTAGTTTGACAGGTTTTAAGCAAGTCTGAAGGTTTTGGTGTAGGCTTGCTTCTGGTTGGGAAGGGAGTTAACAGGTAGGCCTGAAGCAGGCTTGCTTCTGGTTTGGAGGTTTGGTTACTAGCAGGCTATGTTATGCAGGCTTGCTTGCAATGTTACCGTTTGTGGTCTTTTTTTTCTCTTGTGTTCTCCCCCTCTTCTGAACTGAAATCTTTGTTATATTTATTTGTTCTAAGCCTGCCCAACTACAAACCTTTCTTACTTTTCTCTTTTCTCCCTGGAAAGCATATTTAATTGCTTTAGAATATCTCTTTTCTGAAAAGGTGTTGGCTGGAAAGTGATGAAAAGGTTTTTACAAGTTGCTTGCATCTTTGGTTTTCCTCTGCATATCTTCTTATCTTCCAGATTTTCTGCATTTCCTTTTGTGTACTTGTTGACAGCTTTTCTGTTTTGATATCTTTCTTGACAGTTTTGTTGACAGCTTGATTATGCAACTTGGCTGACAGTTTGGTTTGCCTAGTTTGGTTTGCCTCTTTAACAGTTTGGTTTGCCTTTTTGACAGTTTGGTTTGCCTCTTGGACAGTTTGAATTTATGCAGCTTTGTGCATTTTGTTTAATTGATTCATATGCTTGCAAACATTTAATTTTACCTTTCCTCTTTGTGAACCAAGAAGAGAAGTCTTCTTGCGATTTGCGAAGAGGACGAGCAAAATATGATGAAAATCAAAACAAACTGATTCCGGCCAACAACCTTTGATGATGAATTTTTTGATTATCTGTCTGAGAATGCCTTTTTAATTCATCTGTACTGACTTCTTTTTTCCATTTTTGCAGGAAAACACCAGTTGGGGCAAGGGAAGTATGAAGACTTCAAGAGGCTTAGAAGATAGTTTTATTTTATTTTTAATCATTGTAATAAACATTATTGTAAATACTGTAAATAAATTTACTGTATTCAAATAACACCTGTAACAACAAGTTAAAATAAATAAAATCTTTTGTAAGATATTTCAACCTTTATTTTGCATTGTTTATTTATTTATTTATTTAAATCTCTTGAATTAAAATAACTGGAAATGCATCCCAATTATTTTAACTTAGATAAAATAAATAATTGACAAACGTTGTAGTCTCACAACCTCGCATTAACCAACAACACACCCGGCGTTCCAAATAACCAAATGCATTGCATAGTTAAACAAATGTCCATACGCCTTTTACCTTACTGATCAAACTAAAGCTTCAAACCTTCAATTCAAATGCCTCAGCTTCTATCCCAGATGTTTAGACTTTGAGAAACAAACAGAAATCTTGAACAAGCGTCAAAACCATATGACAGTCAATTGAAAAGAACTGTGGAATCAATTCCTTCTGAGAATACGTATGCAAACCCTAATTTGGGATTTACTGATAAGAAAAGCCAGTTTGACCGATTCTTGAGCCAATCTGAAAAATCAGGAAAAGCCCGAAGCTGTGATCTCTTGTGAAAAAGAGGAAGGCAAATTTTGGGGTACAACAGTTGCCCCTGTTCAATCTTCTTACACCTGAATAGTTAGATTGGCGAATCTGCCATTTGCGACTTGACGGTGAAAGATGATTGAACACTAGAGTGCCCAGAAATTTGCATTCGGTGATGTGATGGTAGAGGGAATGGGCTTAAAGATGCCATTTGGAGAGGTGACACGATCTTGTCGGGGGATGGGCTTAAAGATGCCATCTGGAATGTATGTTGTAGGTGAAGGAAATGAGTATCAGAAAGGTGTCCATGTTTTGGAATATCTCTGAACTGGGGGTCTGAACAAGCAATAGATTGACATCTGTATTTGGAGAATCCGTAAACTGTTTTCAGAGGTCTTGAAGTTGAATAAGCATGAGTTGGTAGAGTAGATATTGTCCTTGCCGGTTTCAAGTATTTAATCTCTGACCTGAGAAAGAAAAATAGTTTCCTGGCTTGTTACAGGTGTTAATCTTCACTCTCTTCATGTAGATAGTTTTCCTGGCTTGCTACAGGTATTGTGATGTCGGGAATGGGCTTACAGATGCCATTTGGAATGCATGATGGATAGTTGATGGAGATGGGCTTAAAGATGCCATCCAGAAATGATTGTTGAATTGTTTGAGCTGGTCGAGTAGATAGTTGTCCTGGCTGGTTTCAGGTATTTAATCTCTGACCTGAGAAAGAAAGATAGCTTTCCTGGCTTGTTACAGGTATTGATCTTCAGTCCCTCGTCCACAGATGGTTTTCCTGGCTTGTTACAGGTATTAATCTGGAACTTGAAAAGGTTGGTCAAGGAGATACTGTCTTGGCTGGTTTCAGGTATTGATCTCTGACCTGAGAAAGAAAGGTCTTCCTGGCTTGTTTCAGGTATTCATCTTCAATCTCTTCATGTAGATAATTTCCTGGCTTGTTACATGTATCAATCCACAATCAGTCGTCCACAGATATTTTCCTGGCTTGCTACAGGTATTAAACTGGGACCTGAAAAGGTTGGTCAAGGAGATACTGTCCTGGCTGGTTTCAGGTATTGATCTCTGACCTGAGAAAGAAAGGCTTCCTGGCTTGTTTCAGGTATTCATTTTCAATCTCTTCATGTAGATAATTTCCTGGCTTGTTACAGGTATCAATCCACAATCAGTCGTCCACAAATATTTTCCTGGCTTGCTACAGGTATTAAACTGGGACCTGAAAAGGTTGGTCAAGGAGATATTGTCCTGGCTGGTTTCAGGTATTGATCTCTGACCTGAGAAAGAAAGGCTTCCTGGCTTGTTTCAGGTATTCATCTTCAATATCTTCATGTAGATCATTTCCTGGCTTGTTACAGGTATTAATCCACAATCAGTCGTCCACAGATATTTTCCTGGCTTGCTACAGGTATTAAACTGGGACATGAAAAGGTTGGTCAAGGAGATACTGTCCTGGCTGGTTTTAGGTATTGATCTCTGTCCTGAGAAAGAAAGGCTTCCTGGCTTGTTTCAGGTATTCATCTTCAATCTCTTCATGTAGATAATTTCCTGGCTTGTTATAGGTATCAATCTACGATCTGTCGTCCACAGATATTTTTCTGGCTTGCTACAGGTATTAAACTGGAACTTGAAAAGGTTGATGGTAATCATCTGTTGATCGATCTTTCCTAAAAAGGTAGAACGTTAGTTGTATGCAAAGTCATGATGTATGAAATGCATAATGATGTTCTCAAAATAAATGAGATTTGTGTTATATGCATTTATTATGTATGAGAATAGGATGTATGAAATGTGAAATGTTTAATGAATGTACTTTTGTCTGGGAAAATAAATCCTTGACAAGTGTTGTGGAGTCGTTAAACCCTAGACTGCTGTTGAAGAGTATGTATGTCTTCAAACTGCTCAGAATATTTCCAATGGATTCCTATTTTGTTGTTTTAGGAGAACTCCGCTGGGGAAGTTGAAAATTCTGTGGAGAGAATGTTTATTCCTGCTTGGAAAAAGAGTTCAGGAGTCTTAGTCGTCCGTTGCTCTACTGGGGAGTCGAAGTTGAACTGATATCTGGTCGGGTCCAGGTTTCGCAGTAACCTGCTGGGGATTGTAGAGTAGTCTACTGGAGAAGAGGAGTTGTGGTCCTTTGATTTGTAGTAGTCGGAGAGGAAAACTCAAGCTGGGGAATCATGGTGTTGTTGGGGAAATAAACCCTGTCGTCAGTCCGCTAGAGAGGTGACATCTTCGTTGGGGGAAATCCTCGAGGATTCTTGAGGTTGATTCAGATGGGGAAAGGTTTTCAGAGATTTAACCCTTGCTGAGGAGTCATCCTATGAGAAGGATTTTGGGGAGACTTGTCATTGCCCCTAGTAGTGAACGTTTGTGGCATTGTATGTAACCCTTCACTGAGATTGACGTTTAATGCCCCAAGTGATGGAGATGGAGACTTGCCCCAGGTTACTCTGCAATTTGAGAGATTTCTTGAAATCTTGACTGGACTGCCCCAGGTTAACTGAACTTTTGAAAGATTTGTTGGAATCTTGACTTGACTGCCCCAGGTTTATTGGTCAACGCCATGCCAAGTCCCCTTTTATGGATAGGAGATTTTTGCAACGGAAGTGTCATCCCACTTGAAGTGATTTTGTTTATTGAGAGAGCTTTCGTTCATCGGAACATTCACTGTGTGAATTTCTTCGCTGTCAAAAAAATAGCCAAATGCAAACAGTGATATTCAAGTAACGCAAAGTTTATGCTTGTCTTGAAATTTTGAAAAATGCATTTTTTAGCAGAAAACTTTTTATAAGACAAATTCAACACAAGATTTAGGGCAAAGCCTTACAGGAGTCAGGATACCTTTTGTAATAGTATGCTTTCGAACTAACCCATGCTTCAATTAGGACTTTTGAAGGGTTGTAACGTGGCTTGGTTCACGGTTTAAGAAACAAAGGATATAGGCTCAAAGTATATTTGTTCCCACCCGCTCTTCGTGATGTCCTTCAATCCTAAACTCAGTTAATTGTGCATCGAACTCTATTCGAGTTTGGAATGAATTTTTGGTGATGGCTCACACCAGTTGAATTTTGGAGGGCAGTCATTTTTTGCAACATTTTTCATGTTGTTGAGTATTTGTAATGACCTCTTTCTTTTGATTTATTATCCCTAACTTTTGCCTCACTGTTCCTGTTTTCGAGATTACAGTCAGCGGGATGCCCCAACTTTCTTAAGCCTCCTTTGTAGGTTTTGGCTCAGTGGGCTTTTCCTTTTTTTTGAGAGATAATGACTGCCTAAGAGATAAGGGACCATCACTGTCTTTTGGTTCCAAAGGAATGTTTTTTGATGTCGTTCGTTGTATCACGAACTGAGAGTTGGCGACTTCAATGCGCATCTTTTTTTTGAATTAACTGAGAGACTACCCTGCCCCAGGTTTAAATCAAAGGTTTCAATTTGTTTAGAATAGAAAACTCCTACTTCTTTGGCTCAAAGGGGTTGACTAGAGATTATCTTCCTTATAACTCCGGTGTTTAGGATTTGAAAGAAATGCCTGTATATCGTTAGCAAGGTCTGTTCAAAAGCATACTGTATGAGATTATGGTATTGTTTCGTCATCCTCCCTCTAAAGGCTTGTAGATTTTTATCAAGAGTTAAATATCATAAAGAAAGTAGAAAGCATAGTTTAAATGTAATGGAAATGAGTGGATCAAACCAAGACAAACATATGCAATGCATTAATGAAACAAAGTTTGACATTAATAGATAATTGTTTGAATAACAAAGGAAATTACAACTTGAAAATTCAAATGAAACGAAAGACGCTCTCAATGATTCATCCAAAGGAGCAGTGATTATGCTAGAGTCTCCGGAGGGTCAAACTCGATCTCCTTGGCATCAATCATGTCTTGGACCTTGTTCTTCAGAGCCCAACAGTTGTTTGTGTCATGTCCCGGACTGTTAGAGTGGTATGCACACCTTTCATTGGGATGATAGGTAGGAGCATAAGTATTTGGGTTCTGGAGAGGAGCCTTCAATGTAATCAGCTCTGCCTGCAACATGCGTTGTAGCGCTTGACCTAGTGACATGTTGATCTTAGTGAATTATCTTTTAGGCGCGACCTCCTTACGCTGATGCCCCTGTCTTTGTTGAGCAGGCGTAAGATGTTATTGGGCTTGTGACCCTGAAGCAAGCTGAGGGGCTTTTCCCTTGCCTTCTTGTCTCAGAGGAGGTTGAATGGTGATTTGATCTTCAGCCCCAGTTGTTTGCCCCACTTGGTTATCTCGAAGCAGTTTGTTGACGAGAACCCTGAGCTCTTCTTGTCTTTGAGCCAAGTCCTAGATGAGAGCCATCTGACTCACCAGTTTCCCCTTCAATATGGCTATCTCAATTTGTAGCTCCAACTGGTCATCTCTGTCGTTCCCAGGATTTCCCACGATCATGCCCCTGGTGAGGAGCGTCTTGACCTATTCTTGTCCTTTGGATAGGTTCAAGGACATCTCTTGAAGTTGGGCGTTTTGAGCCTGGATGTCCTTGATAGTCTGCTCTAGAGCCATCTCTACTGAAATAAACAGTAGGAGAATAAGGAAACCTGAAAAGGAAAACTTTTTATGATACAATGCATGATATCTGGATGCATGTTTTCAAGAATCTCTCGGGGTAAACACACGAAAAATGTTAGAGGTTGAACTTTGATCAACATCTTTGATTGGAGAACTTCGTATCGGTGGATGTCTTTCCACGAGAATCAAGCTCACCATGTCAAGTGGGTCATAGCCCCTGATTCAAGTTGTTGCACTTGATCTTTGACGGCGTTTGTTTAGAGGAAAATGAAACCTCTTACCCTTTGGTAGACGTCTAGTTCAACGTGACCCTGCATCAAAAAACCCTCGAGATCCTCGAAATGATTATTGTAAATGCTATGGTATGATGTTATGATGTTATGTACATGTATGCAAAAGCAAGCAAGTGTATATACAGGTAATCATATTCACACAAAGCAAACAAGTCCTTAGGTTTAGGCTTGCATGGGGTTTATAGGTAAGTACCCTCTTGAAGTTAGTTGGCTCATCCTGTCCTAAAATAGAAATCGGGTTCTAAGGAGCTCAATATCATTGGATTGTTTTCTATGTTCATTGTTTTGGTTTAGCCATTTAACTAGCGACCAAAATATTCCAAGAAAACAACCCTCAATGAGTGTAGTATCGAGTATCTACCAACTTCGGACTGCACCAAAGCCGGTCATCTCACTACCCCTAATAAAAGGCCAAGATGGTCAAGTAAGGTTCTAAGAGTTCGTTAGTGCTTCATGACATCGCTCAGCGGCCCCGTATTCTCCTTGACTTCTCAAGGGCTACCGATACCCACAAATATGTCACACTAACATAGCTACTGCTTCAACCATGTCGGTATACCCCACATAGTTCCCTCACAATTTATTGCTATTTACCTAAAAAGGTGCCCCCAAATCCGGGTGTAGGATTAAATAAACCCAAACAAGGAACCCAAAAAGTAAAGCAATCAAAGCAAACAAAGTAAGCATGTAAAGGTGATCTAAAACCATAAGGTAACCCCACTTTTAGAAATTCCCCAGTAGAGTCGCCAGTTCTGTGATACGGTGGGAGAACTGACTTGAGGTTTTGCGTTTGTATTCGCACTTGTTCGGTTTAGCAAGAGTTGCCACCGACTTTTTATTTATCCTAAGGAAAGGTCAAAAAGCACAGGAAATACCTTTGAGATGTTTTCGTGGGTTCGGGGGGTAGATTATGAAAAGGTAAGGTGCTAGCACCCTTTTCATCCATGGTTATCCATGGGCTCTTAGTTACTTGTTTTAGATCACTTGTCTTTGCTTTTCAATTGTTTAAAATGGTGCTTTGTGTGTGTGTTTTTTGAAAATGTTTTGAAAAAGATGCCTTGTCTAGGCAACCTTTGTAATGACTCTTGTTTGAGTATATACAAAGGTGTATGTCTTTTTGAAAAGATGTTTCAATATTTTTGAAAGTTGTTTTGAAGTTGTGTTGTGATGTGTGTTTTGAAAAATGGCAAGGATGTTTTGCAAGTTTGATCAAGTAACTAAGAGTTATCTACCCTAATTTACTCAAATATCTTTCTTATGTTTTTTAACCCTTTTAACAGTGTTGTTTCACCATTGTATTTGGTGAACAACCTTGTGTTAGGATGTTAACGGGACGGGCGTGGGTCATCGTGTAGACCATGAGAGCAATAGTGTCAAGTGTCTTTGGCAATTTTCTTGAGGGACTATGATCATTTTGTTTAGGCAACAAGATAGCGTCATCGAGGGACTATGATCATTTTGTTTGTTTTTGTTTTGCCAAAGTACTTGACATGCAACCATGGCCCATTTTTGAAGGCAACAAGTGGATGTAACCCTAGGGGTGTAAGTGTGCATCGTGTATTGATTTTCATGCATTTATCTTGTGTTAGGTTATCTAGCCGTTGATTTTGAATCTTCGCATACAAACCCTAATTACTATACAGTATATAGAAAGCGATAAATTGCGGGAATTTAAAATCTAAGCTATTACAAATAAGTATCCGGGGATGGGGGTACAAATGTTTATAAATGGGGATGAGTCTTATCAGAGTAGTAGTGTCCAAATATTATTTACAACCAAATCGAATCCTCACATTCTCCATGTAAAATATATCAAGGTATAAGGATGAAAGAGAAATCAAAAGTATTGTGCAATGCATATGGTTATTTACAAATGATCAAAAGGTTAACCTAATGTATTATTAAGTATTAATATTATTTTTGTGTTTTTTGTTAATGTTATATAAAAAAGGTTTTAAAGAGAAAATCAATTAACTTAATAAAATCTATTTTTATGTATTTCAAGTGTAATAAAAATAAAAAAGGGGTATTGTTAATAAAAATGTAATATGAAAAATTAATATATTATTTTTATTTAACAAGAATAAAGTAAGAATTAAGTTATAAAGGGAAATAAGGTGATAATAAAATTTAAAAAAAAGTATTAGTTTGTATGTAAGAAAAAAAAGTTAAGTGGGCTCTTAAGAACATGTTGGGCCCAAAATAAAATTAAAAATGGGGACAAGAGGGGGGGTGCATGCGCCAGTTTCAATTGGGCTTAGGGTTCGTGTGCAAGGGGCAGGCCCAGTTGGTTTGTAACAAGATTTTTTAGGGTTTGAGTTTGTTTGTCTCAGAATTAGGGTTGCAATGTTTTGTGAGCGGCGCTGCTTTTCATCTTCTTCATCGCCTCTTCCTCGTTCTCAACCATGGTTTCTGATGTCTCCTCTCCATGCCTCAGGCTACCAGGCGCCACCTCCACTTTCCTCTCTCCATGGTCGTTCAGGAAGTGATAAAGAAAAGGTAATGATTTTTCCTTCTGAACATTTTTTAGGGTTTTTTAGATTTCAATCTTGCATGTTCTATCTTTTACATGTTATTGATCTTCTGTGTTATTTGTATTTGGATTATGAGATGTAGAAAAAAAGGAAGGAGGAATTAATACCTTGGGTTTAGTTTTGGAGAGGAGACGGGAGGTTGGATGGCGGCGCTTCTCAGGTGGCCAAGGCGGAGGGATCGTAACGATGCTTGCTGGCTTCCTGGTACTTCGTATCTCTTGCTTTGTTGTTTGGTTTTGTGATGATATTATATCCTGAAAACCTTTCTTCTGGACATGCTTGCCTCTGAGTATTTGAATGCTTGCTTTAGCTTGAATTAATGATGATGTTCTTTGATTCTGAGATGCTTGCTTCAGTTGTTTTTGCTTCTGAGTTACTTTTCCTCTCTTGGGCTTTGTTGGCTTTTTCAATGATGATGATATCTGAGATGCTTGTTTCTGATTTTAGGAAGGCTTGGCTTGAATGCTTGCTTCTGTAACAGGTTTTTAGGCTTGTTTTGGTTACAGGCTTGAGGCAGGTTGTTGTTTGCTTGCTTGAAGGCAGGATTGAGGCAGTTTGAAGCAGGTTTTGTTGAAGGTTTGGTAACTGGTTTTTAGCAGGCAAGCTTGAAGCAGGTTACTGATACAGGCTTGTTGATATTTTTGTTGTTTTGGAGGTTTTATGTAGGTTATAAGGCTTTGGTCTGGAATACGTTTTTTTAGCAGGCAGTGTTATGCAGGCTTGTTATGCTTCTATAAGTTTGGTAACTGGTACCGACTCGTTAGTATTTGCAGTTTGACAGGTTTTAAGCAAGTCTGAAGGTTTTGGTGCAGGCTTGCTTCTGGTTGGGAAGGGAGTTAGCAGGTAGGCCTGAAGCAGGCTTGCTTCTGGTTTGGAGGTTTGGTTACTAGCAGGCTGTGTTATGCAGGCTTGCTTGCAATGTTATAGGTTGTGGTCTTTTTTTCTCTTGTGTTCTCCCCCTCTTCTAAACTGAAATCTTTGTTATATTTATTTGTTCTAAGCCTGCCCAACTGCAAACCTTTATTACTTTTCTCTTTTCTCTCCGGAAAGCATATTTTATTGCTTTAGAATATCTCTTTTCTGAAAAGGTGTTGGCTGGAAAGTGATGAAAAGGTTTTTACAAGTTGCTTGCATCTTTGGTTTTCCTCTGCATATCTTCTTATCTTCCAGATTTTCTGCATTTCCTTTTGTGTACTTGTTGACAGCTTTTCTGTTTTGATATCTTTCTTGACAGTTTTGTTGACAGCTTGATTGTGCAACTTGGCTGACAGTTTGGTTTGCCTAGTTTGGTTTGCCTCTTTGACAGTTTGGTTTGCCTTTTTGACAGTTTGGTTTGCCTCTTGGACAATTTGAATTTATGCAGCTTTGTGCATTTTGTTTAATTGATTCATATGCATGCAAACATTTAATTTTACCTTTCCTCTTTGTGAACCAAGAAGAGAAGTCTTCTTGTGATTTGCGAAGAGGACGAGCAAAATACGATGAAAACCAAAACAAACTGATTCCGGCCAACAACCTTTAATGATGAATTTTTTGATTATCTGTCTGAGAATGCCTTTTTAATTCATCTGTACTGACTTCTTTTTTCCATTTTTGCAGGCAAACACCAGTTGGGGCAAGGGAAGTATGAAGACTTCAAGAGGCTTAGAAGATAGTTTTATTTTATTTTTAATCATTGTAATAAACATTATTGTAAATACTGTAAATAAATTTACTGTATTCAAATAACACTTGTAACAACAAGTTAAAATAAATAAAATCTTTTGTCAGATATTTCAACCTTTCTTTTGCATTGTTTATTCATTTATTTATTTAAATCTCTTGAATTAAAATAACTGGAAATGCATCCCAATTATTTTAACTTAGATAAAATAAATAATTGACAAACGTTGTAGTCTCACAACCTCGCATTAACCAACAACACGCCCGACGTTCCAAATAACCAAATGCATTGCACAGTTAAACAAACGTCCATACGCCTTTTACCATACTGATCAAACTAAAGCTTCAAACCTTCAATTCAAATGCCTCAACTTCTATCCCAGATGTTTAGACTTTGAGAAACAAACATAAATCTTGAACAAGCGTCAAAACCATGTGACAGTCAATTGAAAAGAACTGTGGAAGCAATTCCTTCTGAGAATGCGTGTGCAAACCCTAATTAGGGATTTACTGATAAGAAAAGCCTGTTTGACCGATTCTTGAGCCAATATGAAAAATCAGGAAAAGCCCGAAGCTGTGATCTCTTGTGAAAAAGAGGAAGGCAAATTTTGGGGTACAATAGATGTCAACTCTTCTGGGGAGGACGAAGTTGAATGACATTTGGTCGGGAAACAGAATCCTGTCGGGGAATTGTAATATCGAAGAAATAAACTCTGTTGGGGAAATAAACCTTGTTGGAGAAGAGAAGTCCCATAAACTAAGTTGAGGAGATAATCTCTGACGGGGATCGGGATTTCATTGGCTGCACTGAGGAAGTTTCCACCGTATGCTGGGGAAATTATCAAACTTCTTTATCAGCTAGGGGGCCTATTAGGGAAGATGATCATGTCGAGCTATATGTTAGGGATATAGAGGTGATCCGCTGAAAGATGCCCCAATTTCTGTCTGATGGCGTATTAGATTTTCTCTGGATGAGCTTATGAAGATAACTCTGTAGAGATAGTTTCTTGGAGATTTGTGGATGACTTGAACATTATCCCATCTCCTAGAGTCTTTAGTAAATGCTAATCCTATTTTTATGCATATATTTTGTTAACAGTAATCATATTCAAATGCATATGTTCATTCAATATAATCATTGGACGTTTTTGCAAGAAAAATAGAGAAAGTAAAACAATTTTGAATTTTGAAATATAATTGTACTGATTCTGAAAGTTTGCCTATAAGCAGGCAACTTTATACAAAGAGACAAAAATCCTAGTAAGAGGAAATCATCGTAAGAATGAAGAAAGTGTACAAAGAAAAACAAGGAAAAACAGCCATGTGGAAATGATCCCATCAAGTTTCAACTCTTCTATTTCCCATATGTCTTCAAGCATCTCATCACTTGTTGTTAAAAGAAGATGATTGAACTGTTTTATACTGTTTGAAATTGACGCTAGTGATGAAGCTGGCTATAAGTAGATGGGTGATCCAACGGGACATAGTCATACGCTTTAATACTTAACTTTTTCCTGGATCTCCCTTTCGGGTTTTCAGTCCATCTTGATATCCTTTTCCGCCCAAGTCGACTTTTGCAGGTTTTTGACTTGCCGAATGTACATTTTTTTATATATCCCTAATTTTTTCCCGAACCCTTTTGGTTTGCCGGGATGCCTTACTTTTGCCTAGGTCTGTCAACCTAGCGGATCTCTTTTATGCGCAGTATTTTTTGACTATGTCCGCGTTCACAGGGTGTGGAAAATCTTCACCATCCATGGTAGTAAGTATCATAACACCACCATAAAATGTTTTTTTGATCACAAATGGCCCTTCGTATGTGGGAGTCCATTTTCCATGGGATCACCTTGTGGTAGGATAATGCACTTTATTACCAAATCACCAGCCTGGTATACCCGGTGTTTGACTTTCTTGTTAAAGGCTTTGATTACGCGTTTCTGATACATCTGACCATGACAAACAACCACAATCCTTTTTTCATCAATTAAATTTATTTGTTCTAGTCGAGTCTGAGTCCATTCGTCTTCATCTAAACCTGCGTCTTTCATAATCCTTAGGGAAGGAATCTGGACTTCAACAATTAAGACAACCTCCATACCGTAGACTAGAGAGAACAGGGTTTCTCCAGTTGATATGCATACTGAAGTGCGATAATCATGAAGAGAAAATGGTAACATCTCATGCCAATATTTGTATGTCACTGTCATCTTTTGCAAGATCTTATTGATATTTTTGTTGGTGGCTTCCATTGTGCCATTCATCTTTGGTTGGTATGGAGAAGAATTGTGATGCTTAATCCCGAACTACGTGCAGATTTCCGTGATCATAGTATTGTTGAGATTGGTACCATTATCTGTGATGATCCTTTCAGGGATGCCATACCGATATATAAGGTTGTATTTAATGAACCGAGCCACAACATTCTTTGTAACGAAAGAAAATGAGGCTGCTTCAATCCACTTTGTGAAGTAATCAATAGCGACCAGGATGAAACGATGCCCATTGGAAGTAGTAGGCTTAATATCTCCAATCATATCAAGGCCCCACATTGCAAATGTCCAAGGAGCAGTCAAGACATTTAAAGGAACCAGAGGCACATGTACTTTGTCAGCATAAATCTGGTATTTGTGGCAAGTTCTAGAATGATGATGGCAATCAGTTTCCGTAGTAGACCAATAATAACCCGCTCTTAGAATCTTCTTAGCCATTGTATGCCCACTAGAGTGAGTACCAAAGACTCCTTCGTGCATATCTTCCATAATTTTCTCATTTCCTTCTTGTCAACACAACGAAGTAAATTCGAATCGTGGTTGTGCTTGTACAGGATTCTGTTACTCAGAAAGAACTTGGAAGAGAACCTCCTTAGAATTTTCTTATAATTGATAGATGATCCTTCCGTATATTCACGAGTTTTAAGGTATCTTTTTACTTTGTGGTACCAAGGCTTTTCCTCTACTCCATTAGTATCAATTTCGTAGCAATGCGTTGATTCGTCTAGTCTCTCAATAGTAATTCGAGAAGCTTCATTATCCCATCTGACTTTGAACATAGATGACATGGTATCCAATGCGTCTTCAAACTAATTCTCTTCTCGTGGAGTATGTTCAAAAGTGATTTCCTCGAAGTACGAAATTAATGTCAACACATGATCTCGATAATGAATGATATTTGGATGCTTCGGATCCCATTCTCCCTTAATCTGACTGATCACTAGGGCTGAGTCCCTATATACATTCAAAAATTTAATTCTCATATCGATGGCAGCTTTGATACCCATGATACATGCTTCGTACTCGACCATGTTGGTTGTACAGTCAAAACATAACTTGGCGGTGAAGGGCGTATGGAAACCCCTGGGAGATATAATCCCAACACCGATTCCATTACCAAGCGTATTAGAAGCTCCATCAAAAACCATAGTCCATCAGGATCCTGGTTCAGGTCCTTCATACGGTCCAGGCTCTTCATAATCAGTAACTAGCATAATATTCTCATATGGGAACTCAAAATTCATAGACTGATAGTCATCTACACTTGATGAGCCAAATGGTCTGCCAGTACGCTTCCTTTGATTTCCTTATGGGTTGTATACTGAATGTCATATTCTGTCAAGACCATTTTACATCTTGCTATTCTTCCAGAGAGAGTGGGTTTCTCGAATATGTATTTTATTGGATCCATCTTAGAGATTAACAAAGTAGTATGAGTCAACATATAATATCTTAGTCGATGAGCAGCCCATGCCAAGCGCAACAAGTTTTCTCGAGCAATGAGTATCTTGTTTCACAGTCAGTAACCTTTTTTCTAAGGTAGTATATTGCATTCTCTTTTCGACTAGACTCATCATGTTTCCCTAATACACACCCCCATTGAGTTCTCTAATACTGTCAAGTACATGATAAGGGGTCTTCCTTCAACTGGCGGCATCAGAATCAGAATTTCTTGGAGGTACTCCTTGGTTTTGTCAAAAGCTATCTGACAGGCATCGTTCCACTTCACTACTTAATCTTTCTTCAGCAACTTGAAGATTGGCTCACAAGTAGCAGTCAAATGGGAAATAAATCTGGCAATGTAGTTCACTCGTCTCAAGAAATATCTGACTTCCTTCTCAGTATGGGGATATGGCATTTCTTGAATGGCTTTAACCTTGGAAGGATCAACTTCAATACCTTTACCGCTGACAATGAAACCTAGGAGTTTACCAGATCTTACACCAAAGGTGCACTTGTTTGGATTCAGCCTCAACTTGTACTTTTTCAACCTCTCAAACAGCTTATGCAGGTGGTCGAGATGTTCTTCTTCAGTTTGATACTTGGCTATCATATCACCAACATAAACCTCTATCTCGTGATGGATCATATCATGGAACAAAGCTACCATAGCACGCTTATATGTTGCACCGATGTTCTTCACACCAAAATGCATAATTTTATAATAGAAAGTGTCCCACTGTGTGACAAAGGTAGTCTTCTCCATGTCTTTGGGTGCCATCCTGATTTGATTATAACCAGTGAAATTATCCATGAAGGATAATACTTTATGCTGAGCGATATTGTCAACCAGAACATCAATATGCGGAAGCAAAAAGTCATCGTTGAGGCTTTCCCTGTTCAGATCCCTGTAGTCTATACACATACGGACCTTGCCTTCCTTCTTAGGTACTGGCATCACATTTTCAACCCACTGAGGATAGGACGTAACAACTAAGAAACCTGCATTGAACTACTTCATAACCTCAACTTTGGTCTTTTCAGATATCTTGGGACGCATACGACGAACCTTCTGTTTTATAGGAGGACAAACTTCCTTCATCGGTAGACGGTGAACCACAATGTTAGTATCAAGCCTTGGCATGTCTTCGTACGACCAATAAAATATCACAACATAGTCACGTAACATCTGGATTAATATCTTTTTGACACTGTCTTCTAGGTTGGCACCTATCTTGACCTCTTTCTTGTCCTTCTCAGTACCCAAGTTCACAACCTCTATTGGCTCTTCATCCGGTTGTATAACTCTTTCTTCCTGCATTAACAGCTGAACATGTTCTTCATGTACTTCACAATCTTCCTCACCTTCGTCCTCGGCTTGGTAGATCAGATTTTCGAAGTCAAAATTGGCAATAGCAGAATTGTTATTAATGGGATCCAGGATGGATATGGATCTGCAATTTGTTGTGTGGGTGTGTGTAAGAACGCATATCTATTTCTAAAGCAATAAAGTAAAAGAAAGACAAAGAGTGAAAAATTTGAATGCAAACATCCAATGATTTATTAAATGAAAATATGCGGATGAAAAATGAGAACCCTAACAAATGGACCGTTGTGCCTCGGATGAGGCACAAGGTTTAAATTTATTGTTTAAATTACATAACCAAAAACTTGAAAGAAGAAAAAAACAAAAAATAGCATTTACTCCTTACTAAAGGAGACTGGTATAAAGTCTCCAACCTTCAAATTGTTGAGCCCAGTGCTGGTAGTAGGGAAAATCCAACTGTCTATGTCACAGTCGTTATCAGTGTCTTCCACATCATTGACTTGATTTTTGTGAACTCCATTGTTGTTGATGCGAAATGGAGGTATCCCACATTAGCACGAGCACGACGGACAACCCTCTGAGCCTCTTAGGGGAAACCCAAACCAAATTTGTCGGACTTGTAAGGGATGTTGGGAAGCTGACCCCAAACAGTGCCACCACCTTCTTCTACCGCATACTTACCGTCTTTCAGAGAAGTCATTCTTGGTGGAATCTTGGTAACCTTAGGAACGGTAGGAGTAGCTTTTTCAACAGGGATTATCTGAGGAATAACTTAAAAGGTCTGGCAAGGAATTAAAATGGCTCATCGTGTATTCTTCTTTGCTGCAAACTCTAACGATTTTTCCTTTTATGGGATACTTCAACTACTGGTGTAAAGTAGAAGTAACAGTGCATGCCCCATGAATCCAAGGACGTCAAAGAAAATAGGAGTAGGCTGGACGAATGTCCATCACATAGAAAGTAGAGTTGGATACCTGGGCACCCACTTTGATTGGAAGATCAACCTCTCCATACACCATCCTTTTTGAACCATCAAAATCTCTTACCACAATGTCACTAGGTTTTAGCATAATCCCTTCACAGTCAAGTTTGTCTAAAGAGCTTTTGGCAATAAATTCAATGAGGAACCTGTGTCCACCAATACATGAGATAAGGTAGTGCCCTTACACTCAATAGAGACATGCAGGGCCTTATTATGGTTCTTACCTGCGGGAGTTAAGTCAGTGTCAGAAAAGCCTAGCCCATTATCAATCGTCAGGCTAGTAACACAATTTTTGAACTGATCCACAGAGATTTCCTATGGTACATGAGTAGATTTCAGGAACTTTACCAAAGCCTGAGCATGGGCTTCAGAGCATAACAACACAGATAACATAGATATCTTGGAGGGAGTCTTCCCCAACAGTTCAACAATATTATAGTCACTCTTTCGAATAACTTTCAGTACTTCCTCCATCTCTTGCTTGGAGGTATCTTCAACAGTAACCTCTTTCGGTGCCTCAGTCTGGGCACGCTCAGTCATCTGTTCTTTGCCTCGAGTTTCAATAGTTGATTCAATGGTAGTAATACGAACTAGTGTAGTAACAGTTTTGGAGAGATCTCTGGAGAGAAAAACCTTCCACTTCTGGTAACTTTACTAGTCCCAACAATATTTCCAACATCAGGATCAATAACTTTAGTATTTTTATCTTCGATAGTTAACAGTTCTTGCTTGACGCCATGGTAGTAGACATCAGCTCCATAATTCCAAGGGATAGCCTTGTCAGAGGAATATGGAATTGGCCCAGGCGCAGTAATGATCAGAGGAGCAACCCTAGGTTCAGCAGTAATCTTCACAGGACCCTTAGAAGTGATCCTTACATGAGTACCAGAAATTGCAGACACGTCTTCAAGCTTCAGGTCTTGAGACACGCTTTCCACAAAAGGAGTCTTCTCAAATATGATTACACGATCATCCATAAAGCGCTGAACACCTTCTTTCAACATTGAAAACCATTGGATTGGGACACATAATAGTAGCACCTTTCAATGCAAACCGTAAATAAACCGGCTTGCAACAACTTCTTCTTAACAATCATCAGAGGAGTAGTCAAGTCATTCACAGCAGAAACATAAGAAACATCATCAATAACATTAATTCCCTTGTCATGATTAGGCATAGGTGCATTGATCATATTAGGAGTCTCAGGAGGATTGAATTTAATCTCCTTAGCATCAATCATGTCTTGGATCTTATTCTTCAGAGCCCAACAGTTGTTAGTGTCATGTCTGGGAGTGTTGGAGTGATATGCACACCTTGCATTGGGATTAAAACTGGGAGAAGAAGCATTGGGATTCTAAGGAGGATATTTCAATGTAATCATCTATGCCTTTAACATGTGTTTCAATTCTTGAGACAACGAAATGTTGATTTTGGTGAAATGTCTCCTGGGTGCGACTTGCCTATGCTGATTATTCTGTTGTTGTTGTCGTGGTACTGGCGCATGATTAGAGATCAAAACTTCTCCCACAGATTGGTTGTGGTTACTCTTATTACGACCCTTATGGCTGTACACAACATTGGATTCTTTCATACCACTATAAGACTTCTTCACAGTATTTGAAGATGCAGCCACCTGAATTTTACCGCTTCTGATTCCATTATCAACATGTTCTCCTGTTAATATCAGTTCAGGGAAACCGACTGAAGAACTCCCAAGTAGGTGATCATAGAAAGGACTTGTTAGTGTTCTAATGAACATGTAAATTAATTCCCTATCAGCCAAAGGAGGTTGGACTCTGCCTATAGGATCTCTCCATTTCTGTGCATACTTTTTAAAGCCTTCCTCAGAACCTATGGACATACTCTATAGTTGCATGCAGGTTGGTGCCAAATCAGAATTATATTGATACTATTTATAGAAAGTTGCAACAAAATCTTCCCAGGTATGGATATTGGTACCTTCAAGTTGATAATACCATTCTATTTGTGTTCCAGACAAACTCTCTTGAAAGAAATGCAACCATAATTTCTTGTCAGCAGTGCGTGGTTTAATTTTTCGAACATACGATCTCAAATGTAATTTCGGGCAAGAAACACCATAATACTTGGAAAAGGTAGGAGTTTTTAACTTAGGAGGAATGATGAATCCTGAGACTAAACCCAATTCTTCAAAGTTTAAGCCAGACACCTTCTGGATCTCCATAGCTTTCAGACGCTCTTCTAACAGCTTGTATTTCTCATCAGCATGAGAATATTGTACATGCAAGTAATCCTCTTCCTCTTCATCAGAACATTTGTCAGAGCCATGGTTTCCATTTTCCTTAGCTTTAACACTCTTACCATCTTCATCCTGGTTGTCATCTTCGTCCAATAGGATATCAAGATCTAGAGCTTGCTTGGCTGGACCTCTGAACCTCCTCCCCATGTTCAGGATGCCAAATGGTTTCGTTGTCTTATTCTTCTTCTTCTCTTTGGCGATGAGCGCCTTCAGTTCTTCTTTCCCCTTGCCTAAGTTTAGCAACATCTGTTGGAACTGGGCATTCTGATCCTGGAGATCTTTGACTGTCTGTTCAAGATCCATTTTTCTGCCTAAATAAACAACAAGAAGATGAGAAAACTTTTCTTAGAAACCTGTTATGTAATGATATGTATGGTATGTAGATGCATATGTAATGTTTTCAAGGACCTCGTGGGATTTAAATTTGTTAATAAAAAAGGAAACAAAAAAAAGATTCTCGTTAGTAAGTTCAGATTATAAACGCCTTTTAGGCTTACAATGAAAACAAAAGAAGGGTTACAAAGGAATAAATTATGACTCAAGTTTCGCATGGACGCTTCCTCTTTGTCTTGACATATGCATTAAGGCTCTGCTCTTCGTGAAGGCGTTTAGTCAGCTGCAATACTTTCCTCTCACTAGCATAGAACTGAGTCTCAAATGTGTCCCTTTCTTCTTTCAGTCGAATCCAAGACTTTTGTAGCTCTTCAAGGTCAGTAGGCATATCTGGATGAATAATGGTATGAGGAATATCTCCTTCAGCAATAACCTCCACAATTACTGGTAGGACAACAAGATATGGCATTATAAAATTTTGAGCACGAGATCACACCCATCTAAGGTAGGTATCTAGAGGCATGTAGTTTTTCTGTCCCAAAGTCTTGCTATCAATCCTATTCACCATGCCCCAAGCACGTATAAACCTTTGATGGTAACCTTGAGGATCATTCTTGTAATCTAATACAATACCCTGGATGAGCATATCATGACAACCGTCTCTTTGAGCATAACCAAATTGAAGCAGATCTAGAGAAGGGTTATAAGTGATACATCCCCTTATGCCAAGGAGTGGCACATTAGGGAATTCCACACAGCGGTCAATAATATTGATATCCTCCTGAGATCGAGAACACTAATAGATATCTGAATGAGAGAGTGACATCATCCTTTGAGACCACCTCAAACCTTGTTCATTCTTCATCACTGATTGGGGAAGGAACGGAATAAACCACCTGGATAGTAAAGGTATGCAACACATAAGAGTCCCTCTCTTCCTCATAATACGAGTGTGAAGAGAATGCAAAATATCTCCAAGCAAAGTAGGCACAAGATTGTAAGTAAGAAATATTTTGATGGCGTTCACATCTATGATTTGGTCTGGATTACGGAATAGTACCAAACCATAGATCAACATAGCCAAAATATCCTTAAAAGCATGAAAATCATAGTGTAATACGGTGGGAGAACTAACTTGGTTGCTTTGTGTTTTATCGCGATTGTTGCAGATAACAAGAGTCACCATCGACTTTTCTTTTATCCAATAAGGAAAGGGTGAAAAGAACAGGAAAGACCTT
The DNA here is from genome assembly GCA_948472305.1 of Vicia faba. Taxonomy (NCBI): domain Eukaryota; kingdom Viridiplantae; phylum Streptophyta; class Magnoliopsida; order Fabales; family Fabaceae; genus Vicia; species Vicia faba. The sequence goes on along the minus strand of OX451737.1, from coordinate 1,329,979,570 downwards.
TGAGATATTTTCTTGAGTTCAGGGGGTAGGTTATGAAAAGGGAATGTGTTAGAACCCTTTTCATCCATATTTATCTATGAGCTCTTAGTTGCTTTCTAGATCACTTTTGAAATTGCTTTGTTTGAAATGTGTTTGTGGTGGGTTTTGAAAGTATTTTTGAAAAGCGCCTTTGTTTAGGCAAACTTTGTAATGATTCTCGTCTCTATAAGAATGCATACAAAGTGTTGTACTTTTAAAAATATCTCATGTTTTGAAAGTGTTTAGTGTGTTTGAAAAGATGTTTGTTTTGAAGATGGATTGTGAGCAAGCAACTAAGAATGTTCTACCATCTCAAAGGTCTTTTGTTCATTTCTCTCTTCCTTTGACATTGCTATCTTACCATTGATTGGTAAGAATCCATATCTTTGGATGTGAAGGGATGGGCGTGGGTCATCGTATAGTCATGGATAGAAATGTTGTGTGATGCCTTAGTATTTTTCTTAAGGGTCTAAGATCATTTTGAAGGCAACATTTAAAGCATCATCGAGGGACTATGATCTTGTATTTTTAATTGTTTTTGCTAAGACGTCTCACATGCATATCATGACCGTTTGTTTAAGACAACAAAGTGGAGTTAACCCTAGATGTGTAAAGTGTGCAAGTGTTTTGACTACATGCATTTTTGTGTTGAGATTAAGGGTTCTCTAAGATCAATTTTATCTTGTCATACAAACCCTAATTACTACAATTTTTATTCGAAAGCGATAAATTGCTGAAATTAAAGTCCTACGCTATTACATCATTTAGGCGATGGGGATACAATTTTATGAATGGGGAATGCAAGCAATTAAAACCTAATTACTATTACAACCAAATTAAATAAAAATAATAGCAAAAAGGTCTCAAAAAATCAAGATTTTTGGTGTTGAAGCTGACACGGGCAGTGTCCTATAACACGAGCACCCGTGTCAGAACCCTGTAATAAATATGCATGTCTTTTTTAGTCCCAGCTGAGCTGACACGAGAAGTGTCCTATGACACGGGGACCCGTGTAAGATCCTTGTCTTTCCATTTTGTCAAGTTTTAATTCTAGTATGTGGGACATGGGCAGTGTCCTGTGACACGGGCACTCGTGTCAGAGCCCTGTTTTGCCATTTTTCCTGTTTTCTTCCTGACACGGCCCATGCCAGGTGACACGGGTGGCCGTGTCAGACTTCCAGAAGCTGTTTTTTGTGGTTTTGAGTGTTTTCAACTCTTCTACTTTGATTTGTCTTGTTTTATTCTTTTGAAAACGAAAGTAAAATGATGTACGAACAAGGAAATTACAGTTTGAGAAAACTTACCTCTTGAGGTGAAAACTCAAAATGTGTATGGATGTCTCTAGTTGTAATGTGATGATTGATTGATCTTCCTTATACTTCCTTAAAGTTGTTCCAATCTTTACTTTGTACTGAAAGTATTTGAATCTTTCCAACCAAGTCAAATGGCAAGACAATGTTTTTGAGTTTGGAAAGTAGAGATAATCATGTTACATACATTGTTCTTGTGTTTGAACTACTTTTATATGATGTGTATGAAGTATGTGGATGGTTTGTTTGGACAGAAATGCAAGGTTTGAGAGATTTAAAGATTTTGGTTTCTAAGCTCAAGGGTAGAGATTCTTGTGGACAATTCTGGTTTTTAGAGTAAGGGGGGGGGGGGGGGGGGGGTTGAGGATTTTCAATACACAAGAAGCTCTCTATTTTTTCTGACCTATTTCCCTTGCAAATGCTACCTCTACTTATAGGCAAAAGGTTTGTGAACAAGGGCTGGTTAGGTTTACAAGACAACATGTTATAGTTTGGTTGGGATGCAAATGTCAAACTATGTCAAGTACTCCATGGTTCCAAGATGAAGTACCAAAGTTGCTGGTATAAAGAGGCTTCTTTCCATGATTTATGGTGGAGTAAAATCAGAAACAAACAAGGTATGGGCTCAAGACAATTTTTGTGCCAACAAGCTTGCTTTTCAAGAATATCAATGATGTCTTTATGCCATAAATGGAAAGATCTTTTGGATAATAGCTTAAACACTTGGGTAATATCTCAAGAGTGGGTGTAAGCATTAAATTATGATGAGTTTTTCAAGCAAGAAGGCCTGCAACACAAGATTATGTAGCATATCATAAGGGTTTTGTTACGTGTTCTTCACTAAAATGACTTGCAATTCAAGAATGGATACCCAACTTCATGCCCTTGAATCTCCTAGCTCAAGTATGATAAATTTATGTTCTTGGATGTTTTGGGAAGCTTGAAACATCCTCTATAACTTTCAAGTTTACCATTTTGACAAAATCATCTTGGAACTATGTGAAAAAATGCCAACAAGTTGGGATAAAATCCTGACCAAAATCTGTTGAAAATTTCTCTAAGTGTTAGATGGAAATGTCATGACTTCATGAATTTATAACTCAAAATCCAAGCATTTATAGAAAACATTCTATCCTACAATGTTTTAGATCTCATTGAGATCTACAACTTTCATGTTGTAAGTTTTCCTTGAATCATCTTGCATCATGGTGAAAATTTGGCACAAAGTCATGAAAAAAAGGTTAACTTTCCAACACTTAGAAAAATTTCTAAGTCTTAGAATTTTGACTTTTCAAAGATAAATTTGACCTTTTTGATTTCTTAATGAACAATATTCATATTTTGACATGTCTTGGTGAAATATGATTTTTGAAACTTGATTTTGATTAAAAAGTTAAAGTTTGACTTTTGGTGTATCTGTTGACTTTTCATCAGTACCGCTGATTTTTGGTCATCTGGTCAATTGACTGAGCAGAATTTGTGATACAAGATCTGAAACTTGACATGAGCATTCTTGAAGGTCCATAATGATCTATGAAAGTTTTTTGAGGCATTAAAAGTCCAATTGTCCTTATGAAAACTTAAACTCTAATTTGATGTATCAGTGTTGCGAGCTGGCTTGACCTAGTCAATACTTGTGCAAGCTCGAGCTTTTGAAGATCTTTGTGAGAAATGTATTGAGGAAAGAGAGGGAAATTTTTTGGGTACAACACATAGCATCTAAAACAATTGAGCTTTCTCTATCAGAAATTTAGCAAGAAGACCTTTAACTCCACTTCTTGTTTCCCAATTAGATACAATGCCAGACTGCTTCAGATGTAAGGTTGTTGCAATATCTTCAAGTTTTGGAACTTTCTCTAAACCGGTGAAGGGTGTCGGATAAAGAATATGTACTCCGAGTAGCTTATAGAACTCTTCTATTATGGGTAGCGACTGATAATCTAGGAAGGTAAAACTGTGATGCTCGGGATCAAAGAACTGGAACAGAACACTCACCATGTCTCCTTCAAAACCTGAAGTAACCAAACTGAGTAGATAACCATGCCTTTTGGTGAATTGAGAGTTTTCGGGAACCCTTGAGACTAACTTATTAAGCTGGGAAGGTACCCTTACAAAGTTGATCCAGATAGTGTTTCTGCAAGCGGAGGACATGATCTATAACAAAGAACAAAGACAAATCCCTAGGTCCTTGAAATGGTTAGTGAAAATGTCATGTTATGATGATATGATATCATGATGTCGTGTTCATGTTAGATAAGTAGCAAACACACACAAGTCACACAAGAGCCTTAGGTTTAAAGGCTTGCATGAAGCCCATAGGTAATTACCCTTCCCCATTGGTGTACCCCAAAATTTTCCCTCTCTTTTCTCAAGACATTTCTCACAAAAGATCTCAAATGCTCAAGGATTCTCAAAGAGTTGACCAAACAAGTTCACCTTCTAAGGACTGAGACCAAAAATTAGGGTTTTAGTTTTCGCAAGGAAAATTGGACTTCTAATGCCTCAAATGACTTTCATGGTTCATCATAGACCTCTAAGAATTCTCATTCCAAGTTTCAAGTCTTGCATCTCAAAATTGCTCAGTCAATTGCTCAGATGACTGAAAATCAACTGTATTGGATAAAAAGTCAACTATGATCAATATACATTCAAACTTAAATATTTTTAGTACACATAAATATTTTGAAGTCATATTCATCAATTGATCAAGAGTTTATCACAATTACTCAAGAAAATCATTCAAATCATCAAAGGGGTAAAATTGTCAAAATTAGGGTTTTGACTAAGAATGACTGATCATTGACTTTTAACACAGTACATGACCTAATAACTTGAAGCATGATCTTAAAGATTCAAACAAAATATCTTGACCTAATTTCATGGATCAAATAATTTCTCAAGATCAAATGATTGATAATTGAAATTTGGATCAACTGATGAAAAGTCAACTGACACATAAAAAGTCAAATTTTGACTTTTTGGTCAACATTGAGTTTCAAAGATAAACAATCATCAAGACATTCAAAAATATCAAATTTGATCATCAAGAATCAAGAAAATCAAGAAAAGTCAACAAAAAGTCAAGATTTCCAAGACTTAGAAAAATTCTAAGTGTTTTTGACCTTAATAAATTCACTACTTCATGATCAATCTTCATCAAGATGTAAGATGTTTCAAGGAAAACTTCAAACATGAAAGTTGTAGAGCATGATGAAATCTACAAATTCGTATTAAAGGGTTGATGTCCAAAAAATGCTTGGATTAAGAGATATAGGCCCATGAAGTCATGATATTTTTAATAAAACACTTAGTGAAAATTTCAACAAGTTTGGTCAGGTTTTTGTCCGAACTTCTTGGCCAATTTTCACCTAGTTAAACTTTTATTTAGCCAAAGTGGTCAACATGAAAGTTTTAGATAATTTTTCAAGCTTTCTAAAATGTAAAAGAACTTGAAGATATGATGCTTGATTTAGGATAATCGAAGAAATGAAGTTGAGCATCCATTCTTGAATTACAAGGCATTTTTATGAAGAACACTTGATAAAATCTAAAAACTATGATGCATAACATTGCTATGTAGACTTCTAACTTGAAAATCACTCCATAATTTAATGTTTACACAACTGATTGAGCCATTATCCAAGTGCTTGAGCCATTGTCCAAGTGATCATGCCATTAATGGAACAAAGTTCACATTTCCGTTTTAGAAAAATTGCTTTATACATGATGTCAACTCTCCTTGAGCCCATACATTATTGATTATGATTTAAAAACATCTCAAAGCCAAGAAGAAACCATCTACAACCTGTTAACCACCCTACAAGCCTTATACTATGCATTGGAACAATATGTTTCAAGTTTGCTTCAAAACCAAGTCAAAAAACCATAACATGTGATCTTGATTTTCTGATTACTTCAAGCCCTCAAAACTTTTCTTTATAAATAAGGAGGTTATTTGCAAGCTAACACATGAGTTTCAAGAGCCCTCTAACCCCCTCATACTTCCTCAAACCAGAATTTGCACCAAAAACTCCACTACTTGCCATTTTTGACTTTGAGTTCAAAATACACAATCCAATCGTGCGTTTTCACTTTTAATCAATCACAAAGCTTTTATAACTCATATAGAAGCTATCCAAACACTTTTTACACAACTGTAACACCATTTGCACCACGCTGCATTTCCAAAAACTCAACTCCACAACTTGACTTCTCCAGAAGAATCCAGCTACTTTTAGCTCAAAGTAAGCATTGCAATAGCTTCCTAGGAGTTTAATGAAGCTATCCAAAACATCACCATACCTCCAAGAGTGCTCAAACTCCAAACACGATTTCCAGTTTTGAGGTAAGTTTTCTCAACTTTGAAATCCTTATACAAGCATCATTAATGGTTACTTTATAAATGAAAAATGTAGACATCATTTCCTTGAAGCTAACCATGCCCTTAATTTTCATTTATCTTGCCTGAGTGATGTGAATTTTGAAGTTGAAGTTTCAGAAAAATTAGGTTTTAATTTGGTACCAACATAAATTCATGCTCATCTTTGATTTATAGCTTAAGTTATTTACATGGATGAATTCATGGTTAAATTTGGAGCAACTTTCATATTTACATTATTCAAAATGGTTGAGAAATGAGCAAGTTTGAAAATTAAAAAACAATGGTGTAAATGTTCTGGCGCGAGGAAGAAGATGAAGTACAATCAGAATTGGGTTTATTTTAAATTTAGTGCAAGTTGTATAATGACCAGATGAAACAGCCACCCCAGTGGCAGAGAAGCACGCGCTAAGGCATTTGTGTATAGGGACCTAGTCTTTTTTCTTTTCCAACATCCCTTTTACTCACTGGCTGGCCTGTTTTTTTATTTTATTTTGTTGATTCAAACAAAAAATGTTGTTTTGGGCCTAACCAAAAATACTTTCCCACACCCCTTTTTACTTTTAACTCAGGCCCAACCGTTTTATTTCTTTTATATTTTTTATATTTTCTTTATTTATTTATTTTATTTAATTAAATGACAAAAAATATATTTCTTAAATAATTAGATTAAAAACATTTTAATCATATTTATTTTATTTTATTTTCCAAACCCAAAAAATATTTTTTCTAACAATTATTTTCTTTTTTTCACAAATTAAAAATTAGTAGACTTAGGTTTTACTTTTTATTAATTTCAATTTAACCTAGATTTTTTTAGGTTTTTGTTTAACTAATTAATTAACTCATTTTCTAACTTAAACTAATTATTTTAATTAATTATCAAACCTTTTTCCATAAAAAAATGAACTTACTCTTTCTTCTCTACATTTTACATTTGTACGCATTTTATTATTTCGTACTATCATTCATGTATATGGTTTATAATAGATAATTAGGTTTTTATTGCTTTCCATCCCTATTGGCAAATTTGTACCCCCCATTCCAAAAGCTTTGTAATAGCGTAGGCCATTTAAATTTCGCCATTTATCGCTTTCCTTATTATTGTTAGTAATTAGGGTTTGCATGACCAGATTAAAATCAAACATTAGACAACCCTAATTCAAGATAAATACATATAAGCAAAAACACTTTGCACACATGTACCTCTAGGGTAACCCACACTGGTTTCCTCAGATATAAACAGTCATTCCCTCAAATGTGGGGTGTTTTATCACACACCCTCGAATAAAAGATCGTAGTCCCTCGATGACCATTCGATGTTGCCTTCGGCAAACGATCTTAGTCCCTTACGACAATTGCTAAAACTTCTACAAGTTTCCTTTTATGACTGTACAATGAACCACACCTGTCCCTCACATCCAATGATATGGCTTCCTACCAACTAATGGTAGGAAAGCACTATCTAAAGGAGGAGGAAAAGAACAAAGACTTTTTGTGTAGGTAGATTGCTCGTAATTGCTTGCTCGCAAACTAAAACCATTTTCACACTTCACACTCTTTTCAATCTCTTTTCAAACAAATATTTTCAAACCCAACACTTTGTATGCGTTCTCAACGATACGAGAATCATTACAAAGTTTTCCGAACGAAGGCGTTTTCAAAATATTTTCAAACAAAATACAAACACAAAGCATTTTAAAAGTGAGATAGCAATTAAGAGCCCACAGATAACTACAGATGAAAAGGGTGCTAGCACCTTCCCTTTTCATAACCTACCCTTCGAACTCAAGAAAAATTCTCAAAAGGTCTTTCCTATTCTTTTCACCATTTCCTTTATTGGATAAAAGAAAAGTCGATGGCGACTCTTGCTATCTGCAACATTTGCAATAAAACTTAAAACACCCAAGTCAGTTCTCCCACCGTATTACAGAACTAGAGACTCTGCTGGGGAGAAACTTAAAAGTGGGGTTTACCTTAGAGATAGTTCACATTTAAACGCTTTATTTGTTTGTCTTGTTTGCTTTACATTTTGGGTCTATGCTTGGGTTTATTTCTTGAAAAGATCCTATACCCGAATCTGGGGCATATTAGGTAAGTAGAAATAGATCGTGGAAACTGTACAACATAAACCGGTATGGTTGAAGCGATGGATATGTTAGTGTGACACATTTATTGGTACCTGTGTCCTTTGAGTTGAATCAAGGATAATACGGGGCCGCTCTATGGTGTCATGAAGCACTAACTGATTGTAGAACCTTAGTTGAACAACTTGGCCATTAGAAAGTAGTGAGATAGCTGGCTTTGGTGCAGACTGAAGTTGGTTGATGGCCGATACTAAACTCATTGAGATCATACTTTCAGGATATTTCTGTCGCTAAAACAGATGCTTGTGCTGAAACAATTCCCGGTGAAGAAAGATTAATGATATTGAGATTCCTTAGAACCCAATAACTTCTTTTAGGACAAGTTGAACCAACTAAAACTTCAAGAGGGTACTTACCTATAAACCCCATGCAAGCCTAAACCTAAGGACTTGTGTGTTTTTTTTTTTGTATATGATTAATTGTTCATAACATCATGACATCATGCCATAGCATTTTCACTAACCATTTCAAGGACCTAGTGATTTAGATTTGTTCTATTTTGTAGGATATGGCTTCCGCTCGTCGAAATACCATCCGAATCAGCTTTGTAAGGGTGCCTCCTCAACTCAAAAAGTTAGCATCAAGGGTTCCTTAAAATTCTCCATTTGGTCGACTTCTCAATTTGGTTACCTCAAGCTTTGAAGAAGACATCATATGTGTGCTCTTTCAGTTCTTTGACCCCAAACATCATTGTTTAACCTTTCCCGATTATCAATTGGTGCCCACAATGGAAGAATTATCTCAACTATTGGAAGTACATGTTCTTAATTAAATACCTTTCACCAGTCTAGAGAAAGATCCACAACCCAAAGCAATTGCATCAACCTTACATTTGAAACAATCCGACATTGTAGCTAATTGGGAAATAAGGAGCAGAGTCAAGGGTCTTCTAGCTAAATTTCTGTTAGAGAAAGCTCGACTATTTTGGGATGCTATGGATTTTCAAGTTTTGAAGAAGTCTTGGCTCTTCTAATTTATTGTTTGGTGTTGTTCCCTAATCCAGACCAACTCATAAATGTGAATGCTGTCAAAATCTTCCTTTCTCGTAACCATGTGCCTACTTTGCTTGGAGACATTTTGCATTCTCTTCACACTCGTACCATGAGGAGGAGAGGGGCTATTATGTGTTGCATACGATTTCTATCTAGGTGGTTTATTTTGCACCTTCCCTGGCCAGTATTGAAGAATGAACAAGGCTTGAGGTGGTCTCAAAGGATGATGTCGCTCTCTCATTTAGATATCTTTTGGTGTTCCCGATCTCTGTAAGATGTTACTATCGTTAACCGTTATTGGGAATTTCCTAATGTTCCACTTCTTGGAATTAGGGGAGGTATTACTTATAACCCTTCTATGGCTCTAGACAATTTGGTTATGCTCGAAGGGATGGTCCTCATGATGCACTTATCCAGGGTATTATGTTCGACTACGAGAACGATGTTCAAGGTTATCTCCAAAGGTTTGTATGAGCTTAGGGCATGGTAAACAAGGTTGATAGCAATACTTTGGGACATAATAACTCTATTCCTTTGGAGCCTTATCTCAAATGGGTGTGAGCTCACGCTCAAAACTTCATGATGTCATATCCAGCCATCCTACCAATAGTTGTGGAGCCTATTGCCGAAGGAGATATTCCTTATACCATTCTCCATCCTGACATGCCTACTAACCTCGAGGAATTGCAGACATCCTAGGTTAAACTCAAGGGAGAACGAGACACCTTTGAAGCCCGATTCTACGTAAGCGAGAAGAAAGTGTTGGAACTTACAAAGCAATTTCGCGAGGAGAAAATTCTGAATGCCTACATCGACACGAAAAGGAAGTGCCCATGGGAGACTTGAGTATTTTGTTTTATAAGTTCATTTTGCTGTCTTTTAACACCTTTTTTATTTTTCATTGTAAGACCAAGGGGCAATTGTAATTTTTGAACTTATTAATACAATTGTTGTTTTTGTTTCCTTTTTGGCTAGCAAATTTAAATCTCATAAAGTCCTTGAAAACATTGCATCCACATAACATGCATCATATCATAAGCAGGTTTTCTGATACAAGTTTCCTCATATTTTTACTGTTTATTTCAGTATAATATGGCTCTAGAATAAACCGTCAAAGATCTACAAACTCAACACGCACAGTTCCAAGAGACTCTCCTGAACCTAGCCAAATGTCAACAAGAAATGATGGTGCTTCTCGTCACAAAGAAGAAGACTAAGAAACGAGCTGTTATCAACACGGGAAGGAGGTTCGAAACCCCTACCCGAATGGCTCAAGCTGTAGATGTATCCTTCGAGGAAGACGACAATCAAGATGAAGATGTTAGAAGCACCATGGCTGGGGTGGAAATAACCAGATTTCTGAGGATGAAGACTACTCCGAAGAGCAATACCCACAGACGGATGACAAATACAAACAGCTGGAAGACCGACTTAAGGCTGTAGAGATCCAAATAGTGCCTAGTTTGGATTTTGGAGATTTAGGTTTGGTCCCTGGGGTGGTAATTCCTCACAAATTCAAGGTTCCTGTCTTTGCCAAATATGATGGAGTCTCTTGTCCAAAACTCCATTTAAGGTCATATGTCCGCAAGATTCAACCACACATCGCCGATAGGAAGTTATGGGTTCATTTCTTCCAAGAAAGCTTATCCGGAACATAGTTGAATGGTTCTATCAAGTAGATGGGACTAATATCCACACAATGGAGGATATGGCTGCTGCCTTCTACAGACAATACCAATACAATTTTGATCTTGCACCAACTCACGTGCAATTATAAAGTATGACTATGGGCTCGAACGAAGGCTTTAAGGAGTATGCACAAAAGTGGAGGGACTTGGATAGAAGGGTGCAACCCCCTTTGAATGATAGAGAAATGGTAAAAGTGTTCATGGGCACTCTGATAGGCCCGTTCTTTAATTTTTTGATTGTAAGTTCGTTGTCTGGTTTTACGAAGATAATTCTGACTGGGGAAAGAATTGAAAGAGGTAACAAAAGTGGGAAGATCCCAATGGCCTAAACCTCTAATGCTGTAAAGAAACCATTTGTTGGTAAGAAGGAAACTGATATTTTTTATGGACAAAGGATCCATATCAAGAATGATCGTCATCAGTCCGTGGGGGCAGTTCTGATCTCTAACCCTGCACTAGTGCAACAACAACAGCAAGGAAACCGACGAAGGCCAGACGCTCCATTAAGACAGGAGTAATTTCTATTTCCTATTTTTATTGATTTAAGAAGTTTGTATGTAATCTCTTTTAAAACAATGACTTTAAACCAGGTGCCTTGCCCGAGGCACAATGGTCCATTTGTTAAGGGTTGTCATTTCATATATCAAATGCTCATTTAATTAAAACATTGGACGATTTTGCATTCAAATTTTGCGCTCCTTGTCTTTCTTTTACTTTACTGCATTTTCAAAATAGCCATGTGACCTTACATGCACACACACATTTGCAGATCCACATCTATCCCGGATCTCATTGACAACAATTCTGCTATTACCATTTATAACTTTGAAAATCCAATCTATTAAGCCGAAGACGAAGGTGAAGAAGATTATTAGATACCTGGAGAACTCGCCATACTCCTGATACAAGAGGAAAAGGCTATCCAACCGAACGAGGAACCAGTCGAAGTGATAAATTTGGTTACTGAAGCAGATAAGAAAGAAGTCAAGATTAGCGCCAACCTGGAACACAGTGTCAAGAGCATATTGGTTCAGATGTTGCACGACTATGTTGAGAGATTCACTTGGTCATACAAAGACATGTCGGGGCTTGATACTGATATCGTGGTTCATCGTATGCCAATGAAAGAGGGTTGTTCTTCGATCAAACAAAAGGTTCATCGCATGCACCCTGATATGTCAGAGAAAATCAAGGCTGAGGTAATGGAACAGTTCAATACAAGTTTCTTGGCAGTGACGTCGTATCCCCAATGGGTTGCAAATGTTGTTCCAGTGCCAAAGAAAGACGGTAAGGTCCGTATGTGTGTAGACTACATGGATTTTAATAGGGAAAGCCCCAAAGATGACTCCCCCTCACACATATTGATGCCTTGGTTGACAACACTGCTCAACATAAGGTATTCCCCTTCACGGATGGCTTCTCAGGGTACAACCAAATCAAAATGGAACCTGAAGACATGGAGAAAACTACTTTTGTCACGCAGTGGGACACCTTCTGTTATAAGGTAATGTCTTTTGGGCTGAAGAATACAGGCGTAACTTATCAACGGGCTATGATGGCTTTATTTTATGACACGATTCATCATGAGATAGAAGTCTATGTTGATGACATGATAGCGAGATTACAAATTGAGGAAGAACACCTTGATCATCTGCACAAGTTGTTTGAAAGGTTGAAGAAATACAAGATGAGGTTGAATCCCAACAAATAACCTTCAGGGTAAGATCTGGAAAGCTCCTACTCTGCGTAGTCAGTGGTAAAGGTATTGAAGTTGATCCTGTAAAAGTCAAAGCTATCCAAGAAATGCCAACTCCCTGTACTGAGAAGGAGTTCAGAGGTTTCTTAGGAAGACTAAACTAAATTTCCTGATTCATTTCTCACCTCACTGCTACATGTGAGCCACTCTTTAAGCTTCTAAAAAAATATCAAGTAGTAAAATGGAATGACGACTGTCAAATAGCTTTTGACAAGATCAAGGAGTACTTACAAGAACCTTCAATTCTGATGCCACCAGTTGAAGGAAGACATATGATCATGTACCTGACTATGTTAGAGAATTCAATGGGATGTGTGCCGGGGAAGCATGGCGAGTCTGGTCGAAAAGAGCATGCAATATACTAACTTAGCAAAAAGTTTACCGACTGTAAAAAAAGATATTCACTGCTCGAGAAAACTTGCTACACTTTAGGATGGGATGCTCAATAACTAAGACAGTACATGTTGACTCATACCACTTTATTGATCTCTAAGATGAATCCCATCAAGTATGTCTTCGAGAAGCCAACTCTCTCCAAAAGAATTTCCTGATGGCAAATGATCTTAACTGAATACGACATTCACTACACTACACAAAAAGAAATCAAAGGAAGTTGTTGTACCCCAAAATTTTTCTTCTCATTTTCTCAAGATTTCTCTCACAAGATCTCCATTTGCTCAAGAATGCACAAGGATGGATCATCTCAAGACATCTCCTTAAGCACTAATGACTCAAAATTAGGGTTTGAGTTTTCACAAGTACAATTGTACTTTTAAGGCCCCATATGAATTTAATGGATCATTTTGGACTCTCAAGATTTCTCATGTCATGTTTCAAGCTTTGGATTACATTTTTGCTTAGTCAATTGATCAATTGACCTAAAATCAACTATATTGGGCAAAAAGTCAACTGTGGTCAATTTAGAGTCAAATTTCATAATTTTTGATCCATATCAACATTTCAAATTCATATATGTCAATTGGTCAAGTTTGGATCACAAATTCCTCAAGAAATTTGATCAGATCACCAAAAGGGAAAAATGGTCAAAATTAGGGTTTTGACTGAGAAGGATCAGTTCTTGACTTTTGACCAAATACTTGACTTACTGGTTTAAGACATAATATTAATATTTCAAATACATAATTTTTACCTAATGGCATGGTTCAAAACATTTCTCATGATCAATTGATTGATAGTTGAAATTTGGTCAACTGATGAAAAAGTCAACTATACACTGAAAAGTCAAACTTTGACTTTTTGATCAAAATCAAGTTTCAAAAATAATATTTCTTCAAGACATGTCAAAATATGAAGATTGTTCATCAATAAATCAAAAAGTCAAATTTATCTTTGAAAAGTCAAAATTCTAAGACTTAGAAATTTTTCTAAGTGTTGGAAAGTTAACTTTTTTTCATGACTTTGTGCCAAATTTTCACCATGATGCAAGATGATTCAAGGAAAACTTCCAACATGAAAGTTGTATATCTCAATGAGATATAAAACATTGTAGGATATAAATTTTTCTATAAATTCTTTGATTTTAAGTTATATATTCATAAAAACATGTCCATGAAACAAAAACACTTAGTGAAATTTTGCCCTAGTTAGGCAGATTTTTGACCTAACTTCTTGGCCAAGTTTCACATGGTTTCAAAGTGATTCTTCAAAAATGTCCAACATGAAGGTTTATAGGATGTTATAAGCTTTCCAAAATGTCCAAGAACTCATTGAGATCATTTTTGAGTTGAGAGAATCGAAGGCAAGAAGTTGGGCATTGATTCTTGATTTACAAGGCAAATTTGTGAAGAACACTTGATTCAATCTTCAAGCATGATGTACAAATACCACTTTGCAGGCTTCTAACTTGCATTCCACTCCATAATTTAATTCTTACATAACTGATTAAGCTATAATCCAACTGTTTTAACCATTATCCAATTGATCATTCCATTTATGGAAGAAAGTTCACACTTCCATTTTGGAAAAGTGGGTTTAATCACAAAGTACACATATAGAGACTATCCCAACCTCTGTTTTCAAATTTTAACATCATCTTCCTCATTCTCTATAACCAAAAACAGAGGTCTGCATCTTGACTTCTCCAGGCCATTTCAGCTACTCTCATTTCAAGCCAACTATTGCATTAGCTTTCTAGAGGTTCAAGGAAGCTAACCTGATCATCACCATCAATTGAAACAAGCTCAAACTCATTTCACGATTTCCAGTTTTTAAGGTATTTTTCTGAACTTTCATCTCTTCATTTAGGCATTGTTAGGCTTCCATTTTCAAAGACAAAATGTATATATCATTGCCCTGAAACTATACATGTCCATAGTTTTCATTTATATTGACTGAGTAAGGAGAATTTTGAAGTTAAAGTTCCTGAAAAAATTAGGGTTCATATTAGGGCCAACAAAATTCATGTTCATCTTTGATATATAGTTTTAGTAAGTTATATTTCTGAAACCGTGATGAAATTTGCTATTACTATCATGTTTACATGTTCAATTTTGGTTAAGAATTGAATGAGATATATTTGGTCTGGCTAGGCGCAAGGTTGAAGACGAAGTACACGCCATGGACTTATTTAATTTTAAGTTTAATATTTGTTTTATTATTAACGGATGAAACAGGCCACCCCAGTGGTACAAATAGTGCGCGCTAAAGCCTTGTCCTATAGAAGGTCCTGGGTTCGAGTCCCAGCGAGACCTTTTGTAATTTTTCCATATTTTTCTTACTTTTTTGTTTGCAGGAAGCGCTCCTGGGCCTCCATTGGTTGGGCTTCGATATTTTTTGCTTCATTAACACCCCTGTTTTAATCACACAACCCCATGCCCATTATATTTTCTTTTTCTTATTTCATTTATTTGTTTTCTTTTAATATATTTTACTTAATACCCAAAATCATAAAAAATAACAAAAAATAGATTTATGCTTTTATTTAATTAAATTAATTTTGACATAAATATAAGTTTATTTTAATCACCTTTTATTTTGTCTTTGTTAATTAATTTGTAAATTAATTAGATATTATGATTTTTGATTATTTTTCTTTACACATTAAAAATATTTTCTTAAACAAATTTATTTATTTTCTTAAATAAATTTATATTAGAACTAGGTTTGTTTTCTTTTATTTAAATTTAATCTAGAATTTAGACTTCTTTTAATTAATTCTAGTTCTATTAAAATCATTTTTCTACAAAAAAAGCACTAAAAATATTTTTCTTTTTTAAATTAAATTAGTTTAAATTTCTTTTATTAACTAATTATTTCTTTTTTAGTTTATTAGGCTAAAATAAAAACCCTTTTTAAACAAAATAAAACAAAAATCCATTCCTTTTTTATTCATTACTTTATACATTATTTCTTGTCATACTTTGTACATTGTATATTTCCATTCTTGTACATTATTTATTCAAGTTCAATATGGTTGTAATAGTAAATTAGGGTTTATTGCTTTCATCCCCATTTGTAAATTTGTATACCCCATTCTCAAAATGGATGTAATAGCGTAGGGCATTTACATTCTGCAATTTATCGCTTTCATATAAATGATAATAATTAGGGTTTGTAGGGAAAGATAAAATCAATGATTAGAAAACCCTAATCCAAGATAAACCAAGCATGAAATACAAAACGCTTGCGCACTTTTCACCTCTAGGGTTAACTCCACTTTGTTTCTTTAAAACAGTCATGATATGCATGTGAGAAATCTTAGCAAAAACAATAAAAAATACAAGATCATAGTCCCTCGACGATGCTACAAATGCTGTCTTACAAATGATCTTAGTCCCTTAAGAAATATGCTAAGGTATCTCACAACATTGTTATACATGACTATACGATGACCCACGCCCGTCCCTTCACATCCAAAGATAGGGTTACTTACCAATCAATGGTGAGATAACAATATCAAAGGAAGAGAGAAATGAACAAAATACTTTTGAGTAGGTAGAACGCTCTTATTTGCTTGGTCACAATCCATCTTTAAAAACATCTTTTCAAATACACCAAAAAATTTCAAAAACATGAAATATTTTCAAAAGTCCAACACTTTTTATGCATTCTTATAGAGACGATAATCATTATAAAGTTTGCCTAAACGAAGGCTCTTTTCAAAAATACTTTCAAAACCCACCACAAAAAACATTTCAAACAAAGAAATTTCTAAAATGTGCTAGCAAGAAACTAAGATCCCATAGATAACTATGGATGAAAAGAGTGCTAACACCTTCCATTTTCATAACCTACCCCCCGAACTCAAGAAAATATCTCAAAGGTCTTTCCTGTTCTTTTCACCCTTCCTTATTGAATAAAAGAAAAGTTAGAGGCGACTCTTGCTATCCGTAACAATTGCGATCAAACGCAAAACAACCAAGTCAGTTCTCCCACCGTATTACAGAAGTGTACTGGAAGATCATTTGGCGCATCAAGCTGTAGATGACTACCAATCTATGAACTTTGAATTCCCGGATGAGAATATCATGCTGATTACAGATTGTGAAAAGCCTGGACCTTATGAAGGACCTGAGCCAGGATCCTGATAGACTATGGTTTTTGATGGAGCTTCCAACGCACTTGGTAACGGGATTGGTGTTGTGATCATTTTCCCTGAAGGTTAGCATACACCTTTTACTTCAAGACTTTGCTTTGAATGTACCAATAATATGGCTGAGTACGAAGCGTGCATCCTGGGTCTTAAGGATGCTATTTACCTAAGAATTAAATTCTTAAGCGTATATGGAGATTCAGCCTTGGTGATTAGTCAAGTCAAGGGAGAATAGGATGTAAGACATCCAAATCTTATCCCTTGTTGAGAACTTGTGCTAACCTTGATCCCATACTTTGAAGAGATTATCTTTGAACATATCCCGAGGGCAGAAAGTCAATTGCTAGATGCTTTAGCTACCATGTCATCCATTTTCAAGGTCAAGTTAGACAACTAAGCTCCCAGCATTATTGTCAAAATATTTGACGAACCGACGCACTGCTTTGAGATTGAAACTGATGGAGTAGAGGAGAAGCCTTGGTTCCACGAAGTGAAAAGGTATCTTTAAGTTCAGGAATACCTTGAGGGGGCATTAATCAATGATAAGAAATTCCTGTAGAGGTTCTCAACTAAGTTCTTCCTGAGCAATGGTATTTTGTACAAGCGCAATCATGATTCAACCCTGCTTTGATGTGTGGACAAGAAGGAAGCAGAGAAAATTTTGGAGGATATGCACGAAGGCATCTTTGGTACTCACTCTAGTGGATATACTATGGCCAAGAATATTCTGAGAGCAGGTTACTATTGGTCGACCATGGAAACCGACTGTCATCACCACTCAAGGGATTGTCATAAGGGCCAAATTTATGCTGCTAAGGTTCATGTGCCTCCAATTTCTTTGAATGTTATGACTGCCCCTTGGCCATTTGCAATGTGGGGCATCAATATGATCGGAGAAATCAAACATACTGCTTCTAATGGACATCGTTTCATTCTCGTCACCATTGACTACTTCACAAAATAGGTTGAAGCAACTTCATTTGCCTCAATTACCCAGAATGTAGTGGCTCGATTCATCAAACATAACCTCATCTGTCGGTATGGAATCCCTGAGAGAATCATCACTGATAATGGTACCAACCTCAACAACACCATGATCACTGAAATCTACACGCAGTTCAAGATCAAGCATCATAACTCCTCTCCATACAGACCTAAGATGAATGGCGCAATGGAAGCCACCAACAATAATATAAAGAAGATAATGCAAAATATGGTTGTGACCTATAAAGACTGGCATGAAATGTTACCATTTTCTCTTCATGGCTATCATACTTCAACACGAACATCAACTGGGGAAACCCCATTCTCTCTATTCTACGGAATGGAAGTTGTCCTGCATGTCGAAGTTCAAATCTCTTCTCTAAGAATTATGAAAGAAGTAGACTTAGACGAAGACGAGTGGATTCAGACTAGGTTGGATCAGTTGAATTTGATTGACGAAAAGTGGCCAGCGTCTGTCAGTCATGGTCAGGTGTATCAAAAACGTATGATTAAGGCATTCAACAAGAAGATCAAGCATCAGGTATATCAGAATGGTAAATTGGTAATAAAGCGCATCATTCTACCACAAGGCGATCCCAGGGGAAAATGGACTCCCACCTATGAAGGATCATTTGTTATCAAGAAAGTATTCTCAGGCGGTGCTATGATGCTAACCACTATGGACGATGAATATTTACCGCACCCTGTAAACATGGGCATAGTAAAAAAATACTACGAATAAGAATGACCTGCTAGGTTGACATACCTTGACAAAAATAAGGGCATCACAACGAACCAAAAGGGTTCGGGAAAAAAATTAGGGATATATACAAAAGATTGTACACCTGGCAAGTCGAAAACCTGAAAAGGCGGCTTACGAAAAAAGGGTATCCTGTTGGACTGAAAACTTGAAAAGGCGGTCCAGGAGAAAATTAGGGATTAATACACATTTTATTATTTCACACTATCATTTATGTACATGGTTTGTAATATATAATTAGGTTTTTATTGCTTTCCATCCCCATTTGAAAATTTTTATTCCTCATTCCCAAAGCTTTGAATAGCGTAGAACATTTAAATTCTGCAATTTATCGCTTTCCTTATTATTATTAGTAATTAGGGTTTTCATGACAAGATTAAAATCAAACATTAGACAATCCTAATTCAAGATAAATACATGAAAGCAAAAACACTTTGCACACATGCACCTCTAGGGTAACCCACACTTGTTGCCTTGGATATAAACAATTACGTCCCTCAAACATGTGATGTTTTAGCATAAACCCTCGATTAAAAGATCGTAGTCCTTCGATGACCCTTCGATGTTGCCTTCGGTAAACGATCTTAGTCCCTTACGACAATTAATAAAACATTTTACAAGTTAACTTCTATGACTGTACGACGACCCACGCCTGTTCCTCACATCAATGATATGGCTTCCTACCAACTAATGGTAGGCAAGAACTATCTAAAGGAGGAGGAAAAGAAAAAAGACTTTTTGAGTAGGTAGATTGCTCATAATTGTTTGCCCGCAAACTAAAACCATTTTCACACTTCACACTCTTTTTAAACACTTTCTTTTCAAACAAATATTTTCAAAATGAACACTTTGTATGCATTCTCAATGATACGAGAATCATTACAAAGTTTGCCAAACAAACGCATTTTCAAAATATTTTCAAACAAAACACAAACACAAAGCATTTCAAAAGTGAGATAGCAATTAAGAGACCATAGATAACTACGGATGAAAAGGGTGCTAACACCTTCCCTTTTCATAACTACCCCTTGAACTCAAGAAAAATTCTCAAAAGGTCTTTCCTATTCTTTTCACCCTTTCCTTTATTGGATAAAAGAAAAGTCGGTGACGACTCTTGCTATCCGCAACATTCTTGATAAAACACAAAAATACCCATGTCAGTTTTCCCACTGTATTACACCCATTGAATTTAAGTTGGCTCAACCTGTCCTAAAATAGTAACCGGGTTCTAGGAATCTCATATCACCGATCTTTCTCGCAGGCTTTAGTTTAGGACGACAACTGGCTTTCCACCAAAACATCCTTAAAGTCAAATCTCAATGAGTGTAGTTTCGAGTATCAACCAACCTTGGACTGCACCAAAGCCAGCTACCTCACTACCTTCTAATGGTCAAGATGGGTCAATTAAGGTTCTAAAAGTCAGTTAGTGCTAATGACACCATGTAGAAGCCTAATGTTATCCTTGACTGACTCAAGGAACATCAGTACAAACCAAAGTGTCACACTAACGTAGCTATCATATTATCCATATAGGTCTATTCCATACAACCTTTACGATTTATTGTTACTTACCTAAGGCATCCCTAGATCTGGGTGTAGGATCTTACAAGCAATTAAATCCAAACAAACCCTTAAAGTAAAGCGAGCAATTCAAACAATTAAAGCAAGTAAAAGTGATCTTAAACTCTAAGGCAACCCCTATTTTTAAGTATAATCCCCAACAGAGTCTCCAATTCTGCAATACGATGGGAGAACTTACTTTTTTGGTTTTATCCCAATGTGCGGATAGCTAGAGTCACCACCGACTTTTCTTTTATCCAATACTTAGGAAATGTGAAAATAACAGGAAAGACCTTTGATAAATTTTGAGTTCGGGGGGGGGGGGGGGGTAAGATATGAAAAGGGAAGGTGTTAGCACCATTTTCACCCATAGTTATCTATGGACTCTTAGTTACTTAACTCACTTATGAAAAACTTGCTTTGTGTGTGTGATTTGTTTGAAAATATTTTGAAATTGCCAATGTAAGGCTGACTTTGTAATAATTCTTGTATCAGTTCTCAAGAATGTATATAAAGTGTTTTTTAGAAAATATTTCGTTTTGAAATTGTAGTGTGAGAAATGTTTTGAAAAAAGTTATGAGAAAGTAATTAAGAATTTCTTATCTACTAAAGTCTTTATTATTCTTTTCCTTTTCCTTTAGAGATAGTACTGTCCATATAATTAGTTGGTAGGTAGCACTATCTATTGGATATGAAGGGACAGGCGTAGGATCATCGTATGGTCATCGAAGGCAATAGGTAAGGATACCTTAGCAATTCGAAGGGACTATCATCATATTATTCGTAGGGACTAGATCATTTCTCATAGTCAACTTGAGGGACATTGTGGGAATATGATCTTTCATGTCATAGGGACTATGACGATTTGATCGAGGGTGTTTTGCTAAAGGTATCCCTACTTTCGAGGGACGTGACCATTATTCGTAAGGCAACAAGAGAGGATACCCTAGAGGTGCAAGTGTGAAGAGTGTTTTGATTCAGTTATTTTATCGTGAACTTAGGGTTTTCTAGATTGTTTTTAATCTTGCCATACAAACCCTAGTTACTAGCAGTTCAAAATATGTATATAAAAGTAAAGTTCGGAATGTAAAGTCCTAAGTTATAACATGGCTTTGGGAGAGGTACATAAGGAGGAAAATTTGCGGGAAGGTAAACCTACGCTATTACATCCTGTGAGCAGTTACATAATAGGAAAAATGTGAAAAGGGTAAATCTACGCTATTTACATCGGAGAGTGAGACGTATACATTTTGTTAGGAAAAATAAATAAGAAAAAAAATAAATAAGAAAATAGAAAAGAATGTAGAAAAAGATTTTTTTGATTCTGTATGGAAAATAATTTAGAAGATAATAATTAATTAAAACCTAAATTCTAATTGATTTTACTATTTAAGAAATAAAAGTTAATTAACTAATTAATTAGGAAAATTAAATATAAGTTATAAAACCTAATTCTAATTTATTAAAAAATTTAGGTCAATTTTATGATTAGTTAAAATTGGGGTTAGGAAAATAAAAATAAGAAAATAAATTAGATTTAGGGTTAGAAAAACAAGGAAGTTAGGTTAATAAAAAAGTAGGGTAAAACTGCCTGGGGTGGGTGTTGAACCCACACCCTCCTGCCTTTTTACTGCATCGTTTGTCACTGAGCCAGGCGCTCGTTGGTGTTAGGAAATAGGCGCTGCATATTATATAGGAAACCTGCACGAATTTGGAGAATAACAAAAATATTTGCAAAAGGTAGGGATCAAACTCACACCCTTATGTTCATACGCCTTCTCCTTGACCAGCGGTGCTACGCCCTCATCTATTCATATAATTGAAACAATTAAATATAATATAAAACTGAATCGGAGAGGCATCGGAGCCCTAACTCCGACCGTCTTCTCTGGTGAGATGATTTCTCCAACCTGAAAAATAACGCACATTAATGATCAAGAAAGACCCTAACCCCCTAAATCGACTCTTGTGAATTTAATGGTGGCCTTGGTTTTTGCTCATTCATCCTGCACAAAGAGATACAAACAAAATATTGCAAATCGGTTCAAACATGGTGATGAGGTGTTCTAGCATTATGGGCCTCATACAAGGGATCAATCCTGTATTATTTTGTCTCTGGAACACAATGAAATCGTTAGTTTTAATCAAAACATCATAAAAATAAAAATACGAATTTCATGAAAAACATGTAATTGGCCATGTATGGGATGCATGTTTTAGGATGCTTCGATCAACAAGAATGATCCCAACTTACTCTAGGGTATCTCAGGAATTGATTTGAGTGAATGGTTTCTTGGCCTTGAGGATGGCTGAAAATTGGATTTCAAGTTTGCCCTAGTTTGACAAAATTTGAGATTTTGAGAGAGTGTTCTTAAGCATCTTTTTTCGTTCTCTTGCCTGAATATGATGAGCATATATATAGGAAGAGATTAGGTTAAAAGATATGGGCTTGGACATCATGTAACCTATCTTTGATTTTGTTTGAGAAATATATAGAAATCTTGTAAAACATGAAGATTTGTTTCACAAAATAATTCCACACAGTTTTTGTATGATCTTGGGCCCACAAAAAAATCAAATCTCAAGCCTTTTATGCTTTATTCATTTATTTGATTTAATTTTAAATTTAAATGAATAAATATAAAATAAAAGAAATAAAGATCACAAAAATAAATAAATGGGATTAGGAATCTCTTATGAGTTCAGGAACACGTTTGGACCTTAAAAGATAAGCCAATTACCCCAAAAATTCAAATTTGCTCAAATTGCATTTCATGCATTTTCTCAAAATTGCCCAACTTGCACAAATCATATCCCACTCATTTTTTATCATATGAAGATGATCTTGGACTTTTTAGAAAGCTCAAGATGTCCCCTACAATCTTCATGTTGGTAATATTTTCATTTGAAGAATTTATCTTGATGTAAGTTAATTTGACAAAAAGTGTTTTTTTGTTGACTTTTAAAATGACCTGTAATGTTTTGGCCCATATCTCTCAAATGACGCATTTTTGGTCTTGAGCTTAGAAAGACAAAGTTGTAGAGAATTGAATTTACTTTAAAATGAGCTTTGGTTTAGAGAAATGTGATGAAGTATGTGAAAGTCATGCTTGGTCAAAGTTCAGTTGACTTCTCCTTAAGAAAACCCTAATTTAGTAACTTTTGACTTTTGATGAATCTTGAGTTTTCTTGATGAATCATGATAAACCCTTGATAAAATGATGAATGCGACTTCAAAATGTTGATGTTGACCAAAAATATTGAATTTTGACTATAAATTGGTCAAAGTTGACTTTTTGTCTAATACAATTAATTTTCAATCATCTGGCTAATTTATTGAGTAAACTTGTGCTGCAAGGCTTGGAATTTTGCATGAGGATTCCTTGAGATATATGTGAAACTATGAAATCCACTTGAGGCATTAGAAGTATAATTTTAATTGATAGAAGCAAAACCCTAGTTGTAGGTCAACTGCTTAGGAGGAGAGTTTGTCTGGTCAATCCTTGAGTAGTCTTAAGCAATTGAGAACCCTAGGAGCATGGGGAGACCTATTGAAATAATTTGTCTTGAATAATGGGAGGGATAGTTTTGGGGTACAAAAAATACATTATCCAAAGGAACATCAGGAACCTCAACAATACTTCTTTTTGTTGTAATCTTTTCTCTACTCTTATGCACAATGTCCTCAACATCAGTATCAACATCAAACTCAGAGTCACTGGAAGGAACAACCTTCCTCTTTAGGTTCCTATTTTTAGACGCATGAGACATAACCTTGCTCTATCCTTTCACTGGACCTACACTCACACCTTTCTTTGAGGGAGTTATTTTAATCATACCATCAACCTTTTCTTTCCTGTTTTTAAGTCTCTTGTCAATCCCAGGAGCTAATCTCTTACTAATGGGTTCATCATCAGAAGAGCCTACAGATAACTACGGATGAAAAGGGTGCTAACACCTTCCCTTTTCATAACCTACCCCCCGAACTCAAGAAAAATTCTCAAAAGGTCTTTCCTGTTATTTTCACCCTTTCCTTTATTGGATAAAAGAAAAGTCGGTGGCGACTCTTGCTATCCGCAACATTTGCAATAAAACATAAAACACCCAAGTCAGTTCTCCCACCGTATTACATAACTGGAGACTCTACTGGGGAGAAACTTAAAAGTGGGGTTTCTCTTAGAGATAGTTCACATTTAAATGCTTTATTTTTTTGTCTTGTTTGCTTTACATTTTGGGTCTATGCTTAGGTTGATTTCTTGAAAAGATCCTATACCCGGATCTGAGGCATATTAGGTAAGTAGAAGTAGATCGTGGAAATTGTACAGCATAGACCGATAAGGTTGAAGTGATGGCTATGTTAGTGTGATACATTTGTTGGTACCGGTGTCCTTTGAGTTGAATCAAGGAGAATACGGGGCCGTTGTATGGTGTCATGAAGCACTAACTGATTGTAGAACCTTAGTTGAACAACTTGGCCATTAGAAAGTAGTGAGATAACTGGCTTTGGTGCAGACTGAAGTTGGTTGATGGCCGATACTAAACTCATTGAGATCATACTTTCAGGATATTTCTGTCGCTAAAACAGAAGCTTGTGCTGAAACAATGCCCGGTGAAGAAAGATTAATGATATTGAGATTCCTTAGAACCCGATAACTTCTTTTAGGACAGTTTGAACCAACTAAAACTTCAAGAGGGTACTTACCTATAAACCCCATGCAAGCCTAAACCTAAGGACTTGTGTGTTTTGTTTGTATATGATTATTTGTTCATAGCATCATAAACATCATGACATCATGCCATAACATTTTCACTAACCATTTCAAGGACCTAGTGATTTAGCTTTGTTCTATTTTGTAGGATATGGCTTCCGCTCGCAGAAATACCATCCGAATCAGCTTTGTAAGGGTGCCTCCTCAACTTAAAGAGTTAGCATAAAGGGTTCCTGAAAATTCTCCATTTGGTCGACTTCTTAATTTGGTTACCTCAAGCTTTGAAGAAGACATCATATGTGTGCTCTTTCAGCTCTTTCACCCTAAACATCACTGTTTCACCTTTCCCAATTATCAATTGGTTCCCACAATGGAAGAAATCTCTCAACTATTAGAAGTACATGTTTTTTATCAAATACCTTTCACTGGTCTAGAGAAAGATCCATAACCCGAAGAAATTGCATCAGCCTTACATTTGAAATAGTCCGACATTGTAGCTAATTGGGAAATAAGGAGCAGAGTCAAGGGTCTTCTAGCTAAATTTCTGTTAGAGAAAGCTCGACTATTTTGGGATGCTATGGATTTTAAAGCTTTTGAAGAAGTCTTGGCTATTCTAATTTATGGTTTTGTGTTGTTCCCTAATCCAGACCAACTCATAAATGTGAATGCTGTCAAAATCTTCCTTTCTCGTAACCCTGTGCCTACTTTGCTCGGAGACATTTTGCATTCTCTTCACACTCGTACCATGAGGAGGAGAGGGTATCTTATGTGTTGCATATCGTTGCTATCTAGGTGGTTTATTTCTCACCTTCCCCGGCCAGTATTGAAGAATGAACAAGGCTTAAGGTGGTCTCAAAGGATGATGTCGCTCTCTCATTTGGATATATTTTTGGTGTTCCCGATCTCTACGAGATGTTACTATCGTTAACTGTTATGGGGAATTTCCTAATTTTCCACTTCTTGGCATTAGGGGAGGTATTACTTATAACCCTTCTATGGCTCTACGAAAATTTGGTTATGCTCGAAGGGATGGTCCTCATGATGCACTTATCCAGGGTATTATGTTCGACTACGAGAATGATGTTCAAGGTTATCGCCAAAGGTTTTTACGAGCTTAGGGCATGGTAAACAAGGTTGATATCAAGACTTTGGGACATAATAACTCTATTCCTTTGGAGCCTTATTTCAAATGGGTGTGAGCTCACGCTCAAAACCTCATGATGTTGTATCCAGCCATCCTACCAATAGTTGTGGAGCCCATTACCGAAAGAGATATTCCTTATACCATTCTCCATCCTGACATGCCTACTAACCTCGAGGAATTACAGACATCCTAGGTTAAACTCAAGGGAGAACGAGACACCTTTGAAGCCCGATTCTACGCAAGCGAGAAGAAAGTGTTGGAACTTACAAAGCAATTTCGCGAGGAGAAAATCCTAAATGCCTACATTGACACGAAAAGGAAGCGCCCATGGGAGACATGAGTATTTTGTTTTATAAGTTCATTTTGTTGTCTTTTAACACCTTTTTTCTTATTCATTGTAAGCCCAAGGGGCAATTGTAATTTTTGAACTTATTAATACAATTGTTGTTTTTGTTTCCTTTTTGGCTAGCAAATTTAAATCTCATAAAGTCCTTGAAAACATTGCATCCACATAACATGCATCATATCATAAGAAGGTTTTCTGATACAAGTTTCCTCATATTTTTATTGTTTATTTTAGTATAAGATGGCTCTAGAACAAACCGTCAAATATCTATAAACTCAACATGCACAGTTCCAAGAGACTCTCCTGAACCTAGCCAAAGGTCAACAAGAAATGATGTTGTTTCTCGTCACAAAGAAGAAGACTAAGTAACGAGTTATTATCAACATGAGAAGGAGGTTCAAAGGCCCTGCCCGACTGGCTCAAGCTGAATATGTCTCCTCCGAGGAAGACGACAATCAAGACGAAGATGTTAGAAGCACTAGGGCTGGGTGGAAATAACCAGATTTCTGAGGATGAAGACTACTCCGAAGAGCAATACCCACCGACAGATGACAAATACAAACAACTGGAAGACCGACATAAGGCTGTAGAGATCCAAATAGTGCCTGGTTTTGATTTTGGAGATTTAGGTTTGGTCCCTGGGGTGGTAATTCCTCATAAATTCAAGGTTCCTATCTTCACCAAATATGATGGAGTCTCTTGTCCAAAACTCCATTTAAGGTCATATGTCCGCAAGATTCAACCACACACTGCCGATAAGAAGTTATGGGTTCATTTATTCCAAGAAAGCTTATCTGGAACATAGTTGGAATGGTTCTATCAAGTAGAGGGGACTAATATCCATACAATGGAGGATACGGCTGCTGCCTTCTACAGACAATACCAATACAATGCTGATCTTGCACCAACTCGCGTGCAATTATAAAGTATGACTATGGGCTTGAACGAAGGCTTTAAGGAGTATGCCCAAAAGTGGAGGGACATGGATAGAAGGGTGCAACCCCCTTTGACTGACAGAGAAATGGTAGACATGTTCATGGGCACTCTGACAGGCCCGTTCTTTAATTTGTTGATTGTAAGTTCATCGTCTGGTTTTACGGAGATGATTCTGACTGGGGAAAGAATTGAAAGCGGTAACAAAAGTGGGAAGATCCCAATGGCCTCAACCTCTACTGCGG
The DNA here is from genome assembly GCA_948472305.1 of Vicia faba. Classification (NCBI taxonomy): domain Eukaryota; kingdom Viridiplantae; phylum Streptophyta; class Magnoliopsida; order Fabales; family Fabaceae; genus Vicia; species Vicia faba. The sequence goes on along the minus strand of OX451737.1, from coordinate 1,329,952,048 downwards.
TAAAGAAAACATTTGTTGGTAAGAAGGAAACTAATTCTGTTTATGGACAAAGGATCTGTATCAAGAATGGTCGTCATCAGTCTGTGGGGGAAGTTCTGATCTCTAACCCTGCACCAGTGCAACAACAACAACAACAAGGAAACCAACGAAGGATAGACACTCCGTTAATACAAGAGTAATTGCTATTTCCTATTTTTATTGCTTTAAGAAGTTTGTCTGTAATCTCTTTTAAAACAATGATTTTAAACCAGGTGCCTTGCCCGAGGCACAATGGTCCATTTGTTAAGGGTTGTCATTTCATATATCAAATGCTCATTTAATTAAAACATTAGATGATTTTGCATTCAAATTTTGCGCTCCTTGTCTTTCTTTTACTTTACTACATTTTCAAAATAGCCATGTGACCTTACATGCACACACATACATTTGCAGATCCATATCCACTCCGGATCTCATTGACAACAATTCTGCTATTACCATTTATAACTTTGAAAATCCAACCTATTAAGTCGAAGACGAAGGTGAAAAAGATTGTGAGATACCTGGAGAACTCTTCAGACTCCTGATACAAGAGGAAAAGGCTATCCAACCGCACGAGGAACCAGTCGAAGTGATAAATTTGGTTACTGAAGCAGATAAGAAAGAAGTCAAGATTAGCGCCAACCTGGAAGACAGTGTCAATAGAAGATTGTTTCAGATGTTGCACGACTACATTGAGATATTCACTTGGTCATACGAAGACATGTCAGAGCTTGATACTGATATCGTGGTTCATCGTCTGCCAATGAAAGAGGGTTTTTCTTCGATCAAACAAAAGGTTCGTCGCATGCACCCTGATATGTTAGAAAATCAAGGCCAAGGTAATGAAACAGTTCAATACAAGTTTCTTGGCAGTGACGTCGTATCCTCAATGGGTTGAAAATGTTGTTCCAGTGCCAAAGAAAGACGGTAAGGTCCATATGTGTGTATACTACATGAATTTAAATAGGGAAAGCCCCAAAGATGACTCCCCCTCCCATATATTGATGTCTTGGTTGACAACACTGCTCAACATAAGGTATTCCCCTTCACGGATGGCTTCTCAGGGTACAACCAAATCAAAATGGAACCTGAAGACATGGAGAAAACTACTTTTGTCACGCAGTGGGACACCTTCTGTTATAAGGTCATGTCTTTTGGGCTGAAGAATACAGGCGTAACTTATCAACGGGCTATGATGGCTTTATTTTATGACAAGATTCATCATGAGATAGAAGTCTATGTTGACTATATGATAACAAGATCACAAATTGAGGAAGAACACCTTGATCATATACACAAGTTGTTTGAGAGGTTGAAGAAATACAAGATGAGGTTGAATCCCAACAAATAATCTTCAGGGTAAGATCTGGAAAGCTCCTACGCTTCGTCGTCAGTGGTAAAGGTATTGAAGTCGATCCTGCAAAAGTCAAAGACATCCAAGAAATTCCATCTCCCCGTAATGAGAAGGAGTTCAGAGGTTTCTTAGGAAGACTAAACTACATTTCTTGATTCATTTCTCACCTAACTGCTACTTGTGAGCCACTCTTTAAGCTTCTAAAAAAAGATCAAGTAGTAAAATGAAATGACGACTACCAAATAGCTTTTGACAAGATCAAGGAGTACTTACAAGAACCTCCAATTATGATGCCACCAGTTGAAGGAAGAACTTTGATCATGTACCTGACTGTGTTAAAGAATTCAATGGGATGTGTGCTGGGGAAGCATGACGAGTCTGGTCGAAAAGAGCATGCAATATACTACCTTAGCAAAAAGTTTACCGACTGTGAAAAAAGATATTCACTGATCGAGAAAACTTGTCATGCTTTAGCATGGGCTGCTCAGCAACTAAGATAATATATGTTGACTCATACCACTTTATTAATCTCTAAGATGGATCCCATCAAGTATGTCTTCGAGAAGCCAACTCTCTCTGGAAGAATTGCCTGATGGAAAATGATCTTAATTGAATACGACATTCAGTACACTACAAAAAAAGTAATAAAAACAAGTTGTTGTACCCCAAAATTTTCCCTCTCATTTTCTCAAGATTTCTCTCACAAGATGTCCATTGGCTCAAGAATGCACAAGGATGGATCAGCTCAAGACACATCCTTAAGCACTAATGACTCAAAATTAGGGTTTGAGTTTTCACAAGTACAATTGGACTTTTAAGGCCCCATATGACTTTCATGGATCATTTTGGACTCTCAAGATTGCTTATGTCAAGTTTCAAGCTTTGGATCACATTTTTGCCCAGTCAATTGATCAATTGACCTAAAATCAACTATATTGGGAAAAAAGTCAATTGTGGTCAATTTACAGTCAAATTTCATAATTTTTGATCCATATCAACATTTTGAATTCATATATGTCAATTGGTCAAGTTTGGATCATAATTCCTCAATAAATTTGATCAGATCACCAAAAGGGAAAAATGGTCAAAATTAGGGTTTTGACTGAGAATGCTCAGTTTTTGACTTTTGACCAAATACATTACTTATTGGTTTAAGACATAATATCAATATTTCAAATACATCATTTTTACCTAATGGCATGGTTGAAAACATTTCTCATGATCCATTGATTGATAGTTGAAATTTGGTCAACGGATGAAAAAGTCAACTATACACTAAAAAGTCAAACTTTGACTTTTTGATCAAAATCATGTTTCAAAAATAATATTTCATCAAGACATGTCAAAATATGAAGATTGTTCATAAATAAATCAAAAAGTCAAAATTCTAAGACTTAGAAATTTTTCTAAGTGTTGGAAAGTTAACTTTTTTTCATGACTTTGTCCCAAATTTTCACCATGATGCAAGATGATTCAAGGAAAACTTCCAACAAGAAAGTTGTATATCTCAATGAGATCTAAAACATTATAGGTCAGAAAGTTTTCTAGAAATTCTTGGATTTTAAGTTATAAATTCATAAAAACATGTCTATGAAACAAAAACACTTAGTGAAATTTTGCCCTAGTTAGGCAGATTTTTGACCTAACTTCTTGGTCAAGTTTCACATGGTTCCAAAGTGATTATTGAAAAATGTCCAACATGAAGGTTGTATTGGATGTTATAAGCTTTCCAAAATGTCCAAGAACTCATTGAGATTATTTTTTAGTTGAGATAATCGAAGGCAATAAGTTGGGCATTCATTCTTGATTTACAAGGCAAATTTTTGAAGAACACTTGATTGAATCTTCATGCATGATGTATAAATCCAACTTTTCAGGCTTTTAACTTGCATTTCACTCCATAATTGAATGCTTACACAACTGATTAAGCTATAATCCAAGTTTTTGAACCATTATCCAATTGATCATTCCATTTTTGGAAGAAAGTTCACACTTCCATTTTGGAAAAGTGGCTTTAATCACAAAGTCCACTCTTCTTGAGCATTGGACCTGTTGTTTCTGCACAAACTTCATATACAAGATCAGAAGCAAGCATGTTAAAAGTTCAACCACTCTACAATAGCATGGTACAAGCTTTAGGAATATGTTTGTTACTTTGCTTCAAAAACAAGTAAAGTTGCCAAAACATGAAAATTTAAATTCTGAGTTGTTGTAACACTCAAAACCTCTTGCCTATAAATACACACGCTATTTGCAACGTAACGCACGAGCTCAAGCACACTCAAAATCCATCAATCCAGAAATTTCACTAAACCTCCATCTTTGTGTCATTTCTGATTTTGAATACCCAACTCATAATTCCTTCATGCGTTTCTTAGCCAAACCATTCACAAAGATTCTAATACACATATAGAGACTATCCCATCCTATTTTTTCAAATTGTAACGTCATCTTCCTCATTCTCCATAACCAAAAACAGAGTTCTGCATCTAGACTTCTCCAGGCCATTTCAGCTACTCTCATTTCAAGCCAACTCTTGTATTAGTTTCCTAGAGGTTCAAGGAAGCTAACCTGATCATCACCATCACTTGAAACAACTTCAAACTCATTTCACGATTTCAAGTTTTTAAGGTATTTTTCTGAACTTTCATCTCTTCATTTAAGCATTGTTAGGCTTCCATTTTCGAAGACAAAATGTAGATATCATTGCCATGAAACTGTACATGCCCATAGTTTTCATTTATATTGACTGAGTAAGGAGAATTTTGAAGTTGAAGTTCCTGAAAAAATTAGGATTCAGATTAGGGCCAACAAAATTCATGTTCATCTTTGATTTATAGTTTTAGTAAGTTATATTTCTGAAACCGTGATGAAATTTTCTATAACTTTCATGTTTACATTTTCAATTTTGGTTGAGAATTGAATGAGATACAATTGGTCTGGCTGGGCGCAAGGTTGAAGATGATGTGCATGCCATGGACTTATTTTATTTTAAGTTTAATAGTTGTTTTATTACTAACAGATGAAACAGGCCACCCCAGTGGTACAAACAGTGTGCGCTAAAGCCTTGCCCTATAGAAGGTCCTGGGTTCGAGTCCCAGCGAGACCATTTGTCATTTTTCCATATTTTTATTACTTTTTTTGTTTGCAGGAAGCGCGCCTGGGCCTCCATTGGTTGGGCTTCAATATTTTTTGCTTCATTAACACCCCTGTTTTACTCACACAGCCCCATGCCCATTTTATTTTCTTTTTCTTATTTCATTTATTTGTTTTCTTTTAATATATTTTACTTAATACCCAAAATCATAAAAAATCACAAAAAATCACAAAAAAATACATTTAGGCTTTTATTTAATTAAATTAATTTTTAACATAAAAATAAGTTTATTTTAATCACCTTTTATTTTGTCTTTGTTAATTAATTTGTAAATTAATTAGATATTATGATTTTTAATTATTTTTCTTTACACATTAAAAATATTTTCTTAAACAATTTAATTTATTTTCTTAAATAAATTTATATTAGAACTAGGTTTTTTTTCTTTTATTTAAATTTAATCTAGAATTTAGACTTCTTTTAATTAATTCTAGTTCTATTAAAATCATTTTTCTACAATAAAAAGCACTAAAAAATATTTTTATTTTTTAAATTAAATTAGTTTAAATTTCTTTTATTAACTAATTATTTATTTTTTAGTTTATTAGGCTAAAATAACAACCTTTTCTTAACAAAATCAAACAAAAATCCATTCCTTTTTTATTCATTACCTTATACATTATTTCTTGTCATACTTTGTACGTTGTATATTTCCATTCTTGTACATTATTTATTCAAGTTCAATATGGTTGTAATAGTAAATTAGGGTTTATTGCTTTCATCTCCATTTGTAAATTTGTATACCCCATTCTCAAAAATGATGTAATAGCGTAGGACATTTACATTCCACAATTTATCACTTTCATATAAATGATAATAATTAGGGTTTGTAGGGCAAGATAAAATCAATGATTAGAAAACCCTAATCCAAGATAAATCAAGCATGAAATACAAAACACTTGCACATTTTGCACCTCTAGGGTTAACTCCACTTTGTTGCTTTAAAACAGTCATGATATGCATGTGAGAAATCTTAGCAAAAACAATAAAAAATACAAGATCATAGTCCCTCGACGATGCTACAAATGTTGTCTTACAAATGATCTTAGTCCCTTAAGAAATATGCTAGGGTATCTCACAACATTTCTATCCATGACTATACGATGACCCACTCCCGTCCCTTCACATCCAAAGATAGGTTTACTTACCAATCAATGATGAGATAAAAATATCAAAGGAAGAGAGAAATGATCAAAATACTTTTGAGTAGGTAGAACGCTCTTAGTTGCTTAGTCACAATCCATCTTTAAAAACATATTTTTAAATACACCAAACACTTTCAAAAACATGAAATATTTTTAAAAGTCCAACACTTTTTATGCATTCTTAGAGAGACGATAATCATTACAAAGTTTGCCTAAACGAAGGCACTTTTCAAAAATACTTTCAAAACCCACCACAAATACATTTCAAACAAAGAAATTTCAAAAGTGTGCTAGAAAGAAACTAAGAGCCCATAGATAACTATGGATCAAAAGGGTGCTAACACCTTCCATTTTCATAACCTACCCCTCGAACTCAAGAAAATATCTCAAAGGTCTTTCCTATTCTTTTAACCCTTTCCTTATTGAATAAAAGAAAAGTCGGTGGCAACTCTTGCTATCTGAAATAATTGCGATCAAACGCAAAACAACCAAGTCAGTTCTTCCACCGTATTACAGAAGTGTACTGGCAGATCATTTGGCACATCAAGCTGTAGATGGCTACCAATCTATGAACTTTGAATTCCCAGATGAGAATATCATGATGATTACAGATTGTGAAAAGCCTGGACCTTATGAAGGATCCGAGCCAGGATCCTGATGGACTATGGTTTTTGATGGAGCTTCCAACGCACTTGGTAACGGGATTGGTGCTATGATCATTTCCCCCAAAGGTTACCATACACCTTTTACTGCCAGACTTTGCTTTGAATGTACCAACAATATGGCTGAGTATGAAGTGTGCATCCTGGGTCTTAAGGATGCTATTGACCTAAGAATTAAATTCTTAAGCGTATATGGAGATTCAGCCTTGGTGATTAGTCAAGTCAAGGGAGAATAGGATGTAAAACATCCAAATCTTATCCCTTGTCGAGAACTTGTGCTAACCTTGATCCCATACTTTAAAGAGATTACCTTTGAACATATCCCGAGGGAAGAAAATCAATTGCCAGATGCTTTAGCTACCAAGTCATCCATTTTCAAGGTCAAGTGAGACAACGAAGCTCACAACATTACTGTCAAAATATTTGACGAACCGGCACACTGCTTTGAGATTGACACTGATGGAGTAGAGGAGAAGCCTTGGTTCCACGAAGTAAAAAGGTATCTTGAAGTTCGGGAATAACTTGAGGGGGAATAAATCAATGATAAGAAATTCCTGCAGAGATTCTCAACTAAGTTCTTCCTGAGCACTGGTATTTTGTACAAACGCAATCACGATTCAACCCTGCTTCGATGTGTGGACAAGAAGGAAGCAAAAAAAATTATGGAGGATATGCACGAAGGCATCTTTGGTACTCACTCTAGTGGACATACTATGGCCAAGAATATTCTGAGAGCAGGTTATTATTGGTCGACCATGGAAACCAACTGTCATCACCACTCAAGGATTTGTCATAAGGGCCAAATTTATGCTGATAAGGTTCATGTGCCTCCAATTCCTTTGAATGTTATGACTGCCCCTTGGCCATTTGCAATGTGGGGCATCAATATGATCGAATAAATCAAGCATACTGCTTCTAATGGACATTGTTTCATTCTTGTCGCCATTGAATACTTCACAAAATGGGTTGAAGTAACTTCATTTGCCTCAGTTACCAAGAATGTAATGGCTCGATTCATCAAACATAACCTCATCTGTCAATATGGAATCACTAAGAGAATCATCACTGATAATGGTACCAACCTCAACAACACCATGATCACTGAACTCTACACACAGTTCAAGATCAAGCGTCATAACTCCTCTCCATACAGACCTAAGATGAATGGCGCTGTGGAAGCCACCAACAAGAATATAAAGAAGATAATGCAAAAGATGGTTGTCAACTATAAAGACTGGCATGAAATGTTACCATTTTCTCTTCATGGATATCGTACTTCAACGCGAACATCAACTAGGGAAACCCCATTCTCTCCATTCTATGGAATGGAAGTTGTCCTGCGTGTCGAAGTTTAAATCTCTTCTCTAAGAATTATGAAAGAAGCAGACTTAGACGAAGACGAATGGATTCATACTAGATTGGATCAGTTGAATTTGATTGACGAAAAGAGGCTAGCGTCAGTCAGTAATGGTAAGATGTATCAAAAATGTATGATCAATGAATTCAACAAGAAGATTAAGCATCAGGTATATCAGGATGGTAACTTGGTAATAAAGCGCATCATTCTACCACAAGGCGATCCCAAGGGAAATGGACTCCCACCTACGAAGGATCATTTGTTATCAAGAAAGTATTCTCAGGCGGTGTTGTGATGCTAACCACTATGGACGATGAATATTTACCGCACCCTATGAACGTGGACATAGTCAAAAAATACTATGTATAAGAATGACCCGCTAGGTTGACATACCTAGAAAAAAATAAGGGCATCCAGAAGAACCAAAAGGGTTCGAGAAAAAATTAGGGATATATAAAAAAGATTATACACCTGGCAAGTCGAAAACCTGAAAAGGCGGCTTGGGAAAAAAGGGTATCCTGGTGGACTGAAAACCTGAAAAGGCGGTCCAGGAAAAAATTAGTGATTAATACACATTTTATTATTTCGCACTATCATTTATGTACATGGTTTGTAATAGATAATTACGTTTTTATTGCTTTCCATCCCCATTTATAAATTTGTACCCCTCATTCCCAAAGCTTTCCGCAATTTATCACTTTCCTTGTTATTTTTAGTAATTAGGGTTTGCATGACAAGATTAAAATCAAACATTAGACAACCCCAATTCAAGATAAATACATGAAAGCAAAAACACTTTGCACACATGCACCTCTAGGGTAACCCACACTTGTTGCCTCAGATATAAACAGTCACGTCCCTTAAACATGGGATGTTTTAGCACAGACCTTCGATTAAAAGATCGTAGTCCCTCGATGACCCTTTGATGTTTCCTTTGGTAAATGATCTTAGTCCCTTACAACAATTGCTAAAAAAATTTACAAGTTGCCTTCTATAACTGTACGACGACCCACGCTTGTCCCTCACATCCAATGATATGGCTTCCTACCAACTAATGATAGGCAAGCACTATCTAAAGGAGGAGGAAAAGTACAAAGACTTTTTGAGTAGGTATATTGCTCGTAATTGCTTTCTCACAAACTAAAACCATTTTCACACTTCAAACTCTTTTTAAACACTCTCTTTTTAAACAAATATTTTCAAAATGAACACTTTGTATGCATTCTCAACGATACGAGAATCATTACAAAGTTTTCCGAACGAAGGCATTTTCAAAATATTTTCAAACAAAACACAAACACAAAGCATTTCAAAGGTGAGATAGCAATTAAGAGCCCATAGATAACTACGGATGAAAAGGGTGCTAACACCTTCCCTTTTCATAACCTACCCCTTGAACTCAAGAAAAATTCTCAAAAGGTCTTTCCTATTCTTTTCACCCTTTCCTTTATTGGATAAAAGAAAAGTCGGTGACGACTCTTGCTATCCGCAACATACCTAAGTCAGTTCTCCCACCGTATTACACCAATTAAATTTAAGTTGGCTCAACCTGTCCTAAAATAGTAACCGGGTTCTAGGAATCTCATATCACCGATCTTTCTCGCATGCTTTAGTTTAGAACGGCAACTGGCTTACCACCAAAACATCCTGAAAGTCAAATCTCAATGAGTGTAGTTTCAAGTATCAACCAACCTTGGACTGCACTAAAGCCAGCTACCTCACTACCTTCTAATGGCCAAGATGGGTCAATTAAGGTTCTAAAAGTCAGTTAGTGTTAATGACACCACGCAGAAGCCTAATGTTATCCTTGACTGACTCAAGGAACATCAGTACAAACCAAAGTGTCACACTAGCGTAGCTATCATATTATCCATATCGGTCTATTCCATACAACCTTTATGATCTATTACTACTTACCTAAGGCATCCCTAGATCTGGGTGTAGGATCTTACAAGCAATTAAACCCAAACAAACCCTTAAACTAAAGCAAGCAATTCAAACAATTAAAGCAAGTAAAAGTGATCTTAAACTCTAAGGCAACCCCTCTTTTTAAGTATAATCCCCAACAGGGTCTTCAATTCTTCAATACGGTGGGAGAACTTACTTTTTTGGTTTTATCCCAATATGCGAATAGCTAGAGTCACCACCGACTTTTCTTTCATCCAATATTTAGGAAAGGTGAAAATAACAGGAAAAACCTTTGATAAATTTTGAGTTCGGGGGGGGGGGGGGGTAAGATATGAAAAGGGAAGGTGTTAGCACCATTTTCACCCATAGTTATCTATAGACTCTTAATTACTTAACTCACTTATGAAAAAAATGCTTTGTGTGTGTGGTTTATTTGAAAATATTTTGAAATTGCCAATGTAAGGCTGAATTTGTAATAATTCTTGTATCAATCCTCAAAAATGTATATAAAGTGTTTTTTAGAAAATATTTTGTTTTGAAATTGTAGTGTGAGAAATGTTTTGAAAAAAGTTATGAGCAAGTAATTAAGAATTTCTTATCTACTAAAGTCTTTCTTATTCTTTTCATTTTCCTTTAGAGATAGTACTATCCATATCATTAGTTGGTAGGTATCCCTATCTATTGGATGTGAAGGGACAGACGTAGGATCATCGTATGGTCATCGAAGGCAACAGGTAAGGATACCTTAGCAATTCTAAGGGACTATCATCATATTATTCGTAGAGACTAGATCATTTCTCGTAGGCAACTGAGGGACATTGAGGGACTATGATCTTTTGTATCATAGGGACTATGACGATTTAATTGAGGGTCTTTTGCTAAAGGTATCCCTGCTTTCGAGGGACGTGACCATTATTCGTAAGGCAACAAGAGAGGATACCCTAGAGGTGCAAGTGTGAAGAGTGTTTTGATTCAGTTATTTTATCTTGAACTTATTTTTCTAGATTGTTTTTAATCTTGCCATACAAACCCTAGTTACTAGCAGTTAAAAATATGTACAGAAAAGTAAAGTGCAGAATGTAAAGTCCTAAGCTATTACATGGCTTTGGGAGAGGTACATAAACAGGAAAATTTGCGGGAAGGTAAACCTATGCTATTACATCCTGTGAGCAGTTACATAATAGGAAAAATGTGAAAAGGGTAAATCTACGCTATTTACATAAGAGAGTGAGACCTATACATTTTGCTAGGAAAATTAAATAAGAAAAAAAAGAAATAAGAAAATAGAAAAGAATGTAGAAAAAGATTTTTTTTTATTCTGTATGGAAAATAATTTAGAAGATAATAATTAATTTAAACCTAAATTGTAATTGATTTTACTATTTAAGAAATAAAAGTTAATTAACTAATTAATTAGGAAAATTAAATATAAGTTATAAAACCTAATTCTAATTTATTAAAAAATTTAGGTTAATTTGATGATTAGTTAAAATTAAGGTTAGTAAAAGAAAAATAAGAAAATAAATTAGATTTAGGGTTAGAAAAACAAGGAAGTTAGGTTAATAAAAAATAGGGTAAAACTGCCTAGGGTGGGTGTTGAACCCACACCCTCCTACCTTTTTACTGCATCGTTTGCCACTGAGCCAGGCGCTCGTTGGTGTTAGGAAATAGGTGCTACATATTATATAGGAAACCTGCACGAATTTGGAGAATAATAAAAATATTTGCTAAAGGCAGGGATTAAACTCACACCCTTATGTACATACGCCTTCTCCTTGACCAGCGGTGCTACGCCCTCATCTGTTCATATAATTAAAACAATTAAATATAATATAAAACTGAATCGGAGAGGCGTCGGAGCCCTAACTCCGGTCGTCTTCTCTGGTGAGATGATTTCTCCAACCTGAAAAATAACGCACGTTAATGATCAAGAAAGACCCTAACCCCCTAAATCGACTCTTGTGAATTCAATGATGGAGTTGGTTTTGCTAATTCATCCTGCACAAAGAGATACAAACAAAATATTTCAAAAAGGTTCAAACATGGTGATGAGGTGTTCTGGCGATATGGGCCTCATGCAAGGGATCAATCCTGCATTATTTTTTCTCTGGAACATAATGAAATAGTTAGTTTTAATTAAAACATCATAAAAATAAAAATACAAATTTCATGAAAAACATGTAACTGGCCATGTATGGGATGCATGTTTTAGGCTGCTTCAATCATCAAGAATGATCCCAACTTACTCTAGGGTATCTCAGGAATTGATTTGAGTGGATGGCTTCTTGGCCTCGAGGATGGCTGAAAATTGGATTTCGAGTTTGCCCTAGTTTGACAAAATTTGAGATTTTGAGAGAGTGTTCTTGAGCAACTTTTTTCGTTCTCTTGTCTGAATATGATGAGCATATATATAGGAAGAGATTAGGTTAAAAGATATTGGATTGGAAATCATGTAACCTATATTTGATTTTGTTTGAAAAATAGATAGAAATCTTGTAAAACATGAAGATTTGTTTCACAAAATAATTCCACACAGTTTTTGTATGCTCTTGGGCCCACAAACAAATCAAATCTCAAGCCTTTTATGCTTTATTCATTTATTTGATTTAATTTTAAATTTAAATGAATAAATAAAAAATAAAAGAAATAAAGATCGCAAAAATAAATAAATGGGCTTAGGAGTCTCTTATGAGTTCAGGAACACGTTTGGACCTTAAAAGATAAGCCTATTAGCCCAAAAATTCAAATTTGCTCAAATTGCATTTCATGCATTTTCTCAAAATTGCCCAACTTGCACAAATCATATCCCACTCATTTTTTATCATATGAAGGTGATCTTGGACTTTTTAGAAAGCTCAAGATGTCCCCTACAATCTTCATGCTGGTAATTATTTCATTTGAAGAATTTATCTTGATGTAAATTAATTTGACAAAAAGTGTTTTTTTGTTGACTTTTAAAATGACCTGTAATGTTTGGGCCCATATCTCTCAAATGACGCATTTTTGGTCTTGAGCTTAGAAAGACAAAGTTGTAGAGAATGCAATTTACTTTAAAATGATCTTTGGTTGAGAAAAATATGATGAAGTATGTGAAAGTTATGCTTGGTCAAAGTTCAGTTGACTTCTCCTTAAGAAAACCCTAATTTAGTAACTCTTGACTTTTGATGAATCTTGAGTTTTCTTGATGAATCATGATAAACCCTTGATCAAATGATGAATATGACTTCAAAATGTTGATGTTGACCAAAAATATTGAAGTTTGACTGTAAATTGGTCAAAGTTGACTTTTTGTCTAATACAATTAATTTTCAATCATCTGGCTAATTTACTGAGTAAACTTATGCTGCAAGGATTGGAATTTTGCATGACGATTCCTTGAGACATATGAGAAACTATGAAATCCACTTGAGGCATTAGAAGCCCAATTTTCCTTGAGAGAAGCAAAACCCTATTTGGAGGTCAACTGCTTAGGAGGAGAGTTTGTCTGGTCAATCCTTGAGTAGTCTTGAGCAATTGAGAACCCTATGAGCATGGGGAGACCTATTGAAATAATTTGTCTTGAATAATGGGAGGGAAAATTTTGGGGTAAAACAAATACATTATCCAAAGGAACATCAGGAACCTCAACAATACTTCTTTTTGTTGTAATCTTTTCTCTACTCGTATGCACAATGTCCTCAACATCAGTGTCAACATCAAACTCTGAGTAACTGTAAGGAACACCCTTCCTATTTAGGTTCCTCTTTTTAGACGCACGAGACATAACCTTGCTCTATCCTTTCACTGGACCTACACTCACACCTTTCTTTGAGGGAGTTCTGTTAATCATACCATCATCCGTTTCTTTCCTGTTTTTAAGTCTCTTGTCAATGCCAGGAGCTAATCTCTTACTAATGGGTTCATCATCAGAAGTAATATTGTCAATGTTGATTATCTTTTCCCCATCAACATTATTTTCAATATCTTCTACAGTATTATCCTCAAGCTCAATATCACATGCATCTAGATTTTCATTCATCTTAGTACCAGACGTCTTACCCAATGATGTCCCAAAATCAGGTGCATCATTTGGAGTATCCTTCCCACTCTGAATGTTAGACAATAAGCTTTGTATTCTTAGGTCAACTTCAACGTCTTTCTGGATGACCTTTTTAGAGGCCCTTTTACTCTCAGATTTTCTAGACTCATTGTTTATTTTAGTGACATTAGGTCTAGTTGAAACATCATGCACATAATATGATGTGATTACCTTAGACGCTTTTTCCACAAATATAGAAGAATTGGTAGAAGCACTTACATGAGAGGAGTGAATTCTTCTTCCTGCTAGGGTATTTTTTCTGCTTTTCTTTGGAGTTTCACTAGGAATAATGTAGAGAGAAACAACATATGTTATCAAGTTAGACATACCTTCAGAAACCTTAGGGATATAGGGTGTGTAATCATACATGTCTTCTTTGTTAGACATATTGGGTTTTAGAAGTTCTGAGAACGAGATATTTAGAATGAAGTCTTGAACAACTTCTTTGGAACGCGTGAAGTGATGTTTGCCTTGAGAATTAAAGAAATAGAAAATTTGAATAGTGCAGTAGGTAATGCAATTTAAATAGTGCTTAAATTTGGAGATGTAAAGGCATTGTAATGACGTTTTTAAATTTTCATAAGCCAATAAATATAGAGAAAATAAATTATTCGTTGCATGCTTCCACATTACTAATTTCCATAATTTTTTAGCAATGAAAACTTCATCCATTTGCTTTTTAAGTTGAATTACCACCATCATCTTGGTAAAACTTTTGGCAAGATTTTTCCACATCATAACATCCTTAACTACAACATATTTGTTCCTTATCTGATCATTGATGGGATAATGGAGATTACCACTTTTCCTTGTCCTATCATGTTGAGTAATAAATTTTGTTATATTAGTGTTACCCAAAGACTCACAGTCCAATGTCATGACATTGTGTCTGACATTGCATTCCTTCTAAAATTTATGCTCAACTTGAAACCCTTCCAAGTAGGTTTTTGGAATTTATTGAGGTGTCCACACATGACAATTGTCATCTGTTTCACTCTCTTTCATTTTTCCTAAACACACATTGTCTAGAAACTCATCTTTTACTAATAAAGGTGTAAGAGAAAAACGAGCAAAGAGACAAAAGTTCTCATTTTTGGGACTCTAATTTCTTTTATCCTTACTCCATATACTACTCTCAAGATGAGTGTATTGTTTAGGATAACCATACAACTTGTAGTAGAAGGTTTTATGTGACCATATTTTCTACAATAATGGCATTTCCAAGGTTGGAGCTTGGCTATGGTTTTATTTTTCTATAGCCTGGCAGAATGTTGTAACATTTTCTGACATTGTGCTCTCATCCTTTACTTCTGCAGAAACAAATTTGGTCACATGGGTTTTTCTTTTAGTATTCAGAGGCTGATAATTATATCTTGTACTAGTAAATCTTCTACCTCCTTTTCCAATTTGAAGAATTTCATCCACCACATTAGACCCATTGTTTAGCATCCTTGTGGATTTAGTCATATTCTCAAGTTTTGAGGTTAATAGGGTTACCTTACCTTGAAGTTCAGAGTTTTTGGATAGAAGTTTCTCTTTTTCATCATGAAGTTGAACCATAATCTACTTCTGTTTTCCTCCTAACTTACACACTTCTTCACTTCTGATATAAAGATCTTTGTAGGAGACAAACAATTCTTTATAAGAGACATCCTCATCACAAGAATCTTTATCAGATTCATATCTGCCAGTGAAGGTAGTAGAAGGCTTAGTAGTTTCATCATCAAGTTCACTCTCATCCTTATCATCAAATAAGACTTTCTTTTATTTCTCGAGGTATGTGGGACATTCTGATATAATGTGACCAAAACCCTCACATTTATGGCACTGCGGGCCTTTTCCTTGATTTGGCTTATCCTTTATTCTTCCTTTTCCTTGAACCTATCTATTCTTATTGATGTCAGGACAAATTTTCTTGACATTTGGTCTTGACTTCATACTTTTTAGCACTTTATTGAATTTCCTCCCAAGAAGCACAATGATATTAGAAATTCCTTCATCAGTATCCAGGTCACATTGGTCCTCTTTATCTTCAGTGTTGGATATAAAACCTATGCTCTTGTCCTTCTTTTCAGATCTTTCATTAATAGCTAATGCAAAAGTTTGAAGTAATCCAACAAGTTCATCAACTCTTATGCTACTGATGTTTTGAGCTTCTTAAATAGTTATTACCTTTATGTCAAATTTCCTAGGTAAGGACCTAAGAATATTTCTAACAAGCTTTGCTTCTGACATCTTCTCTCCCAAGGAACTTGATGCATTTGTAATTTCAAGAACATTCATCTGATATTCCTGGATAGTGTCATCATCATTCATTTTTATATTCTCAAATTTAGTAGTGAGAAGCTAAATTCTTGACTCATTCACTTTGGATGTACCTTCTTAAGTCGTTCTGAGAATCTCCCAAGCATCCTTGGCTATAGTACATGTATTAATCAACCTCAAAACATTCTTGTCCACTCCATTGAGTATAGCATTCAAAGCCTTAGAATTTTCAACAGCTTATTTATCATCCCCATCATCCCAATCTTCTTCTAGTTTTAAAGAGACTATTTTCTCATCTTTTTCCTTCAAAACAAGATGCTCCCACCCTTTCATAACAACCTTCCAAACTTTTTTTTCCATAGATTTCAGAAGGCCACCATTCTAACCTTCCACGAGTTGTAATTTGAACCATCCAACAGTGGTGGTCTATTGTTATATCCTCCTTCTTTATTCATAGTACCAGAAAATATCTCCTTGGAGCTCACCCAATAACTAGAACAAGGTGTCTCCTTTGATGCCAATTAAAATTCCAGAACTTTAAAACAAGTGTTAAAATAGATGTCTGGTGTAGAGTAAATCAAAAGAAAGTATTTTGTTATCGTATCCAGAGACCGGAGCGATATTACTCGCGATTAGATTATTGATATCTTCTTAAGTTAAGGTTTCTAACAAGATTGATTTGATAAAATTAACGAAACGTAATTTAAACGGAATAACATAAATGAAAGTTTAAGATAAGGAGTGATCCAAGTACTTTTCAAAAACAACATGTATGTCTACATGAAGTTTCAAGATTTCCCTCGATTTGCTTAATTGATAATGTCTCAACCGATTATCGAACTGATGGTATTTAATATAAAGTATTCAAATGGATCTTAAACATAATTCTGTGTCTAACAATTAATGTTTAAGTGATTCATTATCTTTGGTTCATGATTTCAAATTCAATTTTCATTAACATTTAAGTTCATAAGATTTAAGTGATGAAAACAAGATAGAATCGATAATCATAACATTATGCTTATACTAAAAGTATAATCGGTAAACATCCATCCGATTTTGGAAGAGTAATCCAATCCCTAGCAAGAGAGGGAGTTTAGTTGGCCATTTTCATGGTAGCCTCAACAAAAAGGAAGAGTTGGATATGAATGAGCATCAATGACAATTCATCGATAGTTGATACGTATCCAGCCTGATTCTTCGATTCCCTCTATTGTACCCCAATTTTTTCCCCTAAGATTCCTATATCATCTCATATCAACTCAAACATACCAAGATCACACCAGGGTTTGGTTCTTCTCCATATATTTAGGATTGCTCATGAGGATTACCAAGCACCTTGATTTATATATTGTGACCATATATGTTTTGTGTCGATTAACTTTTAACTAACAAACACAATGAATTTTTTCTCTAATTGATGATGCTATAGGTGAAAGCACATCACATTTCACCAGGTTGATATATAGGTTCATGAGTTTATTTCTATGCCTTCTTCAATAAAAATTCATTGAGATTCAAGCTTCCTCATTGAATATGCTTCAAATAAATGACATGACAAGATCTACTTTGATTCATCAAGCCTCAATTTGTCAAAGAAAGTTTAAGGATGCAAAGGTTGATTGAAGGAGTTTGACCAAATTGGGCAAATTCTTGATTTCTTGATCACAAGTGCATAATTCCATCAATTATTAATATTTGGAAGTGGTTATGGTTGCTTTGGTTTCTCATTATCATACTCAATAACTTCTATTCACATGACAAAAGTATTTGTGCAAGAGAGTTTGTCAAAATTGAAAGGGATTTTCAAGGCATTTTGGTGCTCTAAGAGCAAGGGTTTTGAACTTCTAAGGGCTATACGTTGCTCATCTTTTTATATTTTTTAGTGATTCCAAAGATATTATTCTCTTTAAAGGGTTATTAACAAATCACTTCAAAAGTTTCAAGAAACTTTTGTGTGGAAGATCACTAATGGTTGAGAAAGATTACAAGTCCTCTAGATAGGCCATCAAACTCTCTTATGTGACTTCAAAAAAATCATAAATTGGTCAATTTTTATCTCCTTGAGCCCATTCTTTTTTCATAATTATCTTAAGGATTTCAACTTCAACTCTTCATTTATGTGCAAAGCTTGAAAATGGACAGGAGATGCTTTAAGGATGCAAAAGATTATAGGTAATATCATGAATTTTCACCAATTTTACAAAACCATAACTTTTTCAATACATGGTGTTTTTGAGTGATTCAAGTTTCACAATTCTATTTGGGAAGTCTACTTCAAGCTAGCATCAATGATCAAATCTCAATTTTGGAGGAAGACCTTGTTTGGACTCAAAACATTATAGGTTATTTTTAAAGAAAAACTTATAATTTTTCTAAGTACAAAAAGTCAGCATCTTTTTTATACACTTTGACTCAACATAAATTTTAGCTCAAGCATCCAATTGATCCCATTATTTTCATATTGTGAAGTTTGTGACCTTATCTTTCCAATGTATCAAGAATCAAGCCCTAAGGTTCCCTAAATCGTGCACACCATGAGTTCAAAGATGGTACCTTGAAACTAAATTTTCTTTCCAAGTCAGAATTTGAAATTTATAATTTGGCTTCTAATCACCAAATTTACACGGTTTTTCCACTTAAACATGATTAGAAAATATGTTTGAATCATTTAGAGCATCAAAACGCATCATTTGGATGAGTTATGATGCACATGTGAACACACTTTGCTCGTGTACATAAGTGGGCACAAATTCATTTAAATTTGCATCATTTACCCCTCCTCTTGATTCCATTCTCTTCTCCTATAAATACATGCTCTATTCCACTCATTTTCGCAACCTTGAAGAGCCAAAATCACTCTGTCAAACTCCCTCCATAACACCCTTTTCTGAGATTTCGAATTCCTCTTTTTACCCCTTTTCAATCCAATTTCTTCATTGATCCTTCATCCTTGAACTCCACTGAAGCTAACAGAAGAAGAATCAAGTCTTGAGGTGCCCCGAGTCGTGCTAGCCAAGTCCATTTACAGAGAAAGTTCATCTGACTTTGTTCAGGTAGTTTAAGAAATCTTCTAACTCAAATTACTGGAATGGTTTATGATGTTCACTGATGCTTGCTCTTAACTCAATTTTGGTGAAACAATGCATTTGATGCTTATGATTTTTGATTTTAACATTTTCAAACATCTCTGGTTTTTTCCAAATCAACTATGATGTGTTTTATATAACTTTTCCGCGAGCATATGGTTGTGATCGTCTCAACTAGACGCATCTAATGGTACCAATATGAATGCGTAAATTTACAGATTCAAGGATTTGAGTTTTTCCCTACTTGCAGGAATCTGGAGGTTGAAGACGACCTACATGTCATTCTTCAACTAATGACATTGAGCCAATTGTTTTATTTTCATTAGTTGGGCTTTCTTGTGGTACATGCGTGCGCTTCAGCTTGAATCCATGATACTCCCTCAGCCCAGATCCATTGGATCTGCCAGCGTGTATTAGTGAGATAGATCCAACGCATGTGGTTTTTCTAATTTATTTTTATTTTACAAAATTATTTTTAATTTTCTTTTATCTGTAAAATTTCATAACTCTTTTATTTTTTATCCAAAAATTATGAAAAAAATATACAAAAATACTTTGAATTATTTCTGACTTTGTGAATATTTTTTCATATTTTTATTTTGATGTTTGATATTTTTCAAAATTTTTGTTTTGTTTGCCTTATTTTAATTATTTTAAAAATGTTTTCTGGTCTTTTTAAATTCTGAAAAAATTATGAAAGGATCCAATGATCTCTTGACAATATTGGTAACCTCATTTTATTTTTATTTCTGACTTTACTTTTTTTTCTTCCAAATTTTGGTTTTTTTTTTGCTTATTTTCGTCATTTTTAAAAAATAGTTTCTGACTTTAAAAAATTGTGAAATTTTTTGTCAACCTTTATTAAATTATGTTTGACTTCTGACTATTCTTTAGGATTTTTATTTGGTGTTTTAATATGCTTTGTGTATTTCACCATTCATTTTCCTTTTATTAACCATTTAAAACATTGTTTTATTTAAATATTATTTTATTATTTTTATTTTGGTCCCGACTTGAACTTCATTTGGTGACAAATTCTTCAACCTCATTGGATCTTGGATGTTGATAGGTTGAGAAACCAAATCCACCAAAATGGATGAATGATTTTGACGATATTTGAAACCCTAATTTCATACATTGCACCCCCTCCCTCTTCATCTTATCCCTTTCTCATTGTGCTATATGTTGTGAGAGGATGATTTACATATCATCTCTCCAAACATATGGCACATAGATTGCTATTGACCAGCCTAAAAATAGGTGTGAATTCTATATAAGTCCACTTACGATTGCTTAACATAGCGCTAAATTTTGTCCCGATTCGTGAAATGATCATTTGTGGCCCAAACCCTAGTTTGCAAGCCCAAGGATGTTTAATTTGAAACCTTTAATCCAATAAACTTGAGATTCATTGTTATGAGGCTTTGATCTTATCAATCCTCTAATGAATCTTCATAAAATTTGGTATAAGTGTATCATTTAAACATTATTGATCATATTTTGTTACATTGAGAGTTTAAAATGAATGATATACTTGACAAAATGCAAATGAAACTTGTTGTTGAAAGGCTTTGATTTTATCAATCTTCTAATGAGTTTTTAAATGCAAGTTTCAAGATGGTCATTCAACTAACCTCTAATTACTAATTCACTAACAATTAAATTTTACTTTGTGCCTTTTATTTTATGCTTTTTTTATTCCTTTACTTTTACGCACCATTTATTTTAGCATTTACATTTCATGTTATTTTTATCTTTACTCACTTGAGCATTTACATCTATGTCATTTTTATTTTGCTCACTTGAACTTTTCATTTCTTTTTTAAGATACTTAATAATCAACTTGAACCATAAAAAACTTTAATGTTACTTGGACTATTTGGTTACTATCCTTGGCGTCTTGGAGTTGTGGACTTCATGGACTTAGGATTAGAGACCTTGACCTACCTTGAGACCTCTTGACTTCTATTGCAATATTGTCTGGAGTTCTTGGGGTTTTCCCAAGACATTGGGTTGTTTATTTTCTTTGTCTGCAGGTTATTCTGATTATGTGCTTTGTCTGTGATTGGGAATTCATCTGTATACAGCCGTTACTCTGTCCAATTTTTGTGAAGACTTAATGCATTTGAAGCTTGGTTTTCTCAAGAGGTTTAGTATCCTTGTTTGCTTGGTTTTCAAATCCAAAGGATTGGAATTCTGCATTGACTCATTGTGTCAAGTGTTGGCTTCTTGTTGGTTAGACAATTCTTTTCCCTAGCTTTTACCTTATGCTTTAGGATAGTCCCTTCATTTCCTCCCACCTTCTTTAATATCAAAAATTTTCTCCCTCCTTTGAAAACTCTTCTTATTTTTAAACTTGATCTGCTTTCATAATAAACTTGGACTTTGGTCCACGCATTTTCAAAATATTTTCTTAAATCAAACTTTAACCAATTTAATAATACTTTAACATTTTTTGTGAGAAGACTAAAAGTCAATCGACCTCATTCAAACCATTTTTTCCACTTTGGAGTTTTACTTTAAAATTTTTCTCATAAGATTAGACTCTTGTCAATCCTTGTAGTGATGTGAGCTATTATACTTCTACTATATATAGTGAACTGAGATATTTTCCACTTGGGTGTTAAGCGAGGCTTTGTTGATTTTAAAATCCAAGCCATTTCCTCCACTTTGAGATGATGCAAATTCTCCTTTCTCATAATTGTGGGTAGTAAGTATGTCTTCCACTCGGATAAGACGATGATGTCTCATCTCTTAAAATTAACTAACACACTTGTGTTTTAAAATTTTTTAAAGGTGAACTACGAGTACCGTGATACCCTATTGCACAAAAAATGGTACGTAGGCACTAAAGGTTCGCAACCGCGGAGGGTGCAAAAATTGTAAAAAGTACTTCTTTTCTCATCTCCACAATCTATTTTTATACAACACTTATAGCTAAAATACACAAATTTTCAAAGAGGTTCCTGCGGAGTACCGTAGATGTTTAGGGTGCTAATACCTTCCCTTTGCATAACCAACCCCCTTACCTAGATTCTCTCCACTTCTTTTTGGGTTATTCGCTCTTTTCCCATTCCTCTGGAAACAATAAAGTGCGGTGGCAATTTTTATTTGATCTGTGCGAGTCAAGTCAATCCAATGGCCTAGTCTCAACATTTCTACCGCTATAGAAAAAAATGGTGACTTCACTGGGGAAAGATTGACCTATTGCTGGTCCATCCCTAAAGTGGGTTGAGCCTACCTTTGTTTATTTGTGTATTTGCTATTATTTGTTGTATATTATATGTTATATATATGTTTGTCTGGATTTTCCTGGTTTTCAGGGTGCTTGGTGATTTCTCATAAGTCCTCTACCCTTACTTGGGAAAACTTAAGATAGGACGGGCGGTATAGTCATGTTAACTTTGAGGGAGTAATCCCAAAAAAGTATACATGAGATCCCCTACTCAGTGCAGGCCCCTTTGACTGTAGTGTCGTTTACCGAGTAATCGGAAAGACGTGCTGCTTTCAACCTAGGAGCTTGCTGAAACTGAGGACTGTAGAACCTTTAACCCATCTTGTTCTTTTAGGTGTAGTGCGGAAACTATGACAGAGTAATCCGGAAATGGTTATCACGTGATACTACACTCATACGAGTTTTTCTTGAGAATATTGCTAATTACCGAGTTAATCGGGAAGTTGGTAATATCTGAAGGAAGGATGTAGACTCTGGGAACCTCTTAGAACCTTGTTCGGCAGGTGATAAACTTTTAGACCATACCTTGTGGGTAATACCTTTGACTCCATGCTCGTGACGTCAAACCTATGAACCCCCCCATATTTGTAATCTTGTGTGTGATTGTTTCATCATGAATTCATGCATCCATGAGCATCTTTTAAGACATTTTGTTTCAAGGAACTTAAACTTGACTTTTTGCGAATATCTCAGGTACTTTTGACCATGGATTCTGGAAAAAGAAAGACTTGGAAGTACGGTTTCAAGAATCCTAATATAGATGATTTGATAAGTTTTATTCTCGAGATTGAGAGTTCTATATATTTTCCGAAGAAGTATGGATCTATCGTATCTCTCATGAAGCTCAGGATGAAGGAGGGTATTCTCTTGACTTTGGTCCAATTCTATGATTCGATGTATCGATGTTTCAATTTCCTTGATTATCATTTGATGCCTACATTGGAGGAGTATTCTTATCTACTGGGTTTACCTATTACCAATTGTGTTTCTTTCACCGGTTTGGAGGAGGAGCCAAGATCTCATGAAATAGTTGTTATGAATCATTTGGGGAAGCCTGAGATTGAGGCCCACATGACTACCAAAGGAGGAATTAGAGGATTACCCGCTTAGTTTTTATTGGAGAAATCTTGATACTTTGCTAGGATGAAGAGTACAGTTTCTTTTGAGGGCATCTTTGCTCTACTTACCTATCGGTTGTTCATACTTTCGAACGTCGTCAACTTCATGGATATCAATGCCATATGGATCTTTTTGATAGGGAATTCAGTCCCTACATTATTAAGATATGCTTATTACTCTATCCATCTTAGAGATTCTTATCATGGAGGGATGATCATTTACTGCACACCTTTGTTGTATCTATGGTTTATTTCTCACTTGCCCTGATCCGATGCTTTCTGGGATGTCAAGAAGGAACCTCATTGGGCTCTGAAGATTATGGCCCTCACTGATTTAGATATTGTTTGGTACCATCAGGATTACTATGATGTGAATATTGTTGATAATTGTGGTAGTTTTCCTAATGTACCTCTTCTTGGTACAAAAGGAGGAATTAACTACAATCCCGTTCTTGCAAGACAACAACTTGGATAATCGATGAGACTTAAGCCAAATAGTATTCATCTGAGTGATTTCTTTCTTAAAGATGGATAGAATCACAAGGAAGCTAAGGATTAGATTGCAAATACTTGGCATCATATTCATAGGAAGAGTAAAAAGGACTTGGGACCTAGTGGAGTTGTTTCTTTGGAGCCTTATCTTCGGTGGGTACAAGAAAGGGCCATTCAGTTGAAGATGTCGTATTCCCGTGAAGCACCTACGCATGATATGTTTGTGAAGACCACTCCTCCCCTTTTGTATGATGTGGAAGAACTTGATCTTTCCCTAGTTAGGATGCAGCAGGAGAAAGAGGCTTGGAAGAATAAGTGTCAGACTTTAGAGGTGTCCTACCGAGCAGACTTGAAGGAGAAGGATGGATTAATTGATATTTTTGAGAGTCGTGTTATAGAGATGATGTAGAAGAAAGAGGATTTATTTTCTTCTAGAGCTCAGTCAGGACTTAGTCATTCACTTCCTGACTTTGGTGATTGGAAAGAGGTTGCCGACAAGTATGCAGAAAGAACAAGCAGTTGAAGGCTCAGATTGCAAGACTCAAAGGAAAGTGTCAATGTGTGGAGTGATCTTCATCAACTTTGTTTTCTTAGGATTTTATATTTTATATTCTTTTTGTACTTGGGATTGTTGAAACTTGTACTAAAAGTTGTAATCCATTTTGAAGTTATTATAATGAGATTTTTCAGTATTTCAAATGTGTTAGTACTTTAATATTTGCAAATTGTCTATAAATCTTTGAGTTCCTTGAAATATTAATAATAATCAAATAAATCATGTGCATTGAATATCATGCATCATCTTGTACATATTTCTTAAATTTCTGTTCATGCCCAGGTGTCTTACTGAATTTCTCTACTTCGTTCAATAAGTTGTCTCACCAGTACAATACTCAGGCTAATTCGAGGAGGAAAATGGAGAATCCTGAACAAGAGAATCGCGAGCTACGCGACAAGGTTACTTCTTTGAAGGCTGGTACGACTAATCTGAATGCTT
Source organism: Vicia faba (assembly GCA_948472305.1). Taxonomy (NCBI): domain Eukaryota; kingdom Viridiplantae; phylum Streptophyta; class Magnoliopsida; order Fabales; family Fabaceae; genus Vicia; species Vicia faba. The sequence goes on along the minus strand of OX451737.1, from coordinate 1,329,927,170 downwards.
TGATGGAATCATTGGTGGCTGCTCAGAATCATCCACCACTTGCTCAACCTCAACAAACAACATTTACTTCTGAAGGACCATCAGTGCCTATTTCTGTTACCCCAGTTACCATTGCTCAGAATCGTATGCCTCAGGATTGCCCGTGGGGAATGCCTGAAAACTTCATGCCAGAAGGTTTTAATCTTGACACTCAAGCTTCTCCAGTTGTGCCAGCTGCTGCTACTCCCACACCTCTTGTGGTGCATATTACTCCTACTGCTAGAAATCAACTCCACCATGTTGCTCCTCCTTCGGTCAATGCTATGTTGTTTGTTAATGATGAAGTTTATCGTCCTGTTCCTCCACCGAATGAAAGTGTGGGTTTCTATGACCGTTTAGATGACTTTCAAGACCAGTTCAATGAGATGCAGATGGAAATGAAGTCCATTCGAGGAAAATAATTTTTTGGACAAAATGTTAGTGAGCTCTTCCTGGTTCCCAATGTAAATGTGACAGCCAAGTTTAAAGTGACAGAATTTGAGAGGTACAAGGGCAACTCTTGTCTTCGTGACCACCTTGTGATGTATATCAGGAAAATGTCTACCCATACTGATGATCAGCATTTGCTCATTCATTTCTTCCAAGATGGTTTAACTGGTGCTGCTTTAAAGTGGTATATGAGTCTGGAAAGTAGTAGTATCCATACCTTCAATGATCTGGGAGAAGCCTTCATCAAGCAGTATAAGTACAATATGTTCATGACGCTTGACCGTGACCAGTTGAGGGAAACGACTCAGAAAGATAAGGAGTCGTTCAAAGAATATGCGCAGATATGGTGTGAGATAGTTGCCCAGGTGGTGCCACCTATGGGAGAATAAGAGATGACCAAGGTCTTCCTGAAAACCCTTGGATCATTTTATTATGAAAGGATGGTCGCCAATGCGCCAAGTGACTTCACCGAGATGGTGAGCAAGGGTGTTAGACTAGAAGAAGTTGTCAGAGAGGGGCGCTTGACAAAATATAAAGGGACAAAGAAATTGTTATACGGTTTCTCTCGAAAGAAAGTGAAACAAATTTGTTATTGGAGAAAGGAAAATTAGACCAACTAGAAGGCACGAACGGTATCAGAAACAGGTTGCTTCTGTGACTCTAGTCATCATTGTAGCTCCAACCACAGTTTCCTATAAGATACCATCCCCTCAGGGAAATCAAGGCAGAGTCAGAAGAGATAGGCTTTTGACTCTATTCCAATGAGCTATGCAGAGTTACTTGCAGCTTTGATTCAGAAGAAGTTGGTTCAAACCAGGATGCCCCCTGCTATACCATCACATTTCCTTGGTATTATAAGGCAGACCAGACATGTGATTTTTATTAGGGAGCACCAGGGCATAATATTGAGAATAATTATCCTTTGAAGTTCGAAGTACAAAATATGGTGAGATATGGCCTTTATCCTTTAAAGATGTTAGCCCTAACGTGAAAGATAATCCTTTGCCAAAACATGGAGGAGAAAATGCTGTAAACATGGTTGCTGGTTGTCCAGGCAACTTCTGGATTTTTGACATCAACCTGGTTAGAGGAGATTTGGTAAAGATGCATGCTGACCTCTGCGAGTTTAGTTACTATACGCACGACCATGCTGGTTGTGGTATTTGCAGTACAAATATACAGGGGTGTGACAAGATAAAAGCTGATCTTCAGGAAATGATGGACAAAGGCCTCATTCATATATCAGGCCTAGGGAAGAGTACGAAGAAGATGTGAATATGGTCTTTGGATGTCCCGGTGAATTCTGTATTTTTGATATGGATCATGAGAATGATGATTTGGTGCAGTTGCATGCTACCTTCTATTACATGGATGGTCAAGAAGAACACCACTATGGGTCTTACCGGATCTGTTGTAGAGATTCTCGTGGTTGTTCCATTGTGAGAAGGGGTATTCAATTGTTATTGGATAATAGTACTATCGAAATTTCAGGTAATAGAGATGATTACAATGGAATTAATGTGATTGAATATTGCTTGCCTGAGACTGTGTTAGATGATGAGTATGCTTTTGCAGATGAATTCTTTTTCTCAGATGAAGATATGTTCTCCAACAGTGATTCTGTGATGTCTAAGTATTTTGATGAAGGGGTGAATATTATTGTGCCTTGTTTTGGTGTTCCCACCCCTATAGAGATTGAGTATTATAGCAAGCCAGCTGTTTCTCCAACTGTGATTTTCTTGCCGGGTCCTGTTCCTTATGAATCACACAAAGTCGTACCATACAGATACAATGCTACAATCTTGGAGGATGGTGTGGAAGTTCCCATCCAACCTTTGTCTAATATCAAGAATATTGCTGAAGCCAGCCGAATGACCCGCAGCGGCCGTATTTTTTGCACTTGTCATTTGAGGGAGTGTTAATGCTGATAATAAGATTGTTGAAAATGTTGAACCTAAGAAAGTAGTGGGGGAATCTAGTGGTACTACTCTGGAAAAATATATGGATGATATATTGAATATTATCAAGATGAGCGACTACAGGATCGTAGATCAATTATTGTAGACCCCATCCAAGATATCCATTCTAGCCTTGCTAATGAACTCTTCTGCCCACATGGAATCTTTGATGAGAGTATTGGATCAAGCTTTCGTGGAAACTGATATGCCTTTGGACCAATTCAGCAGTTTGGTATGGAATACTACATCATGTAATAATCTAAGTTTCTTTGTTGACAAATTGCCCGATGAAGGAAGGAATCATAACTTGGCTCTCCATATCTCCATGAATTGCAAGAACGATTCATTATCCAATGTGTTGATTGACAATGGATCTGCTTTAAATGTCATACCGAGGAGCATGCTTACGAAGCTGAAGTACCAAGGGACGTCCATGCGCCCAAGTGGCATAATTGTGAAAGCTTTCAATGAATCAAGGAAGTCCGTCATCAGGGAAGTAAATTTTCCTATTCATATAGGCCCACACTTATTTCAAATTACTTTCTAGGTTATGGATATTGTGCCCGCTTATAGTTGTTTATTGGGACGACCATAGATACACGAGGCAGGGGCTGTCAATTCGACTTTGCACCAGAAGTTGAATTTTGTGCGTGAAGGGAAGGTGGTCATCATAAATGTAGAACATGCTTTGTTAATATCACATTTATCCTCTTTCAGTGTTATGGAAACGGATGAAGCTGATGTTGGAACTCAGTTCCAAGCTTTATCCATTGATAATATAAGGGAAAATGAGAATTCCATAGCTTCGTTTAAGGATGCTCAACAGGTAGTGCATAATGGCCCTAGTAAAGTGTGGGGACAGATTATGGACCCACCTGTGAATAAAAATAGAGCTGGTTTGGGATTCTCAGCGAAGAATGATAAAGGTAAGAACATGAAGCCGAAGTCTGCTTTTGGAAAATATCAGGATATCTTTCATAGCGGAGGTTATCTTCATCCAAATGTTCCTAGGATCAATGCTATTATGAAAGATGAAGCAGAGCAAGAGATGCCGAACTACGTGACGCATGGAGTTAGAGTCCAAAATTGGATCGCCTATGATGTTCCCTCTTGCATTCATGTCTCAAAGTAATTTTATTTTTGTTAATCTTTTCAAAAAAACCTTTCACTCTGCCCAAGGTGAAAGTTGATATTGTGTGGGCATATCTGTTGCTTTGATCTTTAAAATCAATAATAAAAGTTGTCTTTGATTCCCAAATTATGTCTTTATTTTCTGCTTTTTCTTAGAAAATGGTAATCAGAAAAAAAAAACTTTCAAAATAAATAATAACTGTAATTGAATCTGCATAATCACTTTCTATATGTATCAATTTCTAAAAGCAATCATAAATCATATGTGCAGATTAATTAGAAAACCTGTTGAACACAATGACCCTGCACCCTCTCCCAACTTTAAATATCCTGTGTATGGGGCCAAGGAAGAAGAATATGATGAAATTCCAGAAGAGGTTTCACGGTTGCTTGAGCGTGAGGAATGTGCCATTCAACCGTACAAAGAGCCATTGAAGACAATCAATTTGGGTTCAGAGGAAGATCCAAAGGAAGTCAAGATTACAGAATTGTTGCATCATAATGTGTTGTACCCCAAAATTTTCCCTCCCATATTTCTCAAAACATTTCAAGAAAGATTCACAAGTTGCTCAAGGAAGGCCAAGGGTTGACTAGACAAGCTCTCTCCTAAGGCAGTCTACCTCAAAGTAGGGTTTCATGTTGCATCAAGATACTTGAGTCCAAGGGACCCCAAATATTAAACATTGTCCCAATATGTTTTCAAGAACATCCATGTCAAGTTTCAAGCCCTACAGAGGAAATTTGCTCAGTCAATTGCTCAAAGGCCTGAAAATCGACTGTGCTAGGGCAAAAGTCAATTGTGGCCTACATACAGTCAAACTTCAATATTTTTGGTCAACATCCTCATTTTTAAGTACATTTCATCATTTGATCAAGGGTTGATCATGATTCATCAAATATTTCTCATAATTCATCAAGAACCAAAAGTTTCTAAATTAGGGTTTTGTAGGAAAAGTCAACTCAACTTTGACCAAGCATAACTTTCTCACACTTTATGAGAAATGACCCATCCAAAGATCATTTTGAAGAGGATGCCATTATCAATAATCCATCTTCATCTACAAAGTCCAAAATATGCACTCACAAGAAGTTATGAATTTGGACATTATAGGTCATTTTGAAAAGTCAACAAAAACACCTTTTTTGTCAAAGCTTCATACTTGAGCATGGAATATCAAATTGAGATGAGACAAAACAGGTTGATTAGAGGACATCTCAAGCTTTCCAAAAAGTCCAAGAACACTTCAAAAGAGTCAAAATTGAGGAAGTTATGCATTGGTGAAGTTGACCCTTTTGCAAAATTGCCAAAAGTCAACTATGCCTAAAACTTCAATTTTTGCCAAATGTGCCCAATCTTTCGCACTTGTTTTGAGTTGGCAACATAGTCCACGAGCTCTAGCCCTTTCCACTTGTCCTTATCATGTTTTTATTATTTATCTTGATTTTTATTTGAATTAATTCAATTTAAATAAAAACAAATCATATAAAATCCAAAATATTGAAAACAAAAGATTTTGTGCTTGTTTCAGGTTTTAAATTACAGCTAGCATCAAATCAAAATCGTGCAAGGCATTGGGGTGGACAAAAAGATTGATTTTAGGCCAATTTTGGAATGATATTCAAGAGAATCAAATCACAATCAAATTCAATAATGGAAGAAGATTGAGTACATTCTATCAACCCTCATCCATTCCTTGATACAAATAGAACGAAGGCAGACCAAAAACTAGGTTAAAAGGAGGCGCAACATGAAGAACACAAACTTGAAAAATCAAGAAAAAGTGTAAACACGAATTCACACTTAGAGGCCAATTCAAGAACTTTGAACCATTCCAATCGTTTCCTGAGGTCATCAGCAAGCCAAAGCAATCAAAAGCAAGCATTACCAAGCCCTATAACGCACTGTAAGTCAGTCACGGTATTGCAATATTCTTGAATTCTAATTGCATCATTCATGTACTTATAGCATGAAATAGTTATAGATTCTTGATCCATGGAACATTTGCAAGCTTTCTGCATCGTTTAATTTCATTTACATGTCATGTGCAAGATTTCACCATTGCTAGGGTTGCTTGTTTCGATTTGGGATTTTCTTTTACAAGTTAAATTAGACCATGAAAGGGCCACCATTATACTCAGGAGATCCAGACGAATTGATTGGTGGCCCTTGTTTTTATTTATTTTGCTCATAGTTGATTTTGAGAATACACAGGCCTATAGTGATGGACAAACGTCCGTAGGTAAAAGTGTTTCACTTTTACCAACGGTTCAAGGAGGGAGACGAAGACGTGGCATCACCTCACTCGTCCGTTTGAATTTTCGCGCAAATATTTATTATTTCGTTTGTTTTATATATAATAATTGATGTTTATTGTATATACAACAAAAGTAGTTGGCGCAGATGGTAGTGGGTTACGTGCAAAATGCTTCAGGAACTGGGTTCGAATCCTAGGTCCCCACCTTTTTTCATGTATTTTTCTTTCAGGTAATCACATGCGTGCATAAATCCAAGGCCTATCATACTCCCTCAAGATTTGTCTGCCAAGTGGCCAGATGGCCAAATCCAAGGGCCATCAAGGGGAGAGCACCATGGAGCCTAGTCAAGACAATACGCTGGATCCAAAAAAGTCAAATGTGGACACCCTTGGGCTTGGGCCAGATTGCTTCTCACACCCTCCAATTACTTTTCAAGCCCTTTCTTTATTATCTTTTTTTCTTCTATATTTTATTTTATTTCATTTAATTAATTTATTTTATTTACTAACCAAATAATTATTTTCTTTTTATCAAAAAATCAGAAAAATATTACTTTTCATAAATTAGGTCTAGATTTTATTTTTATTAAAAAATTAATTAATTAAATTAGGTTTGTTAATTAAGATAACTTTAATTTCTTTTTTGTACATAATTAAAATTAATTAGAACAAATAGGTTTTATTTCTAATTTAATTATATTTTCTTTTTCCTTAAAATAACCAAAAAAACCAAAATAGGTCATTTTATTATTTTCATTTATTAATTTAAATTAACTAATTATTTATATTTAATTTTAAAACCTAAATTCTTTTCTTTAAAAAATATTAAAAACAACAAAAACATTTTTCTTTTAAATTAGGTTAAAAAGGGTCAAAACCCTAATAATTTCTTCCCGATCTTAATTTTTCTCGCGCGCTTTATTTTTATTAATTATCATATTGATGTAACTGCCTACAGTTTGTAATAGTTAATTAGGACTTTTACCTTCTCATTTATCGCTTTATTATTTTTCAAAGGGTTTATTTTTGGCTATGTAAATACCTGAAGCCTTGTAATAGCTTAGCTTATTTTCCGCACTTTAAATTCCGCAAATATTAACTGTTAGATGTATGATATAGGGATGCATGACAAGAATGTTTGATAAACTTTAAAACAGTTAGACAACCCTAAATGTGCAAAGATAATAAATCTGAAATTGAATCACTCGCACATGCGCACTCCTAGGGTACCCTCCTGCTTGGTTGCCTTCAGTAAATGATCATTGAGTATAGGATGCTTTAGTGGTCGCTCTTTTGTCTAAACAAAGATCAAAGTCCCGATTCGGAATAGTTGCCTCGGAAAAGTTGCCTCGAAATTGTTGCCTCGAATAATTGATCTAAGACATTAGGGTTACTACTAAGACGTCCTAACATTGCTTTAGTGACCGTACGTCCCTTTTCGAATTGACCCTCAAAACTCCAACGACGGTGCTACCTACTCACTAATAGTGGGATAACGCTGTCTAAAGGAAACAAACATAGAACGATTCTTTTTTCGGGCAGGTAGATTAGCTCTTAAGTACTTGCTCAATCAAAACAAATTTTTCACACTTACACTCCTTTACAAACAAAGTTTTCAAAACACTTCATTACACTTTTGAAGACAGAAGCAAAAGTTAAGTCGAAGTCAAAACAAAAACTTTTCAAAGCACACAAACACAAAGAATACAATTTTGAAAATGATGAGTAAGTACCTAAGAGCCCGTAGATAACTACGGATAGAAAGGGTGCTAATACCTTCCCTTTCTATAATCTACCCCGCGTACTCAGAAATATCTCAAAAAAGGAATTTTTCTGTGCTTTTTTCCTTTCCTTGTTGGATAAAATAAAAGTCGGTGGCGACTCTTGCTTACCGCGACATTTTGAGAACACAAACACAAAATGCAAACCAGCAATTCCTTAAAAAATAGGGAAACACGTCTCGGTTCTGGCCACCGTATCACTGAACTGGCGACTCTGTTGGGGAATTAATAAGTGGGGTGTACCTTAGGATTAGTTCATCATATTGTTTTCAATTGTTTTATTTGTTTGCTTTATCTTTGTAGGCTTTGAATCAGAGTTACTATAGATCCTAATCTGGATCTAGGGATACCTTTTAGATAAGTAGAAATAGACTGTGAGGGAACTGTACGGCATAGACCGATACGGTTGAAGCAGTAGCTACATTGATGTGGCACATTAGTTGGTACCGATATCCCTTATGGAGCAACAAGGAGAGTATGGGGCTGCTATATGGGTCATTAAGCATCAACTGACCTTAGAACCTATAATTGACCAACTTGGCCATAGAAAGTAGCAAAATGCTACACTCATTGAGACCATACTCTCGAGATGGTTCCAGCTGCAAGAAAAGATTGCGTGACTGGAATTATGACCGATGGAGGATGGTCAATGATATTGAGAACCTCTAGAACCCGGTTACTATTACTAGGACAGGTTGAACCGACTTAAATTCAAGAGAGTAATACCTAGACCCCATGCAAGCCTAAACCTAAGGCTGTTTGTGTGACTTGTGTGCCTTTAACTTGAACTACTTGCACATTTTTATTATCTGACAACATGAGTTCCTTGCAGGTTTTGTTTATAGTCCTTATCCAAAAACTTGGATTTCTTGCCGGATTTACTTGTTTACATCACCTCGCACTTGTTGCTTAAACGCATAGCATACATATCATAACATCATGCCTTAACATTTCCTTAACCATTTCAAGGATCTCAAGGGTTTGCGGTGCAGGTTATGGTAAATCAAACGTCTAGCAAGGGGCAAAGGGGATTTATTTTCCTCTAGCCAATGCCGTCTAGAGATCAAAACACGATGATTTGAGTCAGTGGCTATGACCCACTCGATATGGTGAGCTTGACTCTTGAAGAAGGACTCTTAACGACATGAAGTTTCTTCAATCAAATTCTAACAGTTTCTTGTTTACCCCGCGAGATCCTTGAAAACATTGCATACACATATCATACATATAATTGCATAACAGGTCTTCCATTACCGGTCTCTGATGGCCTCGCTGTTTATTTCAGCAATGACTCTCAAACAAGACAACAGAGATCTTCAAGAAGCTCAGTTCAGGGAAATATTCCTAAACCTATCCAAGGGGCAGGAAGAGTTGAAAACACTCCTCGTTGGGAACTTGGTCAAGAAAAATCCTGAAGATAATAAGGACGAGCGGCTGGAACAACTGCAAGCTGAGGTAGATGAAATAAGAACTCAAATGCTAGGGAAGATGACTCTTATCCAAGGCTTAGCTCGGGAACAAGAAGAGTTGAGAACCATTATCAACCAGCTTCATCAAGACAAATACAACAACATGAAGCAAACAGTCGAGGCCGGGGACCAAGTTATTGATCAACCTCCAAGAAGACAAGGGTTTGGTTTGGTGAAGAATGGACTTCTCCAAGTTGCTACCACCTCACGGGTCCAACAATAACCTCGCCAAAAACAACGGGTTAATCAGAGTAAGCCAGATACACCCAAGAGGCAGTTTACCAAGCTCAACATGCCGTTATCTCAAGCTTTACAACATATGTTGAGGATGAATCTGGTGACATTGATGGGACCTCATCTGAATCCCAAGACTTCTTCACCTAACTACGATCCTGATGCAAGGTATGCATATCACTCCAACAGTCCGGGGCATGATACTGACGACTGTTGGAAGTTTAAGTACAAAATTCAAAACCTGATTGATGAAGGAGCATTAGAATTCACACAAGATGGTCAACTGGAATGTTTCTATCAATCCTCCAAGGCTCACCATTTGAAGTGACAAATTCTGACAAGAGAGGCTTTTGTTCATTAGAATTTTCAAGTTGTAATTTTCTTTTGATTGTTCGAACATTTATTCATGTCAAACTCTCTTACTTTAATAATGCATTGCATATGTCTATTTTGAATCAATCCATTCGTATTCACTATTTAAATTGATTTCCTTTTTTTTGATGTTCAACTCTCGATTTAAAAAACTCTAAGCCTTTGGAGGGAGGATGACGAAAATGATATCAAAATCTCTACAGTATGTTTTTGAAAAGACCCCACTGACGATGTACAAGCATTGTTTCAAATCCTAAACAGTGGAGTTATAAGGAAGATAATCCCTAGTCAACCCCTTTGAGCTAAAGAAGTAGGAGTTTTTTCTTTTCATGCAAATTAAAACCCTTAATCACAACCTGGGGCAGGGTAGTTTTCTCAATTACTCCAGGTGCACAATGAATGGCATCAAAGACGTCCTTCTGAATCAGAAGATGGTGATGGTTCCGCATAATCATCCAAGCAGGCAGTCATTATTTTTCAAAATAAAGGCCCGTTAAGTCAAAACCTATGAAGGAGACTTAAGAAAAACTGGGGCATCCCGCTAACTGTAATCACAAAAAGAAACAGTTCAGGCTAAAAAGACAGGGATAATAAAATCAAAAAGAAAGAGGTCTTACAAAACCTCAACAAAAAGAAATGACTGCTTATTCAAAATAAACTGTCAGTATCTGAACCATCACCGAACCATCAAGGACAATATTCAAAGACTCAAACGGGATCTAAATGCACAATTAGCTGAGTTTAGGATCGAAGAACATCACGAAAAACGGGTGGGTACAAATAAAGTTTGAGCCTTTATCCTTTGTTTCTTGAATCGTGAACCAGGCCACGTTATAACCCTTAAAAGTCCTAGCTGAAGCATGGGTTAGTTCGAAAGCGTACTGTTACAAAAGGTATCCTGACTCCTGTAGGACTTGCTGTAAATCCTGAGTTGACATCACATTTTATAAAATTTGCCTGTTTTACTAAAAAATGCATTTTCAAAAATTTCAAGACAGACATAAGCTTTGCATTCTTAAAATAACATTGTTCGCATATGACTATTTGTTCAACAGCAGAAAAATTCGCCCAATGAATATCTAGTGAACAAAAACCTTCTCAATAAAAAGGATCACCTCAAGTGGAAAGACACTTCCAACCAAGGGGGACGGCATGATCATTGTCCATCATCTGGGGCAGTCAAGTCAAGATTCAAGGAGTCTCTCAAAGATTCCAAATAGCCAGGGGAAAATCTCCATCTGAGTCACTTGGGGTATCGGACATGAATTCCAGCAACGAATCCTGCACGATCAAACAAATATCTTCTGGTATCTTGGCAACACAACACTACCGACAGTGACAACTCCCTACACCCTGAGAGCATGGGTATAGTCAGAAAATACGGCGCATGAACGAAGACCCGCTAGGTTGACAGGCCTAGGAAAAAATAAGGGCGTCCCGGCGAACCAAAAGGTTCGGAAAAAAATTAGGGATAAAAACAAAAAAGATTTGTACACCCGGCAAGCCGAAAACCTGAAAAGGCGGCTCGGGCAAAAAGGGTATTCCGGTGGACTGAAAATCTGAAAAGACGGTTCAGGCAAAAGTTAGGGATTAAAGCGTACGACTATGTCCCGTCATCTCGTCACTTTCCTACCAGAAGAAGACTTGTCATTTCAATCGGCAATTACTAAACACCTCATAGGTTGGGATAATACTCGATCCACAAGGCCTCTGCAGGCACCTTCTCCCGCAGATACAGGGGAAGAAAAGTCTCGATGCAAAGCCATCATCATATCCTCAGTATGCGTCCCAGAAACATTCACTCCCCGCAGAGTAAGCAAAAGACCGTGATGTTAGCAGTCCCGAACAGGACACAACTCTCCCCAGCCGAGGCTCGCAACCGTGAATGAGTCAATAAGATTCTCCCCAAGAAGAGTTTATCTATCATCAGCACTAGAAAAGTTATCCCCAATGGAGTTTGGAGAGTTATCCCCAGTAGAGTCTGGAGGATTGTCCCCAGTAGAGTCTAAAGGATTATCCCCAGTGAAGTCGCAACTGGAAAATCATCCCCAGCAGAGTTTATTCCTTTCACAAACAGAAACTCCATCCCCAACAGGGTTCATTATCACCGACAACGGTAATTCATCCCCAGGTGAGTTTATTTCTTCCAAATCAACAGATCATCCGACAGAGTATATCCTCCCTACAGAGTCATTTTCTCGTCAGTTTATTCCCCAGCGGAGTTATCCTCTCCTGCAGGTTTATTCTCACAAACATCTTCATTCACTATCCCCAGCGGAAACGAAGAATTCAACTTCTTGCACTCTCCAACAGCAACCTGGGATTTATTTTCCCAGCTAGCGGATATCATAAAAACATTACATGCCCATACATCATGACATACACATACGCATCATACAACACAATCTCATTTATTTTGAGAACATCATTGCTTGATACATATCATGCATTACATACAATTAACATTTACCTTTCAGGAAAGATACAATCAAATTCTCACAAAAAACTCAATCTATGAAGCCCGGGCACGACCGAATAGTATCTTGAATTCTACAGCATATTATGAAGCCCGAAGAACGATCGGATAACAGTATCAGACTACCGCGAAGCCTGGATTACGACCAGATAGTGGTATCTCTTAAAAGAAAGCCATGAAGCCTGGATTCGACCAGATAATGGTATATTACACTGTGAAGCTTGGATTTCGACCAAATAGCAGTTTACTCGGCCAATTACTTTGAAGCCCGGATTCGACCAGATATTAGTAGGCCCAACAGTCAAAGGGAAGCCCGGATGCGACCGGATAACCACTTGATTTCTTATGAAGCCTGGATTTCGACCAGATAAGAAGTAAGGTATTGTGAAGCCTGGATTTCGACCAGATAGCAATACAAGACCATGAAGCCTGGATTTCGACCAGATAATGGTACAAGACACTGTGAAGCCTGGATTTCGACCAGATAATAGTGAGGTACACTGTGAAACATGGATTTCGACCAGATAACAGTACAAGACACTGTGAAGCTTGGATTTCGACTAAATAGCAGGTTACCCGGCCAATTACTATGAAGCCCGGATCCGACCGAATATTAGTAGGCCCAAAAGTCAAAGGGAAGCCCGACGGCGATCGGATAACCACTTGATTTTTATTCTAAAGCCTGGATTTTGACCAAATAAGATGTAATGTATTGTGAAGCCTGGATTTCGACCAGATAGTAGTTCAAATTCAACTTTCCTCTTTAATAGAGATGATTCCTCAGTAGAATAATGGACGACCGAAGTTCCTAAATTTCAACAGAGATGATTCCTCTGTAGAATAACAGACGACCGAAGTTCCTAAATTTCAACAGAGATGATTCCTCAGTAGAATAACGGACGACTAAAGTTCCTAAATTTCAACATAGATGGTTACTCAGTAGAATAACGGACGACCGAAGTTCCTAAATTTCAACAGAGATGGTTACTCAGTAGAATAACGGACGACCGAAGTTCCTAAATTTCAATAGATATGATTCCTCAGTAGAATAACGGACGATCGAAGTTCCTAAATTTCAACAGAGATGATTCCTCAGTAGAATAACGGACGACCGAAGTTCCTAAATTTCAACAGAGATGATTCCTCAGTAGAATAACGGACGACCGAAGTTCCTAAATTTCAATAGAGATGATTCCTCAGTAGAATAACGGACGATCGAAGTTCCTAAATTTCAACAGAGATGGTTCCTCAATAGAATAACGGACGACCGAAGTTCCTAAATTTCAACAAAGATGATTCCTCAGTAGAATAACGGACGACCGAAGTTCCTAAATTTCAACAAAGATGATTCCTCAGTAGAATAATGGACGACCGAAGTTCCTAAATTTCAACAGAGATGGTTCCTCAGTAGAATAACAGACGACTGAAGTTCCTAAATTTCAGCAGAGATGATTCCTCAGTAGAATAACGGACGACCGAAGTTCCTAAATTTCAACAGAGATGATTCCTCAGTAGAATAACGGATGACCGAAGTTCCTAAATTTCAACAGAGATGATTCCTCAGTAGAATAACAGACGACCGAAGTTCCTAAAATTCAACAGAGATGGTTCCTCAGTAGAATACGGACAACCGAAGTTCCTAAAATTCAATAGAGATGATCCCTCAGTAGAATACGGATGACCGAAGTTCCTAAAATTCAAACAAAGAAGATTCACCAGCAGAATAACGGACGACCGAAGCTCCTAAAATTCTACTTCTCTCAACAGAGATCAGTATTCCCCAATGGAATCTTCCTCAACGACAGGTATACAAGCTCTCACTAAGAAATCTCTTATGCGATCGACACTCCTTCGGATGACATCTTTAAGCCCATCTCCTGTCATCAGTTTCCAAATGGCATCTGTAAGCCCATTCCGATATCGCGAGACGGACACCACTTCATGCGAGTGCAAATTTCTGGGCACTCTAGTGTTCAATCATCTTACACCTTCGGATCACGAAAGGCATGAAAGCCAATCTTTATCCTCAGGTTTAAGAAGATTGAACAGGGGTAGTTATTGTACCCCAAAATTTTCCCTCCCATATTTCTCAAAACATTTCACGAAAGATTCACAAGTTGCTCAAGGAAGCCCAAGGGTTGACCAGACAAGCTCTCTCCTAAGGCAGTCTACCTCAAAGTAGGGTTTCATGTTGCATCAAGATACTTGAGTCCAAGGGACCCCAAATATTCAACATTGTCCCAATATGTTTTCAAGAACATCCATGTCAAGTTTCAAGCCCTACAGAGGAAATTTGCTCAATCAATTGCTCAAAGGCATGAAAATCGACTATGCTAGGGCAAAAGTCAATTGTGGCCTACATACAGTCAAACTTCAATATTTTTGGTCAACATCCTCATTTTGAAGTACATTTTATAATTTGATCAAGGGTTGATCATGATTCATCAAAGATTTCTCATAATTCATCAAGAACCAAAAGTTTCTAAATTAGGGTTTTGCAGGAAAAGTCAACTCAACTTTGACCAAGCATAACTTTCTCATACTTTATGAGAAATGACCCATCCAAAGATCATTTTGAATAGGATGCCATGCTCTACAATCCATCTTCAGCTCCAAAGTCCAAAATATGCATTCACACGAAGTTATAAATTTGGACATTATAGGTCATTTTGAAAAGTCAACAATAACACTTTTTTTGTCAAAGCTTCATACTTGAGCATGGAATATCAAATTGAGATGAGACCAAAAGGGTTGATTATAGGACATCTCAAGCTTTCTAAAAAGTCCAAGAGAACTTCCAAAGAGTCAAAATTGAGGAACTTATGCATTGGTGAAGTTGACCCTTTTTGCAAAATTGCCAAAAGTCAACTATGCCTAAAACTTCAATTTTTGCCAAATGGGCCCAATCTTTTGCACTTGTTTTGAGTTGGCAACATAGTCCACGAGCTCTAGCCCTTTCCACTTGTCCTTATCATGTTTTTATTATTTATCTTGATTTTTATTTGAATTAATTCAATTTAAATCAAAACAAATCATATAAAATCCAAAATATTGAAAACAAAAGATTTTGTGCTTGTTTCAGGTTTAAAATTACAGCTAGCATCAAATCAAAATCGTGCAAGGCATTGGGGTGGACAAAAAGATTCATTTTAGGCCAATTTTGGAATGATATTCAAGAGAATCAAATCACAATCAAATTCAATAATGGAAGAAGATTGAGTACATTCTATCAACCCTAATCCATTCCTTGATACAAATAGAACGAAGGCAGACCAAAAACTAGGTTAGAAGGAGGCGCAACATCAAGAACACAAACTTGAAAAATCAAGAAAAAGTGTAAACATGAATTCACACTTAGAGGCCAATTCAAGACCTTTGAACCATTCCAATCATTTCCTGAGGTCATCAGCAAGCCAAAGCAATCAAAAGCAAGTGTTGCCAAGCCCTATAACACACTGTAAGTCAGTCACGGTATTGCAATATTCTTGAATTCGAATTGCATCATTCCTGTACTTATAGCATGAAATAGTTATAGATTCTTGATCCATGGAACATTTGCAAGCTTTCTGCATCGTTTAATTTCATTTATATGTCCTGTGCAAGATTTCACCATTGCTAGGGTTGCTTGTTTCGATTTGGGATTTTCTTTTACAGGCTAAATTAGACCATGAAAGGGCCACCATTATACTCAAGAGATCTAGACGAATTGATTGGTGGCCCTAGTTTTTATTTATTTTGCTCATAGTTGATTTTGAGAATACACATGCCTGCAGTGACGGACAAACGTCCGTAGGTAAACGTGTTTCACTTTTACCAACGGTTCAAGGAGGGAGACGAAGATGTGGCATCATCTCACTCGTCCGTTTGAATTTTCGTGCAAATATTTATTATTTCGTTTGTTTTATATATAATAATTGATGTTTATTACATATACAAAAAAAGTAGCTGGCGCAGACGGTAGTGGGTTACGTGCAAAACGCTTCAGGACTGGGTTCGAATCCCAGGTCCCCTACTTTCTTCATGTATTTTTCTTTCAGGTAATCACATACGTGCATAAATCCAAGGCCTATCATACTCCCTCATGATCTGGTCTGCCAAGTGGCCAGATGGCCAAATCCAAGGGCCATCAAGGGGAGAGCACCATGGAGCCTAGTCAAGACAATGCGCTGGATCCAAAAAAGTCAAATGTGGACACCCTTGGGCTTGGGCCAGATTGCTTCTCACACCCTCCAATTACTTTTCAGGCCCATTCTTTCTTATCTTTTTTTTCTCTATATTTTATTTTATTTCATTTAATTTATTTATTTTATTTACTAACCAAATAATTATTTTCTTTTTATCAAAAAATCACAAAAATATTACTTTTCATAAATTAGGTCTAGATTTTATTTTTAGTAAAAAATTAATTAATTAAATTAGGTTTGTTAATTAAGATAACTTTAATTTCTTTTTTGTACATAATTAAAATTAATTAGAACAAATAGGTTTTATTTCTAATTTAATTATATTTTCTTTTTTCCTTAAAATAACCAAAAAAAACCAAAATAGGTCATTTTATTATTTTCATTAATTAATTTAAATTAAATAATTATTTATATTTAATTTTAAAACCTAAATTCTTTTCTTTAAAAAATATTAAAAACAACAAAAACATTTTTCTTTTAAATTAGGTTAAAAAGGGTCAAAACCCTAATAATTTCTTCCCGATCTTAATTTTTCTCGCGCGCTTTATTTTATTATTTATCATATTGATGTAACTGCCTACAGTTTATAATAGTTAATTAGGACTTTTACCTTCTCATTTATCACTTTATTATTTTTCAAAGGGTTTGTTTTTTACTATGTAAATACCTGAAGCCTTGTAATAGCTTAACTTATTTTCCGCACTTTAAATTCCGCAAATATTAACTGTTAGATGTATGATATAGGGATGCATGACAAGAATGTATGATAAACTTTAAAACAGTTAGACAACCCTAAATGTGCAAAGATAATAAATCTGAAACTGAATCACTCGCACATACGCACTCCTAGGGTACACTCCCGCTTGGTTGCCTTCGGTAAACGATCATTGAGTATAGGATACTTTAGTGGTTGCTCTTTTGTCTAAACAAAGATCAAAGTCCCGATTCAGAATAGTTGCCTCGGAAAAGTTGCCTCGGAATTGTTGCCTCGAATAATTGATCTAAGACATTAGGGTTACTACTAAGATGTTCTAACATTGCTTTAGTGACCGTACGTCCCTTTTCGAATTGACCCTCAAAACTCCAACGACGGTGCTACCTACTCACTAATAGTAGGATAGCGCTGTCTAAAGGAAACAAACTTAGAACGATTCTTTTTTCGGGTAGGTAGATTAGCTCTTAAGTACTTGCTGAATCAAAACAAATTTTTCACACTTACACTCCTTTACAAACAAAGTTTTCAAAATACTTCATTACACTTTTGAAGACAAAAGCAATAGTTAAATCAAAGTCAAAACAAAAAATTTTCAAAGCACACAAACACAAAGAAAACAATTTTGAAAATGATGAGCAAGTACCTAAGAGCCCGTAGATAACTACGGATAAAAAGGGTGCTAATACCTTCCCTTTCTATAATCTACCCCCCGTACTCAGAAATATCTCAAAAAAGGAATTTTTTTGTGCTTTTTTCCTTTCCTTGTTGGATAAAATAAAAGTCGGTGGCGACTCTTGCTTACCGCGACATTTTGTAAACACAAACGCAAAACGCAAACCAGCAATTCCTTAAAAAATAGGGAAACACGTCCCGGTTCTGGCCACCGTATCACATAATGTAAAGAGCAGGTTGATTGAATTGTTGAAAGAGTATGTGGATATATTTTCTTGGTCATACCAAGACATGCCAGGTTTGGATACAGATATTATGGAACATCATTTACCGCTAAAGCCAAAATGCGTGCCAATCAATCAGAAATTGCGAAGAACTCACCCTGATATGGCAATGAAAATTAAAGAAGAAGTTTTAAAGAAGATTAATGCCGGTTTTCTTGTGACATCAGTGTACCCTCAGTGGATTGTATATATTGTTCTAGTACCGAAGAAAGACAGAAAAGTTCGCATGTGCAAAGATTATAGAGATTTAAACAAAGCTAGTCCAAAAGATGATTTTGAATTACCACATATTGAAATGTTGGTTGATAGTATAGCAAAATTCAAAGTATTCTCATACATAGAAGGATTTTACGGATATTATCAAATTAGAATGGCTCTTGAGGACATGGAAAAAACAATGTTATCACACCCTGGGGAACATTTTGTTACAGAGTGATGCCCTTCGGGTTGAAAAACGTTGGTGCAACGTTCCAGAGGGCTATGACAACATTATTCCATGATCTGATGCACAAGGAAATTGAAGTATATGTTGATGATATAATTTCTAAGTCCCAGACTGAAGAAGGGCATATAGAAGATTTGTTGAAATTGTTTCAGCATTTGAGGAAGTATTGTCTCCGCTTGAATCCAAATAAATGTATCTTTGGTGTTCGATCAGGGAAATTGTTAGGTTTCATTGTCAGACCAAAAGGAATTGAAGTTGACCCTGATAAAGTCAAAGCAATTCAAGAAATTTCAGCACCAAGAACTGAAAAGCAAGTTAGAGGCTTCCTTGGGCATTTAAATTACATTTCCAGATTTATCTCCCACATGACCACAATGTGTGAACTGATCTTTAAGTTTGTAAATAAAGATCAAGGTTGTGTGTGGATAGATGATTACCAAAGGGAATTTGAAAGTATTAAAGAGTATCTGCTTGAACCTCCTATATTGCTCCCGCCTGTTGAAGGAAGACCATTAATTATATATCTAACAGTGTTAAATAATTCTATGGGCTGTATTTTGGGACAATAAGATGAAATAGGTAAGAGAGAATATGCCATTTATTATCTTAGCAAAAAGTTTACTAACTGTGAGTCGCGGTATTCTATGCTAGAAAAGACATGGTGTGCTCTGGCTTGGGAGGCAAAGCGGTTACGACAATATATGTTGAATCATACTACTTGGTTGATTTATAAAATGGATCCAATTAAGTATATTTTTGAAAAGCCTGCTCTTACTGGGAGAATTGCCTGCTGGCAGATGTTGTTGTCTGAATACGATATTGAATACCGCACTCAAAAGGCTATAAAAGGCAGTATGTTGGCGGGTTATCTTGCTCACCAACCGGTTGATGATTATCTGTCTGTTAAATTTGATTTCCCTGATGAGGATGTTATGTTTCTGAAAGTGAAAGATTGTGATGAACCATTGCCTGAGGAAGGTCCCGATCCTAAATCTCGTTGGGGCATGGTGTTTGATGGAGCTGTGAATGCTTATGGGAAAGGAATTGGTGTTGTGATTATCACTCCTCATAGATCACATATACCTTTTACTACAAGGTTGGAATTTGATTACACTAATAACATGGCAGAGTATGAAGCTTGTATCATGGGTTTCGAGGAGGCTATTGATCTCAGAATCAAAATTCTAGATGTGTATGGCGATTCAATTTTGGTAATAAATCAGATTAAAGGAGAATGAGTTACTCGTCACCCTGGATTGATTCCTTTCAAATATTATGCTAGAAGATTATTACCCTTATTTAATAAAGTTGAATTCCATCATATTCCCAGAGATGAAAATCAGATGGCGGATGCTTTGGCAACTCTAGCTTCTCTGTATCAAGTGAATAGTTGGAACGATGTACCTAAAATTACAATACGACGTCTGGATAGGCTGACTCATGTGTTTGAAATAGAGGAAATGTTAGACGAAAAACCTTGGTATTATGTTATCAAGCATTTTCTCCAGACTCAAGAATACCCGATTGGTGCATCAAACAAAGATAGAAAGACACTTAGAAGGTTGGCAGGCAACTTCTTCCTCAATGAAGAGGTGTTATACAAAATAAATTATGACATGGTCTTTCTCAGATGCGTGAATAGACATGAAGTAGACATGTTGATGCATGAAGTCCATGAAGGTTCCTTCGGCACTCATGCCAATGGACACTCGATGGCAAAAAAGATGCTTAGGGTAGGTTACTATTGGCTGACAATGGAATCTGACTGGTACAAATTTGCAAAGAAGTGCTATAAATTCCAGATGCATGCTGACAAAATTCATGTGCCTCCGACACTTCTATATGTTATTTCTTTCCCGTGGCCTTTCTCTATGTGGGGTATTGACATGATTTTAATGATTGAACCTAAGGCGTTGAATGGACGTCATTTTATCTTGATGGCAATTGACTAATTCACCAAATGGGTGGAAGCGGCTTCATATGCTAATGTTACTAAGCAGGTGGTAGTGCGTTTTATCAAGAATAATCTTATATGTCGGTATGGTGTGCAAAGTAGGATTATGATTGACGATGGTTCAAATTTGAATAATAAGATGATGACAAAACTTTGTGAAGAATTCAAGACTGTCCATCACAATTCATATCCTTACAGGCCATAGATGAATGGAGCTGTTGAAGCTGCTAATAAAAATATCAAGAAGATCATCCAGAAGATGGTTGTCACTTATAAAGATTGGCATGAAATGCTCCCTTTTGCTTTGCACGGGTATCGTATACCGGTCTGAACTTCAACAGGGGAAACCGAGTTCTCCCTTGTGTATGGTATGAAAGCAGTCCTCCCTGTGGAGGTTGAGATGCCCTATTTACGTGTGATAATGGAAACCAAGTTGTCAGAGACTGAACGGATCCAGAACAGGTTTAACCAGTTAAATTTGATAGAAGAAAAGAGAATGAAAACTCTGTGTCATGGTAAATTATACCAAAATAGAATGAAGAAAGCTTTTGATAAGAAGGTCAAGCCTCATGAATTCAGAGAAGGCAAACTCATGCTTAGAAAGATCATGTCTTTTAATGTTGATTCTAGGGGCAAGTGGACTCTCAATTTCGGAGGCCCATATGTTGTTAAGAAAGCCTTCTCTGGAGGTGCATTGATTCTTGAAAATATGGATGGCGAGGAGATCCCACGTCCTATGAATGCTGATGCAGTCAAGAAATACTTCGCCTAAAGAAATAAAAGAACAACTCGCTAAGTAAAAAACCCGAAAGGTCGGCTTAGGAAAAAAAGAGCATCTCGGTAGCCTGAAAACCCGAAAGGGCGGTCTAGGCAAAAATTAGAGACATAAACAGAATAAATTTTCTCGGTAGGTTGAAAATCCGCAAGGGCAATCTAGGCAAAAGTTAGGGATTTCTTGGCAAGTAACTACATCAGACAAGACTTTATCATTGAAGCAACAATCTTCTTGGATCCTCACCATACTGCATCAAACAAGACTTGATCATTGAAGAAACAATCTTCTTGGATCCTCACCATACTTCAACAGAAGTCGCTGCTCAGGAATTCAAATTTGTTAGGGAGAATAGTGGTCATTGTAGTTTAATGTATCTTTCCCAATATATTACCATTTTCCAAACTTTGTAATCATCTATGTGGTCTCGCCATTCACAGACTACCATCTTATTAATAAAGTTTGAGTTGTTATCTAATTCTTTGCAATTCTTATTTTATTTGCTTGTAAAGACTTCATTTATTATTGATAGTGATTTTCAAAACAAAAAGATTTAAATAAAAGTGGTGACCCCAAGGATGGATGAACTCTGAGATTTTGGAAGTTTATTTTCCCTAGGAAAGTTCTCTCAGGTCATTTTTGCTGGTATGTGTATGATCTTTGTGTGTTTCTTAGATAGTTGGATATGATACCAATTTTTGTATGGTGTGGTGTTGGGCTTGTGATCCCATTTTCCCAGTTAAGTTTTGGTTCATTTTGATTTCGGGTTTGCATGGTCTGAAGCCTCTATCCCAGATTCACCAGTAAGGTCTTTGCTCATATGGAGAAAGTCTCTTATCCCTTTTTATGCTGAGGTGGAATTATTTGCAAAATGTCTCCCTTTGCAATGTTCACATTATTGTTGTTGTTGTTTATTTCCCAGGCAACTAGACAAGAGCAATATCTTTTCTAAGAAGTTTTGAATTAGTTGTCAACTTTTTGGGTTTTCTCCCGCCAAGTGCTGGGTTTGATTTAAAATCCCCATAATTTTGATTTCTTGTTGTTGTTTGACTTCATGAATCCCCAAGTAAAGCTGAGATAATGTTTCTCTCTGAAAGTTGTTATCCCCATGAGGTTTCATAATTTCTCCCCAAGGAAGTTTGTGTAATCATGACTCTTGGTATTGAAGAATATATTTTGGGCTCCTCAATGATGTCGTGTTTCCCTCCCCAATTAAGTTAGTCCAAGATCCCCAATTGATATCTCGATGATGTGGTTTTCATCTACCCCAATGAAGTTAATATTATAATCTTCAATGGAAATCTAGACGTTGGAACATTTGTTTTCTCCATTGAAGTCGGTGTGATATTCCCCGGTGAAGCATGGAGGAGGATGTTAGATCCCTATATTTGCACTGATTTTATTGTTTTGATTTGATCACTTTCAGATTGTCTTTCTTCCTAGTGGAGTTAAGCCGTGAAGTGGGAATTTGTTTCCTCAGGTGGTGCTTACTTTCTTATAAATCTTCATTCTAGATGTGACTTAGCCGAGTGTTGACTTTACCCAAGCTGGTTCTGTATGGTCATTCCCCAGTGTGGTGTGTTAGTTTTGTTAGCATATACATAATAACATTCATACATACATCATGCATAACTGAATTAAAATTCATTGCTCATTTACATTCATTAATATTTTTGTTGGCATATTACCCTATTTGTATAGTTATGTTACCCTCTCTCCAATAGATGTTCAACCTTAAGTAGAAAGTGTATATCCTTTCATTTTCCCACTGATTTATCCCTCGTGGAAGAATTTGTCTTTAGCCTTCCGATTTAGCTCTTTATCTGGATGGAATGTGATCCCCTTTTGAGTTTATTTCTCATCAGGTGCTATCTTGGTTGTCTGTTTCATTCCGGTTTATTTCTGGTTTGAATATGTGGTTCCTGGAAGCATCATTACTCTGATTTCTGCAAGCTCTAAGCCCTGGTTTGAGAATGTGCATTTATTTTGCACGAGAAGACTTTATCTCCTAAGCAGGAATATATTGGCATTTCCCCAGGAAGCCATAACTCTTTCCCCAGGAAGTCATTATTACAACTCCTTCTCATAACAACAAGTGGCAGGTCTATTTATTTGAGCAACTTGTACTTCCCCATTAAGCCTGTTAGTTTCCAGAGAAGATTTTTGTTTTACTCAAATGGATGGTAGTCTCGTCATTATGGAAGATAGTTCGTTGTTGAGGTTTTACTCCGATGAATGGTAGTCTCGTCATTATGGGAGATAGTTCGTTATGTGACTTCAAAAGATCATCACTTGGTCAATTTTTATCTCCTTGAGCCCATTATTTTTACACAATGACCTTAAGTATGTCAACTTCAACTCTTCTATTATGTGCAAAGCTTGAAAATGGATGAAAATGCTCTAAGGATGCAAAAGATTATAGGTCATCTCATGAATTTTCACCAATTTTACAAGACCATAACTTTTTCAATACATGGTGTTTTTTAGTGATTCAAGTTTCACATTGCTATTTGGGAAGTCTAATTCAAGATATCATCAATTATCAAAGCTCAATTTTGGAGGACGAACTTGTTTGGACTCAAAACATTATAGGTCATTTTTAATGAAAAACATAGAATTTTTCGAAATACAAAAATTCAGCATCTTTTTTCTCAACTTTGACTCAGCACAACTTTTATCTCAAGCATCCAATTGATCCCATTTTTTGCATATTGTGAAGTTTGTGACCTTATCTTTCCAATGCATCAAGAATCAAGCCCTAAGGTTCCCTAAATCATGAACACCTTGAGTTCAAAGATGGTACCTTAAAACTGAATTTTCTTTCCAAGTCAGAATTTGAAATTCATAATCTGGCTTCTAATCACCAAATTTCCATGCGTTTTCCACTTAAACATGATTAAAAAAATATGTTTGAATCGTTTAGAGCATAAAAACACATCATTTGGATGAGTTTTGATACACAGGTGAACACACTTTGCTCGTGTACACAGGTGGGCACAAATTCATTTGAATTTGCATCATTCACCCCTCCTCTTTATTCCATTCGCTTCTCATATAAATACATGCTTTATTCCACTCATTTTCGCAAGCTTGAAGAGCCAAAATCACTCTTTCAAACTCCCTCCGTAACACCCTTTTCTGAGATTTCAAATTCCTGTTTTCACCCATTTTCAATCCAATTTCTTCATTGATCCTTCACCCTTGAAGTTCACTGAAGCTAACAGAAGAAGAATCAAGTCTTGAGGTGCCCTGAATTGTGCTAGCCAAGTCCATTTACAGAGCAAGTTCATCTGACTTTGTTCAAGTAGTTTAAGGCACCAAATCTTCTAACTCAAATTACTGGAATGGTTTATGATATTCACTGATGCTTTCTCTTAACTCAATTTTGGTGAAACAATGCATTTGATGTTTCTGATTTTTTATTTTAACATTTTCAAACATCTCTAGTTTTTCCAAATCGACCATGTTGTGTTTTATATAAATTTTCCGCGAGCATATGGTTGTGATCGTCTCAAGTAGACGAATCTAATGGTACCAGTATGAACGCGTAAATTTACAGATTTAAGGATTTGAGTTTTGCCCTACTTGCAGGAGGCTATAGGTTGAAGATGACCTATGTGTCGTTCTTCAACCAATGACACTGAGCCAATTGTTTTATTTTCATTGGTTGGGATTTATTGTGTTACATGCACGCGCTTCATCTTGGATCCATGATACTCCCTCACCTCAGATCCATTGTGTTGTACCCCAAAATTATCCCTCTCATTTCTCAAGACATTTCCCACAAGTCCTTTAATAGCTCAAGCTTGCACAAGTATTGACTAGGTCAAGACGTCTCCTTAACACTAATGCCTCAAATTAGGGTTTGAGTTTGTACAAGGATAAATGGACTTTTAATGATGCAAAAGGCTTTTATGGATCATTATGGACCTCCAAGAATGCTAATGACATGTTTCAAGTCTTGGATCACAAAATTGCTTAATCAATTGTTCAGATGACGTAACATCAGTTGTATTGGTGAAAAAGTCAATTCTAGCACCAAAAGTCAAACCTTGACTTTTTGGTCAACATCAAGTTTCAAGGATCACAATTCACCAATACATTCAAGAATATCAAGCTTGATCATCAGGAAGTCAAGAAAGTCAAAAGTCAATGTAAAAAGTTAAGATTTCCAAGACTTAGAAATTTTCTAAGTGTTTTATACATGATAATTTCATTACTTCATGCCAATCTTTCACAAAGATGCAAGATGATTTTAAGAAAACTTTCAACATGAAAGTTGTAGATCTTGATGAGATCTATAACTTTTATTTGTTGATCAAGTCCTAGAAATCCAAATTCTTGAACCTCCCACACCTTGCAAGTTCTGTCCAAACAAACCATCCAAGCACTCCACATACATCATATAGAAGTTTGTTAAAACTCAAGAACAAGCTTCTGTAACACCTCTATTTTTCCAAGTTCAAGAACAGTCAAGGCAGCAACTCAATCTCAAAGCATAAATTCCAACTTCAAGGTAAGTCTTCTTGACTTTAACCTTTCATTTCAAGCATCATTAATGGTTCGTCTTTAAATATAAAATGTAGTAACCATTGCCCTTGAAGCTAACCTTTTTCTTATCTTCCATCCTTGTCAATTATATGTTAAGAACTGACTTGTGCAAACCATAAAACAATGTTGGAGTGAAAAAATTATAGTATGAGTCGACACATACCTATATGAGTCGACACATCTTAGTGGGAAAACAGGTTATGAGTCGACACAAAGCGTTTACGTGTCGACACATACTACTATACAGGCATAAGACAGAAATAATAAAGAAGGGTGTATGAGTCGACATAAAGCACAAATGTATCGACACATGCATGGAATGAGTAGACACATACCCTTATGCATCTACTCATACTGAGTTTATTTAGACTTACAGGGGCAAGAAAAGCTTATGTCGATGCAAAGGAGCATGTGTCGACACATAATGTTCAAAAATGCAGTTTTCCATTCTTTTACACTGATTTATCTATTTTCATATATTTTATTCATCACTATTCAATATGGTTGTAATATTTAAGCTCCTATCCATCCCCATTTATAAATCGTACCCCATCCCCTAATGATGTAATAGCGTAGGATTTTAATTTCCACAAATTTATCGTTTTCATATAATTGTTAGTAATTAGGGTATGTATGGCAAGACTAAAATCAATCCTAGAAAACCCTAATCCAATACAAAACAACGCATGAAATCAAAACACTTGCACACTACACCTCTAGGGTTAACTCCACTTGTTGCCTTGAGAAAATGGTCATGTTATGCATGTGAGATGCCTTAGCAAAAACAATCAAAAATACAAGATCATAGTCCCTCGATGATGCTATGAATGTTTCCTTACAAATGATCTTAGTCCCTTAAGAAAAATGCTAAGGTATCTCGCAACATTGCATCTTATGACTATACGATAACCCACGCCCGTCCCTTTACATCCAAAGATAGGGCTTCTTACCAATCAATGGTAAGATAGCAATGTCAAAGGAAGAGAGAAATGAACAAAAGACTTTTGAGTAGGTAGAACGTTCTTAGTTGCTTGCTCACAATCCATCTTCAAAACAAACATCTTTTCAAACACACCAAACACTTTCAAAAACATGAAATATTTTCAAAATTCCAACACTTTATATGCATTCTTATAGAGACGAGAGTCATTACAAAGTTTGCCTAAACGAATGCGCGTTTTCAAAAATACTTTCAAAACCCACCACAAACACATTTCAAACAAAGCAATTTCAAAAGTGATCTGACAAGCAACTAAGAGCCCATAGATAACTATGGATGAAAAGGGTGCTAACACCTTCCCTTTTCATAACCTAACCCCCAAACTCAAGAAAATATCTCAAAGGTCTTTCATGTTCTTTTCACCCTTTCCTTATTAGATAAAAGAAAAGTCGGTGGCGACTCTTTCTATCCGCAATAATTGCGATCAAACGCAAAAAACCCCAAGTCAGTTCTCCCACCATATTACACATTGGATCTGCCAGCGTGTATTAGTGAGATAGATCCAACGCGCGTGATTTTTCTGATTTGTTTTTATTTTACAAAATTATTTTTAATTTTCTTTTATCTTTAAAAATTTCATAACTCTTTTATTTTTATCCAAAAATTATGAAAAAAATATATAAAAATACTTTGAATTATTTCTGACTTTGTGAATATTTTTTCATATTTTTATTTTGATGTTTGATATTTTTCATTATTTTTGTTTTGTTTGCCTTATTTTAATTGTTTTACAAATACTTCCCGACCTTTCATAAATTTGAAACAATTATGAAAGGATCCAATGATCTCTTGACAAATATTGTTGATCTCATTTTATTTTTATTTTTGACTTTACTATTTTTCACAAATTTTGGTTTTTTTTGCTTTTTTTCTTCATTTTTAAAAAATAGTTTGTGACTTTAAAAAATTCTGAAAAAACTTGTCAACCTTTATTAAATTACGTTTTACTTCAAACTATTTTTTATGATTTCTATTTGGTATTTTAATATGTTTTGTGTAATTTACCATTCATTTCCCTTATATTAACCATTTAAAACATTGTTTTATTTAAATATTATTTTTATTTTGGTTCTGACTTGAACTTGTTTTGGGGGAAATTCTTTAACCTCATTGGATCTTTGGTGTTGATAGGTTGAGAAACCAAATCCACCAAAATGGATGAATGATGTTGATGATATTTGAAACCCTAATTTCATACATTGCATCCCCCTCGCTCTTCATCTTATCCCTTTCTCATTGTGATACATGTTGTTAGAGGATGATTTACATATCATCTTTCCAAACATATGGCACATAGATTCCTATTGACCTGCCTCAAAATAGGTGTGACTTATATATAAGTCCACTTACGATTGCTTAACATAGTGCTAAGTTTTGTCCCGATTCGAGAAATGATCATTTAAGGCCCAAACCCTAGTTTGCAAGCCCAAGGATGTTTAGTTTGAAACCTTTGATCCAATAACCTTGAGATTCATTGTTAGGAGGCTTTGGTATTATCAATCCTCTAATGAATATTCATAAACTTTGGTATAAGTGAATCATTTAAACATTATTAATCATATGTTGTTACATTGAGAACTTGAAATGAATGACATACTTGACAAAAAAAATGAAACTTATTGTTGAGAGGCTTTGATTTTATCAATCTTCTAACGAGTTTTCAAATGCAAGTTTCAAGATGGTCATTCAACTAACCTCTAATTACTAATTCACTAATAATTAACTTTTACTTTGTGCCTTTTACTTTATGCGTTTATGTTATGCCTTTACTTTTACGCACCATTTATTTTAGCATTTACATTTCATGCTATTTTAATCTTTGCTCACTTGAGCCTTTACTTCTATGTCATTTTTATTTTTCTCACTTGAGATTTTCATTTCTTTTTTAAGATACCTAATAATCAACTTGAACCATAAAAAACTTTAATGTTACTTGGACTATTTGGTTACTATCCTTGGCATCTTGGAGTTATGGACTTCTTGGACTTAAGGATTATAGAACTTTACCTACCTTGAGACCTTGTGACTTCTATTGCAATATTGTCTGGAGTTCTTATGGTTTACCCCCAAGACATTGGGTTGTTTGTTTTCTTTGTGTGCAGGTTATTCTGATTATGTGCTTTGTCTGTGAATGGGAATTCATATGTATACAACCATTATTCTGCCTAATTTTTGTGAAGACTTAATGCATTTAAAGCTTTGTTTTCTCAAGAGGCTTAGTATCCTTGTTTTCTTGGTTTTCAAATCCAAAAGATGAGAATTCTTCATTGAATCATTGTGTCAAGTGTTAGCTTCTTGCTGGTTAGATGATTATTTTCTCTAACTTTTACCTTATGCTTTAGGATAGCCCCTTCATCTCCTCCAACCTTCTTTAATTTCAAAAATCTTCTCCCACCTCTGAAAACTCTTCTTGTTTTTAAACTTGAACCACTTTCATAATAAACTTGGACTTAGGTCCATGTATTTTCAAAATTTTTTCTTAAATCAAACTTTAACCAATTTAATAATACTTTGACATTTTTTGTGAGAAGACTAAAAGTCAAACAATCTCATTCAAAACATTTTTCCATTTTGGCTTTTTACCTTAAAAAATTTCTCAAAAGATTAGAATTTTGTCAATCCTTGTAGTGATGTGAGCTACTATGCTTCTATGATGTATAGTGAAGTGAGATGTTTTCCACTTAAGTGTTGAGCGAGGCTTTGTTTATTTTAAAATCCAAGCCATATCCTCCACTTTGAGATGATACAAATTCTTCTTTCTCATAATTTTGGGTAGTAAGTATGCCTTCCACTCAGATAAGACGGTTATGTCTCGTCTATTAAAATTAACCAACACGCTTGTGTTTTAAATTTTTTAAAAGGTGAACTATGAGTACCCTGATCCCCTATTGCACGGAAGGTGGTACATAGGCACTAAAGGTTTGCAACCGCGGCGGGTGAAAAAATTGTAAAAGATACTTCTTTTCCCATCTCCACAATCTATTTTTATACAACACTTATAGCCAAAATACACAAATTTTCAAAGAGGTTCCTGCGGAGTACCGCAGATGTTTATGGTGCTAATACCTTCCCTTTGCATAACCAACCCCCTTACCTAGATTCTCTCCCCTTCTTTTTAGGTTATTCGCTCTTTTCCCATTCCTTTGGAAACAATAAAGTGCGGCGACTATTTTTATTTGATCTGTGTGAGTCAAGTCAATCTAATCCAATGGCTTAGTCTCAACATTTTCACTGCTTCACCCTCCCGTAAGTGACTATTACCACTTTCAGGATTAACTACCTCAACTATTACAAACTGTATTCAAAAACTAAAATTGATATCCTTATGCACTGCCCTTGGTCTACTTTTATACTAGTCCTGGCCGCCTGAGTTTGCTTATCAAAGTGAAGTTTTCTAAGCGAAGTCCCTGTTTCTTCTGGATTAAGTTTTGAATTTTAAACAACCTTTATGAGATCGCCAATAGTTCGCTAAGTGAACGTCTTCTTTGTGAAGTGAACTTTCTCGATTCTGGCGATCTGGATCATTTTTCTAATGTTTTGAATTCGCTAAGAAAAATAGGGCTCGCTTAGCGAGTCGGGCTTTCGCTTCTCTTTGTTGCAAGTGATATTTGGTTCTTTGTAGCAAAACAGGACATGTGTTTTTTTCTTGTCTTCCATCTTTTGATCATTTTCTGCATAATTAAATACAAATTAGTAGATGTATTAAATTTCTTGCTAGAGTGTGCTTAATTCTACGAATAAGTACTTTGTAAATTCGATAAATTCTTTTTTTCATGAGTGACTTTTTATCATTTTCAGAATTTATCAAATTCTCCCCAACTTGATTTCTTACTTGTCCTCAATTAAGATAAAAAGATATTCCTTTTAATCACAATATTCTGTTTTCAATTAATTCTTTGAGATTAAATGGTTCAAATGGAATATGCTCTTTACAAATGGTTTTTGTTCTTCTTTCACTTTGATAGAATCAAAGCATGATTATGAAATAATGTTTCTATGCAAAGATCATTTTATGCAATCAACAAAACAAACCATATATCTTCTCTTTGAATCATCCTATCACTCATTCTTCATAAAGATGATGAAGATTTCTTTTTGAAGAAATTTTCGTGGTGGTAGGTAAATATAACTCTCATGAACAACTTTGTTAACATATTGATTGATTCATGTTTCCATCTTGATGATTTCTTTTTTGAATCTCTCTGTGAGCATAAGTTTTCAAGGCTATTTTGGCTATTTTGTGAGTTTTTGTTCCTAAGGCTAATGATATTTTGGATTTGTCAATCATTCTCTTTTTGACTTCTCCTTCTCTCTTTGGTTTTAAGCATTTGGAGAGACTACATGTTTCTTTTTCATTCCTTCTTTCTTTCTTTTGTGATGTATAGTCTCTCCCCAACTTTATCTTTTTCTTTCTTTCTTTTTCAAGAATTGGTTTTTCTTTTTGTTTTGCTTTGAAACCAATTTTTCATGAGCTTGTGACTTTTTTCAAGTACCCTTTTGGTTCAATTACTCTTTTTGTTTTGATTTGAAACCAATTTTTCATAAGCTTGTGACTTTTTTCAAGTACTCTTTTGGTTCATTCTTAAATTTCCAGCATGCTAGTTTTTATTTTGTTTCAAGTGGTTTTCTTAGATTTGGATTGGTTTTTCAAGTGTTCAATCAACTCACTGATTTATGTTGAGGCTCTTTGGTTAAGTGGTTTTTTTCTCAAATGTAAATAGCCTTGATTTGATGCTACAAAAAGATCGCAAGGTAATCACTAGATTCTACATGAATCAACCGAGTTTCAATTAAAGTTATTCGTACTCATTTCTTTTTGTGCATAATGGAAGGCTTCTCGATTTTCTTGTTTATCGGCTAAATGATTAATGAAAAATAATATGTATTTGTAAAATCAAAGCATGAAATGATTTTGCACAAACCATTATTTCAAAATCATGCTATCATTCTACAAAGCTTTTAAAACATGTACCTTTGCCTTGTGCAATTTTTCCAAAGTTTATCATTACCACTCATCTTTTGTTGAATTTGTTGAAAACAAAATTTTTTTTCTTCTCTTTGAACACTTTTCAAACCTTCATGAGGAAAGTAAGTGCATTGCAAGCACAAATATGCAACAGATTTTTCAGCATAAACTCAGTGAACCAAACGTTAAAGTAACCAAGTACCAAGTGATGTTACGATATTAATAACGTCAAAAAGTTTTACAAAAACTAAATTGAAATTACTTAATGCAAAATAAATTATGCTGAAAGCTTTTAAAAATATCACTCCCTTTAAGTGGCGAGCTTTCAGCATTGACTCCTCTTCCTTTACTCTTCTCCCATGAACTCGTCATCATGGTCACCGACTTGAGATGCCGTCTTAAAACAACCAGAAGTTCCTTCTTCATCTCCAACTCCAGCTTCTTCTTCTTCTGCTTCAGTGTGTTGCTTGTAACACCCCATTTCTACTCGGCGGATAATAATAAAATCAGAGTTCAACATAAATAGGATGTGTGATACAGTGGCAGAACCGACTGTTAATACTGGTTTGCATTTTGTATTCGCAAATTTCGCGGTAAGCAAGAGTTGCCACCGAATTTTATTTCACCCAACAAAGGAAAAGGAAAAAGAACAGAAAAAACCTTTTTTCGAGTGTTTCTGAATACGGGGGGTAGATTATAGAAAGGGAAGGTGTTAGCACCCTTTCTATCCGTGGTTTTCCACGGGCTCTTAGGTACTTGCTTATTTTGAAATTTCTTGTGTGTGTTTTGAAAAAAAAATTTGTTTAACTTCGTAATAACCCTTGTATCTGTCCTCAAGAGTGTGACAAAATTGTTTTTGAAAACTGTTTTGAAAGTGTTTGTAAAATATTTTTTTTATTGTTTTGTGCAAGTACTTAAGATTTTCTACCTACTCGAAAAAAGACTGTTCGTTCTCGTTTCCTTTAGACAATGGTATCCTACTATTAAGGAGTAGATAGCCCCATCGTTGGAGTTTTAAGGGACATTCGAAGGGACAAGTACGGTCACAAAAGCAATGGTTAGGAAGCCTTAGTAGTTACCCTAAAGTCCTAAAGATCTTTCTGAGGCAACATTCGAATGGGTCATTTTGATCTTTCGGGACTGGAGGACGATCACTAAAATTATCTATACTTCATGACCGTTTACCGAAGGCAACCGAAGTGGGGTAAACCCTAGGAGTGAGCATGTGCAAGTGTGCTTTTTTTCAGTTAATTATCTTTGCACAATTAGGGTTATCTACCTTTTAATCGTTGATTTATCTTTCGCAAACAATCCTATTATCCATGCATCTAGGCAGTTTTATAGTTGCGGAAATTAAAAAGTGCGAGAAATTAAAGTCCTAACTATTACAAAGCTTTTGGGCAGATACATAAATATTTGACTGAAAATAAAGGTGCGGAAATCAAAACCCTAATTAATCTATTACAAACCTCGA
The DNA here is from genome assembly GCA_948472305.1 of Vicia faba. Lineage (NCBI taxonomy): Eukaryota > Viridiplantae > Streptophyta > Magnoliopsida > Fabales > Fabaceae > Vicia > Vicia faba. The sequence continues at coordinate 1,329,894,009 of OX451737.1, read as the reverse complement.
AACAGTTACAATAATTGGAATTATAAAAAAGTAAACGCGCGCGAGACGAATTAATTACGGGAACAAATTAGAAGCCTAAAAATCTAATTAATTAAAAAATATTTTTGTATTTTTTATTGAGAAAAAATAATTGAAATTTGAAAGTTAAACTTAATTTCTAGTTAATTTTATTTAACAAAATAATCAATATTAAAATAATTAAAATAATTAATTTTAAAAATTAATTTTAATTATAAAAATACCCTAAATCTATTTTTTTGTGATTTTTTGATTTAACAAAATAAATAAATAAAAAAATGACTTTTTTGTTTTCTTTTTTTGTAAAAAAAATGATTAAACAAATAAATAAAACAAAAGAAAATAGAAAAAGAAATAAATTGGGCCTGCTTTGTTGTTAGTAATCAGGGGGTAAGGAGTTGAATTTGTGATAGGCCCATCTTTATTGGCTCAGAGCCTGCGCATGATTCAGTGGAGCTGGTCTTCAAGAGGTCCACCATGTGACTGCTTGCTTGAGGCGTCAGATCTGGGACAGAGATGATCCAATGGTGTGAATCTTGGGCGCATGATGGACACTTGGTTTGGAGGCACATGAGATCCTGTAGAGAAATAATGAAAAAAACAAAAGCTCTCGCCTGAGATCGAACCCAGGATATTAGCTTTATACCTGTCCTTCTTGACCAACAACGCTAGCTTGTTCATTCGTTAATATAATAAGACAAATAAAACATAAAGCAAGCAAATTGGTCTCTCCCAAAAAACGCGCGCGTGATTCAAATTACCCAATGGGGTTCTTCCACCTAATTGTCTTCTTCCTCAGACTATCATTTTAGGCCAACCTTTTACCTACGGTCGGTGTCTGTAACTATAACCCTGCATCATTCAAAAATTAAGTACAAGCAACATAAATATTAATGGAGACCATGAATCAGCCGTGCTTGAAGCCCTGAACACCATGGTATCTATATCCAACCCTAATTTTGCATATATCAGGAAACCCCAAAACGAGTTTGGAAACCCTAAGAATGGCATCCTTCAATTCCTGCACTTAAAACTCAATAAAACAATTTAGATAGCATCAAAACCTTATAATAAACATGAATGCATGATTAAATTTCATTAAAAACGCACGTATACATGTAATTGAAAATCAAGAAAAATGGAAAAAACAGATCCTATATTTTACGATTCTAGGTGTTTTATGACTTGAGGGTGATTGGAATAGCTTCAATGACCTTCATGGATGATCACTGATGATCTAAAATTCCTTGAATTGGCCTGTAGGATGATATCCGATCTGCACTTTTCTTTGGAATTTTGAAACTTTGTTTTTCTCTTTGGAACAAGTTGTGCCTCTGTCTATCCGTCCCTAGGGTTCAGAATGCCCTGCTATATGTATATGAATCAAAATAGGTTAACAAATTTGGATCAAATCCAAAGAATAAAGGCATGGCTTTAAGAGGAAATCAAATCTTGAAAAATTTCCAAATGTGGATATTTTGTGTCTACTCTTGGCTTGCACGATTTGCTTGATGCTACACAGCATATTTGGATTGTCCTTTAATGCAAAATCAAGTCAAAATAACTTTTTATTATTTTGTATCATTTACTTGATTTTATTTGATTTAATTAGTGATAAAATCAAAATAAATTAAATAAATAAACCCAATCTAGGAGTGTGTTGCAAGCATAAAAAGTTAGGCCCATTTGAGAAAAAATGCAATTTTGAGCATTGTTGACTTTGGGCAAATTTCCAAAAATAGCCAACTTTGACAATGCATATCTCTCCCAATTTTGACCCTAAGAGGGTGTTCTTGGACTTTTTAGAAAGCTAAGGATATCCTATAAACAACCCTTTTGGTTTCACCTCAATTGGATCTTCCATGTTCATGTAAGAGGTCTTGGCTTAAAAGGTGTTTTTGTTGACTTTTTGAAATGACCTATAATGTCTGAATTCATATCTTTTCATGAGTGCATTTTTTGAAATTGAGGGCTGAATATGAGTTTTAGGGAATTGCATCCTCTTTAAAATGAGACTTGGATGGGAAATTTTTGATAATGTATGAGAAAGTTATGCCTGGTCAAAAATTTGGTTGACTTTTCCTATATAAACCCTAATTTAACAACTTTTGAGTTTTTGATGAATTAGGAGAATTCCTTGAGGAATCATGATCAAACCTTGATAAAATGATGGATGTTACTTAAAAATGTGTATGTTGACCAAAAATCTTTGAGTTTAACTGTATGTGGGTCGCAGTTGACTTTTGACCCAGTACAATTGATTTTTAGGCATCTGAGCAGTTGCCTGAGAAAACTTCTTGTGCAAGGCATGAAACTTGGCATGGATGATCTTGGGAACATATTAGGGCTATGGAAACCATTTAAGACCCTTATAACTCAAACATCTTGATGAGGAGTGAAACCCTAATTTGAGGCTCATTGTCTTAGGAGGAGGATTTGTCTGGTCAATCCTTAGATATCCTTGGGCAAGTTTAGGACCTCTAGGAGTATGTTTTGAGTAAAATGAGAGGACAAATTTTGGGGTACAACATGATGCTACATTTTTAACTTAAAATCAAACTTCATTTAATCGCATGTAAAACAGATACATAACACTTAATTCGAATGAACTGATAACAACCTGATTTATTCTTAAAAATTAAACAACTTTTATTGATAAGCAGCAGAATCTACATACTCAACTTCAATTCACTTAACATCTTTTATTCAACTAAAATAACCTCAAGACAACAATTATTTCACGTGACCAACTTAAAAATTCAGCAAGAAATAAATATCAACAACTAAACATCAAGCGTTCATCCCCCCGAGTGCTACGTATCAGAGCGACGACACTGACTCAAACTAACGAGGTAACAACTATCCTCCTTGATTACCTGCACGTTACCAACAGAGGGAAACATTCAAACAAAAGGGGTGAGATTCAAACTATATAATTTAATGTATGATAATTAATATATCATAATCAGTCCATATAAAATCACCACTTCACAACTTATACACAACAACTATTACAACAAAGCATCAACACGACATAACGACTAATTCACAGCTTTTAGATAATACCCGTCACAACAAGTCAAAAACATAAAGAAACAACAAATATATCATCACCACAACTCAAGATGTAACTTCAGATGCGACACAATTACAATGCACATGCATGTGGTACCATTGGAGCAGAACTCCCAACTTAAAAACGGAGCAGAACTCCCATCTTAAAAACGGAGCAGAACTCCCATCTTAGAAATGGAGCAGAACTCCCATCTTAAAAACGGAGCAGAACTCCCAACTTAAAAATTTCCAATTAATAGAGGCATCAACAAGGCATAAGCCTTCTTCGCAGTTTTCCAATCCAGGCCATCACAGAGTATGCAAATGTATGTGACTCAATGAGTGCACTATCACATACTCACAACAATCATCATCCATCGCAAGGCATAATCCCACATCACCATTATTACCAGTAAATAGAGGTAATTCATCATCATCTAAAATTCTCTGCAACTTCACATTATCAACAAGAATTCACAGGGACAATCACAACAACATAACATCTCAACATTAGCCATAGGCCTACAATTTTATATTGCCAATAAATAGAGGCAGCATAACACCAACAACAACAAATATTGACAACAACATAACCACAACTATTCAACTTTGGCAACAACCCTACAATTTTATTCTTGCCAATAGTTAGAAGCAATGCAACAAAACTCACCACCTGCAACTTCATAATTAACCACAACAATTATTTCGTATAATTATTCGGACAAATCGACCAAATCCTGCAAATTAATTAATTCTCCACTGTTATTTTATTACTAATAACCTTTGTTACTAATTCACATCTTAGTCCCTACCTTACAACAACTTATACAATCCACCGTCTCAACCGTAATATTTTACAAACATTCCGCTTAATTATTCGGACAATTCAACTATATCCGGCTAAATAATCCTCTACTAAAATTGCTAGTATTTCTACTCTGTAGTATTATTAAGACCATCCTGGTACTGTTATTTCACAAGCTCTGCTACTTGTAATTACATCCTACTAGTATGAATTATCCATGTTATCATTTTACTGTTAATAGCCTTCTGTTATTGTTTTCAACAATTATATCCTACTGCTACTAATTTCTAATACTCTTATATTTCCTTACTGCTCTTATTTAATAATATTGCCTACTAGCATGTTCTACTAATATGATTTGTCAATATTCCACTAATATACTAAGGAAATTCTATACTAGTATACTAATTCCATTACCAAAAAATATAAATAGGCAACTCTTCTCTTAGTGCCCCTCGGCATACATTAACATCTTTTCCTTCTCGGGTGCCGATCGACATCCCCTTCCTCTCCACATGTTTCGTTCAACATAATGCTTCTACCGGTCGTCACTTCTTTTTCCTGTCTGTTCTGCACGGCACAGGCTTCTCCCGTGGCTTCTGAAAGTTTTTGTTTTTCTTCTCCAAATTTTTCCTTCGATTCATCAGTTTACCAATTTCAACAGCACAACACAGTACCACAACAATATAACAAATTATATTAACATAGAATAATTTCTCACAAGAAAACCCCATTTGATAGAGACAACAAACATATGAACACAATTACTCTGCAACACAATCCACACAAACAAGAATAATTTCATACAAATCTAACCCCACATATCATTTATCATATACCCAATTAGAGTAAGAACCTCACCCTTACCTTGGATTGGAGACCACTCTATTCTATCGATTAAACCTCGCTTTACCATAGCTTCCAACCTTTTCCTCTTCTCTGTAGCCTTGCAACTTCTCATGTTCCCACAAAATTCCCCAAGACTTGTTCAATTAACCTAATTCTCCTTATAAATAGCTTAACCTTATAACTATTAATATTCTTATTGGGCCTAACTTTCACACCCCCACCTTTACTACATACAACCATATAATTAATTTCAACAATAAATATTATAACCATTCTAATGTTATTATTAATATTATTGCTAATATTAATCAACCAAATAACAACTTGGAAACTTAAATCAACATTTCTCGACATTTCACAATTTCAACAACATTCTCAACCATTAATCCATAATTAATTAAATTAAATAATTAATTAAATTAACCGGTTACAACTCTCCTCCACTTAGAATATTTTCGTCCTCAAAAATCTATTCGATACTACCACTCTTAGTATGATTTTCGCATCCAACTCATTGATTTCCAAGTTGCGTTTGGCAACATTTCGACCACTACTTTCTCGACATAACAATGCTCAACAAGATATAATTCGAATCCACATGTGCTAATCATTCAACATCTCCGCGACATAACCGCTTACAACTTATCAATCACTTCAACAAAATATCGTCAACCTTATTCATATCGTCATATCACTCTTATAGTGACATCAACGTAGCCAACATAATTAACTTCGTCATATTATGAAATACTATTCCTTACTTACGGTAATCAACAATAATGTCATGACAATGGGAATAAAATCAGTATAACTTCAACTTAACAACACCACTCGACAACTATACGCACAACTCACCACCAACTAACAACCACAATAATTTCCTTATAGGATCAACAAATATCTCTGAGATAACACAACACCTTGGCACATCATCCCTACATCAACAATCTACCAAATCAAGCATGTAGAGTCATATACTCTTAGCAACTGCGCCATATACGCTTCAGTTGTGAAACTCTAATAATCCTTCTTAATTCACATTCCTCATTAAAGTTTCTGCCAACTATTGAGTTTACAAGTCTCATTCTAGTTTCAGACTTTCCTCAACATCCACCATAAAACCATTGTTCACTTGATATTCTCAATCTTTCACTTTGTGACGTTAGCTCGCATATAAACCCGCTACTCTAAATTGTTCAATACGTATCAACTCTTTCTTAGCCACTCTTCACACAAATTGGTGAGCGACTACCTCATGATATAACATCAACCACTTCAATCACCATTAAGATAACAAGACAAGTTTATACCATCCAACACGATCTCGTCTACTATCAACAAGAGATTAAGGGTGATCAGTTCCTCAATTTGTCAATAGATAGTCGACAATCATAATGGAGTATAAACCATCGTTACAAAACTATAATAGTGTTCCTTTAGAACTTGTACTCAAGTCACCTAAAGCACCATAATTAAATAATTTCCAATGAGGTTTACAAACACCTCCATAAATTTCCTCTCATTCGATATTATGGATGAGACACCAACGCTTAGCATATTACACGGTCCACATTACACTCATCTAGTCTCACCCGAAGGTTAAGCGTTCTTCAACTAAAGAATTACTTTCTTCATCTCCGTATCATCAGGAATACAAATTCGATTACGGAATCTCAACACACGTTGCACATCTAACTTCTGAGCTTCTTTGATACTGTCCATAAAATCATTGTTAATCTTTAACATCCCCAACATAACACTCTTCGGTGTCACTTCGCAAACTAAGCTCATATCTCTAAACTGTTCAATTAACTCCAATTCTTTAACCATCATTGTCAACATATGTAAAGTCTTTCAGCTTAAAGCATCATCCACAACATTAGCTTTACCTTGGATGATAATTCAAACCGAAATCATAATCTTTCAACATAAACACCACTATTGCTAACTCTAAGTCACGCGTAGGATAATTCCTCTCATGAATTATGAGTTGTCTATAAGCTTAAGCAATAACTTGTTCATTCAGCATTAGCACAACACTAAATCCCATCTTAGGCGCATTCATAATACGCTACCAATGATTCACTCAGATTAGACAACTAATATCGGAGCAGTCATCAATCTTTTGTTTAGTTCTACAAAACTTTCTTCACATACAACATCCCATACTTGGAATGATGAACGACTATCCTTTTTAATTCCAAACATCTCATCTCTCAACTTATTCGTCAATAACATATTATGCTTGCCCTCATCTCGAACAACTGTGATAATAATCATTTATGCCCAAAAAGCCTCTAGTTCCGTAAACGACTTCAGAGTTTCTCCATATGGGAATGCATCAACCATATTTTAAAACACTTTCATATGATAGAATATATTCCTATCTCCTCATAGGTTCAAACAAAACACCAATCTGATACTCGGAACACAAGATATGAATTTCCAAGGTTATCCGGAAATGCGAACACGGACGTCATGCAACGACATACTATTACACATCTTACGATAACATCAAAACAAAATATCTCTATACCAGTACCAAAATTTATCATCCTTGAAATTGTACTCATCTCTTTGCATTTCTGACTCTGACTCGCAATTAAAAACATTCCAACAACTTCAATAACTTTTAAAATCACTCATAAGGATCCCACAACAAGGTCTACAACAATCTGTCACTCTATCATCGTTCAAGCATCGACATCTTATGCAAGGGCTATGAAACAACCGTCCGAACCGTCATCTGATATAAAAATCAATAAAGTCGCCACCAAACGTCTTTTATCCGGATGAAAGAAAAAGGTAAACATCGAGAAAACCTGAAGAGAGTGAAATCACGGTCTTGCGACCGAGAGATCGGGTAAGGGAGTTTGTTACGCAAGGGGAAGGTATTAGCACCCCACACGCCTGTAGTACTCTATGGTATCCACTCTTGTTGTCTAATCTAATGGGTGCATAAAAATCTATATTTAAGTTGTACAGGGAATGCATGCAAAAGAAAGGAGAAAAGAATGTAGGGAAAATAAAAGTTGTGCTCGCTTGGGCCCTACCCCAGTGCCTACGTATCCCTTTTAAGGAATAAGAGCAGTCGTAGTTCGGCTCATATATTTTGGTTGGTTTGTGTTTTTTAGTTATGGAAATAAACACAACAGACAAGATGTCAAAACGTCAGATAGAATAACAAAAACATCAACAATGATGATAGAATAGCAAAAAGAGATAACAAGACATCGCATGGCAACACAAACTCAGATAAGGAGGCAAAACACCAATAAAATATCAGACAAGGTGATGAAACATTACACCTAACAATGATATTGAAAATCAAGGTAGGATAACAAACATTTGCGATGGAGAAACATCGGCTACAAACATGTGCGATGGATAAACATCGGCTAAGAGATAGAAAGATAACATGGAAAAGATGGCGAAACATCAATAAACCAGAGGAAAAAACATCACACCTAACAATGATATTGAGAATCAAAGTAGGATCACAAACATGTGGGATGGCGAAACATCGGCTAAAAGAATGTGCACTGGCGAAACATCGGCTAAGAGATAGGAAGATAACGTGGCAAATATGGTGAAACATTAATAAACCAGAGAACAAAACATCACACCCAACAATGATATTAAGAATCAAGGTAGGATAACAAACATGTGCGATGGAGAAACATAGGCTAAAGAATGTGCGATAGCGAAACATCAGCTAAAAGATAGAAAGATAACGTGGTAAAGACGGAGAAACATCAATAAACCAGAGAACAAAACATCACACCCAAAAATGATATTGAGAATCAAGGTAGGATAACAAACATGTGCGATGGCAAAACATCGGCTAAAAGATAAAAAAAACGTCATGGCAAGGATGGCAAAACATTAATCTGACAAGATTTAAAACAAAAGCCAAGAGGCACATGAAGAGATAAGATTGGTTTGTATTTTTTTTACCTTAAAGAAGGGTTTAATTTTATTAGATATATTTTATGATTTGCAAAGAAGAAGTCATAGTTTTAAGATGAAATAATACAAAGGAAAAGAAAACAACTAAGGGAGACAATCATAATCTCTAGCCCTAATGTTGTCATACAATGATTGGTCCTAAGTTTGAGGATGAAAGAGGGAAGTTTCTACCCTATGTTAGCATGTATGGATTACTATCCTAAGGTCTAGCTTGAAAGCTACTCTAATCGAGCAATCCTAAGGGAGCATGTTAAAAATGTCAAAGTGACAAAAATCAATCAAGAAGATGGTGAAACATCTGAACAAACAACAGCTCGAGCATCACTCAAATATCAAACACCTACAAGGCAAAGACCTAGTAGTAGAAAGGGAGGTCCCGCCATAGAAAAGCAACCAAGCATCAGACCAAAGGTCAAGCCATAGACAAGGGGAGCGCATCACCCGAGTCAAAAAGCTATAGAAGTATAGCAATGCAAAAAGTGTCCTTAACAGTGATATCAATTATCAGGGAAAGAAAGATATGAGGGAAAAGACATAGTGCATGCGTATACTAAGCATCAGTGTTGGTCAACACGAGCTAAAGAAAGCGTGCGGATCCGATTGCGGGAACCCTTTTCACTCGCCCTTAAAGGACTTAAATTCATTCAGATCTTGGACACATGTTCAAAGCATCTATTTGTAGAAAGTGAGCATAGGAACAACATGGACTGGAATATGCGAGGGTCGATTACGAACCCTTTCCGCTCGCCTCCTTTTGAGGACTTTTCACCTGTAATACAATGCGGGAACAAATGTAAACACATGTGCAGAATACCTACTTCAAATGTAGGATTTTAAACAAACACATATAGCATACAGAAAGCGGTGCCTGCTACAGGACTTTAAACAGCGACTTCGAGCGCACACTCTTTATTTCCTGCTTCCTACTTCACATGATTTCTAGAAAGGAATAAACTCCCCTACTATACATGATCCTTAGAAAGCATTAAAGTACGAAATGAGATAAACAAGAAAAAATACCAAACGAATATTAATCTGTAGCAGAGTGTTTTAAACAAAGAAACCCGACGATCTTCACGAAAGCTTCACCAATAATCAACCGGACTAATCTCAAGCGCTCAATATCACAAACCAAACTCTTACCACGAACTCATGGAAATAAAGTAATAACCAAGTGAGTATTAACATGGAAAGAATAATTTGGGAACTTCAATTAAATTCTAAACTCCTAAAAAATCAACTCTAAAAAATATTCTATCATTTTTGCATCATTTTTATCATCAAACTAAGAAGAAGAAAATTCCATGAGAAAATAAGTGACAAAGCTCTAAGCAACCAGGGGTATATATTCGATCCAGATGTGTATGAATCAGAAGTTAAGTGCTAGGCCCATCTGAAAAGTGATCCATGAAGCCCTTTTGTTAGTATTAATTGATTTGAAAAAACAACTAACAGGCTCAGGGCCCAACCATCACCTTAGTTTGAATTCACATCTTATTCCAGCAATTATCCAACTGGGTTCTATTTAACAAAAATTAAAATCATAAAACAAAATTGATCAAATGTTTTGAATAATAAAAACAAAAAAGAGTTCACAGTTGGAATGGTGGTTAAGCTTCTACCGTGAAACTCTTCCAGCATCGTGATACAAATCCTTTCACCTTCTTCGATTTGCCTCAACCTTGCAGTAGCAACCTTCTTCGATTGGCCTCAACCTTGCTCCAGCAACCTTCTTCGACTGGCCTCAAACTCGTTGCAAGAACCTTCTTCGATTGGCCTCAACCTGCAGCAGTAACATCCTTTGATTGGCTTCAACCTTGCAGCAGTGGCATCCTTCGATTGGCCTCAACCTTGAAGTAGTAGCATCCTTATATTGGCTTCAACCTTTCAGCAGTAGCATCCTTCGATTGGCCTCAACCTTTCAGCAGTAGCATCCTTTGGTTGGCTTCAACCTTGCCTTCATCGAACAAAACTTCAATTCTTCAAACGAAGCTTCAACCTTCTTCAAACGAAGCTCTAACCTTCTTCGAACGAAGCTCCAACCTTCTTCGATCGAAGCTCCATCCTTCTTCGAAAAAAGCTTTACTGACTTTGGATTTCAATGCTTCGACTTATCCTTTGAAGCTTCACATACTCTAACCTCCAGCACAAATGAAACTTGTGCGAAAACTCAGTGCAAGGGCTCATGCTCAGATCATTCAAACAAACTCAATTCTCCATCATATTTAGTAAAATCAAGTGCAATTGAAAGCTAGCAAAACAATCTACATCATGCAACTCAAATCATCTCAAATCATTAACCATAGATCAAGAAAAAAACTCATGAAAACTCAAAGAAAATCATATGTACACAGAATTTCATAAACTCCCCCACATGATTCAAGCATCAAACAAAGACAAATATATACATCAGACCCATAATCCATCCAGCTAAAACAGAATGCACAAGAGCTGCATCACTAATTCAAGCTCAATCACACAAATCGAAGTCCAAGAAAACTCACCTTGATGCAAAATCTGGAAACTCGGATCCACTGCTCCAGATGCAAACTAATGCTTCCACTATGATCTACTCACTTCACTGAAGATGAATCAACAAGAAAATGAAAGAATAATCCAGCAAAATGAGAGAATTCGAGAACTGGATTTCCTTAGAGAAAATTGATCTTCAGATCTGAAATTCTTGGCCAATGCTGCTCCCTTTCGACTGAGGATGTCAGATTAAGGGGAGGAGTTGCTTCGAGTTCTTGATGACATTGAAGATTTGTTGAAGTTTATTAGTTGAAGGTTGCAGTAGAAACTCTAAGAGAATGAAGGTATCGTGATGGTGCTGAATTGATGAAGATGATAAATGTTGTGCTGAAGATTGTAGATCGAGGAATCGTAATGAAGAATTTGGTTCAAAAGTTGATAAAGATTGGTTGAGGATGAAGAAGTTGCAAAAGAATTGGTGAATTTTGTTATGGATTTGATGTGTAGAATAAGGTTGGAAGAGAGAGAGAGAGAGAGAGAGAGAGAGAGAGAGAGAGAGAGAGAGAGAGAGAGAGAGAGAGAGAGAGAGAGAGAGAGAGAGAGAGTATAGGGAGAAAGAAGGAAGAAGAGAGGGTTGTTTTTCTCTTTGATTTTTTTGTGATTCCCCACGCGATTTTTGAATGAATGGGATTGAAAGAGAAAGTTTGTTATATAGCAGCAAAAGTTTGTTACATTTGAAGCAATCCTAGCCTTCGAATCAGAAAATCCAACTGGAAAAATGGACGGTGAAGATCAAAATAATATTGAAGTTCGCTTGAGAGTTTTTTGGTTTTCTCTGATTTCATCCAAAATCCAAAAAGTGGAAATTGTGTTTTATCCCTTGCAGCTCCTCAATGACCTGCATTTTGATGAACAAAGAATGGGTGGAAATGAGAGGAAATAAGTGTGAATGCTGAGGTGTCAAACTGATGCACATGGAATATATGATATTTTTGAGAGAAAGTTGCCAAAAATGGCAAGGCACGAGGGAAGTGAGGTGAGGCATGGTGTGTGAGAATGTTTAGCCAAATGAGGTAAGAAGTGAGGTGGGAGCTGAGTGCACACGTGAGACACTCGTGTGTGATGAAATCATTTGAAACCAAATCACAAAAATGTATTTTGTATCAAATCTGGTGCTGATATGCAGCTGGCTCATCCATGCCTTGCATCTTGTGTGTCATGCCCGATCAGTTGAGGATGCCTATTTTTAGCATTTATAACTTGATCAAACCCTAACCATCTCCAATAAATCTTCTCACAATGGAAACCCAACATGTAATACTTCTAATTAAACCCAAAATCAAATCGAAACCTAGCTTGAGTTATAAGAAAATGGATTTCACATTTGGTGTGCCATCTTTTTGATGAAATGCCTGGGAAAGATGCCTCAGGATGGCCGTGTGGCTCGCCCATGATGCCCAACGCTTGACCAACCTTCCCAGAACTTCAAAGGCTTATAACTTTTGTTTTGTGTAAGAAGTGTGTTTTTGTCCTTTGTGGGGCCTTGTAGATCTTTTTCCCCTCTTTAATTGGCAAAAAGAACCACCAAAATCCCTTGAAAAATGAGAAAGTTATGCCCTTGGAAAATCAGGCCTAAATCAAGAACACTTAGTGAAGTTTTCAATCACCAAGATAACTTCAAATCCAAGTAACTTCTTAAACTTGAAATTCTCATCAAAATAAATCATCAATGATCATCCCACATGAAAATACATGTCAAATTATTCATGTTGACCAAAAGCCCATTTGGTCAACTTTGACTTTGTTGACTTTGAGTAAAAATTATTGTTTTGCCCCTTTGATTCAATTAAACCACTTCTCTTCAAAATTGGTGATCAAAGCTTCAAGCATATGATATTCCAAACACATAGAGTCCATGGAAGGAGTTTCCACTCAAAAATTCCAAAGAATCCCTGATTAAAACACAAACCCTAGTTTTGACTGATGAATCAAAAAGAAGTGATTCTCCTTATAACAGCACAATACTCAATCTTCTGATGATCCAATGAGGTGGATAAGACATCTTGAGACATGTGGTACCTTTGGGCTTGAAAGATCCAGAGGTTATAGATAATAAGGCCCTCCTTGAGCAACTTGTCAATATAATCAATCTTCCAAAACTTGAGGGAGGCTTGATAAACAAAATACCTTGATCCCTACACCATGTATGAATGCAATGCAATATGATGTTTATGATGAAACATAAGTCTAAAAATTCTGAAATCAAGAGGGTAAATTTTGGGATGCAACAGCTGCCCCTATTCAATTATCTTTAACTGGATAAGCGAGAAAAGTGACAACTTTCGAGTGTTCAGAGTTGAAGATGATTGAATACGAAAGAACCCGAAAATTTACACTCTTGAAGAAAAAATCAAAATCTCCCCAAAGACAAAGAAAACGAGCAGACGCGGGATTAAGAAGATACCAAATGAAATTGGATTTAGAAAATAAGGTGTTTAATGAACATTGGACCTCCCAAGACATGCGTCAGAATGAAGTTGTGACGTAGATTCTAATAAAGTTGAATCAGAGCTAAAACCTAGAAGAGTAGACGAAACTAAACTTTAGAATAAATGTGCCATGGAAAAACTGGGCTTCAAAAAGGGGTGACATAAGACTCAAACCATAGAGAATAGGCGAAACTAGACTCTGGAAAAGAAAAAGTACGCGGGGAAAAGTGGCTAGAGTGCATGATTCTAGGAGAACCTACAAATCTCAACCTAAGATAGACAATTTGGAGGAAATAAAAGAATCCCAGGAGTGAGGAACAAAACGAGATGAAAATTGACCCAAAAACTAGTTAGATGAAACTGAACTAGATGAGTACCAGGACGAAACTAGATTTCACCCATGGGTAACGAGGCGAAAATCGACCCATAGCAAGAGTGGTGAGAGTGCATATTTCTCAGAGCACCTACTGGTCTCTGATCAATGGATAAACAGTGACGAAAACTGATAGAAGAATCCAAGGATCAAAAGAGACTGGTTTCAACTAGGGACGCAGCACGAACACTGCACTCAGTAAACAAACACCGTCAAAGGGTCCAAGGTGTGAAAACAAAAACGAGGCGAAACTCGACTCAATAACTAGTTAGGCGAAACTAAACTAGATGAGTACCAGGACGAAACTAGATTTCATGCATAGGCGACGAGATCAAAACCCGACCCAAAGCAAAGTGATGAGAGCACATGTTTCCCAGAGCACCTGCTGGTCTCAGATCAACAGATAAATAGTGACGAAAACTGATAGAAGAATCCAAGGATCAAAAGAGACTGATTTTAACCAGGGACGCAACACGAACACTGCAGTCAGTAAATGAACACCATCAAAGGGTCCAAGGAATGAAAACAAAAATGAGGCGAAACTCGACTTAATAACTAGTTAGGCGAAACTAAACTAGATGAGTACCAGGACGAAACTGGATTTCGTGCACAGGCGACAAGATTGAAACTTGAACCAAAGCAAAGTGATGAGAGTGCATGTTTCCCAAAGCACCTGCTGGTCTCAGATCAACGGATAAACAATGACAAAACTGATAGAAGAATCCAAGGATCAAAAGAGACTGATTTCAACCACGGATGCAGCACGGACACTACACTCGATAAACGAACACCATCAAAGGGTCCAAGGTATGAAAACAAAAACAAGGAGAAACTCGACTCAATAACTTGTTAGGAAAAACTAAACTAGATGAGTACCAGGACGAAACTGGATTTCAGGCGTGGGTGAGTAGACGAAACTCAGAGCTCAACCCAAAGCGAGGTGATTAAGGCGTAATACTAAAAACCTGCAGAAAGTGAATACCAAGGTGAAACCGGTATTCAAAAGGTACATCAATAGACATTGAAATGAACCGATGAAGATAGTGAAGACCTGAGAAGACTGTGTCAGGGCGAAACTGAACTGCAATGAAGAGTGAACACTCAACCAATCAAATGATTAACATCAAGAAGATATTTAAATGGGGTGGAACTGAGACAATGAGGTTGAAGACCTCGCTGGGGATATAATCAGAAGAATTAAAAAATGATTGGGGAAAATAGAAGCGATAAGGGCTTATGTTCCGATGCATATTTGAATTTTTTTAATGTAGCGTAATTCTCCATATAGTGGAAATGCTACGCGTTTTAGTATATGCAATGTAATGATGCATGTTTGAATGCTTCACTAGTGAATGGCCAATCGAGAGGACAATAACCCAGAAGTCAGAATTTGACAAGACTTGCAAAAATAAATTGCAAAATCTGTTGGAGAAAAGAAGGTATGACGAACCGCTAGAGATGAACCCTTGAAGAGCTGAAACTTCGTGGGGAATAACAACTAAGTGACCAGTAAAAACAGGCTATAAACACTGAGAGGAGTTGCAAAAATAAATTGTGAACTCTGGTGGAGAAGATCGGGTCGAAACTGATCAACTTCAAGAAGAAATTCCAAATGAAGATTGGGCGTTATGGGAGAAGATCGGGGCGAGACTGTAGCTTCTGAAGGAGAAAGCCAAATAGAAATCGGCTTGTGTTGGAGAAGATCAGGGTAAGACTGTAATCTCTGTAAAATACGGTGTTGTACCCCAAAATTTTCCCTCTCATTTATCAAGTATTTTCTTACAAGATCTCCTTTGGTTCAAGACTGGACAAGGATTGATCAGCTCAAGACACCTCCTTAAGCACTGATGACTGGAATTAGGGTTTGAGATTACATAGGGATAATTAAACTTTTAATGCCTCATTTTACTTTCATGGATCATTATGGACCCCCAAGATTGTTCATGTCAAGTTTCAAGTCTTGGATCACATTTTTGCTCAGTCAATTGATCAGTTGACCTAAAAATCAACTACATTAGGGAAAAAAGTCAATTGTGGCCAATTTACAGTCAAACTTCATAATTTTTTATCCATATCAATATTATGAACTTATATATGTCATTTGATCAAGTTTGGACCATAATTCCTCAAGAAATTTGATCAGATCATCAAAAAGGCAAAATGGTCAAAACTAGGGTTTTGACTGAGAAAGGGCAATTTCTGATTTTTGACCTAGCAAATGGTTATTTGGTTTGAGACATGATCTCAAGAGTTCAATTGCATAATTTTGACCTAATGGCATGACTCAAAACATCCATCAGGATCAATTGATTGATAGTTGATTTTCAGTCAAGTGATTAAAAGTCAACTGTACACTAAAAAGTCAAACTGTGACTTTTTGGTCAAAATCAAGTGTCAAAGATCACAATTCATCAAAACATTTCAAAATATGAAACTTGTTCATCAAGAAATCAAAAGTCAATATTTCATTTTGAAAAGTTAAAGTTTCCAAACTTAGAAATTTTTCTGTGTTGAAAACTTCATATTTTTTCACAACTTTGAGCCAATTTTTCACCATGATGCAAGATGATTCAAAAGAAACTTTCAACATGAAAGTTGTAGATATCCATGAGATCTAAAACATTGATGTACACAACTTATCATAGAAATGCTTGGATATCAAGTTATTAATCCATGAAGTCATGCTCATGAAACTTGAAAACTTAGTGAAATGTTTCCCTAGTTTAGGCAAGATTTTGACTTAACTTCATGGCAATTTTTCACATAGTTCCAAGGGAAATTTCCAAAAGTGATTCATAGAGGGGTTGTATAGCACATTACAAGCTTTCTATAATGTACAATAACTCCTTGAGATCATGTTTGAGAAAGGAGAGTCGAAGGCATGAAGTTGGCATTTCATTCTTGAATTATAGGTCATTTTCATGATGAATAAGAATGCAATTTCAATGTTAGGCTTCATAATCTTGCTTTACAGGCCTTCTAACTTGTGTATATATCCATCATTAATGGATTACATAAACTTTGGATCTATAATCCAAGTGGTTTAACCTTTATCCAATTCACATTGCCATTTTGGGAAGAAAGTGAAGAATACCATTCTTGAAAAGCAAGCTTTATGCACAAAGTCAATTCCCGAGCCTCTAACTTGTTCCCTCTGATCACACTCCATCTACAAAGTCAAAAGCAAGTTTGTTTAAAGCATAACCAATCTATCTTAGCAAGTACACAAGACTTTGAAACTCAGATTTCTCAAAAAATAACATGTTATGCTTAAACTTGTGATTTTGAATTCTGATCAACAACAAACTTCCAAACTTGTTGCATATAAATAGAGGCACTATTTGTGAGCTAGAGGGCGAGCTTAAGCACCCTGAAACACACAAAACTCCCTCAAGCCAGAATTTGCACAAGAAACTCCATTGATGTACAGTTCTGGCCTTAAACGTATATGTCTCATTTCCCTCGTGCATTTTCCTTCCTAATCAATCACAAAGCTTCTAAACATCAAATACAACTCATCCCTGACCCTGTTTCATAACTGCAACACCTCCATCATCAAGTTCCATTTTCAAAAATAGGGGTCTGCAAGTTGACTTCTCCAGAACTCCTCAGTCACTTTCAGCTTAAGCCAAGCATCACATTAGCTTCCTGGGAACTTGAGGAAGCTAACCCAATCACTGGAAATCATCAAAAGTTGCTCAAACTCAAAACACGATACCCTCTTGCAAGGTGAGTTTTCTGACTTTTAAACTCTTAATATAAGTATCATTTGGTTTCTTTTTATGAAGATAAAATGTAGACATCATAGTCCTAAAACTAACCATGTCCTTAGAATTCATTTATGTTGCCTGAGTAGTGAGAATTTTAGAGTTTAATTCTCTGGAAAAAATTAGGTCAGATTTGGTACCATTCAAAATTCATGCTCATTTTTTATTTATATCTTTATATATTTATATGACTGAACTCGTGATGAAATTTGGAGCAAGTTTCATGTTTGTACTTTTTCAAATGGTTTTGAGATGAAGAAGTTATAGAATTTGAATTCATGATTGGTTATGGCTCGAGGAAGAAGATGAAGTCATCTTCAGGAACGTGTTTCAAATATATATTTATGGTTTGACATAAGTTAACGGATGTATCACCACCCAAGTGGTTAAAGCATGCACCTATAACTAGAGGGACCTGAGTTCGAACCCCAGTGGTACCCTTTTGTTCCTTTTTTTTCATATTTTTCTCTCATTTTTTGTTTGAAGGCAGGCACTGGGCTCCCTTTGTTAGGCCTAAAATTTTTGCTTATTTCATACTCTCTGTTTCACTTTCTAACCTCGCTGACTTTACTTTCTATTTTATTTTATTTTCGTCTTTTATTATTATTATTATTATTATTATTATTATTATTATTATTATTATTATTATTATTATTATTATTATTATTTTCATTAATAAAAAACCAAAAAATATTTTATTTACTCCTTTTTTACATTCATTTAGTTTTTTTTTTATGAAACTAAAAAGAACAAAAACAATTTTTAAACAAACTTAATTTCTTTTTCTTAATAATAATTAGATTTAGGTTTAATTATTTCATTATTTTTTATTATTAAAAATTAATTTAGAATTTAGGTTTTCTTTAATTAATTAGTCACCATATTATTTTTATTAAATCCTTTTCATAAATAAAACCCTAAAAAAAATCTTTCTAGTTAATTACTTATTTTATTTAGTTTAAAGTTAACTTCATTTAATTTTCATTAATCATTTTTCTTAATTAGGTTTAGGTTAAAACCCCTTTCATAAAAAACCAAACAAAAATCCTTTTTTTTATATTGTTATTTATTCAATTCTTGTACAATATTCAATGTGGTTGTAATAATTATTTAGATTTAATCTTGAAATTTCCCCATTTGTAATTTGTATACAGCCTCCCCTAAATGATGTATTAGCGTAGTAATTTTAATTTCTGCAATTTATCATTTTATATAAATGCTAATAAATTAGGGTTTGTATGGAAAGATTGAAATCAGTGCTTAGAAAATCCTAATCAAGACAAATCAAGCATGTAAACCAATACACTTGGACACATACACCCTTAGGGTAAATCCACTTTGTTGCCTTACAAAAATGGCCATATTACGCATGTGAGGTATCTTAGCAAAAACAAGAAAAATACAAGATCATAGTCCCTCGATGACGCTATCAAAGTTGCCTTTCAAAAATGATCTTAGTCGCTAAAGAAAATGCTAAGATATCTTACAAATTGCTAATCAGAGCTATACGATGACCCACGCCTGTCCCTTTTAAATCCAAAGATAGGGTTACTTACCAAATCAATGGTAAGATAACAATGTCAAAGGAAAAAGGAAATAAACATGAAAGAATTTTGAGTAGGTAGAATGTTTCTAGTTGCTTTCTCAATTTCAAAACTTAAAACATCGTTGTTATTTTCAAAACAAACACCAACACTTTCAAAAACATCTTTCAAACTTGGAACATTTTGAAAATATCAACACTTTGTATACATTCTTACGAATGAGAATCATTACAAAGTTTGCCTAAACGATGACACCTTTTCAAAATACTTTCAAAAACCACACAAAGCACATTTTCAAACAAAAGCAAGTGATCTAGCAAGCAACTAAGAGCCCGTAGATAACTACAGATGAAAAGGGTGCTAATAACTTCCCTTTTCATAACCTACCCCCCGAACTCAAGAAAAAATCTCTAAAGGTCTTTCCTATTCTTTTCATCCTTTCCTTTTGGATAAAATAAAAGTCGGTGGCGACTCTTGCTAAACCGCAACATTTGCAATCAAACGCAAAATGACCAAGTCAGTTCTCCCACCGTGTTATAGACGACATGCAGCCGTGTTGAGAATGTTACCAAGATAACGAACCAGATGCAGGAATCAAAACCCTCACTGGGGAAACTTCCTTTGAAAAGTCCTCTACTGTTTTCCAAAGATTAACAAAATCTCAACTAATCGACCAACACGACTACACTGAGGATAAGGAAAGATCCTTAAACAAGGACGCCCAAAGCAACAAATTAGCTGGGAAATGAGAGATCAAGATGATGAATCTCTAATTGGCAACTCTGCTAGGGAATTGAGACTTCTTCAGACTGTGGATTCTTATCTAAGCAACTCCACTGGGGGCATGAGATGTCTTCAAACTTGAAGTCTCGAAACGAAGCCTTTCTCTTGAAAAAGATTTATGGGAAATAAAACTCTACTGAGGATACAAAACTCCACTGGGGGCATCAAACTCTGCCAGGGAGTATTTTTTTGGGGACTCTAGAACCTTCAGTATGCAACCGTAAAATAGATCATGAAGATAGTTAAACAGTATTGACTTTACCGGGGGTATAGAAATCTCAACCAACGTCAACCCTACTGATGATAATAGATTATTTTGATAAAGAAATTCCCCAAGTCACAACTTAGATTGGAAAATGAGAACTTATGAATGCGAACTTCAACAATAATTCAAATCGTAAGATAAACTCCACTGGGAATAGCCTCTGTTAAGGAACAAGATAATGCTCATCCAGACTTGGTTGGGGAATAAAGGTATCCAAAAACCTTATCCTCCTCGAGAATCCCTCACATGACAATGCTGAGGAGACCTAACTCTACGGGGAATTCCCATCATTGATATGTTTCCACAAGATAGTGGAACTTTGAGAGATCGATCCTTAACTTGACTGCCCCAGATTGGCGAAATAAAAAGACCAATAACCATAGGACGAACCCTGATAAATCTTGCAAAAATAAACTCCAGTGGGAATAGTCTCTATTAAGGAACGAGATAATGATCATCCATACTTGGTTGGGGAATAAAGGTATCCAAAAAGCTTATCTGCCTCGAGAATCCCTCACATGAAAATGTTGAGGAGACCTAAATCTACAGGGAATTCCCATCATTGATATGTTGCCCCAGGATAGTGGAACTTTGAGAGATTGATCCTCAACTTGACTGCCCCAGATTGGCGAAATGAAAAGACCAATAACCACAGGCCGAACCCTGATAAATCTTGCAAAAATAAATTGCAGATTCCGCTAGAGAAGATCATATCAAAAACTGTAACATCTACGATGAAATGTAAAATGGATACTTGACATTGGCGGAGAGAGCATAAATAAGGTATGTGGGAAATCAAAATTCACCTGACTTTTGTTTGATAACTTATAAATTTATCACTGGGGATAACTTCCTGGGGAGAATACTGCAATAAATTGCAGTGCAGAAGAAATCTTGACATGTGTTCCACATCCTAACCTTCTAGGGAAAGATCCAATATCTCCTTCCACGGATAAAGAGAACATTACTGAGAGCTGGGACCTTCTGATGTAAGTTTTTAATGAAAGCGACTTCGACTAGGGAATCATAGAAATTCTTAGACAAAAGAATTCTATCCAGACTAACTCGGAGATACTACCACTGGGGAGTAACAATCTTTACTTGGGGAAGAGGAGAGTATCTTTGAACCATAAGCTTGAGGTTCAGAACCCGACTGAGGAAATATTCCAGCCATGCTCTATCACTAGGAAATAAAGAACTCTTTTGGGGAAGCAACACTTATCAACATTCAGGATTGAGATCCACTTGGAGAAGAGAGAATCTGTGAATAAGTGCTTTCGATAAAACGACTCCATTGGAAAAATGAGAACTCTTGAATAGGAGATTTCTGGATAAGGCCACTTCACAAGGGAGATGAGGATTTCTGAATAGGAGATTTCCGAAGGCAGCTCCGTTCGGGAGAGGACAAATTTTACATAAGAGGTATCAGACAAAGATTTCCACTGGAGAGATGAAATAAACCTTAACACAAATCAGCTGGGGGAATGAAAATTCCTGAGAACGTGACCTCCAATAAGGAATCTCCATTGGGGAACAGGAAATATTCGACAAGAAATCCTCATAAACAGCCTCCTTTGAGGAAGTGAGATGATGCTCCCATGACTTCACTAAGAAACAGAACTGACTAGAACAGTCCTACTGGGGATAAAAAGATATTCTCAGCATAACGAACTTCAAACCACGCATCTGCTATGAAGATTAGAGAATTCTTAAACAAGAAATCTTCATGAAGTGACTTTACTGTGGAACAGGAGAAATTTCTAAAGGAACTCTCGACTTCAGCTGGGGACGAGAACACTCCACTTTTACTAGATGACACTAGGAAGATGAAACTTCAAGCACTAGGAGAATAAGAATCTCTTAATCCTAGATTCCAGTTAGTCAATCTTTAAAATTTCTCCGCTTTGGGAGATTCACTGGGTAGAAATAGAAACTTCAGATCTCCGTAGGAAACGACCCAAGTTAGGGACACTTTAATTATCTTGAGGGATGTTACTCTGGTAATGGTGAATTACACGGATAAGCAAAGAAAATGAAAACTCATGCGAAACAAATCAGTGATCATGCCGCAGGTAGTGTGACCACTTCGCTGGAAAGGGTCTTTTTAACTTGAGATAATCGGCCCCAGATTATTCGGGCTTTGGATAATTCTCTTATGCAACAGGTCCATGGAGAGATTCGTCGAATCTCGATGTAACAGCTTTAGGTTGACTAACCTTTGAAAAGACTCGCCTCGAGAAGACTTCTTGAGATCTGTACTAAGGATAGCAATCCTGAATTCAGTCGAAGACAAGGATCTCAACTTCTAATGAAGGAACATTAATACCAACCCTTAAAATTCTGATGAGTTGAGGATAACAATTCCAACTTCTTGTCATGCTCTTAAAATTCACAAGTTATTTATCTTACGGCTGGACTTAACCTGATCAACTCTAAGGTGGAGAGATTCCCCTGCATAATGCCTTGCCCCAGTCTGTAGGGCTGTTAAAGAATGTGCTTCGAAAGGACTTCCTGAGGTCTGTACCATCCAGATAAATTGCCCCGGTGTTACAAACTTTGAAACACGGCCTCCGACTAACCAAAGTTGGAAGCGGTTTCAACCATGCCTGAGTGAATGCTCGTGCATCTTCAGATTCTAAAAAGATTCTCCCCTAACCAATGAATTTTTAGAGAGATTTGTCAAATCTTGACATAACTGCCCCAAATTGACAAAACTTTGGGAGTCAACGGATCTTTACTTGATTGCCCCAAATTAGCAGAATCTTGGAAAACCATTTCCTTACCTCATGCTTACAGAGGAATGAGAAGTTCACGGAGTTTGGAAGATAACACCTCCTCAGGATAATTGACTTACATCTTATAATAAGCTAGTACACAACCATACTTCTCAACTCAAATTGCTTCGCGCGCGAGCAGATGCTTAAAGAAAATTGTCCTTCGGGACCAACTAGAAAAGATACGTCATTGCTCAATCAGAGACTTGGGGGTAAAAAAAACTTCCATAAAATCATCAGACAAAAAGTTCTTGATCAAACTCTCAAACCAATCTTCTTCAATTCAGAGGAGTAGCTAGAAAGCATGCCCCAGATGAAAATCATTCTTTTCAACAAATTCCTGAAGCAATTTGTACCTCAGGATAATCAAACTCTTCATTTGTTGCTCATTATGCAAGTTCGCTTGATGTTTAAGCACCTTTTAATATGCAAAGAATTTTTTATCCTATGAATGATAAATCTAATGCAAATCATATACTTGTCTTGAAGTTAGAAAACTTTTATTGAAAAGATGCTGAAATATCGGAAAAAATTTCTGTACAAAGAAAATAAAAGAGGGAGTGATACCAACTAAAAAGTTTTTAACAAGTCTCCTAGGAGTCAGGTTACCGTATTCTCGTAATAGTTTTTCTTTCGAATTAATCCATGCTTCAATTAGGACTTTTAAGGGTTGTAACGTGGCCTAGTTCATGTTTTTTTAGAAAAAAAAGGATTTAAGGCTCAAAAATTTTGGTGCCCACCCATTCTCTATGATGTTCTCTAGTCCTACATTCAGTTAATTCGACACGAGCATTCATCTCTCAAAAGAGTTTATGATGGTTGAGGAACCTCAACGATTTCTTGGACACGACAGTCACTAAACCTTTAGTTTCTTAGGTGTTCGATCACACGACTTTTTCTTTTGATGAGGATTTTTATTGGATAATCCTTTTCTTCCTTTCAGGATTTTAAAATTATTTTTTGCTTTCCCTAACTTTTGCCTGGACCAATTATTTTGAATTTCAATTTGGAAGTCCAGCGGGACGCCCTAACTTTTGCCTAAGCGATTTGTTTTCAAGTTTCGACTTAGCGGGGCTTTTTGTTTCTTTATTATTCATATTTTCCACTTTGAAAAAGTTGTGTGACCCTAAGTCTTTGAACTTTTGGAGGAAAGTGACTGCCTCATTCCGTGGTCGGTGAGGGATAATCTTTGTTGTATCGATTCGATCTCGACCTTAGGATCTTTTGTTTTTTTCTTTCACTGGGGAAATAACTATTGTGGTTTTTTTATTATTATTATTAATATTATTATTATTATTATTTTCATTAATAAAAAACCAAAAAATATTTTATTTACTCCTTTTTTACATTCATTTAGTTTATTTTGTTTTATGAAACTAAAAAGAACAAAAACAATTTTTAAACAAACTTAATTTCTTTTTCTTAATAATAATAATTAGATTTTCAATGTTAAGATAACAATTTCAAAGGAAAAAGGAAATAAACATGAAAGACTTTTGAGTAGGTAGAATGTTCCTAGTTGCTTGCTCAATTTCAAAACTAAAAACATCCTTGCTATTCTAGAAACAAACACCAAAACTTTCAAAAACATCTTTCAAACTTGGAAACATTTTCAAAAGATCAACACTTTGTATACATTCTTACGAACGAGAATTATTACAAAGTTTGCCTAAACGATGACACCTTTTCAAAATACTTTCAAAAACCACACAAAGCATATTTTCAAACAAAAGCAAGTTATCTAGCAAGCAACTAAGAGCCCGTAGATAACTATGGATGAAAAGGGTGCTAATACCTTCCCTTTTCATCTCTAAAGGTCTTTCCTGTTCTTTTAAGCCTTTCCTTTTGGATAAAAGAAAAGTCGGTGGCGACTCTTGCTAAACCGCAATATTTGCGATCAAACGCAAAATGACCAAGTCATTTCTCCCACCGTGTTACAGAACTGACGAATCTGCTGGGGAAATTTTTAAAGTGGGGTTACCTTAGGGCTAGATCACATTTATTTTCTTTCATTGTTTGACTTGTATGCTTTACATTTTGGTTCTTTGTTTGTGTTTAAATCCTCTACCCGGATTTGGGATACCTTATAGGTAAGTAGCAATACATTATGGAAAATGTGCGGGGTATACCAACATGGTCTAAGCAATAACTATGTTAGTGTGATATATTTGTGGGTACCGGTAGCCCTTGAGTAGTCAAGGAGAGTACGGGGCCGTTGAGTGATGTCATGAAGCACAACTAACTTCTAGAACCTTTACTTGACCAACTTGGCCATTAGGACATAGTGAGATGACCGGCTTTGGTGCAGTCCGAAGTTGGTAGATACTCCATACTACACTCATTGAGGTTTGGTTTTTTGGGATATTTCGGTCGCTATTAAAGAGGCTTGTGCTGAAACAATGCTCGAGGAAACAAACCAGTGATATTGAGCTCCCTTAGAACCCGATTACTATTGCTAGGACATGTTTGAGCCAACTAAACTTCGAGAGGGTACTTACCTATGAGACTCCATGCAAGCCTAAACCTAAGGACTTGTTTGTTTTGTTTGTATATATCTACTTGTACATAACATCATAAACATCATAACATCACACTCATACTCACTAACCATTTGAAGGATTTTTGGGATTTATCTTTGTTCTGTTTTTTAGGACATGGGCTCTATTCGCAGGAAAACCATTCAAGTCAATCTTGTAAAGATCCCTCCTCAACTTAAAGAGTTAGCATCAAGAGTTACCGAAAATTCTCCATTTACCGAAAGACATGGTCGCCTCCTAAATTTGGTTACCTCCAACACTGATGAAGACATGATGAAGGTGCTCTTCCAGTTCTTTGATCCTCTACACCATTGCTTCATATATCCTGATTATCAACTTGTGCCAACTTTGGAAGAATTCTCCCAACTCTTGACGATTCCCATTCTTAATCAACTACCTTTCAACGGTACAGAAAGAGATCCAAAACCAGAAGAGATTGCTCAAGCCCTACACTTGCAACCATCTGATGTCACAACTAATTGGGAAACAAGGAGTGGTGTCAAAGGTTTCTTAGCCAAGTTCTTATTTGAGAAAGCCTAAAACTGTTGGAACTCCTTGGACTTGCAAGTTTTTTAGGAAATTGTAGCTCTCCTCATCTACGGGATGGTTTTGTTTCCAAATCCTGACTAACTCATAGATGTAAACGCCGTCAAAATCTTCATGTCTCGTAACCCGGTGCCTATTTTGTTAGGAGACATCCTACATTCTTTTCACACTCGCACTACGAGGAAAAGAGGTATTCTTATGTGTTGTAATCTTCTCTTGGAAAGATGGTTTATTTCACATCTTCCCTAATATGTATTGAAGAACGAGCAAGGTTCAAGGTGGTCACATAGGTTGATGACGCTCAAACATTCAGGCATCCATTGGTGTTCCCGATCTGTAGAGAATGTTACTATCGTCGATCGTTGTGGAGAATTCCCTAATGTCCCCCTACTTGGCATTACAGGAGGTATCACCTACAACCCCTGCTTTGCCATAAGACAGCTTGGTTACGCCCGAAAGGATAGCCCATATGAGATGCTTATTCAAGGGATGGTATTTGACTACGAGAATGACGATCAAAGTCTTATGATGGCTTACCCCTCTATTCTCTCAGTTATCATAGAGCCTGTTGTGGAAGGAGATGTCCCATACAATATCCTTCATCCAAACATGCCCACCTCTCTCAAAGACTTGCAAATGGATTGGATACAACTTAAGGGGGAGCGAGACACTTTCGAGGCCCAATTCTACGCTAGCGAGAAAAAGGTTCTGGAGCTCACCAGGTGTTGGCTCCCAAATTCGACACTTACTATATTTGGTCTTTTAGACCAAATAACTGGAATGGACCAAGCTAGGAAGTATGATTCGACACATGAAATAACTTAAGGGAAAAATCTAAGTTATATTGGAATCTTCGACCAAGGGCTCATTCGACTAAAGAAGACTTATGTCACTCGACTGAGAGAAAGTGTTCACGTTTTGGCACATGGAACGAGAACTATTTGAATTTTGAATTATTGGAGGGAAAGGCAGTTTTCATCAGCGTCTGAGAAGAGGCAACGTGGACAAAAGCTATGGGTCGAGAGACATGCAGAAGACACTTGTCTTCATCCTAGCGCAGAATGTTTCCTCGATGGTTACCTATTTTTAGTATAAATTAAGAAGCTTGTGTAATTTTCAAGTGTGTTCAACCTATTGTACTAAATCACTCAAATATTATCCAAGTAACTACTGCGTGAGAAAGGATAAAGCTGAGAAATGTACGTTGGAAACACCTTTTTTCCTTAATGAAAGTCTTTTTACATTACTTTACTATTATTCTGCAAAGTTATCTTTTTTACTTCTTTTACTTGCATTTCTATACTTCTGCTTACTTTTCAACAAACTCAAACATCCTTTCTCTGGGTCGAACGTGCGTTATTCCTTCTTATCCGTTTTTACATAAAAATTAGCATATGTCCTGGGATCAGTTTGATCGATCCTATAAGTAAACCAAAAACCTTACCCTTTTTGGAGATCAGCGGTTGTTTACCAAAAACAACGGTAAACAAATTGGCACACCCGGTGGGACGTTGCTAATTTTCTATGTTACTGTGTTTTTTCCTGTACAGTTATAACATTGCATGTTATTAAGAAGTGGTAGAGTAACCAACAAATTTACTGTTAGGAAAGAGAATGGAGAGATTAGTATGGCTAACGAGCGAAACCATGGAGAAATACCTCCACCTATTACAGGAATAAAGGTTATTACTGTTGTCGAAGGGAATATCCCAACTTCTGTTGGATCAATGCCAGCGTTAACCACGAATCAAACTGGACCCTTACTTTCGTATGTGGGTCCAAGAGGTCCTTTGGGAACGCCTCCACCAAGGATAAATATAGGATCTCGATCAACTGTACCCCCAGGCTTTTTGACAACCTGGACGGGTCGAGAACAGCCATATGGAATGCCAACTACTGAAATGGCTAGCCTTACGAATGCTGCGTCCACCTTTTCAGAGCCTTTGGTGAATGCAACATCGCCATTACAAGGGTCTGGAGCAAGTAGAAACCAATTTTTGGCGGGGCCATCTCACATGATACCAAGCCTCACAAATGTTTCGACAACAATTTTGAGGCAACAGATGGACGAAAGTAATCATGAAATGGTACAAATGTTAGCATAAACTCTATGTACAGTGCTAAATCCCCTCATTCAGACTGCCACACAGTCGAATCAACAGATGACGGTGCAAATGACGTGCATGGCTGAATTCTTTGGGGTACCCCAAGTTGTTCGACAAACCCAGAGGATACCAATAAGAGTAAACCAAGGGGTAATTATGGAAGAGGATTTGACCATTAATCCAAACCCCCAGATTCCTAGGGTAGAAGTAGAACAACCAAGAATAGAGATACCTTGAAACCCTCGAGAAATCGATCAAGGCGTTATTATGGCTAATAGAAACCAAAACGTTGATGAATTAATACAACAAGTTCGACACCAGAACTATGGGACGAAAAATAATTTAACCGTTATGATCGAGAGGATCATACTCCAAAACGGGATGAATGTTGGTTTTCACAGACCAAACTTTGCATCCCCATTGTTAGAATTTATTCTGCAAACAGACTTACCACCTAGAGGAAAAGTCCCAAAATTCACTAAATTTTCAGGGGATACGACATAGTCGACTGTCAAACATGTGGCTAGATATTTGATAGAGGCCGGAGAAATAGCAAACAATGAAAACCTTAGAATCAAATATTTCCCAAGTTCTCTGACAAAAATGATTTCACTTGGTTCACCACCCTCCCAGCCAGTTCGATTCACAACTGGAACCAATTGGAAAGATTGTTCCATGAAAAATTTTACATGGGTCAAACCAAGATAAGTCTAAAAGAATTGGGTAGTGTGAAGAGGAGGTTTACAGAGCCAATTGATGAATATTTAAATAGATTTTGATTACTCAAAGCCAGATGCTTTACCCAAGTGCCTGAGCATGAATTAGTTGAAATAACAGCGGGGGGCCTAGATTATTCGATTAGGAAAAAGTTAGATACACAATACCTAAGAGATATGGCCCAACTTGCTGATAGAGTTCGACAAGTAGAACACCTTAAAGCTAAAAAAGCTAAGACTGCCAAAACTCATCGACGAGAAAGGGTAGCTTATGTAGAAATGGATGATGAAGATCCGGAGACATACATCGATCCTATAGATGTCGAAGAAGGCGAAATTGATTTAGATGAATTAAAACAAGGACCACCATATTCTTGTAAATTGTTAGTGCCATCAAATGGGAAAAATCATGTAGAACCTGAGAAAAACAACAATAAATTTCCTAAGAAAACTTATAGCTTCGACATATCCAAGTGTGACGAAATATTCGATCTATTAGTTAAAGATGGACATATGATAGTGCCCCCAGGGGCTAAATTTCCTCCTTTAGAACAGAGAAAGAAAAGAGATTTTTGTAAATACCATAATTTCTTGGGACATAAAACCTTACAATGTTTCCTTTTCAGGGATCTCGTTCAACAAGCGCTGAAGGAAGGAAGGCTAAAATTTGTTGATAAACCAGCAATGAAAATCGACACATTCCCACTGCAGGCGGAAGATCATTATGCCGAACCAGTTGGCATTCATATGGTGGAAGTGTCTGAAGATTTCATCACCAAACCCATCTTTGGAAGTTTCACTGGGAACATCTCCAGGAAAACTATTGAAGGGGTAAGAAAGGCCACTGAAGGCCTGGATTTAAAAACATAAGTTGGCCAAGGGTCGAACAAGAAGGCTGCTGGAAGCCTGAAATTGATCAAACGGGTTACTGAAGACCCAAATAAAATCAAAGGAGTTGCTGAAAGCTCCATCAAAAGAACAACCAGAGGTTCTTATTTGGCTGCTGCAAAGGGTTCGATAGAGGACTTGGAAGCCAAAATGCAGAAGATGAACCTGGTTGCTAAAAGCAACATGCAGGTTAATGTGGTTGAAGTCTCCGGTACCAAAGCTTCAGAGGAAGCCATTCGACAAGAAGAAGTAAACAAAACTGCCTTCACAAAGGAGGATGCAGATTTGGCAGATTTTTTGCATAGGTGCCAAAAGAAGAAATCGGAAGTAATGCTATACCCCAGATATAGCTCTATTTTTGATAAGAAAGCCGCTGAACACATACAAGTTATGCGGGTTGTAAAGGAAAAACAGGTCACCAATGCCCAACAAAGAATGGGTTCAGAAATCCGATTTGACCCTAGAAGGGGGCATCAACAAAGACCCATGAATCAGGAAAGGAGGCCACCAACTTTTAGACCTCCAACTAATGTGCCTACAGATACTTGGCTCAATACCATGGGAAGGAAGTGGCCAAATGAAGAAAGATGGCAGGCATTCGATGTACCTAGAGGTTCTTCTCTAGATTACAGAAAGGAGTACCATGCTTCTGCATCGAACAAAATGACCCATGTGTCGAGCAATTACAAAGGAAATAATCCTATGTCTCGTTCGCAGTGGAGAAGGTTCCAAAGACAGCGAAAGGACGAGAAAGAGGCAGTTGGACCTCATTCAGAAGTTAGCACTAATGTGCAGAAGAAACAAAGGAAGCCTCTGGAGAGAAATCCTGTGCCCTGGGCGGAAGAGTGTGGGTTGAATGATGAAGACGACTCCGACTCTAGTGACAGTTTAAACATCATGGTGAATGTCATATCTGTATTGCCCAAAGAATACAACTGTGAGGTCGAATTCGAAGAGACTGGCCTAATGGTTGAACAAGAACTGGCTAGACACAAGCCAATATGTTACTATATAATGAACAATGGATGCATGGAAGAACAAAACGCATTCTTTGAACCACCAACAGAGGCAATGAAGAGCCATCTGAAACCCCTGTTCATTAGAGCAAAAGTAGGGGAGGTAACCATAAACAAAATTTTGGTTGATTGTGGGGCAACCATCAATATCATACCACAATTCATGCTGGAAAAGTTAGGCAAAGGAGATGCTGACATAAAGCCATATAACATGGTCTTATCCAACTATGAAGGGGGCATTGGCACCACAAGGGGTGTGATTCAACTAGACCTCAAAGTGGGTTCAATCCTTCGACCCACCATGTTCATGGTTATTTCAACAAAACCCAACTACAATCTACTCCTTGGTCGAGAGTGGATACATGGCATTGGAGCTGTTCCATCTTCGATGCACCAAAGGGTCACAATATGGCGTCCCTACGGCATTGTGGAGAACATTGAAGAAGATCAGAGTTATTACTTGGGTGAAATAAACAGTGTCGGAAAGAATGATTTCGACAGAAATTTGGATCACATAGGGCCATGTAACCCGCCAGAGTTTGATTTAACTCCAACTCCTAATGCGTTCTGCTCCCTATACCTACACTCCGATCACGGATTTTAGTGGGATAGAGAAGACTTATCCAACATCGACTTTGGAGGAGTTAGTGATATACGGCCAACAGGATGGGGAAGCGAGTTTGATGATGATGACTGAGTCATCAACTCTCCAAAAGATTTCGGCATATGTGTCCAAAAAACAGAATGATAGCGGCCTTAGAGGCTGAAGTTAAATATGTGGCTTCCAAAGCCAATGAACATGTCCTTTCGAAGACATGGCCTGGGAAAAATTTTGACCCAGAGCCTCCCGACTTGGGAACGAAAGACTTTCTAGACCAGAGGTTAGACGCCATCTATGACGACGAACCTCTAGGTTTCGAAAAGGACCCGCTGGCGAACAATGTCAGAATGTTGGCGCAAGATCCTCTAGAAGAGGTAAATCTAGGCGAAGGTCATGTGAACAAGCCCACATACATAAGCACAAAAATGGATCCAAGACTCAGGGTCGAAATGATCAAATTACTAAAAGAGTTTAAGGATTGCTTTGCGTGGGACTATGACGAGATACCTGGTCTCGACAGAAGATTGGTAGAACTACAGTTACCAATAAATCCCGGGAAGAAACCCGTTAAGAAGACTCCAAGACGGTTTGCACCAGAGATTTTATCAAAAATTAAAACAGAGGTCGAAAGGCTGTTGAGATGCAAGTTCATAAGAACGACCAGGTACGTCGAATGGATTGCAAATATTGTGCTTGTTATAAAGAAAAACGGTACCTTGAGGGTGTGCATCGATTTCAGAGATCTAAATGCTGCAACACCCAAAGACGAATATCCAATGCCAGTGGCGGAAATGCTTGTAGATTCTGCCGCTGGTTTCAAGTACATGAGTATGCTTGATGGCTACTCTGGATATAATCAAATCTTCATTGCTGAAGAGGATGTGTCGAAAACGGCATTTCGTTGCCCTGGGGCTTTAGGCACCTATGAATGGGTAGTAATGCCTTTTGGCCTAAAGAATGCAGGGGCAACGTACCAAAGATCCATGAATTCGATCTTCCATGACTTTATTGACACTTTCATGCAAATTTATATTGATGATATTGTTGTCAAATCTGTTTCAGGGAAGGATCACATGGATCATCTTCGACAATCCTTTGAGAGGATGAGACATTACGGCCTGAAGATGAATCCTCTGAAGTGTGCTTTT
Source organism: Vicia faba (assembly GCA_948472305.1). Lineage (NCBI taxonomy): Eukaryota > Viridiplantae > Streptophyta > Magnoliopsida > Fabales > Fabaceae > Vicia > Vicia faba. The sequence continues at coordinate 1,329,861,290 of OX451737.1, read as the reverse complement.
GGTGTAAAAGCAGGAGATTTCTTAGGTTTTGTGGTCTACAAAAAGGGCATTGAGATAAACCAAAACAATACCAAGGCTATCTTTCAAGCCAAAGCACCAACTAACAAAAAGGAATTGCAATCCTTACTTGGGAAGATAAATTTCCTAAGGAGATTTATATCCAACCTTAGTGGTAAAACGCAAGCCTTTTCGCCATTACTTTGAGTCAACAAAGGAGGATTTGAATGGAGGGAAGAACATCAAGAAGCCTTCGACAAAATCAAAGAGTACCTCATTAAACCACCTATTTTGGTGCCTCCTTGTCGAAGTAGAAGTATGAGATTGTACATAGCTGCGTCTGATAAGACTTTAGAGAGCATGCTGGATCAAGAGGATGAACATGGTGTCTAAAGGCCCATATAATACCTCAGTAGAGTTTTAAACAATGCAGAAACTAGATATAACGAAGTTGAAAAACTGTGTTCATGTATATATTTTTCTTGTACAAAACTTAAGCAATATATAAAGCCAATTAATGTTTATGTTTCGTCTCATTTTGACGTTTTCAAATATATGTTGTCGAAACCCATTTTGCATAGTAGAATTGGTAAATGGGCACTTGCATTAACTGAGTACTCATTAACTTTTATGCCTCTCAAGGCTATAAAAGGGCAAGTGGTCGCAGACTTTATAGTCGACCACTCTATACAAGAAAGATCACTGAATTATTTGGAGATCGAACCGTGGAAACTTTACTTTGATGGCTCTAGTTATAAATATGGAGTTGGAGTCGGAGTCCTTATTATTTATCCAAATAAAATTCCAACAACATTTAAGTACAAAATAGATGGGGATTGCTCCAATAATGAGGCTGAATACGAAGCGTTAATCGTAGGCCTTGAAATCATGTTGGAATTAGGGGCAACTCAAGTAGAAATAATGGGAGACTCAGAGTTAGTCCTAAAACAAATTACGAAAGAATACAAATGCATAAAAGAAAACCTTATCATGTATTTCGTAATAGCCAGACGGTTGTTGAAGAACTTCGAGGCAGTTAGCATTCGACACATACCCAGATTGGAAAATCAAGCAGCCAACGACTTACCAAAAATTGCTTCTGGGTATAAAGTTTCGAAAGACAGGCTACAACAAGCAATCGAAGTTAGAGGGAGAGTAACTGCCACTAAGTTATCTCCATCAGATTTAAGGACCACAACGTTAGGATACACTGATCATGAAAATTTTGAAATTTCGTTCATAGACAATCTAACAGAGCAAGATTGGAGAAAGCCTGTAGTGGATTATTTACAAAATCCAGCGGCTTCGACAGAACGAAAGATAAAGTACAGAGCGTTAAGTTATGTGTTGATGGGAAATTAACTATTTAAGAAAACACCGGAAGGTGTGCTTCTGAAATGTTTAAGTGAAACAGAAGCATATATATCTCTTTCGACTACACACGCTGGGGCATGTGGAGCACACCAAGTAGGCCAAAAGATGAAATGGTTATTGTTTCGACAAGGCTTATATTGGCCCACTATGTTAAAGGATTGTGTTGAGTTTGCAAAAGGATGCCAAGAATGTCAAAAACATACAGGCGTCCAACATGTGCCAGCAAATGAACTTCACTCGATTGTGAAACATTGGCCTTTTAGAGGATGGGCCCTAGATATCATTGGAGAAATTCGACCAGCATCTTCTAAAGGTCAGAAGTATATACTGGTGGGCATTGATTATTTTACTAAGTGGATTGAAGCGATTCCTTTAGTCAATGTAAACCAGGAGAATGTCATTGAATTCATTCAAAGGTACATCATATACAGATTTGGAATCCCTGAAACAATAACTACGGACCAAGGATCAGTCTTCACTGGTCGAAAGATGCAAGACTTCGCTGCAGAAATGGGGTTTAAACTGTTAACGTCTACGCCCTATTATGCGCAAGCTAATGGCCAGGTCGAAGAAGCAAATAAAGTAGTGATCAGTTTAATAAAGAAACATGTGGGAAAGAAACCCAGAAACTGGCACAAGACACTAGATCAAATCCTGTGGGCGTGTCGAACTTGTCCGAAAGAAGCCACAGGAACAACTCCATTTCGCCTAACATATGGTCACGATGCAGTGTTACCAGTGGAAATCCACTTGCAAGCGACACAGATTCAGATACATCATGAAATCCCTTCGGAAGTCTATTGGAGTATGATGTCGGATGAACTAGTAGACTTAGACGAAGAAAGGTTGAAAGCTCTGGATCTTTTGAGACTGCAGAAGAAGCGAGTTGAGAAATCCTACAATTGTAGGGTGAAGTCCAAGAAGTTTCAGCCTGAAGATCTAGTTTGGAAGGTAATACTCCTAATGGATCGAAAAGACAAAAACTTGGGAAAATGGTCCCCTAAGTGGGAAGGACCTTTTAGGATTATGCAAGCATTCTCGGGCGGAGCCTATGAGATCGAAGAATTAAGCAAAGATCAAAGAATCTTGAAGGTGAATGGTAAATACATGAAAACGTATAGACCTATGCTTCAAGAGGTAAAAATAAATAATATATAGTCACTGTTAATAGAGAATGCCAAAATGGAAACTTAAAAATTTCATTAAAAGTGCCAAAATGGATTTGAAATCGTTACAGAAAGTGATTACATAAATGAGAGGAACAAAATTCAAAAGGGAAGATTTGCTTTAGTCTGGAGATATTTGATCCTTTGCAATTCTAGTCGTCGATCACATAGAGCTTTCGATTGGTGAAGGGTTTCGAGCCTAGCATCCAGAGATTGAGCTCGATCGGCATGTCTCAACCCTTCAGCCAATTCTTCTTGGCTTTCTGATTCATTGTTCACAGCAAGAAGTTCCTCTTTCCTTTTGTCGTTGGCAGCAATTTTTGGCTTCCAACTCCGCAATTTGCACCCTCAGTTGAGCATTATCTCGATCTATCTCCTTGACTGCTTTTTGTCTAGCCTCCTGGGCCTTCAACAAATCCTTTACTCTAGAAGCAGATTCAGTAGCAGCATGCCAAGCAGAAACCACTTGACCATTGGCTTCTTCAATCTCACGATTGATAGTTCTCTGGCGGTTATAATCCGCTGATACCTGGTCGACAATGGAGAGTAAATCCAAGATTACATTGGCCACATCCGGAGGAGCAACAAGAAGATCGACAACTTTCAAGATAGTCTTCAGAAAGGAAGGAGCTGCTGGTTCCCCCTCTAAAGTTAGCATCAAATCTCTTTTAGATATTTGTGCTTTAACTTTCTGAAGAGCCTCGTCGAGAGGAGAAGTAGAAGTAGATCTTCCTGATGCAGTCGAGGCGCTGTGATCAGAGGAACTCTCTCGACCCTCTAGAATTGCAGTCAAATAACCCAACAGATTTTGTTGTTTCAGTAAGGCCAAATCCTCTTTGATTCTAGATCCCGTCGAAGGAATGCTTTCGTTGGCTGTAACAACCACGTTGGCCACTTGACTTGGAATTGTTTCAGTACCTAGAGGATTTTGGTTTCCTTCAGCAAAAACTTCTTCACCGTCAGCCTCTGGGATCTCTACATTCTCCCTCTCTGTTTCATTTTCAACGCCAGGTATACCTTCCTCCTCAGTCTCTCGCACTTCAACCAGCGGAACCCTTGTCTCCTATTGGTTTTCTGCAGCTTCTTCTTCGTCGGCTTCTTCTATGGTTTCATGTTGAGGTTCAGAAGCCTAATTTACTTCGTCAGCCGAACTCATGAAAGAGCCTTTCGCTGAAGAAGGTCTATAGGCAGGATCCCCTTCACTATTCAAGAGAGTGATAGAATCCTCAACATGAGTAGGAATTTGTTTGGAAGTGCCAGCAGTGTCCTGAAAAATAGAAGGAATTTGTTTCTTTCGGAATCCTCATAAAGTAAAAGGGAGTGGAGGAATAAATAATAAACAGTTGAAGTAAATACCTGGACTGGGATTTCAGCACCAGGAATAGAGTTGTCACTTTCGTTGGGATTGTTTAACCTAGCGATTACTTCCTGTTCAGTGGGCTCGTTGATGACTACAGGAGGAGGCCTCACAGCTGTAGTCTTAACCCTGATTTTTGGACGAGTTTCGATGGCAGGGATTCCTCTTCAAAGGAACAGGAGGGGACTCCTCTTCTTCATCGCTAGAGATTTGGATCTCCTGAACCTTCCGTTTTTTGGTGGTTGGTTTCTGAACATCCAGAAAACCAAGTCGAAGGGATCAGTACCTATGTCAGATAAAAAATAGATAAGGGTATTAAAGAAAGTAAATACCTTAGGAGAGGGGTTGACAGCGGAATTGCCCCCTTTGGTACTCTTAGTAGTCTTCTTCGAGCCGGTTCTCTTGACAGCTAAACAAAAGACAAAACAACTATAGTTAATTGAGTGTCGAAAGACAGATCTGAGGCGAAGAGATGGAAAGGATTAATACCTTTCTTGACCCTGTCGAGAACAAGCTTGAACGCCTCACGTAGGTGGTGGGCGAAGTCCTTCTCATCGAAGAAATCTTCGTTATAATATTGTTTCCACCACTCCTCAAAGGGAACAAAACTCAGAAAATTGAGGTTGAAGTCGAATAGGGTCAGTATAGTTAGACCAGAGTATCTACCAATATGCTTGGTAGCAGCATCTTCTGAGTAGTCGGCATTGTAAAAAAGTAGCAGCTTCTCTCGAGGATAAATAGGTGAAGGAAGTGATTGAGCAATACCAAATTGTCGAGAGACAAGATTTGGTTGATAAGCAATTAAACTCAATTGATTTTTTGAGCTCTTAAATATCAAAGGCATGATCCTGGGGCGAAGGAACGACTCCCACATGCTCACGAACTCATCAGTCACGTCATCCTCCTCATTCGAAGGATACAGTCTGGTGAATCATTCCGAACCAACTTTTCGAATGGCAAAGGGAGCCATGGTCGAAACAAAGCGCTTTCGCTCCGCAAACATCATTACAAAGCTTGTGAAAGCCTTCTGAAACTGTTGGCCTTCATCAGTGGGAGTTAGAAATGCAAGCCTGGTGCCTTCGACTCTCCTGTTCAGGATTTCAGGAGCCTCTTCGTTAATCTTGTTCTTCTGGGGAAGGAAAGATTCAAAGGTGGCATTGAGCCACAGTTGGAGAAGCCAAAAGGGACCAGCTAGCAGCAGGCTCCCCCTGTCCCCTATAAACTTAAGTTGAGTCACACCATTACTGATGGACTCATATAAGTTGGCCAAAATCAATTCGGCCAGGCAAAGGGGGTATTTAGGGTGAAGCTGCATCGCGAGCGTCAGCATCTTTTTTGTCACCTGAAGAGACTTAGTACAAAAAACAAATCGAGACAACCACATAGACAAGAAGGCTGTATGATCCACCTCCGACACAGTACTAGAGGCTTTGTCGTGGAAGTGGTTTATAAAGGTGGTGTAAGTGGGTTTTGTAGCAGCAAACCTAATAGCATCCTCAAACAAGTCTTCAGGGTCGAAATAGTCACCAGTTGGTCGAAGCCCAGTGATGGCAGCTATGTCAAATAAAGTGGGTGTCATCATCCCACAAGGAAGATGAAAAGTGAAATGTACGCTATCCCAAAAGTACAAAGAAGATACCAGCATAAGGGGGCAGTAAGGCAATCCTGTCTTCGACAGCATCACCAAGTCATAAATGCCCATCTCCTTCCAGACAAAAGCTTGCACCCTCTCCATCTTATTCAACCAGTCTGAATATTCAGAAAAGAGGTTAGGGCTTGAGCGAAAGATTCGATTCCCTTTGTTCATGAACTGGAGGTTGATATCCTCTGTAGTCTGAGGATGATGCTGGTTCGACGGAGTAGCGTCTTCGGGGTCCTCCCTAGGTTTCTTGGCGTAACCTATGGGTCTAAGTCTTGGGTGTGTAGGAAAGAAGGCGCGGTTTTTCAAGGGGTTTTCGACGCATGAAGATAGCGGACCGGACATGGCATACATGTTCCCACCGTATCTGATGGGAATGAGGAGTTGAGAATCATATGCTTCTCGCCATTCTTTCGTCATGGGTTCAGCGATATACCTATCAGTCGAAGAAGAAGGAGGGTTGGTGGAAAAGATCTCTGGTGGTTTCTGGACATCATCAGCATTTTTGGGTTGAGGGTTGTTTGGTGCATTAGAGAGAAAAGCCATTGTTGAGGATTTGAGAGAAAAAACGAAGTTGACAGTACAATGTTGTGAGAAAGCAAGGGATTTGGAAATGCTGGAAATGGTAAAAGTTCCAAATAGAAAGGCTTAGAAGTATTTATAGCCTTCAGAAGAGGGATATGCCTCGTCAAGGCCATTTAATGTTTCACAGGTAGTGGGACACGTGGAGAAGTGTGAAACGGTTACCGTGCAGGCATTGGGAAACGTTTAGCCATGTTTGCCTAGGTTATAGGAATATGGTCATCATGGCAAGCGTGGTAACGGCAGTTTGAAGAGACATCTTGGAGAAAAGGTAATGATGGTTTTCCCCAGTACAGCAGCTGTTGGAAGGCGAAAAGCACACGTCAAGACTTGGTGGACAACTGGGAAGACAGGTGTCGAATGGGAAGTTCAAAGAATGGCTATTTCTTTGAGCGTCGAAATAGACATTCTTGGGGGGAAATTTGTTGGCTCCCAAATTCGACACTTACTATATTTGATCTTTTAGACCAAATAACTGGAATTGACCAACCTAGGAAGTATGATTCGACACATGAAATAACTTAAGAGAAAAATCTAAGTTATATTGGAATCTTCGACCAAGGGCTCATTCGACTGAAGAAGACTTATGTCACTCGACTGAGAGAAAGTGTTCACGTTTTGGCACATGGAACGAGAACTATTTGAATTTTGAATTATTGGAAGGAAAGGCAGTTTTCATCAGCGTCTGAGAAGAGGAAACGTGGCCAAAAGCTATGGGTCGAGAGACATGCAGAAGACACTCCTCTTCATCCTAGCACAGAATGTTTCCACGACGGTTACCTATTTTTAGTATAAATTAAGAAGCTTGTGTAATTTTCAAGTGTGTTCAACCTATTATACTAAATCACTCAAATATTATCCAAGTAACTAATGCGTGAGAAAGGATAAAGCTGAGAAATGTACGTTGGAAACACCTTTTTTCCTTAATGAAAGTCTTTTTACATTACTTTACTATTATTCTGCAAAGTTATCTTTTTTACTTCTTTTACTTGCATTTTTATACTTCTGCTTACTTTTCAACAAACTCAAACATCCTTTCTCTAGGTCGAACGTGCGTTCTTCCTTCTTATCCGTTTTTACATAAAATTAGCATATGTCTTGGGATTAGTTTGATCGATCCCGTAAGTAAACCAAAAACTTACCCTTTTTGCAGATCAGCTGTTGTTTACCAAAAACAACGGTAAACACCAGGAAGCTTCATGAGGAGCGGAATTTGAACGCCTACATCGCACCAAAGAGGATGTGTTTAACTTTTTTTATCTTAGAGTTTTTGTATTTCTTTGTGTTGTACCCCAAAATTTGCCCTCTCATTTTACCCAACATATGTTCATTGAAATCCTCAACTTGCCCAAGGATGCCCAAGGATATATCAGGCAAATGCTCTCCTAATACAATGAAACTCAAACTAGGGTTTCCATTTTCATAAATATGGGTGAACTCCAAAGGCCTCAAACCTCTTCCATGGTCTTAATATGCTCTCAAGACCATCCATGCTAAGTTTCATTCCTTGCATAAGAATTTTGCTTAGTCAACTGCTCAAATGCCTGGAAATCAACTGTGTTAGGTCAAAAGTCAATTGTGGCCCACATAGAGTCAAACTTCAAGATTTTTGGTCAACATCAACATTTTGAAGTAATACCCATCATTTGATCAAGGGTTGATCATGATTCCCCAAGAAATGCTCATAATTCATCAAAACTCAAAAGTTGCTAAATTAGGGTTTCTCAGGAAAAGTCAACCAAACTTTGACCAAGTATAACTTTCTCATACTTTATCAAATATTTCTCATCCAAGGCTCATTTTTAAGATAATCCAATTCCATACAACTCATCTTCATCCCTCAAGTTCAAAAAATGCACTCATAAAAAGATATAAATTCATACATTATAGGTCCTTTTCAAAAGTCAACAAAAACACCTTTTGGGTCAAAGCTTCTTACATGAACATGGAAGATCCAATTGAAATGAAACCAAAAGGTTTGTTTAGGGGACATCTCAAGATTTATAAAAAGTCCAATAACACCCTCTTAGGGTCAAAATTAAAGGAGATATGCATTGTCAAAGTTGGCCATTTTTGGAAAATTGTCAAAAGTCAACAATACCCAAAATTGCATTTTTTGTCAAATGGGCCTAACTTTTTATGCTTGAATCTTACTTCTAGCAATGTCCACGACCCAAACACTCTCTCATATATTATTGACTTTATTTATTTAATTTATTTTGATTTTAATCATTTAAAAGTCAAATTAAATCAAATAAATGATATAAAATATGGAAGATTTGTTTTTGACCTGATTTTGAATGGAATTACAATGCAAATATGCTGTCAAACAGAATCAAATCGTGCCAAGGGTGATTGGGATAAAAATGGTATGATTTGGCTTGATTTATAAAGAAATAATGTAAGGATGGAATCAAATCAAATTTTGATAATTGGAAAAGATATGAATGCTTTGTTAACCTAATTCAATCTAATACATATACATAACAATTCCAATACACAAGGACAAGGGTTGATCGTATGAAACAGCAAGAACAAGTTTCATTTTTTTGTCAAAAATCTCAGATCGAATTCCATACTACAGCCATCCTCAAGGAGATTTAAGGTTTACAATACGTTCCTAGACACCTTCCTAGCCATCCTCAGATCGAATTATAAGTTTTGATGCATACAGGGACAATTGCCATTATTAGGGTTTAAGGTTGAATTTTAGGGTTTTATTATACAGGTAAAATTAGGGCCAAATATGGGCACCATCATGCTCACGAGATCAAGCCTGGTTGATTGGCATACTTGGATTTTATTTATCTTGTTTGTTTAAGTTTTTTGAGATGAACAGGTTGTAGTTACAAGCATGGAACTGTAGGTAAAAGTCCAACATCTAAAACGACAGTGCTGAGGAAGAAGAAGGCTAGGTGGCAAACTCCCATTGGGAGATTTGAATTACGCGCGCCTTTTTATGGTGATTAACGTTATTTTGAATATAATGTTATTTTGAATATAATGTTATTTTGTTATTATATTAACAAATGAACATCCAACGCAGATGGTTAAGGACGGAGGGTTTGAAGCAAACATCCTGGGTTCAATCCCAGGCGTGTTGCTTTTGCATTTTTCTTGAATATACTTTCCAGATCCAGCGTGCCTCAATGCCCAGCATCCACCATACGCCCCAGATCTCATCCTTGGTATCCATCATCATGTAGATCCAGTGCCACAGGATTGAAGGAACACCATGAACCATCAGAAGAAAGATGCACTGGATCATGCGCTAGACTTTGGGCCATCATCCTGGGCCTATCACAAAATTGGCAATGCACCCCCCAAATTGCTCATCATATCAGGCACAATTCCAATTATTTTTTAATTTCTCTTATTTTATTATTTGTCTTAATTATTTTTTTTACAAAATCATTTTTTATTATCATTAAATCATAAAATCAGAAAATTACAAAAAATATTAGGTTTAGTTTTTTTTCATAAAAATATTTATTTTCATTAATTAATTAGTTTAATTAGATTAACTTAAATAGTTTTTTTTGTAATTAAAATTTAATAGAAATTAGGTTAACTTAAATATTTTTTTTCGTTATTAGAATTTAATAGAAATTAGGTTAATTTGAAAATTTAATTATTTTTCTTCATAAAAATCCAAAAAAAAAATATCGTTTATTTATTCGCAAATTAATTGTTTCTAAACTCGACGTTAATTCCCCGTATTTAATTTTGTCGCGCGCATTGTTTTTCCTTATTTTTATTAATTATTGTATCTGCTCCAAGTTTGTAATAGTTAATTAGGTTTACTATTTCGCATTTATTATTTTCCCCAGTTTTTTTTTGATTATGTAATGCCCCTCCCCAAAGCCTTGTAATAGCTAGGGTTTTAATTTCTCGCACTTTACTTTCCGCAAATTATAAACTGCCTGGATGTACGGATAATAGGATTGAATGGCAAGATAAACCAATTTAAAACATTAGAAAACCCTAAATGTGCAAGATAAATGAAACTGAAATCAAACACTTGCACATGCTCACTCTTAGGGTTCTGCCTCACTTGGTTGCCTCGGAAATAATGGTCGTGTCCCTCGAACGTAGGGATATCTTAGAAATGACCCATAGTTCAAAGTCGTCATAAAGATCATAGTCCCTCGAGTTGCCTACGAGAAATGATCTTACGACGATAGTCCCTTCGAAATGTTAAGGTATCGTTACTTGTTGCCTTCAATGACCATTTCGTCCCTTTCGAACATCCCTTAAAACTCCAACGATGGAGCTATCTACTCCTTAATAGTAGGATAGCACTGTTTAAAGGAAAACGAATAAACTTTTTTTCGAGTAGGTAGATAGTTCCTAGGTACTTGCTTAAAACAAACAATTTTTCACACTAACACTTTCAAAGATTTTTCAAACAAAGTTTTCAAAACACTTTATCACACCCTTGAGGACTGATACAAGGGTTACCATAAAGTGAAACTCCGCACTAAGGTATTTTCAAAACTTTTCAAAACAAACACACACAAGCAATTTAAAAAAAAAAGAGCAAGTACCTAAGAGCCCATGGAAAACCATGGATAGAAAGGGTGCTAACACCTTCCCTTTCTATAATCTACCCCCTGTACTCAGAAACATCTCGAAAAAAGGTTTTTTCTGTTCTTTTTCCTTTTCCTTTGTTGGATGAAATAAAAGTCGATGGTGACTCTTGCTTACCGCAACATTTGCGAATACAAAATGCAAACCAGTAAAACAGTCGATTCTGCCACCGTATCACACTTTGTAATATTAATATAACGTGTGTTCTTTTTTGGACTAAAGAAAATTTAAATCTCTAATTTCCTTGAAATCATTGCATATACATCTTCATTCATCATCACATAAACAGATTTCTTACCACATGTCTCCTCATCTTTCTACTGTTTATTTCAGTGAGATGGACATGGAACAGACGGTAAAAGATCTCCAGGCGCAGAATTCTCAGTTTCAACAAATGTTATTGACTTTGGAAAAAGGATAAGAGGATTTATAAACTTTGTTGATCGAAGAAAAGAAGAAGAAAGCAAAGAAATCAACCGGTGTTTTGAATCTAGGAAAAAGGTTCCCAGGGCCAGCCAGACGGACCCTAGACTTCGCAACATCATCTGGTGAAAAGGATAATCAAGAAGGGAAAGTCAAGGAAGTGATTGCCCATCCAGAATCTGAAGAGGAAGAAGACGATGATTACTATAAAGAGCAGTATCCTCCGGCTGATGACAAATACAAACATCTGGAAGAATGTCTAAGTGCAATGGAGATTAAGAAAGTGCTCGGGCTGGACTTTGAAGAGTTGGGTTTAGTGTATGGGATTGTTATTCCACCAAATTTCAAGGCACCAGTGTTTTCTAAGTACGATGGGGTCTCGTGTCCCAAGATGCACCTCCGATCTTATGTGAGGAAGATACAGCCTCACACTGCTGATAGAGATTTATGGGTTCACTTATTTCAGGATAGTTTATTCGGGACTCAGCTAGATTGGTTCTATCAACTGGAAAGGGCCAATATCCATAATTGGGAAGACCTTGCCACTGCTTTTATAAACAACATCAATACAACACTGACCTTGCTCCCACCCGTACTCAACTCCAGAGTATGGCTATGGTTTCAAGCGAAGGTTTCAAAGACTACGCTCAGAAATGGAGGGACTTAGCAGGAAGAGTCTAGCCTCCCCTATCTGACAGAGAGCTAGTAGACATGTTTCTGGGTACCCTTTCCGGTCCTTTCTTTAATCATCTAATTGGAAGCTCCTCAGCCGGCTTCACTGAATTAATCTTGACTGGGGAGAGAGTGGAAGCTGAGATTAAGAGTGGGAAGATCCAAAAAGATGCATCCTCCAGTGTCGTGAGAAAACCATTTATTGGGAAGAAAGAGGTTGGTGTTGTGTACCCTCAAAAGAATCAGGACAAAACTGAACACCGTCCAATGGTAGGGGTTGTCATGATCCCTAAGCCTGCACCTACTCAACAAAGGAGTAACCAGCCTAGAACAGAAAGACCGGTAAGATAATTTACCAGGATAAATATGACGTTATCTCAAGTCTTACCGCATTTATTGAGATCTAATATGGTAACTTTGAAGGAAGCCCCGAAGAATCCCAACACCTCCTCTCCTCATTACCACCCTAATGCTCGTTGTGCTTACCATTCAGAAAGTCCAGGCCATGATACCAACAATTGTTGGGCTTTGAAAAACAAGGTGCAAGACCTTCTCGAGGCAAAAGAAATCGAATTCGATGCTCCTGAGATCCCAAATGTTATCACCGCTCCTATGCCCAAGCACGGTCGTGATGTTAACATTGTTGAAGATGATATGTTTGTTACTGTTGTGGATGAACTTATTACTCCTCTCCTGACCGTCAAGGGGAACCTGTTGAAGGCCGGTTTATTTCTGGGTTGTTGCGAAGACTGCCACCTCTGTTTATCCCTACCAAATGGTTGTCATTTATTTAAAGTAGGTGTCTAGCGCCTAATGGATGACAAAGAGATTTTGTTTGAGAAGACTCCCTTTCCCATCATTTCTTACAAAGATGTTTCAATAGTAACCATTTCCGCCAATCCTTCCAGGGTCTCCACCAAAAGACCCGTTAGGATTACATCTGTTCATAAGGTGACTCCACCGATAATTACTATGCCAGGTCCGATCCCGTACTCCTCAGATAAAACTGTCCCCTGGAACTATGGGGGTGACGTCTACTATCACGGTGTCAAGCAGGATTGGCTAGCTGATGAAGACTCGATTTTTGAGAAGGCTGACCCCGACATCAGCAACATTGCAGGAACCAACAAAATATCCCGAAGTGGAAGAGTATTCTCCCTAGAGATTGCTCCTCCGAAAAATGTTACCGATCATGTGATCATCCCTGCTTTTGTTCCTGTTAACACTACTACTACAGTCTCTATGGTTACCCCTACTGACACCCCTATCGCCGAGTCGACCGAGACTCGGGGCAAAGGAATTTTGGTTGAGCCTGTCCGGATGAAGGAGTAATCAGTATCTATCCCAGAGGCCTCCAAAAAGGAGATGGAAGAAATCCTGAAAATTATAAAGAGAAGTGACTACAACGTAGTCGAACAACTTGGGTAGACTCCATCAAAGATTTCTATGCTAGCTTTACTGTTGTGCTCCGAGGCTCATGCAAAGGCCTTGGTAAAATTTCTTAAAACTGCCCACGTGCCACAAGAAACCTCTTCTGACCAATTCCAAGATTGTGTGGCCAATTTAACAGTTGACAACAATTTAGGCTTTTCTGATGCTGACCTGACACCTAGAGGGAGGAAACACTACAAGGCATTGCATGTCTCTGTCGAATGCAGGGGCACAACTTAGGCCCATGTCCTGGTTGATACTGGTTCATCTTTGAATGTGCTGCCTAAGAAGGCTTTGGATAGACTCGACTGTGAAGGTTTTACCTTAAAACCCAACAACATAGTGGTAAGGACCTTCGACGGTTCAAAAAGAATGGTGCATGGGGAGGTGGATATCCCCATAAAAGTTGTAACTCAAACCTTTGATTCAACTTTCTATGTAATGGACATTCGCCCTTCTTATTCCTATTTATTGGGCCGACCTTGGATTCACAACGCTGGTGTCGTCACCTCTACATTACATCAGATGCTGAAATACCCAACCAAGGAAAAAATCATCATTGTCCATGGAAAAGAGGAATATATGGTCAGTCACATGAACTCCTTCTGATATGTGGAATTGGATGGTGAATTCATTGAAACTCCGTTTCAGCATTTGGAGGAAGTCCCACAAAAGTGGCAGCAACCAAGACTGTTTCCCAAGTCCCAAAGATTACAAGACCTCCGCTAAGGATGTCTTCACTAAAAGATGCCAAGGCAGTATTCGAAGAAGTTGGGTGTACTATTTGGGGCCAACTCCCGGATATCCCTTACAAATATGACAAATTTGGTTTGGGTTTCACTTTAGGAGCCCAAAAAGTTGTTCGTCGTGCTCGTGCCGGAGGACCACCTTTGCGGATCAGCAACCATGGAGTCAACGCAATGTAGGATAGTGATGACGACTGTGACCTGGAAGAATGGATTTTCCCAACTATCAACAGAGGAATCACCAACTGGGAAGCTAAATATTTTGTCCCAGTTACTTTTATCCAACATTAATTGTCTTTAAATTTTTCTTGGACTTGTAATAATTAAACAATTCAGACTTTTAAAACCTCGTGTCTTACCTGAGGCACAACGGTCCATTTGTAAGGGTTGTTACCTCATTTTCATATGTCATCAATGAAACATGGGCGTTTTGCATGCAAACTTTGTGCTCTTTGTCTTTCTTTTTCTACATTTTTATTTCTTTCAATAATAGTTATGCTCTTACACACACTCACATATCAAAATGCAGATCTACATCCACTCAGAATCCCATGGGTAACGATTTTGCTATGGCCTATTGTGACTTTTAAAATCTAATCTACTAAGCTGAAGACGGAGGTGAGGAAGATTGTGAAGTGCCAGGGGAACTAGCCAGGTTACTACAACAAGAGGAAAGGACTATACAGCCCCACGAAGAACTAGTGGACACAGTTAATTTAGGTATCGAAGAGGACAAAAAAGAAGTCAAGGTGGGTGCCAATCTAGAACCTAGTGTCAAGAAGTGCTTAACTCAGCTACTACATGACTATGTTGAGATCTTTGCCTGGTCATATAAAGACATGCCAGGACTTGAAGCTGATATCGTGGTACATCGTCTACCGACAAAAGAAGACTGCCCTCTGGTAAAATAGAAAGTCTGTCGCATGCGGCCAGACATGTCAGAGAAGATCAAGATTGAAGTCATGAAATAATTCAACATCGGATTCTTAGCCGTAACCTCATATCCACAATGGGTCACCAATGTTGTTCCCGTGCCTAAAAAGGACGGAAAAGTACACATGTGTGTGGATTACCGAGATTTGAATAGGGCAAGCGCTAAGGATGATTTCCCACTTCCCCATATCGATATTTTGGTTGACAATACCGCACAACATAAAGTGGTCTCATTTATGGATGGTTTCTTGGGCTACAATCAAATCAAAATGGCACCTGAGGACATAGAGAAAACGACCTTCGTCACACAGTGGGGCATATTCTATTACAAGGTTATACCATTCGGGTTGAAGAACGTTGGGGCAACTTATCAACGCACCATGGTAGCTCTATTCCATGACATGATCCATCACGAAATAGAGGTATATGTGGATGACATGATAGCCAAATCTCAAACTGAAGAGGAACATTATGACCATTTGCAGAAATTGTTTGAGAGGCTAAAGAAATACAAGCTAAGGTTAAACCCGAATAAATGCACATTTGGGGTGAGATCCGGTAAACTCCTAGGCTTTATCGTCAGCGGTAAAGGTATTGAAGTGGACCCTGCCAAGGTGAAAGAAATACAAGAAATGCATGCTCCTCGCACCGAGAAGGAAGTCAGAGGATTCTTAGGACGGCTTAACTACATCGCCAAATTCATTTTTCACTTAACCGCTACTTGTGAACCAATCTTCAAATTACTAAAGAAAGATCAAGTAGTAAAATGGAATGATGAATGCCAAGCTTCTTTCGACAAGATCAAGGAGTACCTACAAGAGCCTCCTGTTTTGATTTCGCCAGTCGGGGGAAGACCTTTGATCATGTATCTAACTGTCTTGGAAAATTCAATGGGGTGTGTATTGGGGCAGCATGACGAGTCTGGTCGAAAGGAGCATGCTATATACTACCTGAGCAAAAAGTTTACCGACTGTGAAACAAGATATTCACTGCTCGAGAAAACTTGCTACGCTCTGGCATGGGCTGCTCGCCGGCTAAGACAGTATATGCTGACCCATACTACCTTATTGATATCCAAGATGGATCCAATTAAATACATATTCGAAAAGCCTACCCTCTCTGGGAGAATAGCAAGATGGCAGATGATCCTGACAGAATACGACATTCAGTACACTACCCAAAAAGCAATAAAGGGCAGTGTTCTAGCTGATCACCTTGCTCATCAAGCTATGGATGACTATCGGTCCATGAAATTCGAGTTACCAGATGAAGACATCATGATGGCAAACAATTGTGAAGAACTCAGACCATATGACGGACCTGAACAAGGATCCCAATGGACCTTGTTTTTTTACGGAGCCTCCAACGCACTCGGAAATGGCATAGGTGTTGAAATCATATCCCCTGAAGGATGTCATACTCCCTTCACCGCAAGACTTTGTTTCAACTGTACAAATAACATGGCAGAATACGAAGCGTGTATTTTTGGTCTTAAAGATGCCATAGATTTAGGAATCAAGTCTTTAAGTGTATTTGGAGATTCAGCCTTAGTCATCAGTCAGATTAAAGGACAATGGGACACGAAGGACCCTAACCTCGTCCCCTGCAAAGAACATGTGTTGACATTAATCCCACATTTAGAGGAAATTACCTTTGAGCATTTTCCACGAGAGGAAAATCAACTAGCAGATGCGCTAGCCACTATGACATCCATGTTTAAACTCAAGTGGGGTAACAAGGCTCCTCAGATCACCATTGAATGGATGGACAAACCAGCTTACTGTCACGAGATCGATACTGAAGAAGTAGTGGTCCAACCTTGGTTCCATGAAGTTAAGAGGTATCTCGTGGCCCAACAATATCCGGAGGGAGCTTCAGTCAACGATAAGAAGTTCTTGAAAAGATTCTCTGCTAAGTTCTTCCTCAGTAATGGCATTCTCTACAAGCCAACCACGACTCTATTTTGCTTCGTTGCATAGACAAGGTTGAGGCAGAAAAGATCATGGCTGATCTACATGAAGGCACTTTTGGCACCCATTCTAGTGGGCACACGATGGCTAAAAAGATCCTATGGGCAGGGTATTTTTGGTCTACCATGGAAGAAGATTGCTATCAGCATTCACGGACCTGCCACGAGTGTCAGATCTATGCTGACAAAGTGCATATACCTCCAGTGACTCTAAACGTCCTGACTGCTCTCTGGCCATTCGCGATGTGGGGCATCGATATGATTGGAGAAGTCAAACCTACAACTTCTAATGGGCATCGCTTCATCTTGGTGGCCATTGACTATTTCACGAATTGGGTTGAGGCAGCTTCTTTCGCTTCCGTTACCAATAATGTTGTAGCCCGATTCATCAAACAAAATCTCATATGTCGGTACGGTATCTCGGAGAGAATCATCACGGACAATGGTACGAAGCTCAATAATACTATGATCGCTGCACTATGCGCGTAATTCAAGATCCATCACCATAATTCTTCCCCTTTGTAGCGATAAAAAATGTAGCGGGGTAAATCGGAGATCGAATTATTGATTAATTCGTCTCACAAAAGCAAGAGTCGCCACCGCGCTTTATTGTTTCCAAAGGGAAAGGGAAAAGAGCGAAATAAAACCCTAAATATGCAATGTAAATAAAAATACAAATACAAAGCGTTTTTTGAAAAAGAGATCTTATGGTTCGGGGGTTGGTTATACAATGGGAAGGTACTAGCACCCAATGCATCTATAGTACTCTATAGGAACCTTTTGAAATATCTGTTTTATTTAAAATTGATTGCTTGATTGAAAATAAATCGTTTTGGACGAAAAGGGATATGGACGGGTTTTTGAAGATACGACGACCTAATGTCGAAGTTTTTGCTTAAAAGGTATAGGTCTTGAAAAGGGTGAATGTTTGAGGAAAAATTATCCTAAGTTTTAATGAATGAGAGTATTCGCTCGATCGTTTTTTGAGGACATGAAGTCAACAAAAATTAGACAATTCCCTTTGGATTGGCGCAAACAGAATAATCGAATAAATGCGAGATATTTAAACAGAAGATTATGAGATGAATGATATACAACAAATTAAATAAGAGACTGAGTGTGAATATGCATTTTTGATTTTTTGTTTAATATATGAAGAGAAAAATGTTTTAATTGGTTACGCATTTTAACATAGATAAAAAGTAACGAGAATTAATAGAAATGTTTTTTAGGTTTTGTATGTTTCTATTTTTTATGTCTTTTTTGTAATATAAATAAAAAGTATTACTTTTAAGAATTCTTTAAATTAAATTAAAACTTAATGCTACTAACTTAAGTCTAATTTTGAAAAAAAGATACTAAGATTACTAAATTAAATCCTAAGAGTTTAAATTAATAAAATTAGTCAATGATTAAAAAATGTTTTAAGTTGCATCTCTTATTTTTGACTTACTAAATTAAAACTTAAACTAATAAGATTTGGGTAAAATATTAAAAATTGTTTAATTAAAACCATATGTGTATTCCTAAAAACTAATTAATCTAAATTAATTAAGTTAAGAAAAAGAATAGAATTAAACTAAAGAGTAAATAAAAGATGGGGTATGAATAGCAATTAGAAATGGGCTTTAGTTAAGAAGAGAAATTGAGCTGGGTTGAGGGGAAATGGAGCGGGTCATGGAGGACCCAGACCCAGGAAAAGAAAGAACACAGATGCTGTAACAAAGAAAACCCTTGGAACGCTATACCATGGCCGCCGCTGGAACCTCAACCATCATCCTCCTTCAATCCTCAACACCAAATCATCACATCACCTGCATCATCTCGATCTCGCATCACAAAACTCGATAATAACACCACAAATCAAAACCAGAACGCAAGAGGAATAACGGAAACGCAGAAGAGAAAAGAAGAATCGGTGCAGAGAATAACAAATTATGAATCAGTTTTCTGGATTTCGCTTCATCACCAAAATCAAGATCTACCAGAGCTTGCTTCCAACAGGTAAGACAAATTCTTCCACTTCTCTTTGTTTCTCTGCATCACCTTCTTGCCTGAGTTATCGCCTATAGAAGCGGTGTGCGGTGCGGTAATGGGTTTAAGAGAAGATAGTAGAGGGGTTCGAGAGAGAGAGAGCGATTAGAGGGTGGCTCGTAATTCGTGGTTGCCAGATGTTAAGAGTACTTCTTATATCAATTAGGTTTGTCACAACTAAACCATCTAACACTCCTTTGAATTTCAATGTTTTAGGGGAAAAATTAACCATTAGCGGCCTGCAAAGATAGTTGGAAGGGAGGGATTTCGTGACGGTGTTACGGTGAGCGTGAAGAGAGGATGGGATATTGTCGAGGTGATGAATGTTTACAAAGATTGGATGTTGTCTGGATGCCTTAGAAGCTTAAGGTTGATGTTGTTGATGATGGTTGAGAGTTTCGGTTGCTGAGTTTAAAGGAGTTTTAGCCATGAGAGAAAACAAAAATGAAAGGTTTATGTTTTTTTTTTACTGGATAACTTAATGTTTTCTGCCTTTTCTTTCCAGGGCCATCGTTATTGGTCTTATTGAGATTGTCGGCGTTAGTATATGGATTTGATGTGTTGCCGTGGTTGGAAGTAAAAGGAGGGGATGTCATTGAGCGGACATATGGAAGGGCATGCGATGGTGGTTCAGAAATTGCACAGTGGAGGTAGCAAGATGTTGAAAAAGGTTGTGGTTGACGAAAAGGGCGGATGATAGCAGGTTAAGAATGAAGAGGTAAACGTTTTCAATTTTTTTATTTTCACTTCAATTCCTGCTCTGGATATTCCATGGTTGCTATTAACGTGGCTACTAATTTGATTTTTAGGGATTATATTTACCGAATGCAAAACAATGATAAATAGAGATAAATGGTATAATTTAACTGACATGAAAAGAAACTACAAACTAGGTATGTTCCTTCTGAAAACGGTAGGCTTCTTATTGTCCAGCTGCAACTTCGTTATGTTGACGTCAATATTGTGTTCTTTGTTTGAAATCGTTCTTAAGTTCAGGAGTATCCTGATGGGTTTATGCTTCCAGCAAGATGAATAAACGGCTCAGGTACGGTGCTTTAAGTCAACTCTTCCAAACTATTCTGCTTCTTTTTTTGAAAATTTTTGGTGTTGCACAATCTTGTGGTTTTGTGGATATCACTTGGTTTCTAGTCTATTGTTTAGCAGATAACAGGTTCAGCAGTATGCAGGTTATGTTTGGAAATGGTTTGTATAGGTTTTGATGTAGGTTCTGTGTAGAGATATGCTATGGTTTTTGAAAGGTTTTGCAATGATATGGTTGTGTAGAGATATGCTATGGTTTTTGATAGCAGTATGCAGGTTGTGGTTTTGCAAATGGTTTATGTTTTGAATAGTTTTGATGCAGTGATGTTTTTTTAGAGATATGCTATGCAGTGATGGTTATGTAGAGATATCGTTCTTTGCTTGGTATTCTTGTGTAGCCATCTTATGCCAGTTAAGACTTATCCTTGAAGGGGTTCTCTTCTCATATGATCGTTGCTTCCTTGCTGATGGCTCAGGTCTGAATATATTTAATATATTTTCCTGATGTTCTGCATATATGCTGCTACATATGGTTGACTTTATTCCCATTTCATGCTTAAATCAAAACCTGCAAAACTGAACCTCTTCTCTCTTCTCTCTCAAGTACATAAATGATACATAAATGTAATATCTTGTACTGCTGTCTGAAAAAGCAAACAGGCTGGAATATGATGAAAAATGGAAACATATATTGCTTGCATACATTGTTTTAAAATTGCATATCTCTTTTGTCTTGCATGGGAGCCTATGTTATTCTCCTATAAGGATGCAGGTTAACGTTAGCTTTTGTTTGTGAACTTGCATATGCTGTTTTGTATGGTTTATGCAGTTTTGACCAAAATTGAATTTATGCATATTTGAAATATGCAGTGGGCTTTTTTGATAAAAATGCAATTGATTTTGAAATGTGCTATTTTTTAATTATGCATTCATAAAAAATTCCTCCCTTTTTGTGAACCGGGAGAAATCCCGCGATTTGCAAAAAGGGCAAACTGATTCCGGCCGTTTGCTTTTAATGATGAACATTAAATTTATTTTCTGCATTTTAATTATTTATTCAATTCTGACTTTTCTTTTAATCGTTTTTTTTTGCAGGTAAAATTTAAATGAGCAGACAAGAGCATTGGATGGAAGATTTAGAATTAGAATTTAGAAAAATAGCTTTTTATTTACTTTAAGCATTTATGTAATTGTCTTTATAAATATTTTGTAATAACACAACATTTAAATGACAATTGTAATAAATAGAATAAAGTGAATAAAAATTATATTATTTCTCAATTAATTCTTTTTCTTTCCAATTATTTATTTATTGTTTATAATTCTTTAAATTATATAATGACTGAAAATCAAATCCAATCATTTAAATTCAGAATGATAAACAAATAAATAAATATCATTGATCAATTAATAACTTCAATCATTTACTTTATTATTATTTTTAATTCTTCTAAATTATAATAACTTGAAAAATAGAATTTCAGCTATTTAAATTTAGAACAATAAATAATCAAATAAACATTGCTTGATCAATTAATAGACTCCTTTTCAAATGTTTATTTCATTATTCGTAAACCTTTAAATTATATAATAACGGAAAACAGGTTCCCATTATTTAAATTTAGGATAATGAATAATTAATAAACATTATTTGATCAATTAATAAACCTCTTTTCAAATATTTGTTTTGTTATTTATAAATCTTTAAATTACATAATAATCGAAAATAAATTCCAATTATTTGAATTTAAGATAATAAATAATCAATGATCATTGTTTAAGTCTTGATCGGTTAATAAATTTAGCGTTCAACAAATAAACAGCTCCCGACTCGAAAAAGTTGTGAATTTTTACACTGCTTTGAAAATTTGATAAAATAGGTCAAAACCTTTGCAATGCGAATGATGCAGATGGGAGACGGTATCTTAGGTCAAAATTTGGGGTACAACAGCTGCCCCTATTTAAGTTCCTTCTATCCGGAGATATGAAGATTAAAGTCTTCGTCTCGACGAGATTGAAGGTACTTAAATACATAATTACGCAAATTTTGTCCTAAGATGCTGTCATCATGCGGTGATATGAATGTAGTGTTGAATTCACAGAGAAAGATATTGTATGAAACAAGACAAACGTTGGAGGAATCGAACACCAACAAAACACAGAGACATGAATTATACGCTACTGGGGAAAACGAGCTATCGACTTCAAACGACAGACTCCTGACAGCGAATAAAATCGAGGGAAAACAACCTCTAACCCTAACAAAGAGAGCATCTTGCATAGGCCATAACAGGTCATTGATCCAAAACAGTGAGTTCGCAACTCAAGGTCGACGGTAGACAGAGAGTATTAAATTGCTGATAACGGATTACCGACTTCTGGAGGTATAGATTCGTAACAGACCTCTTTGCTAGATTTTCAGAGATATGCTCATTAATGCTGAGGTAATGAGACTGTAGATACGAAGGTTGTTCAAATAAAGAAAACTGCCATTTGTTGTTGTCCAGAGAAAACACCGATAACATACAAGTTGCTCAAATAAAGAGGCTGCCGCTTGCTGTCGTCCGAAGAAAAATATCGATAACATACAAGCTGCTCAAATAAAGAAACTACCACTTGCTGTTTTCCGAAGAAAAAAAACCGATAACATACAAGCTGCTCAAATAAAGAAGCTACCACTTGTTGTTTTCCGAAGAAAATACCGATAACATACAAGTTGCTCAAATAAAGAGGCTACCACTTGCTGTATCCCAAAGAAAAGTAATAACGTACTGGTAACTCATGAAGAGTTTGCTGCTTGTTGCTTTCAGAAAAATAAAAATGACGCACTAGTAGCTCATGAAGAACTGCTGCTCGGCGCTTTCGAAAAGATAAAATGACGCACTAGTAGCTCATGAAGAACTGCTGCTCGGCGTTTTCGAAAAGATAAAATGACGCACTAGTAGCTCATGAAGAACTGCTGCTCGGCGTTTTCGAAAAGATAAAATGACGCACTAGTAGCTCATGAAGAACTACTGCTCGGCGCTTTCGAAAAGATAAGATGACGCACTAGTAGCTCATGAAGAACTACTGCTCGGCGCTTTCGAAAAGATAACGTACAAGTTGCTCGTGAAGAGCTACCGCTCGTCGTTTTCCAAAATAATTCAGAAGGAAACTGCGATGATACTGGCAGAGAATACAATCCTCGTCAAAGAGAAACCTGAATCAATCCTTCCCGAGGAGATCATATACTTTAACGTGCAAAATAAATGCACCAACTGCCTAGGTCGCGATTTCACTGGGGAAAATCAAAGAGATAGCCTATGCAAGAGGCAGCAACTTCATCCATGGATAACCTAGGAAGAAAACAGTCAAACAAGACTCCACCCGATGAGAAAGTAACTCAATTGGGGAATTTAGAAAGGAAGCACGTTTTCTGCCTAAGCTAACTTTCTACCTGGAAAGAACATATGTACGTTGTTCGAACAAACAAAGTAAGACTCAAAAATCAACGGCAAATGTGGATATGCATGCTGATATGAGTGTAGATGAATAAGTGAATGTTATGCTGACAAAGCAGACAGATGAAATATCTTGGAGATAATGAGATGTCACAGCGAAATAGATACTCGGCCAATCTTGAAAAGACGGACGATAAACGGAACTGGAAACACACAGCAACGTCGGAGGGTATCACGCTATAAGGTCCAAGTCTTCTGAGGAGAAGAACATCCAAATCCAATCTTCTAACATCAATAGATCAAGGTATGAGACAAAATGCACCACATTTCAGAAATCGCCTAGATCGAGATAGCCAAAACGAAGCTCAACTGGAACAGCTGGGGAGTCACTAAACTTAGTACCCCGAAAAAAACACAATTTTAACACAACTAACAACTCATGACGATTTCGAAACGACACACACTCATGATGCAAGGATAAACTACCGTACTGTTTTGCATTTCATGGCTTGACCATCCTTGGAACAAACTGTTAATATTCCTTTCGTTATTCACGACACATTTTTAAAATAAGGACATTTAAGTAAATTCGTTTCAAGTATTCCCATAAAAATTAAAATTTTGCCCACAAAAGATAAGTGCTCAAACTTCATTAATACGAGGTTGTTCGCTAACAGTGCGACTCCAACGATTTACAAAAACTTGGGGAAATAGTACATGAAATAGAAGGTCATACAAAACAATGATCACTATTCTCCCTAACAACTTTGAATTCCAAAATGTGTTCAGATGCCGAGACTGATTTGACCCGAAACCTGCCTAAGCGAAATACTTCTTGACTGCATCGGCGTTCAAGGGACGCGGGAGGTCTTCACCATCCATATTGGTGAGAATCATGGCACCTCCAGAGAAAACTTTGTTAACAACATACGGTCCTTCATAATTCGGAGCCCATTTGCCCCTAGAATCAGGTTGGAAAGATAATATTTTCTTGAGCACAAGGTCACCTTCTCTGAACTCGCGCGGTCGAACCTTCTTATCAAAAGCCTTCTTCATTCTCTGCTGATACAACTGACCGTGACACAAAGATGTCAATCTCTTTTCTTCGATTAAATTCAACTGATCGTATCTACTTTGACACCATTCGGCCTCGGAAAGTTTGGCTTCCATCAACACTCTCAGAGACGGAATCTCAACCTCCACGGGGAGTACTGCTTCCATACCGTAAACTAGGGAGAAAGGGGTCACGCCCGTTGAAGTTCGAACCGAAGTACGGTACCCGTGTAAAGCAAACGGAAGCATTTCATGCCAGTCCTTATAAGTTACCACCATCTTCTGGACAATCTTCTTGATATTCTTGTTAGCAGCTTCGACAGCCCCATTCATCTTCGGTCTGTAGGGAGAGGAATTATGGTGTTCGATTTTGAACTCTTCACAAAGCTCCTTCATCATCTTGTTATTCAAATTCGACCCATTATCAGTGATGATCTTACTCGGGATACCATACCGACAAATGATCTGATTCTTGATAAATCTGACTACCACCTGTCTGGTTACATTAGCATATGATGCTGCCTCCACCCATTTAGTAAAATAATCGATCGCTACCAAGATGAAGCGATGACCATTCGAAGCTTTGGGTTCAATCATCCCAATCATATCAATGCCCCACTTAGAGAAAGGCCAAGGTGAAGATATAACATTGAGGAGGGTCGGCGGCACGTGCATCTTGTCCGCATAAATCTGGAATTTATGACACTTCTTCACATACTTGCAGCAATCAGATTCCATTGTCATCCAGTAGTAACCAGCTCTCAACATCTTTCTAGCCATTGCATGTCCATTGGCATGAGTGCCAAAGGATCCTTCGTGCACTTCTTGCATCAGCGTGTCTGCTTCACGTCTGTCTACACATCTGAGCAAGACCATGTCGTAATTCCTCTTATACAACACTTCTTCATTTAGAAAGAAACTGCTTGCTAATCTTCTCAACGTCTTCCTATCCTTATTGGATGCCCCAGGCGGGTACTCTTGAGTTTGAAGAACACGTTTGATGTCATAGAACCAAGGTTTGTCGTCGGTGACCTCTTCCACTGAGAACACATGAGCAGGTCTGTCGAGGCGCATAACCCGGATCGTAGGCACATCATTCCAATCATTCACTTGAAACATTGAAGACAAGGTAGCCAAAGCATCAGCCATTTGATTCTCATCCCTAGGGATATGATGTAATTCCACCTTGTTGAAGAAGGTTAACAACCTTCTAGCATAGTCTCTGTAAGGGATCAAACCAGGATGGCGAGTTTCCCATTCTCCTTTGATTTGATTAATCACCAGTGCCGAATCTCCGTAAATATCCAGAATCTTAATCCTTAGATCCACCGCTTCTTCGAGAACCATAATACATGCTTCATATTCCGCCATGTTATTCGTACAGTCAAACTTCAGTCTTGCCGTGAACGGGATATGAGTACCTCGGGGAGTAACGATGATTGCCCCAATTCCATTTCCATAGGAATTCACAGCTCCGTCAAATATCACACCCCACCGAGATTCAGGATCAGGTCCTTCTTCAGGTAACGGCTCTTCACAGTCTTTAGCTTTCAAGTACATAACATCTTCATCGGGGAAGTCAAACTTGATGGATTGATAGTCTTCAATTGGTTGGTGAGCCAAATGATCGGCCAAAATACTCCCTTTGATTGCCTTCTGAGTGTGATATTCAATGTCATATTCAGATAACAACATCTGCCAACGGGCTATCCTTCCAGATAAGGCGGGCTTCTCAAAGATATACTTGATTGGGTCCATTTTGGAGATCAACCAAGTAGTGTGATTAATCATATACTGGCGCAGACGGCGAGCAGCCCAAGCTAAAGCACAACAAGTTTTCTCCAGCAATGAGTATCGAGACTCACAGTTTGTGAATTTCTTACTCAGATAATATACAGCATGTTCCTTTCTTCCAGTCTCGTCTTGCTGACCAAGCACACATCCCATGGAATCTTCTAATATGGTCAAGTACATAATCAATGGTCTTCCTTCCACCGGAGGAATCAAAATGGGAGGTTCGAGCAAATATTCTTTGATACTATCGAAAGCTTTCTGACAATCCTCTGTCCACACACATCCTTGGTTCTTGCGGAGAAGCTTGAAAATCGGCCCACAAGTAGCAGTCATGTGAGATATGAACCTAGAAATGTAGTTCAGTCTCCCAAGGAATCCTCTTACTTGTTTTTCCGTCTTGGGTGCGGGCATTTCCCGAATAGCTTTGACTTTATCGGGATCTACTTCAATACCTTTCTGACTGACAACGAAACCTAAAAGTCTTCCTGAACGAACGCCAAAAGTGCACTTATTGGGATTCAGACGGAGTTTGTACTTTCTCAAACGCTGGAATAACTTTAACAAATGCTCCAAGTGATCTTCTTCAGTCTGTGATTTAGCAATCATGTCATCCACATACACTTCGATCTCCTTATGCATCATGTCATGGAACAAAGCAGTCATGGCTCTTTGGTACGTTGCACCAGCATTCCTCAAACCAAACGGCATAACTCGATAACAGAAAGTTCCCCACGGTGTAATGAAAGCGGTCTTTTCCATATCTTCCGGCGCCATCTTGATTTGATTGTAACCGGAGAAACCATCCATGAAAGAAAAGACTTTGAACCTGGCGGTACTGTCGACCAACACGTCAATATGAGGTAATGGGAAATCATCCTTCGGACTAGCTCTATTCAGATCTCTGTAGTCTACACACATCCGAACCTTACCATCCTTCTTAGCAACGGGCACGATGTTGGCTAACCACTGAGGATAGACCGACGTCACAAGAAAACCTGCGTTGATCTGCTTCTGAACTTCTTCTTTAATCTTGTCGGCCATGTCAGGACGAGTCCTTCTCAACTTCTGCTTGATCGGTGGACACTCGGGTCTCAACGGTAAACGATGCTCCACAATGGCGTTGTCCAACCCCGGCATATCTTGGTAAGACCAAGCAAACACATCAACATACTCTCTGAGAAGCTCCAACATTTTCTCTTTAACTTCCGGGATAAGCAATGCTCCGACTTTGACTTCCTTTCTATCCTCTTCATCACCTAAGTTGACCAACTCTACAGGTTCTTCAAATGGTTGAATGACCTTCTCATCCTGCTCAATCAAACGGGAAATCTCAACAGGAACCTCTTCATCATCCCCTTCTTCGGCTCTGAACACAGGGAATTCAAAGTTGGGAGAGGGCATAGGATCATTGTTTTCGATGGTTAAGTCATGAAGTAATCTGCACACATGATTATGCTTTATTTTAGAAATCGATTTGTGCAAATAAAACAAAATGTTCTTAATCAATTTTCATTATTATTTCCCGAAAAAGTGAAAAATAAAACAGCAGTGGACAAAGTAACATTTTTATTCATTAAAGGGGAAATACTTGAAACAGAAAGCCCAGACATTTCTCTTTTGCCTTGGGCAGAGCAAAAGGAGTTATTTTCATAGCCCGACACAAAATACGTTTCGCCTTGGGCAGAGCGATTTTTCAAAAGGAAAATAAACAAAACATTACTCGGAAATATGCATAACCACAGGAATATCAACAGCTATCCAGTTTTGGCAAGCCAATCCAGGCGTCACAAATACGGGCAAATCCTCCTCGGAATCATCATCTATGACAGCATCAACCTCAGGATGCACAAACCCTGCACTCCGAAAGACCTCTTGAATTGGACGAACAACCACTTCTTTCTTGACCCTTACAGCTATTGGATGAAAACCCAAACCTTCCCCAGACCTGTTCTCGGGTAACGTCAACACCTGGCCCCATCCTTCGGCCGAACCACTTTCCACTACTCGCCGTGCATCCTCAAAAGAAGAGATGGATGCCCCTTGCTTCTTCACTGTATTCTTAGCAACAGATAGGCCCTGAAACTGGGTCCCGACATCCTCGTCAGCATCAATAAAAGAAAATGATGATAAATGACTTACCACCATGGCCTGCTCTCCCCCAATCATCACTAGCTTCCCATGTCTTACAAACTTTAATCTCTGATGGAGCGTGGAGGTGACTGCCCCGGCATCATGGATCCAGGGACGGCCCAATAAACAACTATAAGCAGCACGGATGTCCATCACTTGGAAAGTGATTTGAAAAGTATGGGGACCAATCACTATGAGAAGATCCACTTCACCAATAACTGTCTTCCTGGAACCATCAAATGCTTTAACAATTACTCCGCTAGGCCTCATAGGAGCACCTGGATACGAAAGTCGAGACAACGTGGTCTTGGGCATCACATTCAACGACGAGCCCGTATCCACTAACACGCTTGATAAGGTATCGTTTCCACAACTTACTGAAATGTGCAGAGCCATATTATGGTTTCTCCCCTCCTCCGGGAGTTCTTCATCACTGAAACCCAAGTTGTTACACGAGGTTATATTCCCCACGATCCCATCAAACTGATCAACTGTCACATCATGGTCTACAAACGCCTGGTCCAACACTTTCATCAAGGCTTCTCTATGTGCCCCAGAATCTCTCAATAAGGCAAGCAAGGAAATCTTGGAAGGTGTTTGCAGAAGCTGGTCCACAATCTTATACTCGCTTCTTTTAATAAGCTTTAAGATTTCATCTTCTTCAGGGTGAGGGATAGGTTCACTGGATCGACCTATCTCAACCCTTGGTTCATTTCTTACAGGGATCTCCGCCGGCATGGGCCTCCTTACTTGAACTTCTGGTCTTCTCGACGGTACTGCGGCGAAAACACGCCCACTTCTTGTCACTCTACTTACATCGGCAATATTAACGAAAGACGGTCTAGTTGGTATGGGGACCTCTACCCCATTCTCGATCATGGTGGCGTTATACTTGTACGGCACGGATTGGTCTGAGCTATAAGGCACAGGGCCAGGTGGGTAAATAATCAAAGGATCAGCAGACGCAGTCTGGCTGTTGTAAGCAATCTCTACTGATTCTGGAAAATTAAATTGTGGGGTGATAACATTCACTTCATCTTCAGGATTTTGGTCATAGGTAATAGTGATAATTCTCTGATCTAGCAACTTCTGAATGTCCTCCTTCACAATAGGACAATCCTCTTCTCTTGAAAAAAACTCACAAACGTCATAATCATGTTGGTGCCTAACAAAGGCAAGTCTTCTCAAACTCTGATGTAACCTGATCAATGATTCTCTGATGTGCTCGACTTGGAAAACTCGGAACTTCCCCGGATAACCTTCCACCATATTCACAGAAGCTGCCCCATGTCGGGGCAAAGGGTTATCTCTGACGTTTGGATTCACATCCTTAAAAGACAAGATGCCGTTCTTAATTAATCTCTGCACATCCGCCTTCAAAGCAAAGCAATTCTCAAGGTTGTGCCCCGGCGACCCTTGATGATATTCACAGAATTGATCCGCCTTGTACCACGGAGAAGCACTGTTCGGTGCGACAGGAGGTGGCTTTGTTGTGATGAGATTCTTTCTAATGAGAGCAGGGAACAATTCAGTATACGTCATAGGAATGGCATCGAAATGCGGCTTCCTGGGCGAACGGTTCTAATTGTTGAACGGATAAGCCTGTTGTCGAGGCTGCTGCTAAAAAGGCCGGGGTTGAGTTGGCGGAGTCTGATGAGATGGGGCTACCAAAGCTGGGCGGACAGCCGGAGTGACTGCCGCGACGTGAGAGTAGCCTCTCCTAGGCCTACCTGGAAACAAAGCACTGACATCTTGCTCTTTTCTCTTCGGGAAAACACCTCCGAACCTCTTCGCACTGCTAGACGGACTCCCTTCTTTAACCAGACGCCCTTCGCGAATTCCTTCCTCCAATCGCATGCCCATGCTCACCATTTCGGTAAAGTCACTGGGTGCGCTGGCTATCATTCTCTCATAGTAAAAAGACCCCAAAGTCTTCAAAAATATCTTAGTCATCTCTTTCTCCTCAAGAGGTGGATAGATTTGAGCAGCAATTTCACGCCACCTCTGGGTGTACTCCTTAAAAGATTCTCGGTCTTTCTGCGACATTGCCCGGAGTTGATCCCTGTCCGGCGCCATGTCAACGTTGTACTTGTACTGATGGACAAAGGCTTCACTAAGATCGTTAAAGTGCGGATCTGAATGTTGTCTAAACCCATATACCACTTCAGAGCAGCACCCGTCAAGCTGTCTTGAAAATAATGAATCAACAAATCATGATCATCGGAGTACGTCGACATCTTCCTTACGTACATTGTCAAATGGCTTCTAGGACACGAATCACCCTTATATCTCTCAAAGTCTGGCACTTTGAATTTCGCTGGGATCTTGACATTCGGAACTAAACAAAGATCGTGCGTACTCTTCCCAAACAAATCCTTCCCTTTCAATGCTCTAAGCTCCTTCTGCATTTCCTGGAACTGATCCTGAAATTCCTCCATTCTGTCAAAAAGACCCAAACTTTCAGCGGGCTCGGCAGGATAAACTGGTTCATTCAAGTATGGTACTGAGTGGACCACAGGAGCAACGGTTGTCATAACTGGTTGCGGAAAAGGTGTTACAGATGGAATTACTGGCGGCAGGGTAGTTGTCTCTGGTTGAGGAAGAGACAATGCAGACTGAAATATAGGTTGTACGGTAGGCTGATACCCCTCTGGCACAAAGTTGTAAGGCATTCCCCACGGAAAACCTTTCGGCATCTGATGTTGAAGCGGAGAGTTGATTTGAGTTGTGGATGCAGGAACTGTAACATTTTCGGAAACCACTGGAGTTGAAGTCTGAATCTCGGCAGCCGTAGTCGATGGCTGATTCTGAACAACCACCAAACTTTCCACCAACGCTGTTAACTTTTCCATCTCGGCACGAAGTGTAGCAACTTCCCCACGAAGCTCATGATTTTCCTGTTCCAAATCTTCCATTTTCCTCTGACGATTGGCCCGAGTGTCGTATCGGTGAGACAGCTTGACAACCTTCGGTGGAAAAAGAACAAGAATGAGACTCTAGAAAACATGTGATGTGGAATGTGAAATGATGCATGATGGCAATACAAATGATGACTCATTTTGAAAGTTTTTCAAGGAACTTTAGTAACTTGGCATACATCAATGGTAAAGGAATTTAGAACAACAAAAACTCAATCCGTTAATCGAAAGCGATAAATTACAACTTACAATTTGGAAAAGTAAATTACAATTTTGAGATAACAAATTCACTAATGAGAGCAATAAATTACAACTTGCAACATGAAACCCATAATAAAGTGATAAATTACATTTTTGAAACACGAAAGCAGTAAATTACAACTTGGAGCATGAAGCCCAAAATAAGACAATAAATTACAACTTCGGAGCATGAAGCCCTTAAGAAAACAATAAATTACAACTGGGAGCATGAAGCCCTTAATAAAACGATAAATTACAATTTCGGAACATGAAGCCCTTTTACATGGTTTTTCAAAATGACATCAATAGAATAAACTAAAGCTAAAGCTTACTCGGAATCCTCAGATGACGGACCAAATACCAGCTGTAACCGGAGCTTCTTGATCTTTTCTTCGTAAAAGTCTTCCATATCTTTCTTTTCCGCTATCAGTCGATTGACGATTTCTTCTTGTGGACTAGGAACGAGAGCCACGTTTACTGAACATTCCCTTTTTCTCTTCCTTTCACTCGCGTATTTCTTCAACAAGGCATCCTTCTGGCGAAGCTTCTCATCGTGGTCAACGAACCGACCGTCTTGAATAAGCAACAACTCCTTCTTTTCTTTCAGCTGTCGCGTCAGGACTCGATTCTCGTATTCGGACATATGGTACTTTTCCTTCCAAGCATCCCTTTCGGATTTCATCCTAGCCAGGTTTCCTTGATATTCTCCTACATCCGCGATAGGGATAACGACTGATGATGGTGCGATGGCAGGGAATAAAGGTTTCTCAAGTTTATACGGCATCTTGAGAGCGTAAGCCCTAGCACGGACCCACTGCAGGTAAGGTTCCAAAGAGACGGCACCTCTATGTCCCAGCATATCTCTCCCTTTCTTGTGAATATGGCGCCAAGCTCCCTCAATCTCCCTCTTAGCAGCCTGATGATCTTGTCCTTCCTGAAGAAAGAAACCACTCACATGGATACTGTTCGGCTTATCTCTCATCGGGTACCCGAACTGACGACGCGCTAGAACAGGGTTGTAGTTGATTCCACCCCTCGTACCAAGAAGAGGTACGTTGGGAAAAGCACCACAGCTGTCGATGATCTCCACGTCATGGTAAACTCGATTGTACCAGTCAATATCGAAATGAGTGAGAGCCATAATCTTTGGCGCCCACCGCGGTTCCTTCTCAAGATCCCAGAAAGCATCGGACCCAGGTAAATGCGAGACGTACCACTGATACAACAACGGCACACAACAGATGATCATCCCTCCTTGATAAGAGTTTCGAAGATGGATAGAGTAATACGTGTCCCCTAGCAGCGTAGGGACCGGATTTCCAATCAGGAAAACTCTGATAGCGTTGACATCCACAAATTTATCAACGTTAGGGAATAAGAAAAGACCATACGCGAGTAGAGCAAACACGTCCTCGAAGGCAACGGTATCCTTTGTATCAGCAAAGTAACGAGCTTTCTTCAACAGAAACTGTGCCGGCAAACCCCGGATTCCTCCTTTCGTAGTCATATTCTCCTCTATCTCTAACCTCTTCAGGTGGGTGATGGTTGCTATCTCATGGGACTTAGGCTCCTCTTCTAACCCAGAAAAAGGAACACGGTCGACGATCGGCAAACCAAGAATATAGGAGTACTCCTCTAAAGTAGGCATCAACTGATAATCCGGGAAGGTGAAACATCGGTACAGGGGATCATAGAACTGAACCAACGTGTTGAGGATGCCTTTCTTCATCTTGCGCTTCATGAGCGGTACGATGGACCCATATTTCTTCTGAAAATCTGTCGGACTCTCTATCTTCGGAATCAAACTCTTCAGTTCTTCAATTTCGGGCTCCTTGAAGCTAAAGCTTCGAGTATTTCTTCTTCCAAATTCCATAATACCCTAAGACGTTTGCAAAAATCAATCCAAAGTTCCTTGAAAAACGAGTTTTTTACAAAGATGTTGATGAATGTATGAATGAATGATAGTGCAACAGTCACACATAAATTTGCAAACATGGGGTTTAAAGGTTCAACGTTCAGCATGGAGTCGAGGGTAAAGCCCACCCAAAGGTATGTACTAATGTTTTGATCACACCTGTAAGACAAGGTTCTAAGAGTTCCCAGAGTCCACATCCCTCTTTCGGATATTACCAACGTCTTGATTACTTAATAATTAGCAATATTCTCAAGAGAAACTCGTCCGAGCGTAGCATCGCGTGACAACTACTTCCGAATTACTCCGTTATAGTCTCCGCGCTACACCTAAAAAGGCCAAGATGGGTTAGGGTTCTACGGTCCTCAACTTCTCGGGCTCCTAGGTCAAAAATAATAATGTCTTCCCGATTACTCGGTAAACAGATATTAAGTTCAAGAGGGCCTTCCATTGAGTGGGGGATCTCATGCCTCCTTCTTCGGGATTACTCCCTCAAAGTTAACATGACTATACCGCCCGTCCTATTCCTTACGTGTTACTTAATCCGGGTATAGGATTCGTCCTTCAAAAAACCCAAACACCCCAATTTAAACATATAATCAAGCAAATCAAATAACAATAAAACAGATAAAACAAATTAGGCTTAACCCACTTAGGGATGATCCAGCAAGAGGTCAATCTATCCCCAGCAGAGTCGCCAATTCTGTAGCGATAAAAAATGTAGCGGGGTAAATCGGAGATCGAATTATTGATTAATTCGTCTCACAAAAGCAAGAGTCGCCACCGCGCTTTATTGTTTCCAAAGGGAAAGGGAAAAGAGCGAAATAAAACCCTAAATATGCAATGTAAATAAAAATACAAATACAAAGCGTTTTTTGAAAAAGAGATCTTATGGTTCGGGGGTTGGTTATACAATGGGAAGGTACTAGCACCCAATGCATCTATAGTACTCTATAGGAACCTTTTGAAATATCTGTTTTATTTAAAATTGATTGCTTGATTGAAAATAAATCGTTTTGGACGAAAAGGGATATGGACGGGTTTTTGAAGATACGACGACCTAATGTCGAAGTTTTTGCTTAAAAGGTATAGGTCTTGAAAAGGGTGAATGTTTGAGGAAAAATTATCCTAAGTTTTAATGAATGAGAGTATTCGCTCGATCGTTTTTTGAGGACATGAAGTCAACAAAAATTAGACAATTCCCTTTGGATTGGCGCAAACAGAATAATCGAATAAATGCGAGATATTTAAACAGAAGATTATGAGATGAATGATATACAACAAATTAAATAAGAGACTGAGTGTGAATATGCATTTTTGATTTTTTGTTTAATATATGAAGAGAAAAATGTTTTAATTGGTTACGCATTTTAACATAGATAAAAAGTAACGAGAATTAATAGAAATGTTTTTTAGGTTTTGTATGTTTCTATTTTTTATGTCTTTTTTGTAATATAAATAAAAAGTATTACTTTTAAGAATTCTTTAAATTAAATTAAAACTTAATGCTACTAACTTAAGTCTAATTTTGAAAAAAAGATACTAAGATTACTAAATTAAATCCTAAGAGTTTAAATTAATAAAATTAGTCAATGATTAAAAAATGTTTTAAGTTGCATCTCTTATTTTTGACTTACTAAATTAAAACTTAAACTAATAAGATTTGGGTAAAATATTAAAAATTGTTTAATTAAAACCATATGTGTATTCCTAAAAACTAATTAATCTAAATTAATTAAGTTAAGAAAAAGAATAGAATTAAACTAAAGAGTAAATAAAAGATGGGGTATGAATAGCAATTAGAAATGGGCTTTAGTTAAGAAGAGAAATTGAGCTGGGTTGAGGGGAAATGGAGCGGGTCATGGAGGACCCAGACCCAGGAAAAGAAAGAACACAGATGCTGTAACAAAGAAAACCCTTGGAACGCTATACCATGGCCGCCGCTGGAACCTCAACCATCATCCTCCTTCAATCCTCAACACCAAATCATCACATCACCTGCATCATCTCGATCTCGCATCACAAAACTCGATAATAACACCACAAATCAAAACCAGAACGCAAGAGGAATAACGGAAACGCAGAAGAGAAAAGAAGAATCGGTGCAGAGAATAACAAATTATGAATCAGTTTTCTGGATTTCGCTTCATCACCAAAATCAAGATCTACCAGAGCTTGCTTCCAACAGGTAAGACAAATTCTTCCACTTCTCTTTGTTTCTCTGCATCACCTTCTTGCCTGAGTTATCGCCTATAGAAGCGGTGTGCGGTGCGGTAATGGGTTTAAGAGAAGATAGTAGAGGGGTTCGAGAGAGAGAGAGCGATTAGAGGGTGGCTCGTAATTCGTGGTTGCCAGATGTTAAGAGTACTTCTTATATCAATTAGGTTTGTCACAACTAAACCATCTAACACTCCTTTGAATTTCAATGTTTTTGGGGAAAAATTGACCATTAGCGGCCTGCAAAGATAGTTGGAAGGGAGGGATTTCGTGACGGTGTTACGGTGAGCGTGAAGAGAGGATGGGATATTGTCGAGGTGATGAATGTTTACAAAGATTGGATGTTGTCTGGATGCCTTAGAAGCTTAAGGTTGATGTTGTTGATGATGGTTGAGAGTTTCGGTTGCTGAGTTTAAAGGAGTTTTAGCCATGAGAGAAAACAAAAATGAAAGGTTTATGTTTTTTTTTACTGGATAACTTAATGTTTTCTGCCTTTTCTTTCCAGGGCCATCGTTATTGGTCTTATTGAGATTGTCGGCGTTAGTATAGGGATTTGATGTGTTGCCGTGGTTGGAAGTAAAAGGAGGGGATGTCGTTGAGCGGACATATGGAAGGGCATGCGATGGTGGTTCAGAAATTGCACAGTGGAGGTAGCAAGATGTTGAAAAAGGTTGTGGTTGACGAAAAGGGCGGATGATAGCAGGTTAAGAATGAAGAGGTAAACGTTTTCAATTTTTTTATTTTCACTTCAATTCCTGCTCTGGATATTCCATGGTTGCTATTAACGTGGCTACTAATTTGATTTTTAGGGATTATATTTACCGAATGCAAAACAATGATAAATAGAGATAAATGGTATAATTTAACTGACATGAAAAGAAACTACAAACCAGGTATGTTCCTTCTGAAAACGGTAGGCTTCTTATTGTCCAGCTGCAACTTCGTTATGTTGACGTCAATATTGTGTTCTTTGTTTGAAATCGTTCTTAAGTTCAGGAGTATCCTGATGGGTTTATGCTTCCAGCAAGATGAATAAACGGCTCAGGTACGGTGCTTTAAGTCAACTCTTCCAAACTATTCTGCTTCTTTTTTTGAAAATTTTTGGTGTTGCACAATCTTGTGGTTTTGTGGATATCACTTGGTTTCTAGTCTATTGTTTAGCAGATAACAGGTTCAGCAGTATGCAGGTTATGTTTGGAAATGGTTTGTATAGGTTTTGATGTAGGTTCTGTGTAGAGATATGCTATGGTTTTTGAAAGGTTTTGCAATGATATGGTTGTGTAGAGATATGCTATGGTTTTTGATAGCAGTATGCAGGTTGTGGTTTTGCAAATGGACTATGTTTTGAATAGTTTTGATGCAGTGATGTTTTTTTAGAGATATGCTATGCAGTGATGGTTATGTAGAGATATCGTTCTTTGCTTGGTATTCTTGTGTAGCCATCTTATGCCAGTTAAGACTTATCCTTGAAGGGGTTCTCTTCTCATATGACCGTTGCTTCCTTGATGATGGCTCAGGTCTGAATATATTTAATATATTTTCCTGATGTTCTGCATATATGCTGCTACATATGGTTGACTTTATTCCCATTTCATGCTTAAATCAAAACCTGCAAAACTGAACCTCTTCTCTCTTCTCTCTCAAGTACATAAATGATACATAAATGTGATATCTTGTACTGCTGTCTGAAAAAGCAAACAGGCTGGAATATGATGAAAAATGGAAACATATATTGCTTGCATACATTGTTTTAAAATTGCATATCTCTTTTGTCTTGCATGGGAGCCTATGTTATTCTCCTATAAGGATGCAGGTTAACGTTAGCTTTTGTTTGTGAACTTGCATATGCTGTTTTGTATGGTTTATGCAGTTTTGACCAAAATTGAATTTATGCATATTTGAAATATGCAGTGGGCTTTTTTGATAAAAATGCAATTGATTTTGAAATGTGCTATTTTTTAATTATGCATTCATAAAAAATTCCTCCCTTTTTGTGAACCGGGAGAAATCCCGCGATTTGCAAAAAGGGCAAACTGATTCCGGCCGTTTGCTTTTAATGATGAACATTAAATTTATTTTCTGCATTTTAATTATTTATTCAATTCTGACTTTTCTTTTAATCGTTTTTTTTTTGCAGGTAAAATTTAAATGAGCAGACAAGAGCATTGGATGGAAGATTTAGAATTAGAATTTAGAAAAATAGCTTTTTATTTACTTTAAGCATTTATGTAATTGTCTTTATAAATATTTTGTAATAACACAACATTTAAATGACAATTGTAATAAATAGAATAAAGTGAATAAAAATTATATTATTTCTCAATTAATTCTTTTTCTTTCCAATTATTTATTTATTGTTTATAATTCTTTAAATTATATAATGACTGAAAATCAAATCCAATCATTTAAATTCAGAATGATAAACAAATAAATAAATATCATTGATCAATTAATAACTTCAATCATTTACTTTATTATTATTTTTAATTCTTCTAAATTATAATAACTTGAAAAATAGAATTTCAGCTATTTAAATTTAGAACAATAAATAATCAAATAAACATTGCTTGATCAATTAATAGACTCCTTTTCAAATGTTTATTTCATTATTCGTAAACCTTTAAATTATATAATAACGGAAAACAGGTTCCCATTATTTAAATTTAGGATAATGAATAATTAATAAACATTATTTGATCAATTAATAAACCTCTTTTCAAATATTTGTTTTGTTATTTATAAATCTTTAAATTACATAATAATCGAAAATAAATTCCAATTATTTGAATTTAAGATAATAAATAATCAATGATCATTGTTTAAGTCTTGATCGGTTAATAAATTTAGCGTTCAACAAATAAACAGCTCCCGACTCGAAAAAGTTGTGAATTTTTACACTGCTTTGAAAATTTGATAAAATAGGTCAAAACCTTTGCAATGCGAATGATGAAGATGGGAGACGGTATCTTAGGTCAAAATTTGGGGTACAACACCCTTACCGGCCAAAGATGAATGGTGTTGTCGAAGCCGTAAATAAGAACGTCAAGAAGATCATACAAACAATGACAGTGACCTACAAGGACTGGCATGAGATGCTACCATTCTCTCTCCACGGTTACCGTACCACTGCGCGCACATCAACAGGGGCAACTCCCTTCTCCTTGGTATACGACATGGATGTTTTTCTACCAGTTGAAGTCCAAATACCTTCTCTGAGAATCATATAAGATGCAGGGCTGAATGAAGATGATTGGATCCAAACTTGACTTGACCAGTTGAACTTGATTGATGAGAAGAGGCTTACGGTTGTCTGTCATGGCCAGATGTACCAAAAACGTATGATCAAATATTTTAACAAAAAGGTCAGACGTCAGGTATATCAGGTTGGTGACTTGGTCATCAAGCGTATCATATTTCCACAAGGTGATCCCAGGGGAAAATGGACTCCTACATACGAAGGACCGTTTGTGATCAAAAGCATATTCTCTGGTGGAGCAATGATCTTAACCACTATGGATGGCGACGACCTTCCGTACCCTGTGAACGCGGACATAGTCAAAAGATACTACGCATAAGAGATCCACTAGGTTGACACACCTAGGAAAAACAAGGGCATCCTGGCGAAACACAAAGGTTCGGAAAAAAATTAGGGATAAAATATTAAAAAAATATGTACACTCAGCAAGCTGAAAACCTGAAAGGGTGGCTTGGGAAAAAAAGGGTATCCCTGTGGACTGAAAACCCGAAAAGGCGGTCCAGGAAAAAGTTAGGGAATTAAAGCGTATGACTATGTCTCGTTGGATCACCTTACAGACAAACTTTAGCATCGAATGACAAGCTCAAACGGGTCTAATCAATCCAATCAACTTCGTACAAGGAAGCAAGTTGACAAGTCGCTCAGAGACACGAAGGCTATAGCAGAATGGGAACCCAATGGGATCATTTCACATAGCTATCTTTTCTTTGTATCAATTTTAATTTTTTACGATGATATTCTCTTACTAGAATGCTCGTCTCATTGTACAAAAATACTTATTCAAGTTAATACAAAGATATTCCTTTGAAAGTGAAAAACTA
The DNA here is from genome assembly GCA_948472305.1 of Vicia faba. NCBI lineage: Eukaryota > Viridiplantae > Streptophyta > Magnoliopsida > Fabales > Fabaceae > Vicia > Vicia faba. Next base: position 1,329,821,555 of record OX451737.1, on the reverse strand, counting down.
TCTATTTTTCTTTATTTTTGTGTTTTGTTTACAAAAACGTCCAATGATTTATTTTTGAACATATGCATTTGAACATAACTAATGTTTACAAATGAAAAAAATAAAGGAGAATAGAAAATAGAAAGACAATCTCTAATGGCTTTTAGAAATAGGATGATATCTTTAAACTATTCCATAAAATCCCCCACAGGTACTTTTTCCAACAAGAGCGGAAAATGGGACATCCCACTACATGATCGCTAACGTATCTCCAGTATGCAGCTTAATGATATCAAGCTTTCTCACATCCCAGACAGATCAAAACTTCCAGTTACCACTCCTAAGATTCCCCAGTGAAAGTCACCCAATTTCTCAAGATTTCCCAGCAGGATTTCACGAGGTCTACAAGCAATACATTACGTTTCCCTTACACAATAGAGTTTATTTCTCTAACAATTGGAAACTCATCAACACTTTCAAACATGTAGACTTACACTCCTCATTCTCAGTAATGCTCAGGGATTTATTTTCCCTGACTCCAGCAACACTGCAGCATAATAATTAATGTATCCATACATTACATCCATACGTCATAGCATTGACAACACAGATGCATACGACACAATATCATTTATTTTGAGAACATCATTACACCATGCATTTCGTACATCATGACATTGCATGCAACTAACCTTTCATCTTTTTCAAGAAAGATCAATCAACAAAAAATTATCCTCAAATTTTTCAGCAAGTCAATTACAGATCAATTCCCAAGAAAGGATTGGTCAACCATCTACGTAACATATATTTCTTTCAGACTCCTTCCGGTTCAATTTAAATCCCTCAATGGTTTATTCTGATTCTTTCCTGCAGATGCTTTCTCTGGTTCAGATAAATCTCTCAATGATTTGTTCTGATTCTTCTCCAGATCCCTATCGATTTAGTTTAAATCTCCCAATGATTTATTCAGATTCTTTCCCGCATACGTCTTCTCTGGTTCAGATAAATCTCTCAATGATTTGTTCTAATTCTTCTCCAGATCCTTGCCAGTTCAGTTTAAATCTCTCAACTATTTATTTTGATTCATTCCTGTAAACGCTTTCTCTGGTTCAAATAAATCGCTCAAAGATTTACTCTAATTCTTTCCAGTTACAGAATATTCAAGATCTCTTTTGGTTTGGTTTAAACCCCTCAACGGTTTATCCTAATACTTTCCAAAGGAACCATGTCGGTTCAGTTCAAATCTCTCAATGATTGATTCTGATTCTTTCTCGCAGACACTTTCTCTGGTTCAGATAAATCGATCAAAGGTTTACTCTGATTATTTCCAGTTAAAGAATATTAAAGATCTATTTTAGTTCATTTTAAACCCCTCAACGGTTTATCTAGATACTTACCAAAGGGACACTTCGGGTTCAGATAAATCTCTCAACAATTTATTCTTATTCTTTCCCGCAGACGTCTTCTCTGGTTCAGATAAATCTCTCAATGATTTGTTCTGATTCTTCTCCAGACCCTTGTTGGTTCAGTTTAAATCTCTCAACGATTTATTCTGATTCTTTCCTGCAGACGTCTTCTTTGGTTCAAATAAATCTCTCAATGATTTATACTGATTCTTCTCCAGATCCCTGCTGGTTCAGATAAATCTCTCAACGAATTTATTCCGATTCTTTCCTAGTAGGCACTTTCTCTAGTTCAGATAAATCGCTCAAAGATTTACTCTGATTCTCTCTAGTTAAAGAATATTCAAAATCTCTTTTGGTTCAGTTTAAACCTCTCAACGGTTTATCTTGATACTTTCCAAATGAACATTCTTCTGGTTCAGATAAATCACTCTAAAGATTTATTCTGATTCTTTTCCGGTTGAAATCAAGCTCAGACTTAGTCCATTTTCTGTCAACAGTCACCTTTGGATGGCATCTACAAGCCCATCTCTGGAAAATCTCCATCATTCATCCAAATGGAATCTATAAGCTCATTCACAATTCATCTTCAAGTGCAAATTTCTGGGCACTTTAGTGTCCAATCATCTTCCACCTTCAAGTCACGAATGGCGGATCCGCCAGTCTAACTCTTCAGGTTTAAGAAGATTGAACAGGGGCAGCTGCTGTTGTACCCCAAAATTTGCCCTCTCATTTATCAAGTATTTTCTCACAAGATCTCCTTTGGTTCAAGACTGCACAAGGATTGATCAGCTAAAGACACCTCCTAAGCACTGATGACTGGAATTAGGGTTTGAGATTGCACAGGGATAATTGAACTTTTAATGTCTCATTTGACTTTCATGGATCATTATGGACCCCCAAGATTGTTCATGTCAAGTTTCAAGTCTTGGATCAGATTTTTGCTCAGTCAATTGATCAATTGACCTAAAAATCAGTTGTATTAGGGAAAAAGTCAATTGTGGCCAATTTACAGTCAAAATTCATAATTTTTTATCCATATAAACATTGTGAACTCATATATGTCATTTGATCAAGTTTGGACCACAATTCCTCAAGAAATTTGATCAGATCATCAAAAGGGCAAAATGGTCAAAACTAGGGTTTTGATTGAGAAAGGGCAATTTCTGATTTTTGACCTAGCAAATGATTATCTGGTTTGAGACATGAACTCAAGAGTTCAATTGCATAATTTTGACCTAATGGCATGACTCAAAACATCCATCAAGATCAATTGATTGATAGTTGATTTTCAGTCAAGTGATCAAAAGTCAACTGTACACTGAAAAGTCAAACTTTGACTTTTTGGTCAAAATCAAGTTTCAAAGATCACAATTCATCAATAAAATTCAAAATATGAAACTTGTTCATCAAGAAATCAAAAGTCAAGATTTCATTTTGAAAAGTTAAAGTTTCCAAACTTAGAAATTTTTCTAAGTGTTGAAAACTTCATATTTTTTCACAACTTTGAGCCAATTTTTCACCATGATGCAAGATGATTCAAAAAAAACATTCAACATGAAAGTTGTAGATCTCCATTAGATCTAAAACATTGATTTACTCAACTTCTCCTAGAAATGCTTGGATATCAAGTGTTGTACCCCAAAATTTACCCTCTCATTTATCAAGACTTTTCTCACAAGACTTCTTGGACTCGAGACAAAATTAGGGTTTGATCAGCTCAAGACACATCATCTTGCACTGATAACCCAAAATTAGGGTTTGAGTTTGCACAAGGATTTTTGGACCATCAATGCTTCATGTGACTTTCATACACCATTTTGGACCCCTAAGATTGCTCATGTTAAGTTTCAAACCTTGAATCACATTTTTGCTCAATCAATTGGACAGTTGACCTAAAAATCAGCTATATTGGGGAAAAAGTCAACCATGGCCAATTTACAGTCAAACTTCATAATTTTTTATCCATATCAACATTTTAGACTCATATGTACCATTTGATCAAGTTTTGATCACAACTCCTCAAGAAATTTGATCAATTCATCAAAAGGGCAAAATGGTCAAAATTAGGGTTTTGACTGAGAAATGACAATTTCTGATTTTTAACCTCGCCAATGACCAATTGAGTTCAAACATTATTTCAAGGGTTCAATGGCATCATCTTTACCTAATTACATGGTTCAAAAGATCTCAAGTTCATTGCATTGACAAATGAATTTTGCAGTCAACTGATCAAAAGTCAACTATACACTGAAAAGTCAAACTTTGACTTTTTGGACAAAATCAAGTGCCAAGGGTCATAATTCATCAAGATATGTCAAAATATGAAACTTGTTCACCAAGAAAACCAATTTTGAAAATTAGGGTTTTGGATTTGAAAATTTTCATAACTTAGAATTTTTCTAAGTATGAAAATTTTCTTATTTTTTCCCAACTTTCCACCACTTTTTCATCATGATGAAATTTTATTCAAAGAAAACTTCCAACATGAAAGTTGTAGTCCTCCATGAAATCTACAACTTTTCTTCACAAACTTTTCCCAAAAGATACTTGGATCTCAAGTTATGAATTTGTGAACATAGGTCCATGTACTTCTTAACTTAGTGAAATTTTGCCCTAATTTAGGCAGGTTTGGGACCCAACTTCATGGACATTTTTCACCTAGTTCCAAGAGGTATCTCAAAATTCATTTCAAAGATGGATTATAGAACATATTGCAAGCTTTCCAAAATGTCTAATAACTCTCCAAGATCATTTTTGGTTAGGGAGAATCGAAGAAGAGAAGTTGGCATTTTATCACTTTTGTTCATGCCATTTTCACAAAGCATCAAGTTACAAATCAGATCTATGTTGATTGTACCTTGCTTTATAGGTCCTAAACTCATTATACACTCCATAATTAAATGCTAACTCAGAAGACAAAGGCATTATCTTAGCTTTTAGAGCATTGTACAAGAGATAATTCAATTAATGGCATAAAGGTTACAATGCCATTTTCATAAAGGTGAGATTTTGCAACTTTACAAATCTTGAGCCTTGGACCTGTCCCTTTGGTACAAACAACTTCCACAGTTCTCAAGCAATGTATACCAACTCTCTGCAGCTCACAAACTAGCCAGTACAAGCATGTTGCATAAGTCATTTCACTTTTCTTAAAATGCAAGAAAGTTTGCCAAAAGGTTAAAAGCTTGTACACTAGTAGGAGTGGACTTTGTATCCATTCTATACATATTCACAAACTGGTTACAAACTAGAACACGATTGGCTTGCATCTGAAACTCTCCAAAACATAAAAACCCCATTTTTCTGCCCAAACATAGCAGTTTTGCAAAACCAAAGCCATTTCATTTTTGGCCCGTGCGTTTTGCATTTTAACACTTGAAACACTTCATACATATTATACTAAAGCAGTCCAAGCATTCATCCTGCATTTGTAAGCCCTGTTTCAGCCATTGCCATTTTCAAACTTGGAGCTTGCAGCTTGACTTGTGCAGAGACTTCTGGTCATCCACAAAGCAAGCTAGGAATTGGAATAGCTTGAAGGAAGTTAAAGAAAGTTCACACGATCCTCAGGCCTCCCTCAAAGTCCCCACATTGTCATATCCAAATCCAGCTGAAGGAGGTATTTTTCTCAAACTCTATCTCTGTATTTAGGCATCCTCAAGCCACGATTTGTGAAGAAAAAATGTAGTCCATAACATGGTGAAGCTGTACATGTGCATACTTTTCATTTATATTAACTGAGCTAAGAGAATTTGAAGCTTGAAGTTCATGAAATTTTTAGGTCACGAATTAGGGGTCTCAAAATTCTCTTTGATCTTTGAGAGTTAGGTTACAAATTTTATATGGTTGAAATTGTGGGATTAAATGCCACAAGTTTCATGTTATGAGATTTTGTTTTTGTGCAAGCATCTGAGAGTTACAGGTTTGAAGGGAAAACGCGCGCGCAGGACATGGCTGGAGGACAGGGATGACTGGCTTGGGCTTTTTGGCGCGCCTGGCCTTTTGTTTCTGTTATCCACACCCCCTGAATTGCTACTGCACCCCCCTGATTTATTATTTTATATTTTTGCATTTTTCTTGCATATTTTTATATTATTACTTGCATTTATTTTTTTAATGATAAAAAAAAATGCCCAAAAATAATTTATTTATTTTCACATTTTTATTATATTATTTATACTCATAAATATTTATTTTCTATACATATTTAATTTTTAATATTTGCACATAATATCATTTATTATTTTTCTTATACAAAAATGGACAAAATATTAATGTAGAAAATATATTTTCTTCTAATTGAAAATTAGGGTTTCACCCTTTCAAAAATAATAATATTTTTTCTCTTATTTCTAGTGTTTAAATAAATTATTTTCTCATACCTTATAGAAATACAAAACATTTTTTTACATAAATACATATGCATTGCATTTTAATATTTGTATATTTATTTAACGCGCACAATATTCGATTGGGTTGTAATAGTATTTTTAGGTTTATATTTGTGCAATATCCCTATTCAAAAACTTGAACCCCCCCCCCCCCCCCCCCTCCCATAATAATTGTTGTAATAGCTTAGTTTATTTTACGCAATTTATTTCTTTCATATACCATGTTTAGTAAATTAGGGTTTGCATGACAAGAACAAAAACCAAACAAATAGAAAAGACCTAATCTCGACTAATCAAATGCATGAAAAATGACACACATTGCACATAAGCACCCTTAGGGTTTCTCCCACTTGGTTGCCTAAATAAAAATAGCCATGTTACGTACGCGAAGTATCTTGGCAAAACAAAACAAATAAAAGATCATAGTCCCTCGATGACGCTATCAAAAGGTTGCCTAAACAAAGATGATCTTGGTCCCTAAAAAATTGCTAAGATACTTGGCAACATTGCTATCATGGTCATACGATGACCCACACCCGTCCTGTTTAACATCCAAAGATAGGGTTGCTTACCAAATCAATGGTAAGTCAACAATTTCAAAGGAATAAAAGTGCACAAGAAAGAAATTTGAGTAGGTAGATAGCTTCTAGTTACTTGATCAATTTCAAAATAATCCTTGCTATTTTCAAAAACAAACACATACACATTTCAAAACATCTTACAAAACATTGAAACATTTTTCAAAAGATAAACATCTTTGTATACATTCTTACGAACAAGAATCATTACAAAGATTGCCTAAACGAGTGGCCTCTTTTCAAAACACTTTCAAAACCACACCAAGCACCATTTCAAACAAAACAAAGCAAAGCAAGTGATATAAACAAGTAACTAAGAGCCCATGGAAAACCATGGATTAAAAGGGTGCTAACACCTTCCCTTTTCATAATCTACCCTCCGAACTCAAGAAAACATCTTAAAGGTCTTTCCTGTGCTTTTTTACCTTTCCTTTTGGATAAAAGAAAAGTCGGTGGAGACTCTTGCTAACCGCAACATTTGCAAACATAAATGAAAAACCTCAAGTCAGTTCTCCCACCGCATCACAGAACTGGCGACTCTGTTGGGGAAAATTATAAAAGTGGGGTTACCTTAGGGTTTTAGATCAAATTTACTTGCTTACAATTGTTTGAATTGTTTGATTTACTTATGGTTCTTTGTTTGGGTTTGAATCCTCCACCCGGATTTGGGAAACATTATAGGTAAATACCAATACGTTGTGGAAACTGTGTGGGGTATATCGATATGGTCTAAGCAATAGCTATATTAGTGTAACATATTTGTGGGTACTGGTAGCCTTTGAGTCAATCAAAGAGAATACGGGGCCGCTGAGTGATGTCATGAAGCACTAATGAACTTCTAGAACCTTTACTTGACCAACTTGGCCTTTTAGGATGTAGTGAGATGACCGGCTTTGGTGCAGTCTGAAGTTGGTAGATACTCGATACTACACTCACTGTGGGTTGGTTTCTTGGAATATTTCGGTCGCCAGCAAAGAGGCTTGAACTGAAACAATGAACAAGGAAACAATCCAGTGATATTGAGCTCCTTAGAACCCGGTTACTATTTCTAGGATAGGTTGAGCCAACTAAACTTCAAGAGGGTACTTACCTATGAAACCCCATGCAAGCCTAAACTAGGAACTTGTGTGATTTGCTTGTACATATATACTTGTGCATAACATCATGAACATCAGGAACATCATATGCATTCACTAACCATTTCAAGGATTTTGGAGATTCATCTTTGTTCTTGTTTTGTAGGTTATGGATTCACTTCGCAGGAAAACTATCCAAATCAACCTTGTAAGAATTCCTCCACAACTCAAGGAGCTAGCTTCAAGGATTCTTGAGAACTCTCCATTCACCGAGAGACATGGTGGTCTACTCAACTTGGTCACTTCCAACACAGAGGAGGATATGATGAAAGTTCTCTTCCAGTTCTTTGACCCTTTGCATCATTGCTTCACATTTCCTGACTATCAACTTGTGCCCGCTTTGGAAGAATTCTCTCAACTTCTGAGGATTCCTATTCTTAATCAACTACCTTTCAACGTTACAGAAAGAGATCCAAAGCCAAAAGAGATTTCTCAAGCCCTTCACTTGCACTCATCTGATGTCACAACTCATTGGGAAACTAGAAGTGGTGTCAAAGGCTTCTTGTCAAAGTTTCTATTTGAGAAGGCCCAAAGTTGTTGGAATTCCCTAGACTTGCAAGCTTTTGAGGAGATTGTAGCTCTTCTCATCTATGGGATGGTCTTGTTCCCTAATCCTAACCAACTTATAGATGGGAGGACTGTCAAAATCTTCATGACTCGCAACCCGATGCCTACATTGCTTGGGGATATCCTCCACTCTTTTCACACTCGTACAATAAGGAAAAGAGGTGTTCTTATGTGTTACACTCCTCTCCTGGCAAGATGGTTTATTTCTCATCTTCCCCAATCAGTCTTGAAGAATGATCAAGGTTTGAGGTGGTCACAAAGGTTAATGACACTTAACCATTCAGATATTCATTGGTGTTCTCGATCCAAAGAGAATATTATTATTGTTGACCTTTGTGGGGAATTTCCTAATGTCCCTCTACTTGGCATTAGGGGAGGCATCACCTACAACCCTTTCTTGGCTCTAAGGCAGTTTGGTTATGCCCGAAGGGATGGCCCACATGACATGCTGATTCATGGATTGGTTTTTGACTACGTTAACGATGATCAAAGACTTCGTCAGAGATTCATCCGAGCTTGGAGGACGCAAAACAAGGTGGATAGCAAGACTTTGGGACACAAGAATTCCATCCCTCTTGAGCCTTACCTCAAATGGGTACGAACTCGCGCCCAAAGTTTTATGATGCCTTACCCCTCCATTCTCCCAGTGATTATAGAGCCTGTTAAGGAAGGAGAGGTTCCATACACCATCCTACATCCTGGCATGCCAAAATCACTCGAAGATCTACAAAGGAGTTGGATACAGCTCAAGGGAGAGCGCGATACTTTTGAAGCCCAATTCTACGCAAGCGAGAAGAAGGTTTTGGAACTCACTCGGCTACTTCACGAAGAGCAGACTCTCAACACCTACATTGCACCAAAGAGGATACGCAACATCTTTTTACCTTAGAGTTTTGTATTATTTTTCCCAAGGGGCATTGATGTACTCACAATTCTATCTTATTAATATGACGTGTGTTTCTTTTTTGTTTAAAACAAATTTGAATTTATGAATCCTTGAAAGCATTGCATGAATACATATCATTCATCATAAGCATAAACAGGTCTTCACACCAAGTTTCCTCATCTCTCTACTGTTTATTTCAGTAAGATGGATATCGAACAAACGGTCAAAGATCTGCAAGCTCGGAGTTCACAATTTCAACAGTTTCTCATGACCTTAGCCAAGGGGAAAGAGGAGCTGAAGACTCTGCTAGAGAAAGAAAAAGAGAAAAAGAAGAAGAAGCCAGCTGGTGTGGTTATCATGGGCTGAAGATTTCAGGGACAAGCCAGACGGACCTTAGAATTTCCAACAACATCTGAAGAGGGGGAAAGAAGAGGGAAAGGAACGGCAGTACCATCAGATTCTGAAGAAGAAGAAGAGGAGGAAGAGGACTACTCTGAAAAACAATACCCTCTGGCTGATGACAAGTACAAACACTTGGAAGAGCGTCTAACCGCAATGGAAATCTAGAGGGTACCGGGGCTAGATTTTGAGGAATTAGGGCTGGTGTCAGGAATTGTAATCCCTCCAAAGTTTAAAGTGCCACTGTTTTCCAAGTATGATGGGGTGTCTTGCCCTAAAATTCACCTTAGATCCTATGTCAGGAAGATTCAACTACACTCTGCTGACAAAGACTTGTGGGTCCACTTTTTCCAAGACAGTTTATCCAAAACGTAGCTTGATTGGTTCTACCAGTTGGAGAGGGCAGATGTCCATAATTGGGAAGACTTGGCGGCAACTTTCTATAAACAGTATCAATACAACGCCGACTTGGCGCCAACCCGTACTCAGCTACAAGGTATGGCTATAGCTTCCAATGAGGGCTTTAAAGACTACGCGCAAAAGTGGAGAGACCTAGCCGGAAGGGTGCAACCCCCTCTATCTGAGAGGGAGTTTGTGAACATGTTCTTGGGAACTGTATCAGGCCAATTCTTCAATCATCTGATTGGGAGTTCTTCTGCAGGGTTTACCGAATTAATTCTAATTGGCGAAAGAGTGGAGGCTGGTTTAAGAAATGGGAAAATTCAAAAGGACGCGTCTTCCACAATAGCTGTGAAAAAGCCCTTCACTGGAAGAAAGGAAGTATCTGCTGTGTATTCACATAAAAATCAGGGAAGAACCGAGCACCGACCAATGGTGGGGGCCGTTATGATTCCGAAACCTGCATCAGACCAGCCAAGAACTAACCAGCAAAGGGTAGAAAGGCCAGTTCGGAAATTCACCAAGATTAACATGACTCTAGCTCAAGTTCTACCACATCTCCTGAAGTTGAATCTGGTCACTTTGAAAGAGGCCCCAAAAAATCCTAATACTGCTTCTCCATATTACCATCCCAACGCCAGATGCGCATACCATTCTGAAATTCTAGGGCACGACACCAACAATTGTTGGGCTCTGAAGAATAAGATTCAAGATCTAATAGATGCAAAGGAAGTTGAGTTTGAAGCGCCTGAGAAACCAAATGTTATTTCCGCTCCAATGCCGAGGCATGGTCACAATGCCAACGCTATTGAAGAAGATCTGTTTGTTGCTACAATGGATGAACTATTAACTCCGCTCCTGACCATCAAGTTGAATTTGTTAAAAGTTGGCATCTTCCCAGGTTGTGACAAAGACTGCCATGTTTGCCTGTCCTCATCATTTAACTGCCCTCTGTTGAAGAAAGGAATCCAACAACTGATTGATAACCAAGAAATCTTGTTTGAGAAAGCTCCTATTTCACCCGTTCCAGTGAAAGAAGTTTCAATAATAACCATCTATGCCAATCCTTCCAGGGCCCCTAAAATACCCGTTAGGATTACACCTGCTCCAAAGACTGCTCCGCTTAAGATAACAATGCCCGGGCCGACCCCATACAATTCAGATAAAACAGTACCATGGAATTATGGTGGAGAAATCTACTACCATGGTATTAAACAGATTGAACTGACTGCAGAAGAAGAAAGCTCCGAAGAGGATAATTCTGACATTAGCAATATTGTTGGAACTAGCAAGATCACCCGCAGTGGTAGGATCTTCTCTCCAGAGATTGCTCCTCCAACAGCAGTCTTTGGACCCGTGACCATTCTGAAGATTACATCTGTTTCAGTGATTGTACCTGCAAGCATACCCACCAAAGACAACACCATCCATATTCCTACTTCCACTGCTGAGAATAAAGGAAAGAACATTCAAGAGGAGCCTGTCCAGACGAAGGCTCAATCACTAGCTATTCCTGAAACATCCAAGAAGGAGATGGAGGAAATCCTGAGGATAATTAAGAAGAGTGATTATGATGTGGTTGAACAATTGGGGCAGACCCCTTCCAAGATCTCTATGCTAGCCCTGCTGCTGTGCTCTGAAGCACACGCCAAAGCTCTGGTAAAATTTCTGAAGACAACTCACGTGCCGCAAGAGATGTCTGCTGTCCAGTTCCAGGACTGTGTGGCCAGTTTGACAGCTGATAATGGTCTAGGTTTCTCCGATGCTGACTTGACACCCCGAGGGAGAAAACACAGCGATGCATTACATGTCTTAGTGGAGTGCAGAGGAACAACCCTAGCTCATGTCTTGGTTGATACTGGGTCATCTTTAAATGTCTTGCCGAAGAAAGCCCTTGATAGATTGGATTGCGAGGGGCTGACTCTAAAACCCAGTAACATTGTAGTGAGAGCATTTGACGGTTCGAAGAGGATGGTCCACGGGGAGGTGGAAATCCCAATAAAGGTGGGAACTCAGGTCTTCAACTCCACTTTCTATGTGATGGACATCCATCCTTCTTATTCTTGTCTGTTGGGACGCCCCTGGATCCACAATGTCGGTGCTGTCACCTCCACCTTGCATCAGATGCTCAACTACCTCGTCCAAGGGAAGATCATAATTGTCCATGGGGAGGAGGAGTATATGATTAGTCATCTGAATTCCTTCCGTTATGTGGAGTTAGATGGCGAGTTCATAGAGACCCCTTTCCAACATTTTTAAGAAGTCTCTGAGGAAATAACAGCGACCAAGGAGGTACCTTCAATTCCTAAAATCACAAAACCTCCGCTTCGGATGTCATATATAAAGGATGCAAGAGCAGTAGTGGAAGAAGGGGGATGCATAATCTGGGGTCAGCTTCCAGACATTCCTTACAAATCAGACAAGTTTGGCTTGGGTTTTACTTTAACTGGCCAGAAGGATGTGCGCCGTGCCCGTGCTGGGAGGCCACCGATAAAAATTAGCAACCAAAGCGTCAACACGGTAGAAGACAATGAAGAGTATGGAAGCTTGGAAGATTGGATATTTCCTACTGCCAGCTGAGGATTGCGCAACTGGGAAGCCAGAGACTTCGTTCCGATAACTTTCACATCTCAGTAATTTATCTTTTACATTTTTGTCGGACTGTAATATTCACAAACAATTCGCACTTTAAAAACCTTGTGTCTTACCCGAGGCACAATGGTCCATTTGTAAGGGTTTTTATTTCATCTACATATGTCATTCAATGAATCATGGACGCTTTTTCACATATAAACCTTTTATGCTCATTGTCTTTCTTTTACATTTTGTTGTTTTAAGATGGTTATACCCTTACACACACCCACACTCACTAATGCAGGTACCCTTCCATTCCAGATCCCATGGGTAATGATACTACTATAGCCTTCAGTGACTCTGAAGATCTGATCTACCAAGCCGAATACGAAGGTGAGGAATATTGTGAGGTGTCAGGGGAATTGGCCAGACTATTACAACAAGAGGAAAGAGCAATTCAGCCTCATGAGAAGCTGTTGGATACAATCAACTTGGGAACCGAGGAAGATAAAAAAGAAATCAAAATAGGTGCCAATCTAGAGCCGAGTGTCAAGGAGCGCCTAATTCAGTTGTTGCATGATTATGTTGAGATCTTTGCCTGGTCATAGGAAGACATGTCGGGACTCGATACAGACATTGTGGTACATCGTCTATCCACAAGAGAAGACTGTCCACCAGTGAAGCAAAAGGTCCTCCGCATGAGACCTGACATGTCAGAGAAGATCAAAGCAGAAGTTATGAAACAGTTCAATGCCGGATTTCTGGCTGTTACTTCCTATCCTCAATGGATGGCCAACATTGTTCCCGTGCCTAAGAAGGACGACAAAGTACGGATGTGCGTGGATTATAGAGATTTAAACAGGGCTAGACCTAAAGATGATTTTCCACTTCCACACATCGACATCCTGGTCGATAATACAGCTCAGCACAAAGTATTTTCTTTCATGGACGGATTCTCAGGCTATAACCAGATCAAAATGGCACCTGAGGACATGGAGAAAACTACTTTTGTCACACAGTGGGGTACATTCTGCTACAAAGTGATGCCATTCGGACTGAAGAATACCGGGGCAACCTATCAACGCATCATGGTAGCTTTGTTTCATGATATGATACATCATGAGATAGAGGTCTACGTAGATGACATGATAGCCCGATCACAAACTGAAGAAGAACACCTGGATCACTTGCAAAAGCTGTTTGTCAGGTTGAAGGAGTACAAGCTAAGATTGAATCCAAACAAGTGCACATTCAGAGTCTGGTCCGGTAAACTCTTAGGTTTCATTGTCAGCAACAAAGGCATCAAGGTTGATCCCGCCAAAGTCAAAGCGATACAAGAAATGCCTGCTCCTCGCACTGAGAAGGAAGTCAGAGGTTTTTTGGGACGCCTAAACTATATTGCTAGATTCATCTCTCACCTAACGTCTACTTGTGAGCCAATCTTCAAGCTGTTGAAGAAAGATCAAGTAGTCAGATGGAACAATGAATGTCAGATTGCTTTCGATAAAATCAAGGAGTATTTACTAGAACCTCCTGTCCTGATGCCACCACTCGAGGGAAGACTGCTAATCATGTATATGATTGTCTTAGAGAATTCAATGGGGTGCGTATTGGGGAAGCATGACGAGTCTGGCCGAAAAGAGCACACCATTTATTACCTAAGCAAAAAGTTTACCGACTGTGAAACCAGATATTCACTGCTCGAGAAAACTTACTGCGCTTTGGTATGGGCTGCTCACCGGCTAAGGCAGTATATGTTGACTCATACCACTTTGCTGATATCTAAGATGGATCCGATAAAGTACATCTTTGAGAAGCCAACTCTGTCTGGGAGGATAGCTAGATGGCAGATGATCCTAATGGAATATGACATACAGTACACGACCCAAAAAGCTATAAAGGGCAGTGTTCTAGCTGATCATCTGGCTCATCAAGCTGTAGAAGATTATCAATCTATGATGTTTGACTTCCCTGAAGAAGACATCATGACAGTAGACAATTGCGAAGAGATCAGACCATATGACGGACCTGAACAAGGATCCCGAGGGACCCTGTAATTTGATGGGGCATCCAATGCACTTGGTAACCGTATCGGCGTTGTGCTTATATCTCCGGAAGGATGCCATACTCCTTTCACTGCCAGACTTTGCTTCAACTATACAAACAACATGGCAGAGTACGAAGCATGCATCTTTGGTCTCAAGGCTGCCATAGACTTGGGAATCAAATCCTTATATGTGTTTGGGGACTCGGCTTTGGTCATCAGTCAGATCAAAGGAGAGTGGGACACTAAGCATCCAAACCTCATCCCTTACAAAGAACATGTTTTGACATTGTTACCTCATTTCGAGCAGATTACCTTTGAGCATTTCCCGCGAGAAGGAAATCATCTAGCAGATGCTCTAGCTACAATGTCATCTATGTTTAAACTTGATTTGGATAATGAGGCTCCCCAAATCACCATTGAACGGATGGACGAACCAGCATACTGTCACGAGATTAATACCGAAGAAGTAGTGGACCAGCCGTGGTTTCATGAAGTCAAAAGGTATCTCGAGGCTCAAGAATATCCAGAAGGAGCTTCAATCAATGACAAAAAGTTCTTAAGGAGATTCTCAGCTAAGTTCTTCCTAAGTAATGGCATCCTGTACAAGCATAATCATGATTCTATTCTGCTCCGTTGTGTGGACAAGATTGAAGCTGAAAAGATCATGGCTGAATTGCATGAAGGTACCTTTGGCACTCACTCTAGTGGGCATACGATGGCAAAGAAGTTCTACGGGAAGGCTATTACTGGTCTACCATGGAAGCTGACTGCTATCAACACTCTCGGACTTGCCATAAATGTCAAATCTATGCAGACAAGGTGCAGGTGCCCCTGGTTCCTCTAAATGTCTTAACAGCTCCTTGGCCCTTCGCTATGTGGGGGATTGATATGATTGGGGAGATCAAGCCTACAGCCTCCAATGGACACCGCTTAATTCTGGTGGCCATTGACTATTTCACCAAGTGGGTCGAAGCAGCTTGCTTTGAATCCGTTACTAAGAATCTTGTTGCCCGCTTCATCAAGCAGAATCTCATTTGCCGGTACGGTATCCCAGAAAGGATCATCACTGATAACGGTACAAACCTTAACAATACTATGATCACCGCCTTGTGCGAGCTGTTCAAGATTCAACATCACAATTCATCCCCTATCGGCCAAAGATGAATGGTGCAGTTGAAGCTGCTAAAAAAAACAATAAAAAGATCATACAAAATATGACAGTCACCTACAAGGACTGGCATGAGATGCTACCGTTTGCTCTCCACGGGTACCGTACCACGGCTCACACGTCAACTGGGGCAACACCCTATTCTTTGGTTTATGGCATGGAAGTTGTCTTGCCTATTGAGGTTCAGATTCCCTCCTTGAGAATCATGAAGGATGCAGGTTTGAGTGAAGACGATTGGATCCAGACCCGACTTGATCAATTGAACTTAATCGATGAAAAGAGACTTACTATTGTTTGCCACGGTCAGACGTATCAAAAACGTATGATCAAGGCTTTCAACAAGAAAGTCAGACGCCAAGTATATCAAGTTGGAGATCTGGTAATCAAGCGCATCATCTTGCCACAAAGTGATCCCAGGGGCAAATGGACTCCTACCTATGAAGGACAATTTGTAATCAAAAACATCTTTTCTGGTGGGGCAATGATCTTAACCACCATGGACGACGACGATCTGCCACACCCTGCGAACGCAAACATAGTTAAAAAATACTACGCACAAAAGACTCGCTAGGTTGACACACCTAGGCAAAAAAAGGGCATCCTGACAAACCAAAAGGTTCGGGAAAAAATTAGGGATAAAATAAAAAAAATATGTACACCTGGCAAGTTGAAAACCCGAAAGGGCGACTTGGGAAAAAAAGGGTTTCACGGTGGATCGAAAACCCGAAAGGGCGGTCCAGGAAAAAGTTAGGGAATTAAAGCGTATGACTATGTCTCGTCGGATCACTTTAAGGACAATCTCTTCACTGACAAACTCTGAGCTTTTAATCAATTCAATCATCTTCGGACGAAGCAACGGATGGACAAGATATTCAGAGATATGAAGGCTATAGCAGAATGGGAACCCCATGGGATTATCACACATAGCTATCTTTCTTTGTTTAAATTTTTCTTACTTTTATGACACCATCCTCTTACTAGGATGTTTGTATCCTTTGTACAAAACACTTATTCAAAGTAAATACAAAGATATCTCTTTCGAAGTACAGAAAACTATTTGCCTTTTCCTTTACAATTGTGTTTTTATTTGCAAAAACGTCCAATGATTCGTTGATGAGCATATGCATTTGAACATAATTATTGTTTACAAATAAACAAAGTGGAAAAGATCAATTACTGACAGACTAAAAGGATAGGAAAACGTCTTTAGGCTATTCCACGAGCAATCCCTACAGTACATCATCTAGATCCCCAGCGGAGCCAAAGTTTCCAAATACCAATCCCCAGCGGAAACCATTCAGTTTCTCCAAATTCCCCAGCAAGTCATCTTGAAGATTGAAAAGTAACCAGATAACAGTTAACTTTTGTCTCTCCCCAACCTAGGATAATTCCCCAGTAGAGTGGCAGACAACCCAAACTCCTAAACCTACTCCCCAACAGTAAGCCTTCTTCCCCACAGAGTTTTTATTGCTCCCCAACAGAATGAAGATTCTGATTCTTAATTCCCCGTAGAAGTAATCAGAGTATTCTTTTTTTCCCAACAGAACAAGGTTTCCCATTAGGTAATCCCCAGTAGAAGTCATCAAAATTCTCTGGACTCCCCAAGCAGGCTACTCTAGCAGTATATGACATTACCTTCACAACGAATTTTTTGTCAATACTCCAACTTCAAGACATGGAGGATCCCTATATCCCCAGAGAAGTCTCCAAGGATTTCTTATCCTCAGCAATCAAGGATTTATTGTCCCCGACAGCAGTCAAGGATTTATTTTCCTTAGCAATATAGCACATCAGCTTACATGCACATACATTACATCCATATATCATAAACATTGACAAAGTACATATATTGCATCATACATTTCATGCATCATAACTTTGTGTTTCAACTAACATTTTACCCTTTTCAGAATAAGATTAACAACTACCATTGACAATGTTAAAAGATTTCAGATACAGTACAGATACACTCCAGACGCGGAAGTCATTCTGCTACTCATTCAGATTCAACTTCAGATACAGTACGGATACGCTCCAGATACGGTTTCCATTCTGTCACTCAGATACAGTTCAGATACACTCCA
This sequence comes from Vicia faba, assembly GCA_948472305.1. NCBI lineage: Eukaryota > Viridiplantae > Streptophyta > Magnoliopsida > Fabales > Fabaceae > Vicia > Vicia faba. The sequence continues at coordinate 1,329,803,941 of OX451737.1, read as the reverse complement.
GACACGGAAGTCATTCTGTTACTTATTCAGATACAGTCCAGATACACTCCAGACACGAAAGTCATTCTGTCACTTATTCAGGTTCTAGTTCAGATATGCTCCAGACACGGATGCCATTCTGGCCCTTATTCAGATTTCAAGTGCGGATACGCTCCAGACACAGTTGCCATTCTGTCACTCAGACTACAGTTCAGATACACTCCAGACACGGAAGTCATTCTGTCACTTATTCAGATTCCAGTTCAGATATGCTCCAGACACGGATGCCATTTTGGCCCTTATTCAGATTTCAAGTTCAGATACGCTCCAGACACGGATGCCATTATGATAATCATTCAGATATCACGCTCTCGACACAATTCAGATATGCTCCAGACACGGATGCTATTCTGTTTCTCATTCAGATTTCAAGTCTCCAGATACAACTCAGATACGTTCCAGACACAGACACCATTTTGATACTTATTCTTCTGATTTACCACCTACAATTCAGCAAACATTCTTGGATGGCATCTACAAGCCCATCTCCAACAAGGTTCTATCACCTCTCCAAATGGCATCTTTAAGCCCATTCCCTCAACTACATTTTTTCTCGAGTGCAAATTTATGGGAACTCTAGTGTCCAATCATCTTTTACCTTCGAGTCACGAACGACAAAACTCGCCAATCTAACTCTTCAAGTTCAAGAAGATTGAACAGGGGAAGCTGTTGTACCCTAAAATTTGCCCTCTCATTTATGAAGACTTTTCTCACAAGACTTCTTGGACTCAAGACAAGATTAGGGTTTGATCAGCTCAAGACACATCATCTTGCACTGATAACCCAAAATTAGGGTTTGAGTTTGCACAAGGATTTTTGGACCATCAATGCTTCATGTGACTTTCATACACCATTTTGGACCCCTAAGATTGCTCATGTTAAGTTTCAAGCCTTGAATCACATTTTTGCTCAGTCAATTGGACAGTTGACCTAAAAATCAGCTATATTGAGGAAAAAGTCAACCATGGCCAATTTACAGTCAAACTTCATAATTTTTGATCCACATCAACATTTTAGACTCATATGTACCATTTGATCAAATTTGTATCACAACTCCTCAAGAAATTTGATCAAATCATGAAAAGGGCAAAATGGTCAAAATTAGGGTTTTGACTGAGAAAGGGCTATTTCTGATTTTTAACCTAGCCAATGACCAATTGAGTTCAAACATGATTTCAAGGGTTCAATGGCACCATCTTGACCTAATTACATGGTTCAAAAGATCTCAAGTTTATTGCATTGACAGATGAATTTTGCAATCAACTAATCAAAAGTCAACTATACACTGAAAAGTCAAACTTTGACTTTTTGGTCAAAATCAAGTGCCAAGGGTCATAATTCATCAAGATATTTCAAAATATGAAACTTGTTCACTAAGAAAACCAATTTTGAAAATTAGGGTTTTGGATTTGAAAATTTTCATAACTTAGAATTTTTTTAAGTATGAAAATTTTCTTATTTTTTCCCAACTTTCCACCACTTTTTCATCATGATGAAATTTTATTCAAAGAAAACTTCCAACATGAAAGTTGTAGTCCTCCATGAAATTTACAACTTTTCTTCACAAACTTTTCCAAAAATATACTTGGATCTCAAGTTATGAATTTGTGAACATAGGTCCATGTACTTCTTAACTTAGTGAAATTTTGCCCTAATTTAGGCAGGTTTGGGACCCAACTTCATGGACATTTTTCACCTAGTTCCAAGAGGTATCTCAAAATTCATTTCAAATATGGATTATAGAACACATTGCAAGCTTTCCAAAATGTCTAGGAACTCTCCAAGATAATGTTTGGTTAGGGAGAATCGAAGAAGAGAAGTTGGCATTTTATCACTTTTGTTCATGCCATTTTCACAAAGCATCAAGTTACAAATCAAATCTATGTTGATTGTACCTTGCTTTAAAGGTCCTAAACTCATTCTACACTCCATAATTAAATGCTAACTCATAAGACAAAGGCATTATCTTAGCTTTTGGAGCATTGTACAAGAGATAATTCCATTAATGGCATAAAGGTTACAATGCCATTTTCATAAAGGTGAGATAATGCCTTTGTCTTCTGAGTTAGCATTTAATTATGGAGTGTAGAATGAGTTTAGGACCTTTAAAGCAAGGTACAATCAACATAGATCTGATTTGTAACTTGATGCTTTGTGAAAATGGCATGAACAAAAGTGATAAAATGCCAACTTCTCTTCTTCGATTCTCCCTAACCAAACATTATCTTGGAGAGTTCCTAGACATTTTGGAAAGCTTGCAATGTGTTCTATAATCCATATTTGAAATGAATTTTGAGATACCTCACTTTACAAATCTTGAGCCTTGGACCTGTCCCTTTGGTATAAACAACTTCCACAGGTCTCAAGCAATGTATACCAACTCTCTGTAGCTCACAAACTAGCCAGTACAAGCATGTTGCATAAGTCATTTCACTTTTCTTAAAATGCAAGAAAGTTTTCCAAAAGGTGAAAAGCTTGTACAGCTAGTAGGAGTGGACTTTGTATCCATTCTATACATATTCACAAACTGGTTACAAACTAGAACACGATTGGCTTGCATCTGAAACTCTCCAAAGCATAAAAACCCAATTTTTATGCCCAAACATTGCAGTTCTGCAAAACCAAAGCCATTTCATTTTTGGTTCGTGCATTTTGCATTTTAACACTTGAAACACTTCATACACATCATACTAAAGTAGTCCAAGCATTCATCCTGCATTTGTAAGCCCTGTTTCAGCCATTGCCATTTTCAAACATGGAGTTTGCAGCTTGACTTGTGCGGAGACTTCTGGCCATCCACAAAGCAAGCTAGGCATTGAAATAGCTTGAAGGAAGTTAAAGGAAGCTCACACGATCCTCAGGCCTCCCTCAAAGTCCCCACATTGTCATATCCAAATCCAGCTGAAGGAGGTATTTTTCTCAAACTCTATCTCTGTATTTAGGCATCCTCAAGCCACGATTTGTGAAGAAAAAATGTAGTCCATAACATGGTGAAGCTGTACATGTGCATACTTTTCATTTATATTAACTGAGCTAAGAGAATTTGAAGCTTGAAGTTCATGAAATTTTTAGGTCACGAATTAGGGGTCCCAAAATTCTCTCTGATCTTTGAGAGTTAGGTTACAAATTTTATATGGTTGAAATCGTGGGATTAAATGCCACAAGTTTCATGTTATGAGATTTTGTTTTTGTGCAAGCATCTGAGAGTTACAGGTTTGAAGGGAAAACGCGCGCGCAGGACATGGCTGGAGGACAGGGATGACTGGCTTGGGCTTTTTGGCGCGCCTGGCCTTTTTTTTCTGTTATCCACACCTCCTGAATTGCTACTGCACCCCCCTGATTTATTATTTTAAATTTTTGCATTTTTCTTGCATATTTTTATATTATTACTTGCATTTATTTTTTTTAATGATAAAAAAAATGCCCAAAAATAATTTATTTATTTTCACATTTTTATAATATTATTTATACTCATAAATATTTATTTTCTATACATATTTAATTTATAATATTTTCACATAATATTATTTATTATTTTTCTTATACAAAAATGGACAAAATATTAATGTAGAAAATATATTTTCTTCTAATTGAAAATTAGGGTTTCAGCCTTTCAAAATTAATAATATTTTTCTCTTATTTTTAGGGTTTAAATAAATTATTTTATCATACCTTAAACGAATACAAAACATTTTTTACATAAATACATTTGCATTGCATTTTAATATTTGTATATTTATTTAACGCGCACAATATTCGATTGGGTTGTAATAGTATTTTTAGGTTTATATTTGTGCAATATCCCTATTCAAAAACTTGTATCCCCCCTCCCATAATAATTGTTGTAATAGCTTAGTTTATTTTAGGCAATTTATTGCTTTCATATACCATGTTTAGTAAATTAGGGTTTGCATGACAAGAACAAAAACCAAACAAATAGAAAAGACCTAATCCAAGACAAACAAATGCATCAAAAATGACACACATTGCACACAAGCACCCTTAGGGTTTCTCCCACTTGGTTGCCTAAATAAAAATAACCATGTTATGCACGCGAAGTATCTTGGCAAAACAAAACAAATAAAAGATCATAGTCCCTCGATGACGCTATCAAAAGGTTGCCTAAACAAAGATGATCTTGGTCCCTAAAAAATTGTTAAGATACTTGGCAACATTGCTATCATGGTCATACGATGACCCACGCCCGTCCCGTTTAACATCCAAAGATAGGGTTGCTTACCAAATCAATGGTAAGTCAACAATGTCAAAGGAATAAAAATGCACAAGAAATACATTTGAGTAGGTAGATAGCTTCTAGTTACTTGATCAATTTCAAAACAATCCTTGATATTTTCAAAAACAAACACATACACATTTCAAAACATCTTACAAAACATTGAAACATTTTTCAAAAGACAAACATCTTTGTATACATTCTTACGAACAAGAATCATTACAAAGATTGCCTAAACGAGTGGCCTCTTTTCAAAACACTTTGAAAACCACACCAAGCACCATTTCAAACAAAACAAAGAAAAGCAAGTGATCTAAACAAGTAACTAAGAGCCCATGGAAAACCTTGGATGAAAAGGGTGCTAACACCTTCCCTTTTTATAATCTACCCTCTGAACTCAAGAAAACATCTCAAAGGTCTTTCATGTGCTTTTTTACCTTTCCTTTTGGATAAAAGAAAAGTCGGTGGCGACTCTTGCTAACCGCAACATTTGTGAACACAAATGCAAAACCTCAAATCAGTTCTCCCACCGCATCACATCAATTTATTAATCCATGAAGTCATGCTCATGAAACTTGAAAACTTAGTGAAATTTTGCCCTAGTTTAGGCAAGATTTTGACCTAACTTCATGGCAATTTTTCACATAGTTCCAAGGGAAATTTCCAAAAGTGATTCATAGAGGGGTTGTATAGCACATTACAAACTTTCTATAATGTCCAATAACTCCTTGATATCATGTTTGAGCAAGGAGATTTGAAGGCATGAAGTTGGCATTTCATTCTTGAATTATAGGTTATTTTCATGATGAACAAGAATGCAATTTCAATGTTAGGATGCATAATCTTGCTTTACAGGCCTTCTAACTTGTGTATCTATCCATCATTAATGGATTACACAAACTTTTGATCTATAATCCAAGTGGTTTAACCTTTATCCAATTCACATTGCCATTTTGGGAAGAATGTGAAGAATACCATTCTTGAAAAGCAAGCTTTATGCACAAAGTCAATTCTTGAGCCTCTAACTTGTTCCCTCTGATCACACTCCATCTACAAAGTCAGAAGCAAGTTTGTTTAAAGCATAACCACTCTATCTTAGCAAGTACACAAGACTTTGAAACTTGGATTTCTCAAAAAAAAAAAACATGTTATGCTTAAACTTGTGATTTTGAATTCTGATCAACAATAAACTTCCAAACTTGTTGCTTATAAATAGAGGCACTATTTGTGAGCTAGAGGATGAGCTTAAGCACCCTGAAACACACAAAAACTCCCTCAAGCCAGAATTTGCACAAGAAACTCCATTGGTGCACAGTTCTGACCTTAAACATATATCTCTCATTTCCCTCGTGTGTTTTCCTTCCTAATCAATCACAAAGCTTCTAAACATCAAATACAACTCATCCCTGACCCTGTTTCATAACTGTAACACCTCCATCATCAAGTTCCATTTTCAAAAACAGGGGTCTGCAAATTGACTTCTCCAGAACTCCTCAGTCACTTTCAGCTTAAGCCAAGCATCACATTAGCTTCCTGGGAAATTGAGGAAGCTAACCCAATCATTGGAACTCATCAAAAGCTGCTCAAACTCAAAACACGATACCCTCTTGCAAGGTGAGTTTTCTGACTTTTGAACTCTTCATATAAGTATCATTTGGTTTCCGTTTGTGAAGATAAAATGTAGACATCATAGTCTTAAAACTAACCATGTCCTTAGAATTCATTTATGTTGCCTGAGTGGTGAGAATTTTAGATTTTAATTCTCTGGAAAAAAATTAGGTCATATTTGGTACCATTTAAAATTCATGCTCATTTTTTATTTATATCTTTAGTTATTTATATGACTGAACTCGTAATGAAATTTGGAGCAAGTTTCATGTTTGTACTTTTGCAAGTGGTTTAGAGATGAAGAAGTTACAAAATTTAAATTCATGACTGGTTATGGCGCGAGGAAGAAGATGAAGTCATCTTCAGGAACGTGTTTCAAATATATATTTATGGTTTGACATAAGTTAACGGATGTATCACCACCCAAGTGGTTAAAGCGCGCACCTGTAACTAGAGGGACCTGGGTTCGAACCCCAGTGGTACCCTTTTGTTCTTTTTTTTTCATATTTTTCTCTCATTTTTCGTTTGAAGGCAGGCACTGGGCTCCCTTTGTTGGGCCTAACATTTTTGCTTATTTCATACTCTTTGTTTCACTTTCTAACCTCCCTGACTTTACTTTTTATTTATTTTCATCTTTTATTATTATTATTATTAATATTATTATTATTATTATTATTATTATTATTATTATTATTATTATTTTCATTAATAAAAAACCAAAAAATATTTTATTTACTTCTTTTTTACATTCATTTAGTTTATTTTATTTTATGAATCTAAAAAGAACAAAAACAATTTTTAAACTAACTTAATTTCTTTTTCTTAATAATAATTAGATCTAGGTTTAATTATTTCATTATTTTTTTTATTATTAAAAATTAATTTAGAATTTAGGTTTTCTTTAATTAATTAGTTACCATATTATTTTTATTAAATCCTTTTCATAAATAAAACCCTAAAAAAAATCTTTCTAGTTAATTTCTTATTTTATTTAGTTTAAAGTTAACTTCATTTAATTTTCATTAATCATTTTTCTTAATTAGGTTTAGGTTAAAACCCCTTTCATAAAAAACCAAACAAAAATCCTTTTTTTACATTGTTATTTATTCAATTCTTGTACAATATTCAATATGGTTGTAATAATTATTTAGATTTAATCTTCTTAAAATTTCCCCGTTTGTAATTTGTATACCCCCTCCCTTAAATGATGTAATCAATGCTTAGAAAACCCTAATCAAGACAAATCAAGCATGTAAACCAATACACTTGGACACATACACCCTTAGGGTAAATCCACTTTGTTGCCTTACAAAAATGGCCATATCACGCATGTGAGGTATCTTAGCAAAAACAAGCAAAAATACAAGATCATAGTCCCTCGATGACACTATCAAAGTTTCCTTTCAAAAATGATCTTAGTCCCTAAAGAAAATGCTAAGATATCTTACAATATTGCTAATCAGAGCTATACGATGACCGACACTTGTCCCTTTTACATCCAAAGATAGGGTTACTTACCAAATCAATGGTAAGATAACAATGTCAAAGGAAAAAGGAAATAAACATGAAAGAATTTTGAGTAGGTAGAATGTTTCTTGTTGATTTCTCAATTTCAATACTAAAAATATCCTTGCTATTTTCAAAACAAACACCAACACTTTCAAAAACATCTTTCAAACTTGGAAACATTTTCAAAAGATCAACACTTTGTATACATTCTTACGAATGAGAATCATTACAAAGTTTGCCTAAACGATGGCACCTTTTCAAAATACTTTCAAAAACCACACAAAGCACATTTTCAAACAAAAGCAAGTGATCTAGCAAGAAACTAAGAGCCCGTAGATAATTACGGATGAAAAGGGTGCTAATACCTTCCCTTTTCATAACCTACCCCCAGAACTCAAGAAAAAATCTCTAAAGGTCTTTCCTGTTCTTTTCATTCTTTCCTTTTGGATAAAATAAAAGTCGGTGGCGACTGTTTCTAAATCGCAACATTTGCAATCAAACGCAAAATGACCAAGTCAGTTCTCCCACCGTGTTACAGACGGCATGCAGTCATGTTGAGAATGTTACCAAGATAACGAACCAGATGCGGGAATCAAAACCCTCACTGGGGAAACTTCCTTTGAAAAGTCCTCTACTGTTTTCCAAAGATTAACAAAATTTCAACTAATCGACCAGCACGACTACATTGAGGATAAGGAAAGACCCTTAAACAAGGACGCCTAAAGCAACAAATTAGCTGGGAAATGAGAGATCAAGATGAGGAATCTCTGATTGGCAACTCTTCTGGGGAATTGAGACTTCTTCAGACTGTGGATTCTTATCTAAGTAACTCCACTGGGGGCATGAGACGTCTTCAAACTTGAAGTCTCAGAACGAAGCCTTTCTCTTGAAAAAGATTTATGGGAAATAAAACTCTACTGAGGATACAAAACTCCACTGGGGGCATCAAACTCTTCCAGGGAGTATTTTGTTAGGGACTCTAGAACCTTCGGTATGCAACCGTAAAATAGACCATGACGATAGTTAAACAGTATTGACTTTACCGGGGTATGGAAATCCCAGCCAACGTCAACCCTACTGATGATAATAGATTCTTTTGATAAAGAAATTCCCCAAGTCACAACTTAGATGGGAAAATGAGAACTTCTGAATACGAACTTCAACGATAATTCAAATCGGAAGATAAACTCCACTGGGAATAGCCTCTGTTAAGGAACGAGATAATGCTCATCCAGACTTGGTTGGGGAATAAAGGTATCCAAAAACCTTATCCGCCTCGAGAATCCCTCACATGACAATGCTGAGGAGACCTAACTCTACGGGGAATTCCCATCATTGATATGTTGCCCCAGGATAGTGGAACTTTGAGAGATCGATCCTCAACTTGACTGCCCCAGATTGGTGAAATGAAAAGACCAATAACCACAGGACGAACCCTGATAAATCTTGCAAAAATAAACTCCAGTGGGAATAGTCTCTGCTAAGGAACGAGATAATGCTCATCCATACTTGGTTGGGGAATAAAGGTATCCAAAAACCTTATTTGCCTCGAGAATCTCTCACATGACAATGCTGAGGAGACCTAACTCTACGGGAAATTCCCATCATTGATATGTTTCCCCAGGATAGTGGAACTTTGAGAGATCGATCCTTAACTTGACTACCCCAGATTGGCGAAATGAAAAGACCAATAACCACAGGCCGAACCCTGATAAATCTTGCAAAAATATATTGCAGATTCCGCTAGAGAAGATCATATCAAAAACTGTAACATCTACGATGAAATGTAAAATGGATACTTGACGTTGGCGGAGAGTGCATAAATAAGGTATGTTGGAAATCAAAATTCACCTGACTTTTGTTTGATAACTTGTAAATTTATCACTGGGGATAACTTCCTGGGGAGAGTACTGCAATAAATTGCAGTGCGAAAGAAATCTTGACATGTGTTCCACATCCTAACCTTCTAGGGAAAGATCCAATATCTCCTTCCACGGATAAAGAGAACATTGTTGGGAGCTGGGACCTTCGGATGTAAGTCTTTAATGAAAGTGACTTCGACTGGGGAATCATAGAAATTCTTAGACAAAAGAATTCTAACCAGACCAACTCAGGGATACTACCACTGAGGAGTAACAATCTTTACTTGGGGAAGAGGAAAGTATCTTTGAACCATAAGCTTGAGGTTCAGAACCCGACTGAGGAAATATTCCAGCCATGCTCTATCACTAGGGATAAAGAGCCCTTATACTGCCAAGGATATGAAGATCCATGATGGGGTAAGCGACCTTATAAAAATAACTCTTGTCAGGAATGTGATATTCTTCGTAAGAGAAACTCAACAAAACATGTTATTGCTAGAAATACGAGAATTTTCAGCTCTACTGGGGAATGAGAAAGTGTTTCAATCAGAACGAAATCCTTCTATGATGCTTTATCCTGGGGCTAGCAACCATAATAGCGTACTCTTTTGGGGAAGCAACACTTATTAACATTCAGGGTTGAGATCCACTGGGAGAAGAGAGAATATGTGAATAAGTGCTTTCAATAAAACGACTCCATTGGAAAAATGAGAACTCTTGAATAGGAGATTTCTGGATAAGTCCACTTCACAAGGGAGATGAGGATTTGTGAATAGGATATTTCCGAAGGCAGCTCCGTTGGGGAGAGGAGAAATTTTACATAAGAGGTATCAGACAAAGGTTTCCACTGGAGAGATGAAATAAACCTCAACACAAATCAGTTGGTGGAATGAAAATTCCTGAGAACGAGACCTCCAATAAGGCATCTCCATTGGGGAACAGGAAATCTTCAACAAGAAATCCTCATAAACAACCTCCTTTGAGGAAGTGAGATGATGCTCCCATAACTTCACTAAGAAACAGAATAGACTAGAACAGTCCTACAGGGGATAAAAAGATATTCTCAGCATAACGAACTTTAAACCACGCTTCTGCTATGAAGATTAGAGAATTCTCGAACAAGAAATCTTCATGAAGTGACTTCGGTGGGGAAAATGAGAACTTTCCGAAGTAACTCTCGACTTTAGCTGGGGACGAGAACACTCCACTTTTACTAGGTGACACTAGGAAGATGAAACTTCAAGAACTTGGAGAATAAGAATCTATTAATCCTAGATTCTAGTTAGTCAAACTTTAAAATTTCTCCGCTTTGGGAGATTCACTGGGTAGCAATAGAAACTTCAGATCTCCGTAGGAAACGGCCCAAGTTAGGGACACTTTAATTATCTTGAGGGATGTTACTCTGGTAATGGTGAATTACACGGATAAGCAAAGAAAATGAAAACTCATGCGAAACAGATCAGTGATCATGCCCCAGGTAGTGTGACCATATCGCTGGAAAGGGTCTTTTTGACTTAAGATAATCGGCCCCAGATTATTCGGGCTCTGGATAATTCTCTTTTGCAACAGGTCCATGGAGAGATTCGTCGAATCTCAACGTAACGACTTTAGGTTGACTAACCTTTGAAAATACTCGCCTCGAGAAGACTTCCTAAGATTTGTACTAAGGATAGCAATCATGAATTCAGTCGGAGACAAGGATCTCAACTTCTATTGAAGGAACATTAATACCAACCCTTAAAATTCTGATGAGTTGAGGATAACAATTCCAACTTCTTGTCATGCTCTTGAAATTCACAAGTTATTTATCCTGCGACTAGACTTAACCTGATCAACTCCGAGGTGGAGAGATGCCCCTGCATAATTCCTTTACCCAGTCTGTAGGGTTGTTAAAGAACGTGCCTTGAAAGGACTTCCTGAGGTCTGTACCATCCAAATAAACTGCCCCGGTGTTACAAACTTTGAAACATGGCCTCTGACTAACCAAAGTTGGAAGCGGTTTCAACCATGCCTGAGTGAATGCTCGTGCATCTTAAGATTCTAAAAAGATTCTCCCCTAACCAATGAATTTTTAGAGAGATTTGTCAAATCTTGACATAACTGCCCCAAATTGACAAAACTTTGGGAGTCAACGAATCTTTACTTGATTTCCCCAAATTAGCATAATATTGGAAAACCATTTCTTTACCTCATGCTTACAGAGGAATGAGAAGTTCACGGAGTTTAGAAGATAACACCTCCTCAGGATGATTGACTTACATCTTATAACAAGCTAGTACACAACCATGCTTCTCAACTCAAATTGCTTCGCGCACAAGCAGATGCTTAAAGAAAATTGTCCTTAGGGGCCAACTAGAAAAGATACGTCATTGCTCAATCAGAGACTTGGGGGTAAAAAAAACTTCCATACAATCATCAGACAAAAAGTTCTTGATCAAACTCTCAAACCAATCTTCTTCAATTCAAAGGAGTAGCTAGAAAGCATGCCCCAGATGAAAATCATTCTTTTCAACAAATTCTTGAAGTAATTTGTACCTCAGGATAATCAAACTCTTCATCTGATGCTCATTATGCAAGCTCGCTTGATGTTTAAGCACCTTTTAATATGCAAAGAATGTTTTATCCTATGAATGATAAATCTAATGTAAATCATATACTTGTCTTGAAGTTAGAAAACTTTTATTGAAAAGATGCCGAAACATCGAAAAAAATTTATGTACAAAGAAAATAAAAGAGGGAGTGATACCAACTCAAAAGTTTTTAACAAGTCTCCTAGGAGTCAAGTTACCGTATTCTCGTAAAAGTTTTTCTTTCGAATTAATCCATGCTTCAATTAGGACTTTTAAGGGTTGTAACGTGGCCTAATTCACATTTTTTTAGAAAAAAAGGATTTAAGGCTCAAAATTTTTGGTGCCCACCCATTCTTTATGATGTTCTCTAGTCCTACATTCAGTTAATTCGACACGAGCATTCATATCTCAAAAGAGTTTATGATGGTTGAGGAACCACAACGATTTCTTGGACACGGCAGTCACTAAACCTTTAGTTTCTTAGGTGTTCGATCACACGACTTTTTATTTTGATGAGGATTTATATTGGATAATCCTTTTCTTCCTTTAGGGATTTTAAAATTATTTTTTGCTTTCCCTAACTTTTTCCTGGACCAATTATTTTGAATTTCAATTTGGAAGTCCAGCGGGACGCCCTAACTTTTGCCTAAGCGATTTGTTTTCAAGTTTCGACTTAGAGGGGCTTTTTGTTTCTTTATTATTCAAATTTTCCACTTTGAAAAAGTTGTGTGACCCTAAGTCTTTGAACTTTTGGAGGAAAGTGACTGCCTCATTCCGTGGTCGGTGAGGGATAATCTTTGTTGTGTCGATTTGATCTCGACCTTAGGATCTTTTGTTTTTTTTTCTTTCACTTGGGAAGTAACCATTGTGGTTTTGATCTTTTCTCGTCCTCATAGAGTGAGGAATAAAATGTGGTGATCCTCAGACGGGACACTCCTTCTGAAATTTTAATGCTCGATCAAATTAACTGAACATCTACCCTAACCCAGGTTAAAAATAAGGGTTTTTCTGACCAGAAAAGAAACTCCTACTTCGAAGGCTCAGAGGGGTTAACGAGGGCTTATCTCCCTTATATCTCCGATGCTTTGGGATTGAAACAAGGCATGTACATCGTCAGTAAGGTTTTTACTCCAAAGCATAGCATTTGAGATTCCAGGTAAATATTTGTCATCCTCCCTCCAAAGTCATTTCTTTATTAACAAAAAGTTAGGTATCAAAATCATAGTAAAACAAATAAAAGTGATAATGAATGGATTAATTCAAGACAAATATATTCAACGCATTATGATTAACATTCAAAAAGATGAGTAAGTTTGCATACAAGAAAGTACTAAACAAAACAATTATGATTGCATATGAAAACGCAAATGAAATTTGAAGTTTCCATGTTGAGGAGACTTGACTCCGTATGAACTGATTGCTTCGAACGATCTTCAGTAGCCTTGAGGCTCACTTGGCTAAGAGATTCCCCCATGATACGGACTCAACAATCCCTAAATTGATCCAAGCTTGGACTTTATCTCTGGATGAAAACCCATCTTCAACCGAATAGCCAAGAGCCCCAGAATGATGTTCACAAAAGATTCTTAAAAGGGAGGATGAACGTTGTACCAAGCGAAAAGTTCAAAATTGTCCACCACATTAGAAATTGGACTCTGGGAAAGACGTCAGGCATGTGCTAGATTTTGGCTAAACCATCTTGCAATTTTCAACATCATGACCAAATTCCCCTCAATGGGAGACACACTTAGCATTTGCATCAGGAGAGAGTTTAATCAACTGAATAGTCTCCAAAACACGAAACTTAATCAACTGAATTCCCAACAGACAAGGAACTGTCTGGATGTAATACATTGAGATGGTATCAACATACGTCCCAGGCTTCTTCTATCCCTGCTTAAAAGCTTTGACCCATACACTCACTTGGGAAACAAACACTTATTGCTGAAGAGAAGATCAGGTGGCCCAAAGTTATGGAGAGTTCCCATGTTTGAATAATCGGGTACCTCGACGTGGTAACCACATACGGCGTTGATAATAGGATTTTGAAGGGGAATTTGTAGACAGTACTGAAGCACAGATCCTAACCCACTGAAGCTCAAACAAGTATGGAAACAAATTTTAATAAATCACTGAGATAAGATCAAAACCATTCTCCAAGCTTCCTCTATTCTTGCTGATAAAATAAACCTCTTGAATTCAACTGGTAATTGGGAACCATCTGTTGATAAAATGTTCCAGGTACTCAAGATAATAGATGAGACCCACAAGGCACTCCATGGTTTGAAAGAGATCCCAAAGTATGAGGAGAAAGAATAACTCATGTTGCAACAGTTAGTGTAGGATTTCTGACACTATCATCAAGACTTCCCTGATCCGACTCAGCTGGGTCTCCAAATGATTATCTTCCTTTTCTAAAAGTTCCCGGTTACGAGCCAAGGCTTGCATTATAACACAAACAACCACATCTGAATCTTTATCTCGGCCAATACCCCACGAAGTTGTTCCATAACTAATCTCTGAACATGTGACAACAAGAATTCAAATTTATAACCCTGGAGAGAATACCAGTTCTGAATATGAATCTCCCACTCCGAGTACCTGTTATGAATGCATGAATATGCATGAGGTGTGTGAGTGGATGAAATGCCATGTTCAATCATTTCCAAGGAACTCACATGCTTTTAGTTTTGATTTTAAACCAGTAAAAGGTGGAGAATTGCAACACAAAGCTCATAAGCATGGTTCCTTGGAAATTGAAAGAACATGTGTGTCGAAATAATGTTAACAGATTATGTGTGATAACATAGGATCAAGATTCCATAAACATGGAAAATGGTTGCACTGTCTCTACAATAAATGATGAATATCACCGGATCAAAGGTTTGGCACCATCTTGGAACACAAAAGAACCAAGTACCAAGTGGATCAGCAATTGCATGAGCCCAAAATCTCCCTATCATAAAAAATAACTGCTGAAATGCCAAAATACACGGCCATCACAAGGTGAGAAGTCCTGAGCAAAACTGAGAGAACACACAATCACCGACAGTATCAAGTCACCATCAAAAGAACACAGTAATTATCAGAACATGGTCATCAACAGAACTCAAGTCAGCAACATGACCAAAGTCAACCTCAGAACTAGAGTCACCATCTGTACCTGTAATAATCAATCATCCCTCCCCACTCACGGGTGAAACTAGGTCAGGGTAAAGCAAGGGTAACTCAGAATCATGGGTACGCCTGAAGCCACTATCGTTGACACACCTATGTGAAACGATAGCACCCCATTTGCAATATCATCTGAGCATGGACGACATGAGGGCACTAGCAATCCAAATTCGACTAGTCGTTCATGTTCCACTCTATTCCTAAGGTTCCTATGGTTGTCACTTGGCCTGGGTATTGGGCCTTTTACCTCTTGTAACATCCACCCAACATGAAACAGAGACAACACAGCAGATAACCAAATATATGGAAAGCGGTAAAATGCATGCACAAACATATGAAAATAGTATATACAAAATTGGAAATAAATAAACACATAAAGAAAACAACAAACAAGAGCTAGGATCGCCTCTGTGATGGACTAAAAATAGGTCAATCATTCCCCAATGAAGTCGTCAGCTGAAACAATCGGCCGAACCGTCATCCGATACAAAAATCAATAAAGTCGCCACCAAACATCTTTTATCCCGCCAAAAGGGAAAGGTAAACATCGAGAAAACCTGAAGAGGGTGAAATCACGGTCTTGCAACTGAGAGATAGGGTAAGGGAGTCTGTTACGTGAGGGAAAGGTATTAGAACCCCACACGCCCATAGTACTCTACGGTAACCACTCTTGTTGTCTAATCTAATAGGTGCATAAAAATCTATTTCTAAGCTGTACAGGGAATGCATGCAAAAGAAAGGAGAAAAGAATGTAGGGAAAATAAAATTTATGCTTGCTTGGGCCCTACCCCAGTGCCTACATATCCTTTTTAAGGAATCAGAGCATCCGTAGTTCGTCTCATATATTTTGTTTGGTTTGTGTTTTTTAGTTAAGGAAATAAAAACACCAGACATAATGGAAAAACATCAGATAGAACAACAAAAACGTCAACAATGATGATAGAATAGCAAAAAGAGATGACAAGACATTACATGGCAACACAAACTCAGATAAGGCGGCAAAACACCAGCAAAATATCAGACAAGTTGATGAAACATTACACCTAACAATGATATTGAAAATCAAGGTAGGATAACAAACATGTGCGATGGCGAAACATCGACTATAAACATGTGCGATGGTAAAACATCGGCCAAGAGATAGAAAGATAACATGGAAAAGATGGCGAAGAATCAATAAACCAGAGGACAAAACATCACACCTAACAATGATATTAAGAATCAAAGTAGGATAACAAACATGTGCGATGGTGAAACATCGGCTAAAAGAATGTGCGATGGCGAAACATCGGCTAAGAGATAGGAAGGTAACGTGGCAAATATGGCGAAACATCAATAAACCAGAGAACAAAACATCACACCCAACAATGATATTGAGAATCAAGGTAGGATAACAAACATGTGCGATGGCGAAACATCGACTAAGAGATAGGAAGATAACGTGGCAAAGATGGCAAAACATCAGTAATACAGAGAACAAAGCATCACATCCAACAATGATATTGAGAATCAAGGTAGGATAACAAACATGTGCAGTGGTGAAACACCGGCTAAAGAATGTGCGATGGTGAAACATCGGCTAAAAGATTACAAAAAACTCATGGCAACAATGGCAAAACATTAATCTGACAAGATTTAAAACAAAATCCAATAGGCGCACGAAGAGATAAGGTTGGTTTGTATTTTTTTACCTTAAAGAAGGGTTTAAGTTTATTAGAGATATTTTATGATTTTTCAAGAAGAACTCTTACTTTTAAGATGCAAGAATGCAAAGGAAAAGAAAACAACTAAGGGAGACTATCCTAATCTCTAGCCCTAATGTTATCATGCAATGATTGGCCCTAAGGTTAAGGATGAAAAAGGGAAGTTTCTACCCTATGTTAGCATGTATGGATTCATATCCTAAGGTCTAGCTCAAAAGCTACTCTAATCGAGAAATCCTAAGGGAGCATGGTAACAATGTCACAGTGACAAAAATCAAGCAAGCAGATGGCGAAACATTTGGACAAACAACATCCTGAGCGTCACTCGAATATCAAACACCTACAAGGCACATGCCTAGAAGTAGAAAGGGAGGTCCCGCCATATACAAGAAACCAAGCATCAGACCAAGGATCAAGCCATAGCCAAGGGGGGCGCATCACCCGAGTCAACAAGCCTTAGAAGTATAGGTATGCAAAAAGGGTCCTTAACCGTGATATCAATTATCACGGCAAGAAAGATCTGGGGGGGGAAAGACATAGTTCATGCATACACTAAGCATCAGTGTTGGTCAACACGAGCTAAAGAAAGTGTGGGGATCCAATTGCGGGAACCATTTTCACTCGCCCTTAAAAGACTTAAATTCATTCATATCTTGGGCATATATACAGAGCGTCTACTTGTAGAAAGTGAGCATAGGAATGATATGGACTGGAATATGCGGGGGTCGATTACGAACCCTTTCCGCTCGCCTCCTTTTGAGGACATTTCACCAGTAATACAATGCAGGAACAAATGTAAACACATGTGCATAATACCTACTTCAAAGGTAGGATTTTAAACAAACACAGATAGCATACAGAAAGTGGTGCCTGCTATAGGACCTTAAACAGCGACTTCGAGCACATGCTCTTTATTTCCTGCTTCCTACTTCACATGATTTCTAGAAAGAAATAAACTCCCTTACTATACATGATCCCTAGAAAGAAGTAAAGTGCGAATAGAGATAAATAAGAGAAAATACAAAACGAATATTAATCTGTAGCAGAGCATTTTAAACTAAGAAACCCAACGATCTTCGTGAAAGCTTCACCAATAATCAACCGGACTAATCTCAAGCGCTCAATATCACAAACCAAACTCTTACCAAGAACTCATGGAGATAAATTAATAACAAAGTGAGTATTAACATGGAAAGAATAATTTGGGAATTTCAATTAAATTCTAAAGTCCTAAAAAATCAACTCTAAAAAATATTCTATCATTTTTGCATCATTGTTATCATCAAACTAAGAAAAATAAAATTCCATGAGAAAATAAGTGACAAAGCTCTAAGCAACCAGGGTTATATATTGGATCCAGATGTGTATGAATCAGAAGTTAAGTGCTAGGCCCATCTGAAAAGTGATCCATGAAGCCCTTTTGTTAGTATTAATTGATTTCAAAAAACAACTAACAGGATCAGGGCCCAACCACCACCTTAGTTTGAATTCACATCTTATTCCAGCAATTATTCAACTAGGTTCTATTAAACAAAAATTAAAATCATAAAACAAAATTGATCAAATGTTTTGAATAATAAAAAAAATAAGACTTCACAGTTGGAATGGTGGTTCAGCTTCTACCATGAAACTCTTCCAGCGTTGTGATACAAATCCTTTTGCCTTCTTTAATTTGCCTCAACCTTGCAGTAGCAACCTTCTTCGGTTGGCCTCAACCTTGCTTCAGCATCCTTTTTCGACTGGCCTCAACCTTGCTGCAGCAACCTTCTTCGATTGGCCTCAACCTGCAGCAGTAACATCCTTCGATTGGCTTCAACCTTACAGCAGTGGCATCCTTCGATTGGCATCAATATTCAAGCAGTAGCATCCTTCGATTGGCTTCAATCTACAAGCAGTAGTATCCTTCGATTATCCTCAACCTTTCAGCAGTAGCATCCTTCGATTGGCTTCAACCTTGCCTTCATCGAACGAAACATCAATTTTTCAAACGAAGCTTCAACCTTCTTCGAACGAAGCTCTAACCTTCTTCGAACGAAGCTCCAACCTTCTTCGAACGAAGCTCCAACCTTCTTCGAATAAAGCTTTACTGACTTTGGATTTAAATGCTCCGACTCATCCTTTGAAGCTTCACAAACTCTAACCTCCAGCACAAATGAAACTTGTGCGAAAACTCAGTGCAAGGGCTCATGCTCAGATCATTCAAACAAACTCAATTTTCCATCAGATTTAGTAAAATAAAGTTCAATCAAAAGCTAGCAAAACAATCTACATCATGCAACTCAAATCATCTCAATTCATTAGCCACGTATCAAGAACAAAGCTCATGAAAACTCAAAGAAAATCATCTTTACATAGAATTTCAGAAACTCTACCACATGATTCATGCATCAAACAAATACAAATATATACATCAGACCCATAGTCCGGCCAACTAAAACATAATGCACAAGAGCTACATCACTAATTCAAGCTCAATCACACAAATCAGAGTCCAAGAAACTTACCTTGATGCAAAATTTGGAAACTCAAATCTGCTGCTCCAGATGCAAACCAATGCTTCCACTATGATCTACTCACTTCACTGAAGATAAATCAACAAGAAAATGAAATAATAATCCAGCGAAATAAGAGAATTTGAGAACCGAATTTCCTGAGAGAAAATTGATCTTCAGATCTGAAATTCTTGGCCAATGCTGCTCCCTTTCGACGGAGGATGTAGGATTGAGGAGAGGAGTTGCTTCGAGTTCTTGATGACGATGAAGATTTGTTGAAGTTTATTAGTTGAAGGTTGCAGTAGAAACTCTAAGAGAATGAAGTTATCGTGATGGTGATGAATCGATGAAGATGATCGATGTTGTGTTGAAGATTGTAGATCGAGGAAACGTAATGAATAATTTGGTTTAAAAGTTGATGAAGATTGATGGAGGATGAAGAAGTTACAAAAGAATTGGTGAATTCTGTTATGGATTTGATGTGTAGAATAAGGTTGGAAGAGAGAGAGAGAGAGAGAGAGAGAGAGAGAGAGAGAGAGAGAGAGAGAGAGAGAGAGAGAGAGAGAGAGAGAGAGAGAGAGAGAGAGAGAGAGAGAGAGAGAGAGAGAGAGAGAGAGAGAGAGAGAGAGTATAGGGAGAAAGAAGAGAGAAGAGAGGGAGTTTTTCTCTTTGATTTTTTTGTGATTCCCCGGGTGATTTTGGAATGAATGGGATTAAAAGAGAAAGTTTGTTATATAGCAGCAAAAGTTTGTTATAGTTGAAGCAATCCTGTCCTTCGAATCAGAAAATCCAGCTGGAAAATGGATGGTGAACATCAAAATAATATTGAAGTTCGTTTGAGATTTTTTTTGGTTTTCTCTGATTTGATCCAAAATACAAAAAGTGGAAATTGCGTTTTATTCCTTGCAGCTCCTCAATGATCTGCGTTTTGATGAACACGAAGTGAGTGGAAATGAGAGGAAATAAGTGTGAATGTTGAGGTGTCCAACTGATGCACAGGGAATATGTGATATTTTTGAAAGAAAGTTGCCAAGAATGGCAAGGCACGAGGGAAGTAAGGTGAGGCATGGTGCGTGAGAATGTTTAGCCAAATGAGGTAAGAAGTGAGGTGGGAGCTGAGTGCACACGTGAGACACTCGTGTGTGATGAAATCATTTGAAACCAAATCACAAAAATGTATTTTATGTCAAATCTGGTGCTGATGTGCAGCTGGCTCGGC
Source organism: Vicia faba (assembly GCA_948472305.1). NCBI lineage: Eukaryota > Viridiplantae > Streptophyta > Magnoliopsida > Fabales > Fabaceae > Vicia > Vicia faba. The sequence continues at coordinate 1,329,783,531 of OX451737.1, read as the reverse complement.
CATGCCTTGCATCTTGTGTGCCATGCCTGATCAATTGAGGATGCCCATTTTCAGCATTTATAACTTGATCAAACCCTAACCATCTCCAATAATTCTTCTCACAATGGAAATCCAACATGTAATACTTCTAATTAAACCTAAAATAAAATCGAAACCTAGCTTGAGTTATAAGAAAATGGATTTCACATTTGGTGTGCCATCTTTTTGATGAAATTCCTGGGCAAGATGCCTCAGGATGGTCGTGTGGCTCGCCCATGATGCCCAACGCTTGACCAACTTGCCCAAAACTTCAAAGGCTTATAACTTTTGTTTTGAGTAAGAAGTGTGTTTTTGTCCTTTGTTGGGCCTTGTAGATCTTTTTCCCCTCTTTAATTGGCAAAAAGAACCACCAAAATCCCCTAAAAAATGAGAAAGTTATGCCCTTGTAAAATCAGGCCTAAATCAAGAACACTTAGTGAAATTTTCAATCACCAAGATAACTTCAAATCCAAGTAACTTCTTAAACTTGCAATTCTCATCAAAATAAATCATCAATGATCATCCCACATTAAAATACATATCAAATGCTTCATGTTAACCAAAAGTCCACTTGGTCACCTTTGGCTTTGTTGACTTTGAGTAAAAATGATTGTTTTGCCCCTTTGATTCAATTAAACCACTTCTCTTCAAAATTGGTGATCAAAACTTCAAATATATGATATTCCAAACACATAGAGTCTATGGAAGGAGTTTCCACTCAAAAATTCCAAAGAATCCATGATTAAAACTCAAACCCTAGTTTTGACTGATGAATCAAAAAGAAGTGATTCTCCTTATAACAGCACAATACTCAATCTTCTGATGATCCAATGAGGTGGATAAGACATCTTGAGACATGTGGTACCTTTGGGCTTGAAAGATCCATAAGTTATAGATAATAAGGCCCTCCTTGAGCAACTTGTCAATATAATCAATCTTCCAAAACTTGAGGGAGGCTTGATAAACAAAATACCTTGATCCCTACACCATGTATGAATGCCATGCAATATGATGTTTATGATGAAACATAAGTCTAAAAATTCTGAAATCAAGAGGGTAAATTTTGGGGTGCAACAAGCTACTCAAACCGACAACTTCACGGTCCACCAGCAGCGCTGAAACATCCCAACTTTCTATATTCCATCTTCTAAAAATTATCCTGGTTACTTTAAAATCACCTTCAGGAACATCATGTATTTACACTCTACTCGTATATCAACAATCGTTACATTGCTCCTCATCCTTCGAGAAGTAAACATTAACAATGTATGATCGTCCTCCCTCAAGACGCTCTTACTTGATTAACAAACAAAATCTTTAATCCATGTCACCTTCGGATTCGGAAACCAACAAAACTTTAACAATACTTGCATTTTCGCAATCAAACCAATCACAACAAACATCTTACAATCGAAACATATCTGAGAAGAAAAGCTTCTCCCCCACTTATCTTCAAACCAACTCCTGCATACAATCGATTGGAAAATCAAACAAGCACCGACAGTGTTTCAAACACTCGCTGCATACTAAGGAACAAACAACATTAGACAACTTGGCCAGACGGACCGACCTGCTTTGATACCACTAATGTTACACCCCATTTCTACCTAGCGGATAATAATAAAATCAGAGTTCAACATAAATAGGATGCTACATTTTCAACTTAAAATCAAACTTCATTTAATCACATATAAAACAGATACATAACACTTAATTCGGATGAACCGATAACAACCTGATTTATTCTTAAAAATTAAATAACTTTTATAGATAAGCAGTGGAATCTACATACTCAACTTAGATTCACTTAACATCTTTTATTCAACTAAAACAACCTCAAGACAACAATTATTTCACGTAACCAACTTAAAAATTCAGCAAATGAAATAAATATCAACAACTAAACATCAAGCGTTCATCCCCCCGAGTGCTACGTATCAGAGCGATGACACCGACTCGAACTAATGAGGTAATAACTATCCTCCTTGATTACCTGCAAGTTACCAACAGAGGACAACATTCAAACAGAAGGGGTGAGATATCGAACTATATAATTGAATGTATGATAATTAATATATCAGAATCAGTTCATATAAAATCACCACTTCACAACTTATACACAACAACTATTACAACAAAGCATCAACACGACATAACGACTAATTCACGGCTTTTAGATAATACCCGTCACAACAAGTCAACAACATAAAGCAACAAGAAATATATCATCACCACAACTCAAGATGCAACTTCAGATGCGACTCAATTACAATGCACATGCATGTGGTACCATTGGAGCAGAACTCCCAACTTAAAAATGGAGCAGAACTCCCATCTTAAAAATTGCCAATTAATAGAGACATCAACAAGGCATAAGTCTTCTTTGCAGTTTTCCAATCCAGGCCATCACAGAGTATGCAAATTTATGTGACTCAATGAATGCACTATCACATACTCACAATAATTATCATCCATCGCAAGGCATAAGCTCACATCAGCATTATTACCAGTAAATAGAGGTAATTCATCATCATCTAAAATTGTCTGCAACTTCACATTATCAACAAGAATTCACAGGGACAATCACAACAACATAACATCTCAACATTAGCCATAGGCCTACAATTTTATATTGCCAATAAATAGAGGAAGCATAACAACAACAACAACAACAAACATTAACAACAACATAACCACAACTATTCAACTTTGGCAACAAGCCTACGATTTGATTCTTGCCAATAGTTAGAGGCAATGCAACAAAATTCACCACCTACAACTTCATAATTAACCACAACAATTGTTCCGTATAATTATTTGGACAAATCGACCAAATCCTGCAAATTAATTAATTATCCACTATTATTCTATTACTAATAACCTTCTGTTACAAATCCACATCTTAGTCTCTACCTTACAGCAACTTATACAATCCATCGTCTCAACCGTAATATTTTACAAACATTATGCGTAATTATTCGGAGAATTCAACTATATCCGGCTAAATAATCCTCTACCAAAATTGCTAGTATTTCTAATTTGTAGTATTATTAGGACCATCATGCTACTGTTATTTCACAAGCTCTGCTACTTGTAATTACAACCTACTAGTATGAATTATCCTTGCTATCGTTTTACTGTTAATAGCCTTCTGCTATTGTTTTCAACAATTATATCCTACTGCTACTAATATCTAATACTCTTATATTTCCTTGTTGCTCTTATTTAATAATATTTCCTACTAGCATGTTCTACTAATATGATTTGTCAATATTCCACTAATATACTAAGGAAATTCTATACTAGTATACTAATTCCATTACCAAAAAATATAAATAGGCAACTCTTCTCTGAGTGCCCCTCGGCATACATTAACATCTTTTCCTTCTAGGGTGCCAATCAGCATCCACTTCCTCTCCACATGTGTCATTCAGCACAATGCTTCTTCCGGTCGTCACTTCTTTTTCCTGCCTGTGCCGCATGGCACAGACTTCTCCCGTGGCTTCTGAAAGTTTTTTTTTCTTCTCCAAATTTTTCCTTCGATTCATCAGTTTACCAATTTCAACAGCACAACACATTACCACAACAACATAAAAAATTATATCAACATAGAATAATTTCTCACAAGAAAACCCCATTTGACAGAGACAACAACATATGAACACAATTACTCTGCAACACAATCGACACAAACATGAATAATTTCATACAAATCTAACCCCACATATAATTTATCATATACCCAATTATAGAGCAAGAACCCCACCCTTACCTTGGATTGGAGACCACTCTACTCTACTGGTTAAACCTCGTTTTTCCATAGCTTCCAACCTTTACATCTTCCCTGTAACTTTGCAACTTCTCACGTTCCCATAAAATTCTCCAAGACTTGTTCAATTAACCTAATTCTCCTTATAAATAGCTTAACCTTATAATTATTATTATTATTATCGGGCCTAGCTTTCACACCCCCACCTTTACTACATACAACCATATAATTAAGCCCAACAATGAATATTATAACCATTCTAACATTATTATTAATATTAATGCTAATATTAATCAACCAAATAACAACTTAGCAACTTAAATCAACATTTCTTGATATTTCGTAACTTCAACAATTTCAACAACATTCTCAACCATTAATCCGTAATTAATTAAATTAAATAATTAATTAAATTAACGGGTGTTACATTGATCATCATCATTCTCGTTTTCATGGCCAGCTACATTCCTTTGATAAAATGACCTGTCTCTAGGCCATGTAATGTGCATCTGAAATTACTCCGTAGTCCTGAAATGATGGCTTTCATCGGGCTTCCCTCCTAGCTGAATGTGCAACCAGTAAAAAGAATCATGTAAATAAAGATAAGCCCTATGATTGGAATCATTTTGATCCCAAGTATAGGTAAAATATTGGCGAAGTCTCGGGTCCCAATCATCATAATTCAGAGTGTTGGATGAAGTCTGCCCCGTTTGCTCTCTGTGCCTTCTTTTATTTTTCTTTTCCAAGCAATAACTTTCCACATATGTGTCATTAACATTGGTTTTAATTATAAATGGTACTAAATTTGGAATTTTACTTGGGAAGCAATTAGCAATCCCATGATGAGATCGGGATAGACAAGAGGATGAGTGGTTCTGGTTCCATCCCCAAACTCGTTACCGTTTTCTGCAACATTTTTCATTTTGGTAGCAATGATTTGACCGATATCAACTCGCCTACCTGACATGAACAAATACATAAGCTGACTCGTATCCATTGTGAAGGTGGAAGTGTGGCTTCGTGGTCGGATATTATGCAGAATGATCAAGAGGAGAACTTGAGCTTCCGGGATTAAATCCTCCCTATGATATGTAACTGATGTACCGATGGATTTTTTTCCACTACCCTACCTTCCAAAAGAATTTTCTCAGAGATCACCGCTTCATTGGGCATCTTATTAATGGCTTCTTGATAACGGCATACCTGCCCTTCTTGCAAGCTAGGAGTTCCAAAAATTTCAATAATAGCATCCATATGAAATTGAATCGTTCTTCCCCCAATATTGGTTGAGAAAGAGAAAGCAGTTCCTTTCGAGGTAAAAGCGCTGGAATAGAATTCCTGAAGTACCTCAGTGTTGCTTTTTCGGTGAGGATTCATAAGCTTATCCCATTTAGGGATGGTCCACATAGGTAAGGACTTTTAGGTTTCTTCAAGATTAATCTCAAAGATTATTTCATACCAAATAGATCTTCCCAAAAGTTCTTGATACCTATCTTCTTGTTCCGGTCCGATGATTTTTGTCTGATCAAAGGGTTGTTGTCCCCTTAATGTTCCATCCTCTGAGGTTTTCTATTTCTTTGAAGCCACGTCTCTATTTAGAGCCATTCCTACAACAAAAGATACCAGAAAATTGGTCTGCTAAGACACTGATTTTTCTGCATCAGGACATGTTCGCTTAGCGAACTATAGTTTGCATAGCGAACTATAGTTTGCATAGCGAACTCAGATTTTTGGAATTTTTTTGGACAAATTTCTGCTTTAATGCTTCGTTTCACTTTTGGTTAAAACAAAACAATAATGTAATGATACTTTGTTTATGTTGTATTTCCTAGATCATGAGCGTAGTATAAACATGATGGTTTAAACAACATAAAGCATGTACTAAGAATATGAAAGTTTCAACCATGGACACACATCAATCTAAACATTAGAATATTTAGCAGAAAAAATTAATAGCATGTGACAGATCTAAAAAACATGAAGACATAGCATACATAAGACGAAGATGATAATAGTTAGAGAAATCACATACCTGTTGCTTGCTAAAAAAATTGGAGATGGATAAGAGATTAGGGTAGAGTGAAAAAGTGATAAAAGTGAGAGAGTGAAAGTGTGAATTGAAAAGTGAGATAAGTGAAGAGTTTTCTAGGGCTAGAGAAGATAAAAATAATTAAAAACAGTAAAAGAAATGCTATAATTGTGACATAAAGGTGTTGCAGGTGAGTAGGTGGTGCTTTTAATGTCATAAAGTTGTGTTTGACTAGCGCATGTTCACTTCGCGAGTAAAGTTCGCTTAGAGAAATTTTCGGGCTTAGACGTTCTCATCACAAACTGATGTTCGCTTAGCGATCTATTCCATACAAGAATTCTGTAGAGTTTTAAACCTGATGTGCCAAGAACCTTTAATGTAACCTATCATAAAAACAATAAAATACTTACAGAGTCGGTTGCCTCCCGAAGAGTGCTTCTTTAACGTCATTAGCTTGATGCTTTACCACTTCTATGGTTCGTGCAACAGAATTATTGTGGTGACTCGATCAATCTCACCACCTAAGTACAACTTCAATCTTTGGACATTAACTGTCCAAGTTGCATTGGTGTTTGGATCTTCCAGTTCAATAGCTCCATAAGTTTTGACTGAGAATGACTGATCATTGACATTTGACCTAGTACATGACATAATGGCTTGAAGCATGACCTTAATGATTCAAACACAATGTCTTGACCTAATTTCATGGCTCAAATCACTTCTCAAGATCAAGGGGTTGATAGTTGAATTTGGATCAACTGATGAAAAGTCAACTAACACACAAAAAAGTCAAACTTTAACTTTTCGGTCAACATTGAATTTCAAAGATAAAAATTCATCAAAGACATTCAAAACTATTAAACTTGATCACCAAGAATCAAGAAAGTCAACAAAAGTCAACAAAAGTCAAGATTTCCAATAGAAAAATTCTAAGTGTTTTTAACCTTGATAATTTCACTACTTCATGACAATTTTTCACCAAGATGAAAGATGATTCAAGGAAAACTATCAACATGAAAGTTGTAGACCTTTATGAATTCTACAACTTTGTCCCTTAGGGTTGATGTCCAAAAATGCATAGATTAAGAGATATAGGCCCATGAAATCATGACATTTTTAACAACCTTAGTGAAATTTTCAACAAGTTTGGTCAGATTTTTGTCCCAACTTCTTGGAAATTTTTCATCTAGTTCCAAATTGATTTTGCCAAAGTGGTCAACATAAAGGTTGTATACAATGTTTCAAGCTTTCCAAAAAGTCCCAGAACTTTAAGAGATCATTTTTAAGCTAGGAGAATCGAAGAGAAGAAGTTGGACATCCATTCTTGAATTTTAGGTCATTTTGTGATGAACCTTATGATCCAATCTTCAAGCATGTTGCATAAATATTGCTTTTGTAGGCTTATAACTTACAAATCAATCCATAATTAATTGTTTACACAACTGATTGAGCTATGATCCAAGTGCTTGAGCCATTGTCCAAGTGATTATTCCATTTTGGCACAAAGTTAACATTCTCATTCTTGAAAAGTTGCTTTATACACAATGTCAACTCTCCTTGAGCCCATACATTATTGCTTCTGATTCTAAAACATTTCAAAGCAAGAAGTAACCATCTACAAGCCTGTCAACCACCCTATAAGCCCTTGTACTATGCATTAAAACTATGCATTTCAAGTTTGCTTCAAAACCAAGTCACATAACCATAACATGTGATCTCTTGATTCTGATTACTGCAAGTTCTAAAACCTTTCCTCTATAAATAGATAGTTTGTTTTAAAGCCATAGCACGATTCCAGTAGCCCTCTAACCCTCTCAAACTCCCTAAAACCAGAAATTGCATCAAAACCTCCATTACTTGTCATTTCTTTGAATTCCAAATACACAATCCACTCGTGCGTTTTCACTTTTAATCAGTCACAAAGCTTATGTAACTCATATAGAGGATATCCAAACACTTACTACACAACTGTAACTCTATTTGCACCATCCTCCATTTCCAAAAACAACCACATGCAACTTGACTTCTCCAGAAAGATTCAGACACTTTCTACATAAAGTAAGCATTGCAATAGCTTCCTAGGAGTTCAGTGAAGCTATCCAGATCATCACAACACCTCTAGGAGTGTTCAAACTCCAAACATGATTTCCAGTTTTGAGGTAAGTTTTCTAAACTTTGAACTCTCTATACAAGCATCATTAATGGTTACTTTGTGAATAAAAATGTAGACATCATTGCCCTGAAGCTGACCATCCCCTTAGTTTTCATTTAAGTTAACTGTGCCTGGAGAATTTTAAAGTTGAACTTTCAGAAAAATTAGGTTTTTATTTGGTACCAAACAAAATTCATGCTCATCTTTGATTTATAGTTTAAGTTGTTTACATGGCTGAATTTGTGATGAAATTTGGAGCAACTTTCATGTTTACATTTTTGAAAGTGGTTGGGAAATGAAGAAGTTACAGTTTTGAGCAATGGAGTTGTCATCCCTGTGCGCGCGAAGGAGGAAGAAGATGAAGTTCAAAATTCAGAAATGAGTTTATTTTATATTTAGTTGAAGTTGTATTATGAACGGATGAAACAACCACCCCAGTGGCAGAAAAGCGCACGCTAAGGCATTTGTATATAGGGACCTGGGTTCGATCCCCAGCGGTACCCTTATGTTTATTTCATATTTTCTTGTCTTAGATCATGTTCAGATAAGCCTAATGCACGCACCATGCGCCTCTCACCATCACCATCAGATCTGCCAGCCATCAAGTCTAGCACTCCACATGAGTAAGTCTATGGTGTACTCCAAGAAATCAGCAACACTAAATCAAACAAAACTCTGGGCCTCCCTTGTGTTTGGGCCCTTTATTTTTTATTTTTTCTATTTTCTTACCCCCTGATTACTTTTTAACACAAGCCCATTTTTTTTTATTTCAAACACAAAAACTGACTTTTTTGGACTTAACATTTTACACCCCCCATTTTCCTTTTTTACAATACCTAGGCCCAACCCTTTTTATTTATTTCTTTATGCATTCTTCTTATTTATTTATTTATTTTATTTATTTAATTAAAAATACATAAAATATATTTTTCTTAAATGATTGGATTTATTTATTTTATTTTACTTCATTTTTTTCCAAACAAATAAAATATAAAAAAATACTTTCTAAACAATTAATTTCTCTTTAGATTTAGGTTTTCCTATATTTAAATTATTTATCCTTTTAATTAATTTTTTATCTTAGTTTAATTTACTTCTTTTAAACACAAAGTCATTTAATTAAATTAGTCTTCAAACCTTTTCCATCAAAAATCATCAAAAAAATAACAATTTCCTTTTTCTTCTACTTTACATTCTCGCTCATTTTATTATTTCGCCTTATTTATTTAATGGATTTTAATATATAATTAGGGCTTTATTTCTTTCCTCCCCTCATTCACAAAATTGTACCCCACATTCCCAAAGCGCTGTAATAGCGTATGACCTTTAAATTTCACAATTTATCGTTTTCCTTATTATTGTTAGTAATTAGGGTTTGTATGACAAGACTTAAAATCAAACATTAGACAACCCTAATTCAAGATAAAAATACATGAAAGCAAAACACCTTGCATACATGTACCTCTAGGGTTAACCTCACTTGTTGTCTCAGATATAAAGAGTCATGTCCCTCGAACGTGAGATGTTTTAGCAAAGACCCTCGATTAAAAGATTGTTAGTCCCTCGATGACCCTTCGATATTTCCTTCAGTAAAAGATCTTAGTCCCTTATGATAATTGCTAAAACATCTTACAAGTTTCTTTCTATGACTGTATTATGACTCACGTTTGTCCCTCACATCCAATGATATGGCTCTCGACCAACCAATGGTGAAGTAGCACTATCTAAAGGAGGAGGAAAAGAACAAAGACTTTTTGAGTAGGTAGATTACTCGTAATTGCTTGCTCACAAACTAAAACCATTTTCACACCTCACACTTTCAAAAACAAACATCTTTTCAAGCACTCTCTTTTCAAATAAATATTTTCAAAACAAACACTTCGTATGCATTCTCAACGACACGAGAATAATTACAAAGTTTGTCGTGCTAAGACGTTTTCAAAATATTTCCAAAAACAAACATTTTGTATACATTCTCAACGATACGAGAATCATTACAAAATCACCGCTTTTAAAACATCTTCAAAACATCTTTCAACTTACACAAACACAAAGCATTTCAAAGTGAGCTAGCAATTAAGAGCCCATAGATAACTACGAATGAAAAGGGTGCTAACACCTTCCCTTTTCACAACCTACCCCCCAAACTCAAGAAAATTATTGAAAGGTCTTTCCTGTTCTTTTCACCCTTTCCTTTATTGGATAAAAGAAAAGTCGGTGGCGACTCTTTCTATCCGCAACATTTGCGATAAAACGCAAAACACCAAGTCAATTCTCCCACCGTATCATAGAACTGGAGACTCTGTTGGGGAGTTTAATTCTAAAAGTGGGGTTACCTTAAGAGCTAGATCACCTTTATTGCTTTATTTGTTTTCCTTGTTTGCTTTATATTTTGGGTCTATGTTTGGGTTTATTTCTTGAAAAGATCCAATACCCAAATCTGGGGCATATTAGGTAAGTAGCAATAGATCATAAAAATTGTACGACATAGACCGATATGGTCGAAGAGATGGCTACGTTAGTGTGACACATTTGTTGGTACTGATGTCCCTTGAGTTAAATCGAGGAGAATATGGGGCCGCTGTGTGGTGTCATGAAGCACTAACTGACCATAGAACCTTAGTTGAACAACTTGGCCATTAGAAAGTAGTGAGATAGCTGGATTTGGTGCAGACTGAAGTTGGTTGATACTCGATACTACACTCATTGAGATCAGACTTTCGGGATATTTTGGTCGCTAAAATAGATGCTTGTGCTGAAACAATGTCCGATGAAGAAAGATTAATGATATTGAGATTCCTTAGAACCCGGTTACTTCTTTTAGGACAGGTTGAACCAACTGAAACCTCAAGAGGGTACTTACCAATAAACTATTGGAGTAAGCCCTACTATCCAATCAATAGTGGCTTAATATGCTTTTGTATCATGACCTTGATATATATTGTTTGTCAATATATGTATACTTATTAGGCATCGTATTTATGATGTTATTTGTATATGACATAATAAAGTTCTTAGAATAGTTAGTTTATTAATGATCTATTAAGTATAACTTAATTGTGAGAGCTCATTAAACATAAAGATGTTATTCTTAAAGTATCTGTAGTAAAGCTTTACTGTCAAATAGGACAACAGTAAATGCATAGAGATTATTATGTGAGTAGATTGATGACTGCATCTCACAAGTCATGGATATGAGATATCAAGTCTTCACATAGGTATAAATATCAGGAGTAATATTTATACTTGATTAACCCTCCATGAAAATACTACATAGTTTGTTATGTAAGTGTCATAAGTTATTCTCATAGTGATAGTGGTGTATGTCACCCTTCGACCTGAAACCACTATGGACCCTATATCAGGAGTTAAGTACTTTATTGTCTATCAAACGTCATCCGTAACAGTATGACTATAAAAAATTTCTAATATTTTCCCTCTCATTTATCAAATATTTCTTCACAAAGACCTCTCTTGGTTCAAGAATGCACTAGGGTTGATCAGCTCAAGACACCTCCTTAAGCACTGATGACCAAAATTAGGGTTTGAGATTGCACAAGGATATTTGAACTTTCAATGCTTCATATGACTTTTATGGATCATTATGGACCCCCAAGATTACTCATGTCAAGTTTCAAACTTTGGATCACACTTTTGCTCAATCAATTGTGCAGTTGACCTAAAATCAACTGTATTGGGGAAAAAGTCAACTATGGCCAATTTACAGTAAAACCTCTTGATTTTTAATCCACATCAACATTATAAACTCATATGTATCATTTTATCAAGTTTGGACCACAATTCCTCAAGAAATTTGATCAAATCATCAAAAGGGCAAAATGGTCAAAATTAGGGTTTTGACTGAGAAAGGGCAATTTCTGATTGTTGACATAGCAAATGGTCAATTGGTTTGAAGCATGATTTCAAGAGTTCAATTGCATCATTTTATCCTAATGGCATGACCTAAAACATTGCTCAATGGATTGATAGTGAATTTTCAGTCAACTGATCAAAAAGTCAAATGTACACTGAAAAGTCAAACTTTGACTTTTTGGTCAAAGTTCATGTCAAAGATCAAAATTCATCAAAACATGTCAAAATATGAAGCTTATTCATCAAGAAATCAAAAAGTCAAGATTTCATTTTGAAAAGTCAAAGTTTTCTAACTTAGAAATTTTTCTAAGTGTTTAAACTTCATGTTTTTTCACAAATAGTGGCCAATGTTTCACCATGATGCAAGAGGATTAAGAAGAAACTTTCAACATGAAAGTTGTAGATCTCCATGATATATACAACATTGCTTTATACAACTTCTCCTAAAAATTCTTGGATCTCAAGTTATTAATTCCTAAAGTCATGGTCTTGAAATTGGACACTTAGTGAAATTTTGCCCAAGTTTTAGTCAGGATTTTGACCTAACTTCATGGCACTTTTTCATATAGTTCCAAGGGTAATTTTAAAATGTGATTCAAAGAGGGGTTATAGAGCACATTACAAGCTTTCCAAAATTTCCAAGAACTCCTTGAGATCATTCTTGAGTAGGGAGAGTCGAAGAGATGAAGTTAGGGTTTTCACACTTGAAATACAAGTCTTTTTATGATGAACAAGATTCAAATTTCAAACCTATGCTGCATAATCTCTACTTTACAGGCCTCAAACTTGTTAGGAACTCCATAATTAATTGCTTGCACAGCTATTAGAGGTCTCAGGTCAAGCATTCAATGCAAGGCCATGCTTTATATCCATTTTTGGGAAGAAAGTGCACAATGCCATTTTGATAAAGTAGCTTTTTGCACAAAACTTGTTCTTGATCCTTACAATTGCTTTCTTCTGATCATACATGTTGCATAACTCAAGAGAAGTTTGTCTAGACACTTACAATCACTCAGCCCGTGCTTGTACTTCCTCTTGGAACCATACTTCCCACTTTTCTTTAAAATCAAGTAACATAGCAATCAGTCTAGAACTGGAACTTCTTACCCTCTCAAGAACTCAAGCCTTTTTCTTATACATACACAAGTAATTTTTCACAAAACACACACATGCCTGAGCCCTGAAAATACCAAGAACTCAGATTAGCATCTCATACCTCCATTTTCACATAACAGGACCAAAAGTTTGAAACTCATAACTCCCTCGTGCATTTTCATGCCTCTTTGTTCCCAAAGCTTCTAAACATCATTTAGAAGTCATCCCTCATCCTGTTACAGTTCTGTAACACCTCCATCACCACCTCTATTTCCAAAAATAGAGGTCTGCATCTTGAGTTCTCCAGGCCAGTTCAAGCACTTAACTCAAAGTAACCATTGCATTAGCTTCTTGGGACCTCAGTGGAGCTATTATGATCATCACAACACCTTGAGGAGTGCTCATTTGCAGAACACGACTTCCAGTTTTGAGGTAAGTTATCTCAACTTTAAACTCTTCATACAAGCATCATTAATGTTTAATTTGTGAATGAAAAATGTAGACATCATTGTTCTGAAGCTAACCATGTCTTTAGATTTCATTTATATTGCTTGAGTAGTTAGAATTTTTAATCTGAACATCCTGAAAAAATTAGGTCAGAATTTGGTACCATTCAAAATTTGTGTTCATTCTTGAGAATTAGTTTAAGTTGTTTACATTTCTGGAATCATGGTAAAATTTTACACAAGTTTCATGTTTACTTTGTTGCAAATGGTTGAGAAATGAACAAGTTACAGGTGGTCTGGCTGGAGGTTGAAGATGAAGTGTAATCAGGGCGTGTTTTATGTTATATATTTATGGTTTTGCATAAGTTAACGGATGTATCACCACTCCAGTGGTTAAAGCGCGCGTCTGTCACTATGAGGTCCTGGGTTCAAGCCCCAGCGTGACCTTTTGTGATTTTTTTCACATTTATCACACTTTTTTTACTCTTTTGCAGCACTGAGCTTCACTCCTTTGGGCCTATTCTTTTTTTGCTTATTTTGACTCCCCTGGACTCTTCACACCGGTGGCCCATTTTATTTTATTTTTTCTCATTTTTCATTTATTTATTTTCTTTAATATTTTATCTAATTTTAAAAAAACCAGAAAAAAATATAAAAACATTAGATTTATATTTTGATATAGTTTATTTATTTTTTACAATAAAAATTATTTTTATTTAACTATACTTTATTCATTTTACTAATTGGTTTGTAAATTTAATTAAGAACTATGGTTTTAGTTATTTTCTTTTACACAATTAAAATATATTATTTTAAAACCAAAAAAGACCAAAAAATATTTTATAATACTATAAACTATTTTTAAGACAAAAATACCAAAAATATTCTTCTTACAAACTTAATTTCTTTTTTAATCAATTAATATTTAGATTAGGGTTTTATTTAAATTCTTTTCCTAGTAAATTTAGGTTTACTTTTTACTAATTTAATTAATTATTTTCTTTTAGTTAATTAGGTTAAAACCAAACCCTTTCCTAAAAAATCCAAACAAAAATCCATTTTTCTTTCCATTTACATTCTTGTATATTTATTCATTTTTATACATTATTTATCCAAATTCAATATGGTTGTAATAGATAATTAGGTTTATTTTCCTTGCAATCCCCACAAGTATTGTAATAGCGTAGTAATTTTAAATTCCGCAATTTATCGCTTTATATACAAATGCTAGTAATTAGGGTTTTGAATGGAAAGACTAAAGCCAGTCAATTAGAAAACCCTAATCAAATACAAAACCAAGCATGAAAAACAATACACTTGCACACAAGCACCCCTTAGGGTAAATCCACTTGGTTGCCTTACAAAAAATGGCCATATTACGCATGTGAGGTATCTTAGCAAAAACAAACAAAATATAAGATCATAGTCCCTCGATGACACTATCAAAAGTTACCTTTCAAAATGATCTTAGTCCCTAAAGAAAGATGCTAAGATACCTTGCAACATTGCTAATCATGGTTATACGATGACCCGCGCCCGTCCCATTTACATCCGAAGATAGGGTTGCTTACCAAATCAATGTTAATGTAACAATGTCAAAGGAAAGAGGAAATGAACAAGAAATACTTTTGAGTAGGTAGATTGTTCCTAGTTACTTGCTCACTTTCAAAATAAAAGATCCTTGCTATTTTCAAAACAAACACCAACACTTTCTAAAACATCTTTCAAACTTGAAAACATTTTCAAAAGATCAACACTTTATATACATTCTTACGAACGAGAATCATTACAAAGTTTTCCTAGATGATGGCGCATTTTCAAAATACTTTCCAAAACCACACAAATCACCATTTCAAACAAAAGCAAGTGATCTATAAAGTAACTAAGAGCCCATGAAAAACCATGGATGAAAAGGGTACAAATACCTTCCCTTTTCATAATCTACCCCCGAACTCAAGAAACAATCTCAAAGGTCTTTCCTGTGCTTTTTCACCTTTCCTTTTGGATAAAAGAAAAGTCGGTGGCGACTCTTTCTAACCGCAACATTTGCGATAAAATGCAAAACATCCAAGTCAGTTCTCCACCGCATCACAGAACTGGCGACTCTGCTGGGAAAAATTCTAAAAGTGGGGTTACCTTAGGGCTAGATCACATTTACTTGCTTTCTTTGTTTGACTTGTATGCTTTATATTTTGGTTCTTTGTTTTGGTTTGAATCCTCAACCTGGATTTGGGATACCTTATAGGTAAGTAGCAATACGTTGTGGAAACTGTGCGGCGTATACCGACACGGTCTAAGCAATAGCTACGTTAGTGCGACATATTTGTGGGTACCAATAGCCCTTGAGTTATCAAGGAGAATACGGGGCCGCTGAGTGATGTCATGAAGCACTAGTGAACTTTTAGAATCTTTACTTGACCTACTTGGCCTTTAGGACCTAGTGAGATGACCGAATTTGGTGCAGTCCGAAGTTGGTAGATACTCGATACTACACTCATTAGGGTTTGGTGTTTTGGGATATTTTGGTCGCCATTAAAGAGGCTTACGCTGAAACAATGCCCAAGGAAACAAACCATTGATATTGAGCTCCTTAGAACCCAGTTACTATTACTAGGATAGGTTTTAGCCAACTAAACTTCAAGAGGGTACTTACCTATGAGACTCCATGCAAGCCTATACCTAAGGACTTGTTTGCTTTGTTTGTATATATATACTTGTGCATAACATCCTAAACATCATAACATCATACTCATACTCACCAACCATTTCAAGGATTTTTTGGGATTAATCTTTGTTCTGTTTTGTAGGACATGGATTCTATTCGCAGGAAAACCATTCAAGTCAATCTCGTAAGAATCCCTCCTCAACTCAAAGAGTTAGCATCAAGGATTCTTGAAAACTCTCCATTTACTGAAATACATGGTCGCCTACTAAACTTGGTCACCTCCAACACTGATGAAGACATGATAAAGGTGCTCTTTCAGTTCTTTGATCCCTTACATCATTGATTCACATTTCCCGATTACAACTTGTTCCAACTTTTGAAGAATCCTATCGACTCTAGAGAATTCCCATTCTTAATCAACTACCTTTCAACGGTACAGAAAGAGATCCAAATCCAGAAGAGATTGCTAAAGATCTACATTTGCAACCATCTGATATCACAACTAATTGGGAAACAAGGAGTGGTGTCAAAGGTTTCCTAGCAAAGTTCTTATTTGAGAAAGCCCAAAACTGTTGGAACTCTTTGGATTTGCAAGCCTTTGAGGAAATTGTGGCTCTCCTCATCTATGGGATGGCTTTGTTTCCAAATCCTGACCAACTCATAGATGTGAACACCGTCAAAATCTTCATGTCTCGTAACCCAGTGCCTACTTGGCTAGGGGACATCCTACATTCTTTTCACACTGGCACCATGAGGAAAAGAAGTATCCTTATATGTTGTACTCCTCTTTTGGAAAGATGGTTTATTTCGCATCTTCCCCAATCTGTATTTAAGAATGAGCAAGGTTCAAGGTGGTCACATAGGTTGATGACGCTCAGACATTCAGATATTCATTGGTGTTCCCACTCTTTGGAGAATGTTACTATCATCGACCGTTATGGAGAATTCCCTAATGTCCCTTTACTTGGCATTAGAGGAGGTATCACCTACAACCCTTGCTTATCCTTAAGACAGTTTGGTTATGCCCGAAGGGATGGTCCACATGAGATGCTTATTCAAGGTTTGGTATTTAACTATGAGAGCGACGATCAAGGTTACCATCAAAGGTTTACCCGAGCTTGGAGGATGTTGAACAAGGTGGTTAGAAATATGCTAGGACACAATCATTCCATTCCCCTCGAGCCTTACCTTAAATGGGTGCGAGCTCGTGCTCAGAAACTTGTGATGCCTTATCCCTCCATCTTACCAGTCATTGTGGATCCTGTGGTCGAAGGGGGTGTTCCCTACACTATCCTCCATCCGGACATGCCTACCTCTCTCGAAGACTTACAAAAGGGTTGGGTCCAGCTGAAGGAAGAACGAGATACTTTCGAGGCCCAATTCTATGCTAGTGAGAAGAGAGTCTTGGAGCTTTCGAAGTAGTTACAAGAAGAACAAAGTGTGAACGCTTATCTCGCGCCAAAGAGGATGCACTCAGTATTTTTATCTTAGAAAGCTATTTTGTAAGCCCAAGAGGCATGATGTAACTTTTCTTGTTTTGTATAAATGAAAATTAACGTTTGTTCATTTTGTTGTCTACATAAATTTAAATTTCATTAATCCTTGAAATCATTTGCATGAACATATTCCATGCATCATGACATGATAGGTTTTTGCATAATAGGTTTCCTTATCTTTCTGCTATTTATTTCAACAAGATGGATCTAGAGAAAACTGTGATGGATCTCCAAGCCCAGAATTCTCAGTTTCAGGAAGCTCTACTAGCCCTAGCCAAGAGGGAGCAAGATATGATGGCTTTGCTGGCCATTAAGAAGAAGCCAAAGAAGAAAGCTCTACTCAACATGGGTAGAAGGTTCAAGGAGACAATCCGTCAAATCATAGTAGGAGGAGACTCATTTGAAGAGGACGAGAACCAGGTCGGTGAGGTCAAAAGTACTCAGGCTGAATGTGCTAATGATCAAGAATCTGATGATGATTATTTCAACGAGCAATATCCACCCGCTAATATCAAATACAAGCAGTTAGAAGACAGGTTAAAAGTCGTTGAAATCCAAGCCGTCCCCGGTTTAGATTTCGATGATTTGGGTTTGATCTATGGGGTAGTCATCCCCCACAAATTCAAAGTACCAATCTATGCCAAGTACGATGGGGTTTCTTGTCCAAAACTCCATTTGAAGTCTTATATGCGCAAGATACAGCCGCACACTACCGATAAGAAGCTATGGGTTCATTTTTTCCAAGAGAGTTTGGCTGGAACACAACTTGAATGGTTTTATCAGTTAGATGGTTCTCGTATCAATACTTGGGAGGATCTAGCTACTGCCTTCTACCATCAGTATCAATACAATGCCGACCTGGCGCCAACGAGGGTTCAGTTGCAAGATATGACCATGGGGAAGAACGAAGGATTTAAGGATTATGCACAAAAGTGGAGAGACCTTTCTAGTAGGGTCCATCCTCCCTTGACTGATAGGGAGCACATCGACATGTTCATGGGCACTTTATCTGGCCCTTTCTTTAATATGTTGGTTGGCTGCTCTTCTGTTGGTTTCACCGAATTAATATTAACCGGTGAAAGAGTTGAAAGTGGCATCAAAAGTGGGAAGATCTCTGTGGCATCTACCTCCACCGCTAATCCTACCAAGAAACCTTTTGCTTCAAAGAAGGAAGTTAATGTTGTGTATGGGGCAAGGGCCCATACCAAGAAGTATGATCGTCCGTCTGTCAATGATGTCCGAATCTCCAATCCAACTCCTACTCCAAGACCATCTGCAAATCATCAATGATTTGAAACTCCAAGAAGATAATTTACAAGGTTAGGCATGTCACTTTCTCAAGCCCTTCAACATTTGCTCAAGGCTAATTTAGTGATATTGTGTGATCCTCCCGCCAACCCTGACATCTCGTCACCAAAGTATAATTCGAACGCAAAGTTTGCTTACCATTCAAACAGCCCCGGGCACGAGATTGACCAGTGCTGGGCCTTGAAGAACAAGATCCATGATTTAATTGACAACAAGACTATTGAATTTGATCCTCCTCCAACGCCAAATGTAATTATCACTCCAATGCCGAAGCATGACAAAGGTGTTAATGTTGTCGAAGATATAATTTTTGTTGCCTCTGTTGAAGATTTGACTACTCCACTGAATGTAATTAAGAACAATTTGTTGAAAGATGGGATCTTCCCTGGCTGTCAAAAAGACTGTGTGTGTTGTACAAGGCAACTCAATGGATGTGAATGGCTGAAGAAAGGCATACAATGCCTGATGGATAGCCATGAAATTCTGTTTGAAAAACTCCACCTACCAAGAGTTTGATGAACAAACGTGAATACCTCTCCATTATTACTATCTCTAACAAAACTCTTAGGATCACCTCTAAAGGTCCTATTAGGATTTAAACTGAACCCACTATTGCTCTATTAATCATTACCAATCCCGGACCGATTCCCTATTCTTCAAATAAAGCGGTACCATGGAATTACGGTGATGAAGTGTTCTATCATGGGATTAAACAAGATGCCTGGATCGAGGAAGAAAAAGATGACGATGTCAGTAACATAGCTGGATCAAGCAAAGTAACTAGAACTGGAAGAACATTTTCACCCAATATCTCACCACCATTTGTTACAAGGACGCACATCCGCATTACTATTGCCAAGCCAAGTACCGATACCAGGGGGAAGGAAAAGGTTGTTGAGTCGGTTGTGATTGAAATACCCTCCAAAGACGTAGCTAATGAAGAAACCACCGCCCGTGAAATGGACGAGATTTTGAAGATCATAAGGATAAGCGACTTCAAAATTGTAGAACAGTTGGGGAAAACCCCTTCTAAAATTTCATTGTTGTCATTGTTGCTTTGCTCTGATGCCCATGCTCGAACATTAATCAAGTTCCTGAAAAAAGCTCATGTCCCCATGAGACAACAACAGATCAATTTGAGAATTATGTAGCTAGCTTGACAACTGATAATGGCTTGGGATTTTCAGATGCTGACTTAACGCCTCTCAGAAAGAATCACAATAAAGCCTTACATGTGTCAATCGAGTGCAAAGGGACTTCCTTAGCACATGTGCTAGTAGACAATGGTTCTTCTCTGAATGTATTACCCAAGGGGGCGTTAGATCGTCTTGATTGTAAAGGTTTAATCCTGAAGCCAAGTGATATCATTGTAAGAGCATTTGAAAGATCAAAGAGGATTGTTCATGGGGAAGTGGATCTTCCAATCAAAGTGGGCTCCCAAATATTCAACTCCACCTTCTATATTATGGATATTCGACCGGCCTATTCTTGTCTGTTAGGTCGTCCATGGATCCATAAAGCTGGGGCAGTAACCTCAACCCTCCACCAGAAACTCAAATATCCAGTCAAGGGCAGAATAGTCACCGTCTGCAGAGAAGAAGAGTTTATGGTCAGCCACCTTAACTCTTTCAAATACGTAGAGATGGATGGGGAATTTATTGAAACCCCATGTCAAGCCTTTGAGGTCGTACCACCGATGATTGCTGCTACTAAATTTTCTTCCATTGAGTCTAAAGCTATTAAGACCACGCTAAAAATGGTCTCAGTCAAAGATGCCCGCGCGACAATTTAAGAAGGGAACTGTGATACTTGGGGGTAACTCCTCGATATCCCATTTAAAGCGGACGGGTTTGGTATGGGCTTCACCATTAAAGCTCAGAAGGAAGTAAGGTGTGCCCGTACTGGAAAGCCACCTCTCTGCATTGGAAGCAATGAAGTCAACGCCGTGGGTGATTCTGATAAAGAGGCTGCATTTGAAGAGTGGGTGCACCCAACTACAACGGAGCTGGAGAATTGGCATACAAAGGACTTTGTTCCCATCTCTTTCATTGAGGAGTAATCTACTTGTTATTTCTTTTATTTCAATTCAAGAACTTGTTGTTTGTAATATTTTAACAATGACTTTTCAGCCATGTGCCTGGCCCAGGGCACTTTGGTTCATTTATCAAGGGTTTTATTTATATCCATCTAATCATATGATCATTCAGTACATTGGACTCTTTTGCATTCAAATATTTGTGTTCATTGTCTTTCCTTTCTTTCAAATACTTTTTCAAAAAATAGCCATGAATCTTACATGCATACACACACACACACTCTTGTAGGTCCACGTCCACTCTGGATCCTATTGCCAATAACTCTACTATTACCGACTATGACTTTGAATGTCATATCAACCAAGCCGAAGCCGAAGGCAAGGAAGATTGTGACATACCGGGAGAACTAGCCATACTTCTATTACAAGAGGAAAAAGCTATTCAACCACATGAAGAGTCAGTTGAAGTTATCAACCTGGGTATTGAGTCAGATAAGAAGGAAATCAGGATCGGCGCTAATTTGGAAAGCAGTGTCAAGAGCAGGTTGGTTCGGATGTTGCGAGACTATGTGGAAGTATTTTCTTGGTCTTATAAATATATGTCTGGGTTGGATACCGACATTGTAGTTCATCGTCTGCCGACAAGAGAAGACTGCCCTCCTGTTAAACAAAAGGTTCATCGTATGAGGCCTGATATGTCTGAAAAGATCAAAGCTGAAGTGATGAAACAGTTTGATGCAGGGTTCCTAGCTGTGACATCCTATCCTCAATGGGTTGCCAATGTGGTTCCGGTGCCAAAGAAAGACGAGAAAGTTTGCATGTGTGTAGACTATAGGGATCTGAATAGGGCAATCCCCAAGGATGACTTCCCTCTACCACACATTGACGTCTTAGTTGATAATACTGCTCATCATAAAGTCTTCTTATTCATGGATGGCTTCTCAGGCTATAATCAAATAAGGATGGCTCCCGAAGATATGGAGAAGACTACTTTCGTTACGCAATGGGGCACCTTCTGCTACAAGGTCACGTTGTTCGGATTAAAGAATGCAGGGGCAACATATCAAAGGGCTATGGTAGCTTTATTTCATGACATGATTCATTATGAGATAGAGTTATATGTGGATGATATGATTTCTAGATCACAAACCAAAGAAGAATATCTCGATCACCTGTACAAATTATTCGAGAGGCTGAAGAAGTACAAGTTGAGGTTAAACCCTAACAAGTGTACATTCGGAGTACGATCTGGAAAGCTTCTAGGTTTTGTTGTCAGCAATGAAGGCATTGAAGTTGATCCTGCCAAAATAAAGGCCATCCTTGAAATACCAGTCCCTCATTCTGAAAAAGAAGTCAGAGGATTCTTGGGTCGTCTCAATTACATTGCCCGTTTCATATCTCACTTGACTGCTACTTGTGAGCCACTCTTCAAACTCTTGAAGAAAGATCAAGTAGTCAGATGGAACAATGAATGTCAGGTTGCCTTTGACAAAATCAAAGAATACCTACAAGAACCTCCTATTCTCATGCCTCCAATTGAAGGAAGACCCTTGATCTTGTACTTGACAGTACTAGAGAACTCTATGGGGTGTGTTTTGGGCCAATATGATGAGTCTGGCCGAAAAGAGCATGCTATTTATTACCTGAGCAAAAAGTTTACCGACTGTGAAACCAGATATTCATTGCTCAAGAAAACTTGTTGCGCTCTGGCATGGGTTGCTCTCCGGATAAGACAATATATGTTGAGTCATACCACTCTGTTGATTTCTAAGATGGACCCAATTAAGTACATCCCCGAGAAACCTACCCTTTCTGGATGAATAGCCAGATGGCAAATGATCTTGACTGAGTACGAAATTTAATATACGACCCTAAAGGCCATCAAAGGAAGTGTGCTAGCAGATCATTTGGCCCATCAAGCTGTGGATGATTATTAGACAATGAACTTCGACTTCCCTGATGAGAACATCATGCTGGTAATCGACTGTTCGAAACCTAGACCGTATGACGGACCTGAACAAGGATCCCGATGGACTATGGCTTTCGATGGGGCTTCTAACGCCTTAGGTAACGGAATTGGTGCTGTGATTATCTCTCTTGAAGGTTGCCACACTCCTTTCACTGCCAGACTATGCTTCAATTGTACAAACAATATGGCCGAGTATGAAGCATGCATCTTAGTTCTGAAAGCTGCTATTGACTTAAGGATCAAGCATTTGAATGTGTTTGGGGATTCCGCTCTAGTAATCTACTAAGTAGAAGGATATTGGGACACTAAACACCCTAATCTCATCCCTTACAAGGAACTTGTGCTATCCCTAATTCCTTACTTCAAAGAGATCACTTTTGAGCACTTCCCTAGGGAAGAAAACCAGTTGGCTGACGCTTTGGCAACCATGTCTTCAATGTTCAAGGTCAGGTGGGACAACGAAGCCCCTTATGATAACAATTGAAATATTCGATGAACCTGCACATTTGTATGAGCTTGATACTGATGCAGAAAAGCCATGGTACTATGAGGTGATGAGATACCTTGAAGCACAAGAGTATCCAGGGGGGCATCTATCAATGACAGAAAGTTCTTACGAAGATTTGCAGCCACGTTTTTCCTAAGTAACGGGATATTGTACAAGCGCAACCATGATTCAACTCTACTCTGATGTGTGGACAAGAAGGTGGCAGAGGAAATTATGGAAGACATGCACGATGGTCTATTCAGTACCCATTCAAGTGGACATATGATGGCTAAGAAAATCTTAAGAGCCGGTTACTATTGGTCAACGATGGAGACTGATTGCCATCAACATTCAAGAACTTGTCACAAATGTCAAATCTATGCTGACAAGGTCCATGTGCTTCCTATTCCTCTGAATGTCATGACCGCTCCGTGGCCATTTTCAATGTGGGGCATTGACATGATTGGAGAGATCAAGCCCACAACTTCCAACGGACATCGCTTCATTCTCGTTGCTATCGACTATTTTACCAAATGGGTCGAAGCCGCCTCGTTTGCCTCAGTCACCAAGAATGTGGTAGCCAAATTCATCAGACACAACCTCATCTGCCGTTATGGTACCCCTGAAAGGATCATCACCGACAATGGGACTAACCTTAACAATGCTATGATCACTGAGATTTTCACTCAGTTTAAGATCAAGCATCACAATTCTTCTCCATATAGACCGAAAATGAATGGCGCAGTCAAAGCGGCCAACAAAAATATCAAGAAGATTGTGCAGAAAATGGTAGTAACCTATAAGGATTGGCATGAGATGTTGTCGTTTGCTCTACATGGCTACCATACTTCAGCTAGAACATCAGCTGAAATTGATTGACGAAAAATGGTTAGCTGCTGTTTGCCATGGTCAGACGTACCAAAAACGGATGATCAAGGCTTTCAACAAAAAGGTCAAGCCTCGAGTATATCAAGTTGGTGACTTGGTGATAAAACGCATCATTCTACCACAAGGCGACCCCAGCGGCAAATGGATTCCCACCTATGAAGGGCTATTTGTTGTCAAGAGAGTTTTCTCTGGCGGTGCCATGATGCTGACTATCATGGATGGTGAAGATTTCCCACATCCTATAAACGCGGACATAGTTAAAAAATACTACGCATAAGAGACTCGTTAGGTTGACGCACCTAAACAAAATAAGGGCATCCCGGAAACACAAAATGTTTGGGCAAAAATTAGGGATATATGCAAAAGATTATACACCCGGCAAGTTGAAAACCCGAAAAGGAGACTTGGGAAAAAAAAGGGTATCCTGGTGGGCTGAAAACCCGAAAGGGAGGTCCAGGAAAAAGTTAAGGATTAAAAGCGTATGACTATGTCCTGTGGAATCAAAAAAGTCAATTTTATCACCAAGGTCCAAGTTCAAACGGTCCAAGATCAATCCAACCAACTTCTGTCAATGACAAGGAACATTCGAAGACATTGGGGCAATTGTAGAGCTGGAAGGTAATGAGATCATTTCACAAGGCTATTTGTTTTCATTCTCAATTTTGTTTTTCTTTCGACGATTTCCTCTTACTAGGATCTCCGTCTCTCTGTACAAAAAACACCTATTCATGGGCAAAATATCAATACAAATATACTTTGAAGTGCAAAATTTTTGTCTTTATTTTGAATGCAAATTTGTCCAATGACTAAAATTGAATGAACATATGCATATGAACATAATTAAAACTATTTGGCACATATGTCCTGCTAAGCAGCGACAAGCATCTCTTTAATGTACATGAAATATCCCTACAAGAGTTATCTCATTATCATTATCCCCACGAGGACGACTGCAATAAACCTTTCCCCAACAGGTTTTATTTCTCAAAAAGCTTCCCCAACCGAGTTCAAATTTCCTCAACATACAAAAATCAAGACACCGCGAATTTCCCAGCTGAGCTTATCTTCCCCAGCTGAGTATATCTTCCCCAACCAAGACTATCATCCCCAAACAGAGTCTATTCTCCCCAGTTGAGTGTGTCCTCCCCGAGCTGAGTTTATCCTACCCAACTGAGTCGACACTCTTCAGTTTGAATTTCCCTTTCAGATTATTGCAAAGCACAGGGCCACAACCACTGATCCCCAGTAAAGCCGTCAGCAAAGCCTTTATTATTTCCAAAAGATGCTATGAAGCCTGGATCCGCCCAGATATTAGCATAATTTTCAAGTTATTACTGAAGCCTGGACCCGACCAGATATTAGTTTGACTTCTTCAATTACTGAAACTTGGGCCCGACCAGATAATAGTTTAAGTATCTGAAACCTGGATCCGACCAGATAACAGTTGATCTCAATTTCAAGATTTTATGTAACCTGGACCCGACCAGATAATAGTGTAACTCTTCAAAGATATAGAAGAACCTGGACTCAATCGGACCAAGGTTTAACTTCTTTTCCCCAGTAAAATTTACCTCTGCCCTAACAAATTACTATGAAACCTGGATCCGACCAGATATCAGTTTTCAATTTCATCTTTTCAAGCAAGTTATTGTGAAGCCTGGATCCGACCAGATAGCAATTACCCTCAGAGATTCGTTGTGAAACCTGGAAACCGACCAAATAACAACTAAATCCTTAAAAAGTTTATTGTGAAACCTGGACCCGGCCAGATGGAAATTAACCTCATCAACCTAAAAAATCTGCAAAGCCTAGACCCGGCCAGATGACAGATTTTTCAAACAGTTTATTGTGAAGCCTAGAGGTCGACCAAGATAACAACTAACTGTGATCCCTATATACACTATGAAGCCTGGACTCGACCAGATAATAGTATAATTTTCCAAAAAAAAAACATGAAACCTGGACCCGACCAGATAGTAGTTATCACTTCAAGTTACAGCGAAGCCTAGATCCGACCAGATAATAGTTAACTTCTGTATCCCCAGCAAGTTGTTGTGAAGCCTGGATCCGACCGGATAACTATTCAATTTCAAGAAATTTTTTGCAAAGCCTGGAATCCGACCAGATAACAGTTAATTCGTCACTTCCTCCAGTAAGTTGTCGTGAAGCCTGGATCCGACCAGATAGTATTCGACTAATTCATCCTCAGCAATTGTGAAGCCAGGGTTCGACCAGATAACAGCTGACATTCAAGCGATATTCCCCAGCGAAAGCATCCTTTCAACAAAATTTGAAGATATGCATATTCTTCATCTCCAACGGTAATCAGGGATTCAACCTCCCAGAATTTCCTCAGCAGCAGTCAAGGATTTATTTCCCCGGACAAAAACATACATCTCAAATTCATACATCATAGCATGTACATACCATACGCATTTAGCATAATACCACATTTGATGAACATCATACATGCATTTGCATTTTACTAACTCTTTTCTCCCACGGGTAAAACATCAAGTTTTAGTATAAATCAACAATAGATTATGCTGATACTTCTTCCAGGGTTTACCAACATTCCTCCAAATGGCATCTATAAGCCCATTCACCATCCATCTTCGAGTGCAAATTTCTGGGCACTCTAGTGTTAAATCATCTTTCACCTTCAAGTCACGAATGGCGGATCCGCCAATCTAACTCTTCAGGTTTAAGAAGATTGAACAGGGGAAGCTGTTGTACCCCAAAGTTTTCTCTCTCATTTATCAAATATTTCTTCACAAAGACCTCTCTTGGTTCAAGACTGCACTAGGGTTGATCAGTTCAAGACACCTCCTTAAGCACTAATGACCAAAATTAGGGTTTGAGATTGCACATGGATATTTGAACTTTCAATGCTTCATATGAATTTTATGGATCATTATGGACCCCCAAGATTACTCATGTCAAGTTTCAAACTTTGGATCACACTTTTGCTCAGTCAATTGTGCAGTTGACCTAAAATCAACTATATTGGGGAAAAAGTCAACTATGGCCAATTTACAGTAAAACCTCATGATTTTTAATCCACATCAACATTATAAACTCATATGTATCATTTTATCAAGTTTGGACCATAATTCCTCAAGAAATTTGATCAAATCATCAAAAGGGTAAAATGGTTAAAATCAGGGTTTTGACTGAGAAAGGGCAATTTTTGATTGTTGACATAGCAAATGGTCAATTGGTTTGAAGCATGATTTCAAGAGTTCAATTGCATAATTTTTACCTAATGGCATGACCTAAAACATTGCTCAATGGATTGATAGTGAATTTTCAGTCAACTGATCAAAAAGTCAAATGTACACTGAAAAGTCAAACTTTGGCTTTTTGGTCAAAGTTCATGTCAAAGATTAAAATTCATCAAAACATGTCAAAATATGAAGCTTATTCATCCATAAATCAAAAATTCAAGATTTCATTTTGAAAAGTCAAAGTTTTCTAACTTAGAAATTTTTCTAAGTGTTTAAACTTCATGTTTTTTCATAAATAGTGGCCAATGTTTCACCATGATGCAACAAGATTAAGAAGAAACTTTCAACATGAAAGTTGTAGATCTCCATGATATATACAACATTTCTTTATACAACTTCTCCTAAAAATTCTTGGATCTCAAGTTTTTAATTCCTAAAGTCATGGTCTTGAAATTGGACACTTAGTGAAATTTTGCCCTAGTTTTGGTCAGGATTTTGACCTAACTTCATGGCACTTTTTCAGATAGTTCCAAGGGTAATTTTCAAAAGTGATTCAAAGAGGGGTTGTAGAGTAAATTACAAGCTTTCCAAAATATCAAAGAACTCCTTGATATCATTCTTGAGTAGGGAGAATCGAAGAGATGAAGTTAGGGTTTTCACACTTGAAATACAAGTCTTTTTGTGATGAACAAGATTCAAATTTCAAACCTATGCTGCATAATCTCTACTTTACAGGCCTCAAACTTGTTAGGCACTCCATAATTAATTGATTGCACAGCAGTTAGAGGTCTCAATTCAATCATTCAATGCAAGGCCATGCTTTATATACATTTTGGGAAAACAGTGCACAATGCCATTTTGATAAAATAGCTTTTTGCACAAAACTTGTTCTTAAGCCTTGAAATTGCTTTCTTCTGATCATACATGTCCCATAACTCAAGAGAAGTTTGTCTAGACACTTACGATCACTTAGCCCATGCTTGTACTTCCTCTTGGAACCATACTTCCCACTTTTCTTCAAAATCAAGTAACATAGCAATCAGTCTAGAACTGACACTTCTGACCCTCTCAAGCACTCAATCCTTTTTATTATACATACACAAGTAATTTGTCACAAAACACACGCATTCCTGAGCCCTAAAAACACCAAGAACTCAGATTTGCATCTCATACCTCCATTTTTCACATAACCTGACCAAAAGTTTGAAACTCATAACTCCCTCGTGCATTTTCAAGCCTCTTTGTTCCCAAAGCTTCTAAACATAATTTAGAAGTCATCCCTCATCCTGTTACAGTTCTGTAACACCTCCACCACCATCCTCCATTTCCAAAAACAGAGGTATGCAACTTGACTTCTCCAGGCCAGTTCAAGCACTTACAACTCAAAGTAACCATTGCATTAGCTTCATGGGACCTCAGTGGAGCTATTCTGATCATCACAACACCTTGAGGAGTGCTCATTTGCAGAACACGACTTCCAATTTTGAGGTAAGTTATCTCAACTTTGAACTCTTCATACAAGCATCATTAATGTTTAATTTGTGAATGAAAAATATAGACATCATTGTTCTGAAGCTAACCATGTCTTTAGATTTCATTTATATTGCTTGAGTAGTTAGAATTTTGAATCTGAACATCCTGAAAAAATTAGGTCAGAATTTGGTACCATTCAAAATTCGTGTTCATTATTGAGAATTAGTTTAAGTTGTTTACATTTCTAGAATCATGGTAAAATTTTACACAAGTTTCATGTTTACTTTGTTGCAAATGGTTGGGAAATGAACAAGTTACAGGTGGTCTGGCTGGAGGTTGAAGATGAAGTGTAATTAGGGCGCATTTTATGTTATATATTTATGGTTTTGCATAAGTTAACGGATGTATCACCACCCTAGTGGTTAAAGCGCGCGTCTGTCACTATGAGGTCCTGGGTTCAAGCCCCAGCGTGACCTTTTGTGATTTTTTCACACTTTTTGACTCTTTTGCAGCGCTGGGGTTCACTCCTTTGGGCCTATTCTTTTTTTGCTTATTCTGACTCCCCGAGACTATTCACACCCGTGGCCCATTTTATTTTCTTTTTTTATCATTTTTCATTTATTTATTTTCTTTAATATTTTATCTAATATTAAAAAAATCAGAAAAAATATAAAAACATTAGAAAATCATACTTGTATATTTTATATTTTGATATAGTTTATTTATTTTTTACAATAAAAATGATTTTTATTTAATCATACTTTATTTATTTTACTAATTAGTTTGTAAATTTAATTAAGAACTAGGGTTTTAGTTATTTTCTTTTACACAATTAAAATATATTATTTTAAAACCAAAAAAGACAAAAAAATATTTTATAATACTATAAACTATTTTTAAGACAAAAATACCAAAAATAGTCTTCTTACAAACTTAGTTTATTTTTTAATCAATTAATATTTAGATTAGGGTTTTATTTAAATTTTTTTCCTAGTATATTTAGTTTTCGTTTTTACTAATTTAATTAATTATTTTCTTTTAGTTAATTAGGTTAAAACCAAACCCTTTACTAAAAAATTCAAACAAAAATCCATTTTTCTTTCCATTTACATTCTTGTATATTTATTCATTTTTATATATTATTTATCCAAATTCAATATGGTTTTAATAGACAATTAAGTTTATTTTCCTTGCGATCCCCATTTGTAATTTGTACACCCCCTTCCACAAGTATTGTAATAGCGTAGTAATTTTAAATCTCGCAATTTATCGCTTTATATACAAATGCTAGTAATTAGGATTTTGAATGGAAACACTAAAACCAATCAATTAGAAAACCCTAATCAAAGACAAAACCAAGCATGAAAAATAATACACTTGCACACAAGCACCCTTTAGGGTAAATCCACTTGATTGCCTTACAAAAAATGGTCATATTATGCATGTGAGGTATCTTAGCAAAAACAAACAAAATAAAAGATCATAGTCCCTCGATGACGCTATCAAAAGTTGCCTTTCAAAATGATCTTAGTCCCTAAAAAAAGATGCTAAGATACCTTGCAACATTGCTAATCATGGTTATACGATGACCCGCGCCCGTCCCGTTTGCATCCGAAGATAGGGTTGCTTACCAAATCAATAGTAATATAACAATGTCAAAGGAAAGATGAAATGAACAAGAAAGACTTTTGAGTAGGTAGATTATTCCTAGTTACTTGCTCACTTTCAAAATAAAACATCCTTGCTATTTTCAATATTTATAAATTGATAATCTGTTATTATTTATTATTTAATTATTTATTATTAAATAAATTGGTATACGATTATGACCTTAGATCTTGGAGTTTTATTTTATTTAAATACGACTTGCGTGTCGTGCCATTTAATTATTTATTTAAATATTATAAATGTTCAAGAGTTGAAGAGAAGACAATGTCAAACGATGACGCCGGTGGAGAGGATTGAGAAGTTTGATCATGGTCAAAGAATTGTAATAAAGTATTTTAATTAATTCTTGCGTTTTAGGTGGTCATAATCGTATTACCAACTTTTATTTTATGTATGTGATGCGTGAAATGTATGTTTATATGCGCGTGTATAAGATACATAAATATGTGAGTGTATGAGATACACAAATCAGTAAGATCAAACTTACGACAAATCCCTCAATTAAATATTAAGTTAATTGTTTTCTAAAATTTAGCACTCATCAAGACTAGTATCAAATAATGTAGGTTTCGCCTAACGCGAGGTGCATATTTTATATTAGTAAGGTGCGATGGGATAAATGTAATATCCAACTGCTAAATTTTCGGGTTTGACTTAACTAAACTAATTATAATATGATTATATATATTTAGAAGCAAGAGTTGAGAATAATCCATATGATGTATTAGAATAAGGAGTTATTCACTCAACTGATAAAATTCGAGAGTTGTATTAGATACAATTGGAAAGAGTTCCTACCTAAATAACAGAGTTTTGTGTAATCCGCCTACCCGGACTTAAAACAAAGTGAAATGTGGATCTCGACCTGCTATAAAATCTTCCAACGGGATTTTCCGAATCAAATGTCGAGGGTCATTTGGTTTGAGTAAAAATAGTGGGAGTATTTTAATAAAAGTCCTTATTAAAATGATTTAATTTGATACAATCTTTTTACACGTTTTGTATTTAGAATTTCTTTTTCATTTTATTTTATATTTTACTGTGAAATGTCCTTATGAAGGATGTAAGGATCAGAAAGGAGTTTCTGAGTTGGGACATAAATTGAGAATTATTCTCAAGTACGAGAAAATTGTATGTTTTCAAGCAACCGATTCCTAACAACCGAATATAACTAGATTCGAAGAACGTTACTTATAAGAAGGATCATATCAAATGTCTAGTTATAACATATCTCATTATTGTAGTCGTCGCGGAAAATGATATGATCATTAGCCTCGGGGATTTTCTTTTAAATAAGAAATTCAAGATATGAGAAATGTAAAACTTTCTAAGATCTTTTCTAAACAAGTTAGGAATCCAAATAGATCTAAAATAGTTTTGATATTTAAAATTTGGATTTCCTTATAGACCAAATAGTTGGTCACAAGTTCTATTTGAGATTGTCTCAGATAGGTAGATTAAATTCATTACGAATGAATTATAAATATATCTACTTCACCTTGTTAAAAAGAAAAAGAAAGTAGTTTGTGTTATAGAATAAATGAATTATAAAAGAATGAGATTCATTTTATATTCACTTGAATTGGGAGGATAAACTCGGTTCTAAAGGAAGGGAGTGATTTCATATGTTGAAAGAAGAAAACTGCTAATGGTTATCGAAAGAGTCAAAGTAGAAGAAGGAAGTAAGACTTATTCTTCATACGATTTAATATAGAAAATCAAATTGTCTACTTATACATCTTGGGTATGTGATACTAGATATTGATATTACATTTATACGAATGTGAAAAGTCTTTTAAGAAGTAGGACATTGATTATAATTTGAGTCCACTTACGTCTAGAATGGAACAATGTGTTTCATTGACTGTAGAGCTTTGAATGAAACCAAATAATTGTTATTAAGTTTCATTTAGTAAAATAAAAAATTAATTCTAAGTCTTTTATTGACAAGATAAGGAATGCATGTTTTAGTAATATGACAAATGTTGTCTTGATTATCTAAACAATGTTTTCAATACTAAATCAAGTAGTAGATTTGAGTTCCACGGTCTTGATACGCTCGTCTATAATAAATGTTGGATGGATCAAATGAGATTTGAACCTTATATAATTGACATGAGTTAGAATTCTTTTAAGAAGAATTCAATAGTGAAATAGAAGGAAACGACTCGAAAAGTTATTAAGTCCATTCGAGTTGTTCGCTATGGTAAATACATATGTAAAGAATATAATGTCCATTTAAATCGTATCATGTTTGACATTTATCGATTTAAGATAGCTAAATTATATCTTTGTGACTCTTTTATAAATTGTTTTACATACAACTATTCATATCTATAACCAACTTCATTTAAAGTAGTCATAGAGACACCATATTTTTTATGAAGGTAAGTGTACCTACTTTGTCTTTATGATCCTCTAGGTTGTAAGGTTTATTAAGTAAACTTGATCAGAATATAGATGAATATGTATTTATGTATGTATCCCAATATAAGTAAGGGACACTGATACGGTGGCAGAACCGACTGTTAATACTAGTTTGTGTTTTTTGTTTGCAAATATCGCGGTAAGCAAGAGTCGCCACCGGATTTTATTTCATCCAACAAAGGAAAAGGAAAAAGAACAGAAAAAGCTTTTTTCAAAATGTTTCTGAGTACGGGGGGGTAGATTATAGAAATGGAATGTGTTAACACCCTTTCTATCTGTGGTTTTACACGGGCTCTTAGGTACTTGCTCATTTTGAAATTGCTTGTGTGTGTTTTGAAAAGTTTTTGTTTAACTTTGAGATAACCCTTGTATCTGTCCTCAAGAGTGTGACGAAGTTTGTTTTTGAAAACTGTTTTGAAAGTGTTTGTGAAAAAGTTTGTATTGTTTTGAGCAATTACTTAAGATTTTCTACCTACTCAAAAAAGATTGTTCGTTCTCGTTTCCTTTAGACAGTGTTATCCTACTATTAAGGAGTAGGTAGCCCCATCATTGGAGTTTTAAGGGACATTCGAAGGGACAAGTACGGTCACAAAAGCAATGGTTAGAAAACCTTAGTAGTTACCCTAAAGTCCTAAATATCTTTCCGAGGCAACATTCGAATGGGTCATTTTTTATCTTTTGGGACTAGAGGACGACCACTAAAATTCCCATACTTCATGACCGTTTACCGAAGGCAACCAAAGTGAGGCAAACCCTAGGAGTGAGCATGTGCATGTGTTATTTTTTAGTTTATTTATCTTTGCACAATTAGGGTTATCTACCTTTTAATCATTGATTTATCTTTCGCATACAATCTTATTATCCATACATCTAGGCAGTTTACAGTTGCAGAAATTAAAAAGTGCGAGAAGTTAAAGTCCTAACTATTACAAGGCCTCGGGGAGGGGGTTACATAACCAAAACTTAGGGAATAAACAGTAGGCAAAAAACGGTAAAATAAACCCTAATTAAAAACTATTACAAACCTCGAAACAGGTACAATAATGGGAATTATAAATAAGTAAATGCACGCGAGACAAATTAAATACGGGAATAAATTGGAACTGTACGGCATAGACTAATACGTTTGAAGCAGTAGCTACATTGGTGTGGCACTTTAGATTGTACCGATATCCCTTGTTTTGGAACGGGGAGAATATGGGTCATCTAAGGGGTCATTAAGCACCAACTGACCTTAGAACCTTTAAATTGACCAACTTGGCCATAGAACAGTAGCAGTATGCTACACTCATTGAGACTAAACTCTCGCGATGATTCCGGCTGCAAGAAAAGGTTGCTAAACGGGAATTATGACCGATTGAGCATAGTCAGTGATATTGAGATCCTCTAGAACCCGGTTACTATTTTTAGGACAGGTTTAAACCAACTGAACTGAAAGAGGGTAGTACCTAAGCTCCTTGCCAGCCTGAAATTTAAGGGCTCTCTGTGTGACTTGCGTTCCTTTACCATGTTTTCCATTTGTGGATACTTGTGTTGTGCTTTCTATCATTACATCATGACATCATAATATTGCATACATCTTGCATTGGACTAACCTATTTCAAAGACAGGAGGGATTCATCTTTGTTCTGTTTTGTAGGCTATCATGATGCCTATGCGTAGGAATACCATCCGGATCAACCTTGTCCAGGTTCCCACTGTGCTTAAATATTTGATTGCAAAGATGCCTGATACTACTTCCTTCATCAGGAGACATGGGTATCTTCTCATTTTGGTCACCTCCAAATTGGACGAGCAGATAATGAGTGTTTTGGTCCAATTCTACGATCCACTGTACCATTGCTTTACTTTTCAGGACTACCAGTTGGTTCCCACCTTAGAGGAGTTTTCTGATATGCTTGGTATATCTATTCTGGAACAAACCCCGTTTACTGGTTAGGAGAAGACCCTTAGGCCGGAAGAGATTGTTGCAGCCCTTCATTTGACCAAAGATGAGGTAATGGCTAATTGGGAGACTAGAAGTGGAGCAAAGGGATTTCTGACTAAGTTCTTGGTTGGTAAGGCTAACTATTTCTGGGATAGTCTAGACTTCAAGGAATTCGAGGATATTCTGGCTCTTCTGATATACGGCTTGGTATTGTTTCCGAATTCTGACTCCTTTGTTGATGTGAATGCGGTGAAAATCTTCATCTCTCATAATCATGTACCCACTTTTTTGGGTGATATTCTTCATCAGCTTTATGCCCGTACTACCCGAAAGTGGGGAACCTTGATGTGTTGTGCTCCGTTATTTGCGAGGTGGTTTATTTCACACCTCCCTGAGTCAGTGTTGAAGAATAAAGAAGGCATGGGCTGGGCTTATAGGGTTATGTCTCTTTCTCATAATGACATTATCTGGACTCTCAAGGGTATGGATGAGGAGGCTATCATTGATCGATGTGGGGATTATCCCAATGTTCCACTGTTAGGAACCCATGAAGGAATTTCTTACAATCCGTGCTTGGCCTTACGTTAGTTTGGGTGAGCCAGAAGAGAAGGACCACATGAGCTGCTAATGCCTAGTATCATCTTTGATTTTCAAGGGGATATCGACGAGCAACGTCGCAGATTTATAAGGGCTTGGGATAGAGTTCACAGATCTGATCCACACGAGCTGGGCCCAAAGACTTCTCTGCTAATGGAGCCATATCTCAGACGGGTTCGTATCCGTGCCCAAAAGTTGGGTATGCCATATGAAGCCGTCCGGCCTATCATTGTTGAAATTGCTAATGAAGAAGGGGTTCTTCCGACCATCCTCCACCCTTAAATGCCCACCGACATTGGGGCACTGAAGAGGTATTGGATGCCGCTGAGAGAGGAACGGGATGCTTACCGAGAGAAGTTTAATGAGCAAGAGCAGAAGATCCAGAGATTGACTAGGCAGTTGGAGAACGAGCAGATTCTCAATGACTATGTCCGCACCGACAAGAAGAGACCATGGGAGCAATGATTGACCTTTGATTGTTTATTTTCCAATTTTTATTTACTTTTCAATATTTCCATTCTTGTAACGCCCTGAGGGCATCAGTTGAACAATTTGAATTCCAAAGTTTATCTAATAAAGTGTGTTTCCTTTCTTGTTTACAAATTTGAATATCCCGATTGTCTTTGAAATCATGAATCATACGCATTTCATCCCATGCACTTCATAACAGGTACCCATTACAGGTCTCTTATCTTCTTCACTGTTTATTTCAGCACTCATCATGTCTGCTGAACCTTCAACTAAGCAAGTAATCAAGGCCCTCCAGGCCCAATTCCAAGAGTTGTTCATGAATCTAGCTACGAGTCAGCAAGATCTGAAGACCCTGATTCTGAAAGAGAAGAAGAAGAAGAAGAGAACAATCATGTTTAACACAGGGCACAGGTTTGGAAACAGGCTACATAACGAAGTTGATTTGACCACCTCATCTGGAGGGAAAGATAGTCAAGAGGAAAGGAGGGCTCCTAGCCCTGTGGTCTCCGACAACGAGATGGACTTCGATGAAGAACAGTATCCTCCTGCTGAGGATATATATAAACAACTGGAAGACTGGTTGAGTGCTATGGAAGTTAAAAAAGTTCCTGGCCTGAACTTTGGTGATCTAGGTCTGTCATCCGGGGTAGTGATTCCCCACAAGTTCAAGGCACCAGCGTTTGCCAAGTATGATGGAGTTTCCTGCCCGAAGCTGCATCTACGGTCATATGTGAGAAAGATTCAGCCGTACACCGCTGATAAGAACTTATGGATCCATTTCTTTCAAGACAGTCTCTGAGGGACTCAGCTTGAGTGGTTCTATCAGTTGGACGGAGCCAATATCCGCAGTTGGGAAGATTTGGCTACTGCTTTCTACAGGCAGTGCCAGTACAACTCCGACCTCGCTCCTACGCATACCCATATGCTTATATACATTGTCAAGAACCTACATGTCAAGTTTCAAAGCTCACAAGGTCAAGTTGCACAATCAAAAGCCCTAATTGCTCCACAGTCAACTGTAGGGGCAAAATGGTCATTTGGCAGTCAAAAGTCAAAATTTTTGGTCAACATATTATTTTGAAGCCACAATCATCATTTGATCAAGTCTTGATCATGATTCCACAAGAATGGCTCAAAAATCATCAAGATGCAAAAGTTTCTATTTTTGGACAGCTGAAAAGTCAACTGTAACTTGACCAAGGCATAACTTTTTCATGGTTCCTCAGAAAAATCCCATCCAATGCTCATTTTGAAGGGGAGGGAATTTCCTACAATTCATCTTCACATTCCAAGTCCAAGAAACGCTCTCACAAAAAGTTATCAATTTCAACATTATAGGTCATTTTCAAAAGTCAACAAAAGGGCACTTTAAGTCAAAGACCATAACTTGAGATTGGTAAATCAAAATGACATGGGACCAATGGCATTGGTTATAGGACTTCAAGACCTTTCCAAAATGTCCAAGAACATGTTCATAGCTTCAAAATTGAGCAAGATATGCATTGGAGAAGTTGGGAAATTTTTTTGAAACATATACCAAATTCGTGCAAGACCTATTCCAAGCATGAAATTCAAATTTGAAGCAAAAAAGGCAAGTTGTTCAATGGTGGTTATGGAGGAAATAAAAACTTCATTGCAAGGCTTCAAGGCTCCTTATTG
Organism: Vicia faba; assembly: GCA_948472305.1. Taxonomy (NCBI): domain Eukaryota; kingdom Viridiplantae; phylum Streptophyta; class Magnoliopsida; order Fabales; family Fabaceae; genus Vicia; species Vicia faba. The sequence continues at coordinate 1,329,745,852 of OX451737.1, read as the reverse complement.
TGACTGATTCTCATTGAGAGACATATATGCAAGCCTCCCCAATAGAATTCACGACCTAGAAAACTCAGAAACGGCCAAACCAATTTCAAAATTTCAAGAGAAAAGTGTGAAACTGAAAACCATTTTCCAGCATAATTCAATCTTTCCTTTTGATCCAAACACGTTCCTTACATCCCCAGGAACAATTTGCAATCATTAACAAGTCAAAAACCTCAAAGAATCGCTCATCACGCCCCCACGGTTTGTCCATTATTTTGAGAATCGAAACTCCATTCTTACGCATCATTAATTCATTTTGATCATTGTTATGCATTACTGACATCGTTACGAAGCTTTCTATATATTTTAATTTGATTATAAGGCTCTAAAACGAAAGTCACCATTGTCGAATCCTAGGGTTTTCAGAGCTTGTAATTTGGGGCTTTGCACATGCTGTAAAATTAAACCTCCTAACATGCATGGTTGAAATCAGTGTGACAAGACGGATCTAAAACACACCTCGCGCCCTTTTTATATGCAACGAGCGTCTAATCGCTATTTTTAAAATGCTTGCATTTTGTGGGGGTTTAAAACCCCTGCTGTGTGTTTTTTATTTTACAGGAAATGGAGAAGATGACTGCGTGCCTTCATGTGAGTGGTGGATTTGAATATAGCGCGCTTTTTTCTTTTTGGTTCAGCATATAGCGCGCTTATTTTATATTATGTTTTCTTCTTATTATTATAACAAATGTGCATAGGTGGTACAGTGGTTGGCAACACGCTTGGTATTCACTGGGACCTGGGTTCGATTCCCAGGTCCCCCAATTTCCTTGTTTCAATTTTTTCCCAGGTAATCACGTGCAGGCCCTCAAACAGCTTCCACCATAGACCTCACATCCCAGCTTTCCAAGTGTCCATCAGTGCAGATCCAAGGGCCAAGCATGAGGACCATGGTACTCTGGAGTCAACATGGGCATAGGCAACCAGAAAGAGTCAACGTGGCTGAAGTTTCAATGGGCCATAATTCCAATCAAACACCCTTAAATTTCAGCCCACACCCCCCTTGGGTTTACCCTTCCCTTTTTTTTATTTTGTCATTTTTATTTTTTTATTTTGCCTTATTTTATTTCTTATTAACAATTAACCAACTAATATTTTTTATAAAAAATCAAAAAAAAAAGAACTAACATCATTAATTTCATTTTATTTCTTTTTGTAAAATAAATATTAACAAATAAAATAGTTTAATTAGGCCACTTTAACTTTTTTAAATAACTAAAATAATTTAGAATTAGGTTAATTTAGAATTTAAATTCTTTTATTTTATTTCATAAAAACATAAAAAACAAAAAATAATCTTTTCTTTTAATAAATTAATTAATTAGTTTAACAATAATTTTTAATTTCATTAAATCACAAAAAAGACAAAAAAATTCACTTCTTTTCTAAAAAGGGTCAACACCCTTAAGACATTCCTGATTCATCCTTTCGCGCGCATTTTAGTTTTAATTCTTTATTTTTTATTATTTCTATAACTGCCTCCGGATTTAATAGTAATTAGGTTTACCGCTTTATTTAAATTTCCCGCACTTTATCAAAACGGGTCTTTGTATTTTTGGCGATGTATAGACCCGCGCCTTGTAATAGCGTAGAATTTATCTTTCCGCAATTTACTTTTCGCACCCCTAATTGTTAAAAGCATGAAAGAATGTATGTAAATAAAAAACAACTCGTAGCTCACAAATAACATGTACAAAAACATTAACTAAAAAACAACACACAAAGCACATGCCACTCCTAGGGTACGCTTCACTCGTTGCCTCGAAACGTGGTCATCAAGTATAGGACGTCTTAGAGGTCACCCTTTGTCTCAAGATCCAGTTGCCTCGAAACGGTTGCCTCGGATAAAAGGATCTAGGACATTAGGGTTACTTCTAAGGTGTCCTACCGTTGCTTCAGTGACCACACTGTCCCGATAATCGAATTGACCCGAACACCTCCAACGATGGTGCTACCTACCTCTCAATGGTGGGATAGCACTATCTAAAGGACACTTACACAGCTTAATTCCTTAGGGTAGGTAGATGACTCATGGGTACTTGCTCTTTTCAAAAACAAAACAAAATACTTTTCACACCTTACACTTTCAAAAAGTTTTTAAACAATATTTCATACACTCTTGAGGACTGATACAAGAGTTACCTAGAAGTTTTCAAACGAAACTTTTTCAAAACCCACACACACTTGAAAAGCAAACAATCTTTTGAAAACATAAGAGCAAGTACCTAAGAGCCCATGGATAACCATGGATAGAAAGGGTGCTAAAACCTTCCCTTTCTATAAATCTACCTCCCGAACCGAGAAACATTCTCAAAGAAGGAATTTTGCTGTGCTTTTGTCCTTTCCATGTTGGAGAACATAAAATACGGTGGCGACTCTTACTTACCGCGACATTTCACAAAACCAGCTAAAAAACAGTCAGTTCTATTTCCACCGATCACAGGATCCATCTTTGAGATCAACAAAGTAGTGTGAGTCAGCATATACTGTCTCAGCCGGCGAGCAGCCCATGCCAAAGCGCAGCAAGTTTTCTCAAGCAACGAGTATCGGGTCTCGCAGTAGGTAAAATTTTTGCTAAGGTAATAAATAGCATGCTCTTTTCGGCCAGACTCGTCATGTTGACCCAGCACACACCCCATTGAGTTGTCGAGTACTGTGAAGTATAAGATCAGAGGCCTCCCTTCAACTGGTGGCATCAGAATAGGTGGATCTTGGAGATACTCTTTGATCCTTTTAAAAGCGGTCTGGCATTCATCGTTCCAACTTACTACTTGATCTTTCTTCAGTAGCTTGAAGATTGGCTCACAAGTAGCAGTCAGGTGTGAGATGAATCGGGCAATATAGTTCAGACGTCCCAAAAAGCCTCTGACTTCTTTCTCTGTTCTGGGAGCTGGCATCTCCTGTATAGCTTTCACTTTTTCCGTATCTACTTGAATACCTTTGTCACTCACAACGAAACCCAACAGTTTACCAGACCTCACCCCGAAGGTGCACTTGTTCGGGTTTAACCTCAGCTTGTACAACTTCAACCTGTCAAACAGCTTTTGGAGATGGTCAAGGTGTTCTTCCTCATCCTGGGACCTTGCAATCATATCATCGACGTATACTTCAATCTCATGACGGATCATGTCATGAAACAAAGCAACCATTGCACGCTGATACGTTGCCCCAACATTCTTCAGTCCAAAAGGCATGACCTTGTAGCAAAAGGTACCCCACTGAGTAACAAAGGTCGACTTCTCCATGTCTTCGGGAGCCATTTTAATTTGATTATAACCGGAGAAACCATCCATAAAGGAGAATACCTTGTGTTGAGCGGTGTTGTCAACCAGAACGTCGATATGAGGTGGAGGGAAGTCATCCTTGGGGCTCGCCCTGTTCTGATCCCTGTAGTCAACACACATCCGAACCTTACCATCCTTCTTCGATACAGGAACCACATTGGCCACCCACTGAGGGTAAGAAGTAACTGCGAGAAAAATGGCATCAAACTATTTCATAACTTCAGCCTTGATCTTCTCAGACATCTCTGGGCGCATTCGGAGAACCTTCTGTTTTACTGGAGGACAGTCTTCCTTGGTAGGTAGGCGGTGAACCACAATGTCAGTATCCAAACCAGGCATATCTTCGTAAGACCAGGAAAAGATCTCAACATAGTCATGCAGCATCTGAACCAACCGTTGCTTCACACTAAGCTCCAGATTCGCACCGATCTTGACCTCTCTTTTGGCTTCTTCAGTACCCAGATTCACTGATTCCACCGACTCTTCGTGCGGCTGAATGAACCTCTCTTCTTGGAGTAACAGTCTTGCAAGTTCACCAGGCACTTCTCAATTATCTTCACCTTCGTCTTCAGCTAAGTTGATCGAATTTTCGAAGTCATAACTGGCAGTAGCAGAGTCGTTACCAGTGAGATCCAGAGTGGATGTGGACCTGTATACGTGAGTGTGTGTAAAATAGCCGTTTTGCAATATATAATAAAAGAAAGACAAGGAGCTCAAAATTTTTAATGCAAGAAACGTCCAATGCTTTTATTAATGATATATGAAAATTACACACATAAAGCCCTAACAAATGAAGCCACAGTGCCCCGGGTAAGACACCGGGCCGTAAAGTTTAAAACATTGTCTGTTACATATTTAAAACAAAAAGTTTCATTACTGAGTGATAACAGAAACGGGCATAGAATCCTTCGTTGTCCAGTTGCTTAATCCACCATCGGCGGTTGGGTAGATCCAATTGTCAATGTCAAACTCTTTATCATCGTCATCCCTGATAGCATTCACCCCTTCATCTTGTTTAGGCTTTTATGGTGCTCCAAATTCAATCTCCTTCGCATCAATCAAGTCATGTACCTTATTCCTCAAAACCCAACAATCATCCGTATCATGCCCCGGGCTATCAGAGTGAAAAGCACAGCGGGCATTAGGGTTGTATTTCGGTGACGTTGTATTTGGATTCTTTGGGGCTTCCTTTGGAATCACCAGATTGGTTTTCAGCAACTGTGGCCAAATCTGAGATAAGGTCATGCTGAGACGGGTGAATTTCCTTCGAGGTCTCTCGTCCTTCTGTTGATTGTTGTACTGAGGAGCACCAGCAGGTTTTGAAATAACAACCGCATTAATAGCTTGGCAGTGTTTAGGCCTATTCTGTCTTTTCGAATTGTAGACAACACTGGACTCTTTCTTAAAGGGCTTCTTCTTGGTGCTTGATGAGGCACCCTTTTGTATCTTACCAGCCTTAATACTAGCCTCAATCCTTTCACCGGTCAAAATTAGCTCTGTAAATCCAGACGAAGAGCTTCCAATCAGGTGGTTGAAAAATGGACCAGACAGGGTCCCTAGAAACATGTCCACAAGCTCCCGATCAGCCAAGGGTGGTTGTACTCTTCCGGCGAGGTCTCTCCACTTCTGAGCATAATCTTTGAATCCTTCACCCGTTCCCATTGACATACCCTGGAGTTGGGTATGCGTGGGAGCAAGGTCGGAGTTATATTGGTACTGCCTGTAGAAAGCAGTAGCCAAATCTTCCCAACTGCGAATACTGGCTCCGTCCAACTGGTAGAACCACTCAAGCTGAGTCCCTGAGAGACTGTCTTGAAAGAAATGGATCCATAAGTTCTTATCAGTGGTGTATGACTGAATCTTCCTCACATATGACCGGAGGTGCAGCTTCGGACAAGAAACTCCGTCATACTTAGCAAAGGTTGGTGCCTTGAATTTGTGGGGAATTACCACCCCAGATGATAGACCTAGATCACCAAAGTTCAGACCAGGCACTTTTTGAACTTCCATAGCACTCAACCGGTCTTCCAGTTGTTTGTATCTATCCTCGGCCGGAGGATACTGTTCTTCATCGAAGTCCGTCTCGTTGTCGGAGACCATAGGGCTAGGAGCCCTCCTTTCTTCCTGACTATCTTTCCCTCCAGATGAGGTGGTCAGATCAACTTCATTCTGAAGCCTGTTTCCAAACCTGTGCCCTGTGTTAAACAAGATTGTCCTCTTCTTCTTCTTCTTCTTCTCTTTCAGAATCAAGGTCTTCAGGTCTTGCTGACCCTTAGCTAGATTCATGAACAGCTCTTGAAATTGGGCATTCTAAGCCTGGAGGGCCTTGATGGCTTACTCAGTTGAAGGTTCAACAGACATGATGAGTGAGTGCTGAAATAAACAGTGAAGAAGATAAGAGACCTGTAATGGGTACATGTTTATGAAGTGCGTGGGATGAAATGCGTATGATTTATGATTTCAAAGACAATCAGGAGATTCAAATTTGTAAACAAGAAAGGAAACACACTTTATTAGATAAACTTTGGAATTCAAATTGTTCAACTGATGCCCTCAGGGCGTTACAAGAATGGAAATACTGAAAGGTAAATAAAAACTGGAAAAGAAACAATCAAAGGTCAATCAGTGCTCCCATGGTCTCTTCTTGTCGGTGCAGACATAGTCATTAAGAATCCACTCGTTCTCTAGCTGCCTAGTCAACCTATGGATCTTCTGCTCTTGCTCATTGAACCTCTCTCGGTAAAAATCCCGTTCTTACCTCAGTTGCATCCAAGATCTCTTTAGTGCCCCAATGTCAGTGGGCATGTAAGGATGGAGGATGGTTGGAAGAACCCCCTCTTTATTAGCAACTTCAGCAATGACAGGCCGAACGGCTTCATATGGCATACCCAGCTTTTGGGCACGGATACGGACCCATCTGAGATATGGCTCCATTGGCAGAGAAGTCTTTGGACCCAGCTCATGTGGATCAAATCTGTGAACTCTATCCCAAGCCCTTATGAATCTGCGACGTTGCTCATCGCTATCCCCTTGAAAATCAAAGACGATACTAGGCATAAGCATCTCATGAGGTCCTTCTCTTCTGGCACGCCAAACTGACGTAGAGCCAAGCACGGATTATAAGAAATTCCTCCATGGGTTCCTATTAGTGGAACATTGGGATACTCCCCACAGCGATCAATGATAGCCTCTTCATCCATACCCTTTAGAGTCCAGATGATGTCATTATGAGAGAGAGACATAACCATATAGGCCCAGCCCATGCCTTCTTTGTTCTTCAGCACTGATTTGGGGAGGTGCGAAATAAACTACCTCACCAATAACGGAGCGCAGCACATCAAGGTTGCCCACTTTCGGGCAGTACGAGCATAAAGCTGATGAAGAATGTCACCCAAGAGAGTGGGTACAGGATTACGAGAAATGAAGATTTTCACCGCATTCACATCAACAAAAGAGTCAGAGTTCAGAAACAATACCAAGCCATATATCAAAAGAGCCAGAATATCCTTGAATGCCTTGAAATCTAGACTATCCTAGAAATAGTTAGCTTTACCAACCAAAAACTTAGTCAGAAATCCCTTTGCTCCACTTCTAGTCTCCCAATTAGTCATTACCTCTTCCTTGGTCAAATGAAGGGCTGCAGCAATCTCTTCGGGCCTAAGAATCTTCTCCCAACCAGTAAACGGGGTCTGCTCCAGAATAGAGATACCGAGCAGCTCAGAGAACTCTTCTAAGGTTGGAACCAGCTGGTAGTCTTGAAAAGTAAAGCAATGGTATAGCGGATAGAATTGGACCAGGACACTCATCATCTGTTCGTCCAATTTGGAGGTGACCAAACTGAGAAGATAACCATGTCTCCTGAGGAAGGAAGTAGTATCAGGCATCTTTGCAATCAACTCTTTAAGCAAGGTGGGAACTTGGACAAAGTTGATCCGGATGGTATTCCTACGCACGGGCATCATGATGACCTAGAAAACAGAACAAAGATGAATCCCTCCTGTCTTTGAAATAGGTTAGTTCAATGCAAGATGTATGCAATGTTATGATGTCATGATGTCATGATAGTAAGCACACCACAAGTATCCACAAATAGCAAACATGGTAAAGGCACACGAGTCACACAGAGAGCCCTTAGATTTAAGGCTGGCAAGGAGCTTAGGTACTACCCTCTTTCAGTTCAGTTGGTTTAAACCTGTCCTAAAAATAGTAACCGGGTTCTAGAGGATCTCAATATCACTGACTACCCTCAATCTGTCATAATTCCAGTTTAGAAACCTTTTCTTGCGGCCGAAATGATCGCGAGAGTTTAGTCTCAATGAGTGTAGCATACTGCTACTATTATATGGCCAAGTTGGTCAATTTAAAGGTTCTAAGGTCAGTTGGTGCTTAATGACCCCTTAGATGACCCATATTCTCCTCGTTCTAACACAAGGGATATTGGTACAATCTAAAGTGTCACACCAACGTAGCTACTGCTTCAACCGTATTGGTCTACGCTATAGAGTTCCCTTACAGTTTATTTCTACTTACCTAAAGGGTATCCCCAAATCCGGGTTAGGATCTATAGTAACTCCGATACAAGCCCACAAAAATAAATCATACAAAGCAAGAAATTGAAAACACAATGATTTAATCCTAAGGTACATCCCACTTATAGAGTCCCCATCAGAGTCGCCAGTTCTGTGATACAGTGGGAGAGAACTGACTGTTTTTGGAATGCTGGTTTGCGTTTTGCATTCGTTTTTGCAAAATGTCGCGGTAAGCAAGAGTCGCCACCGACTTTTATTTTATCCAATAAGGAAAGGAAAAAAGCACAGAAAAATTCCTTTTTCAAGATATTTCTCGGGACCGGGGGGTAGATTATAGAAAGGGAAGGTGTTAGCACCCTTTCTATCTGTGGTTATCCACAGGCTCTTAGGTACTTGCTCATATTTGTTTTTATAATTTGCTTTCTTTGTGATTGTGGGTTTGAAAAAAGTCTTTTGTTTGAAAAGGAGTGTAAGTGTGAAAAAGATTTTGTTTTTGGAAAGAGCAAGTATCTAAGAACCATCTACCTACTCGAAAAAGGAATCGTTCTATGCTATCTTCCTTTAGACAATGCTATCCCACTATTGACGAGTAGGTAGCACCGTCGTTGGAGTTTTAAGGGTCAATTCGAATTTAGGGACTTACGATCACCAAAGCAATGTTAGGATGCCTTAGCGGTAACCCTAATGTCTTAGATCATTTGTTTTGAGGCAATCATATCTGAGGCAACCGTTTCGAGGAGACTATGATCTTTAGACAAGAGGGCGACCTCTAAAATGACCTATACTCAATGACCGCGTACGAAGGCAACCAAGTGAGGTGTACCCTAAGAGTGCGCATGTGAGAGTGTGTTGTTTTCAGTTATTTTATCTTTGTACATGTTAAAGGTGATATAAGTTGATTTTAGGTTAAAACATTCAGTCTTGTCATACATTCCTATTATCAAACATCTAACAGTTATAGGTTGCGGAAATTAAATTGCGGAAATTTAAATCTAACTATTACAAGGCGTCGGGTATTTACATCGCCAAAGACAACCCTTGAAATTAAAATGCGGAAAATAAAATAAAGCGATAAAATAATTAAAGTCCTATTTAAAGCTATTACATTCCGAAAGCAATTACAATAATAAGACAAAATTGATCGCGTGCGAGAAAATTAAATCGGGCGCATTTTTTAGGGTTTTGACCCTTTTTGAAAGAAAAGATTTTTTTTATTTTTGAATTAATGGAAGCAATTAAATTAGGTTAAACATTAAATAAATGAATTAATTAATTAATGAAAATATTTTTGGATTTTTGGATATTTAAAGAAATAAAATAAATTCGATTTAAAGTTAGTAAAAACCTAATTTTCTACATTAATTTTAATTATTTACAAAAGACATTAAAAATTATACCTAATTAAAACTAAGTTAATTGAATTAATTTATTTACAAAAATAAAATGATGAATTTAATTCTAAATAAAATATATTTTTGTGTTTTTGATTTTATGAGGAAAAAGAATTTTAATTGGTTAGTGATTTAAATGATAAAAATAATAATACAAAACAAATAAATAAAATGAAAATAAAAAGAGAAATAGAAATAACCCAAAGGGGGGTTTGGGCCCAGATCTGGATGTGAGAATAGCATGTTTGTGGCCCAATTCAAGCAGGCCTGCAATGACTTTTCTGGCTCCCACGTGTGCCTGTTGACTAGGCACCATGGTGGATGTTCAATCTTGACCTTTAGATTTGGCCTGGAGGCCATCTGGCGCCTGGAGATTTGAGGTCTATGGTAGACTGCAATTGCTGAGATGCGCTGGAGTACCTGGGAAAAAAATAATAATATGTATATGGGGACCTGGGATTCGAACCCAGGTCCTATGAGTCATTGAACAAACACGCTTACCACTACACCACTGCCTTCCATTCGTTATTATAATAAACAATAATTAATATAAGGCAAAAACAAATCAATGGGTCAAACAAAAAAATAAAAGCGCGCTGGATTTAAATCAACGAATGGGGACAGGCCACGTCCTCGTCTTCTTCGTTTGGCCTGGATATTTACCTGCGGATTCTTATCCGCAGCTAAATCCGTGGCTTGCTTCTAAAATATGTTCTAGGCCATGAAAACTCAAGCCACGAACACAATCATGCTCGTCTCTTCCTCCTGATCATGCATATGCCATTGTTTGCATCAATTTTGCCTGTAAATAAAAAACCCAAAAACAAGCTTCCAAAACCCTAGGTTCGGGTATGGCATTACAGGCTTTAAAAATACAATTGAATAATGTAGAAAGCTTAGAAATCATTCAAGAATCATGAATATGTCAATGTTTTGCCAAGAAAATGCCAAAATAAGATATGGCGATTTCAAATGCAGGGCCGTGTTTCAAGAGACTTACAGCGCGTTGGAGAGGGTCTGGGACCTTGCTTTTGATTCCTATAGACTCAGTGGATGTCTAGCAAGAAGATAGCGTTGAGTTTTTCCTTTGAATTCGCCTCTAACCAAGATTTCAGTTTCAAGCTTTTTCAAGATTTTTCATGTTTTGATTTTGATGTTTATGCAGCCTCTAGGTCTTCTTGCTCGTGCCTTTAGCTTGTATAAGTATAATGGGATGAATTAGGTCAGGTTTTGGGCTTTGAATCCTTATGCATTGATGATTTAGGATTTGATTTGATCCTCCATTACAAAGCTTCCAATTTGATTCCAAATCCAATATTTTATGCATGATATGGCTTGATACGAGTTTGTCCATTATGACAATTAAGGCCTGTATCAATCAAAAAGATACCAAGTTATCAATATTTAGATTTTATTTGGATTTAAATTGATTTAAAATGAATTAATTCAATAAAAATAAAATAAAATAGAAAAATCAATGAATGGACATAAGACCGAAGATAGGACACGTGTGTGGTGTGACAAGACCAAATCAAGTAGAAAAAAGTGGGGCCATTTGACTAAATTTGATGTTTTGGGGATAGTTGACTTTTGGCAATTTTGGAAAAATGCCCAACTTCAACAATTCATAACTTCTTCAATTTTGAACTTTTGGAGGTGTTCTTGGACTTTTTAGAAACCTTGAGATGTCCTATAACCAAATCTTTCGGTATCATCTCATTTTTATATTCCATGCTCAAGTTATAAGCTTTGGCAAAAAAGGTGTTTTTGTTGACTTTCAAAAATGACCTATAATGTCCAAATTTATAACTTATTATGAGTGCATTTCTTGATCTTGGAGTGTGAAGATGGAATGTAGGAAATTGCATCCTATTTATAATGAGATTTGGATGGGTCATTTCTCATAAAGTATGAGAAAGTTATGCTTGGTCAAAGTTGAGTTGACTTTTCCTGCAAAACCCTAATTTAGCAACTTTTGAATCTTGATGAATTTTGAGCAATCCTTGATGAATCATGATCAACCCTTGATAAAATGATGAAATATCCTTCAAAATGAGAATGTTGACAAAAAATCTTGAAGTTTGACTATTTATAGGTCACAGTTGACTTTTGCCTTAGCACAGTCGATTTTTGGGCCTCTTGAGCAATTGACTGACCAAACTTCCTCTGCAAGGCTTGAAATTTGACATGGATGAACTTGAGACCATATTAGGACATTGGGAAGAACTTGAGATCATTTGGATGCAAGGACCTTGATGAAACACAAAACCCTAATTTGAGGTTGACTGCCTTAGGAGATAGCTTGATTGTTCAATTCTTGAGCAATCTTGAGCCACTTGGTGATTTTTCTTGCCATGTCTTGGGAAATATGGGAGGGCAAATTTTGGGGTACAACACGCACCATTGATCATCACTGTTCCTTAGCCTATCCCCTGCACCTCTGATAAAGTTGTCCCTTGGCATTACAGGGTCGATGTTTATTTTCATGGGGTTAAGCAAGAGTTGGATGCTGATACTGACGTCAGCAATATTGTTGGATCTGCTAAAGTCACCCACAGCGGAAGACTTTCCTCACCTGATATCTCTCCACCAACTGCCCGAAAACCTGTTGTTATTACACCTGCCAGGGTACCTGCTGCTATTCCTGTTCAAGCTCCTATTCTTACCCCTGTCACCGAGTCCTCTAACTCTCAGGGAAAAGAGACCGCAGGTGAGCCTGCCCAGACGGAGGCACCAAAGACGATTACTGTTGAAGCTTCTAGACAAGAGATGGAAGAGATTCTGAAGATCATCAAAAAGAGTGATTACAATGTAGTTGAACAACTGGGGCAAATCCCGTCCAAAATCTCTATGTTGTCACTAATGCTATGCTCAGAGGCCCATGCCAAGGCTCTGATCACATTTCTGAAGACTGCACACGTACCACAAGAAACATCAGCTGATCAGTTTAAAGATCGCGTGGCTAGTCTGACTGCCGATAATGGGTTGGGTCTCTCTGACGCTGACTTGACCGTTAAGGGGAAGAATCACAATGATGCCCTGCATGTCTCCATTGAATGCAGGGGCACTACTCTTGCTCATGTATTAGTGGATACTGGTTCCTCGTTCAACGTTTTGCCTAAAAAAGCTCTAGACCGGATGGATTGTGAAGGGTTAGAGCTGAAACCAAGCAACATTGTCGTCAGGGCCTTTGATGGGTCTAAGAGGATGGTGCACGGAGAAGTTGATATTCCGATTAAGGTTGGTTCTCAGGTTTTCAACTCTATGTTCTATGTGATGGGCATTCGTCCATCTTATTCTTGTTTGCTGGGTCGTCCATGGATCCACAAAGCTGGGGCCGTAACCTCAACGCTCCACCAGAAGCTGAAGTACCCGGTCAAAGAGAAGATTGTGACAGTACAAGGAGAGGAAGAGTACATGGTGAGCCACCGCAACTCTTTTCGATATGTAGAGATGGATGGGGAGTTCATTGAGACCCCATTTCAGCATTTTGAAGAGGTTCCCCAGACACTGGCGTCAGCTGAGGCTGTTGTTGAAGATTCTCCTATGAAGATGGCTTCCTTTAAGGATGCCCGGGCTGTTGTCGAGAAAGGTGGTTGTGCAAATTGGGGACGACTCCATGATTTTATGCAGAAGACTAACAAGTTTGGTTTGGGTTTCACTGCAGAGGCTCAAAAGGCTGTTCGGAATGCACGGATCGGAAGACCTCTCGTGTTCATCAGTAATTCGAGAGTGAACGCCATTGAAGACGAGGTGGAAGAGTCTGAGTTCGACAGCTGGATCTATCCTACTACTGACGGTGGACCAAGCAACTAGACAGCAAAGGACTTCATCCCTATTTCTTTTGTTACCCAGTAATGAAAATTTTTGTTTTGAATTTGTAACAGACAATGTTTTAAACTCTACGGCCCGGTGTCTTACCCGGGGCACCGTGGCTTCATTTGTGAGGGCTTTATGTGTGTCATTTACATATATCATTAATAAAAGCATTGGACGTTTCTTGCATTTCAAATTTTGCGCTCCTTGTTTTCTTTTTATTACATATTGCAAAATAGCTATTTTACACACACTCACATATACAGGTCCACATCCACTCTGGATCTCACTGGTAACGACTCTGCTACTGCCAGTTATGACTTCGAAAGTCCGATCAACTTAGCCGAAGACGAAGGTGAAGATGATTGTGAACTGCCTGGTGAACTTGCAAGACTGTTACTTCAGGAAGAGAGGGCCATTCAGCTGCACGAAGAGCCAGTAGAATCAGTAAATCTGGGTACAGAAGAGGACAAGAAAGAGATCAAGGTCGGTGCAAATCTGGAGCTTAGTGTGAAGCAATGATTGGTTCAGATGCTGCGTGACTATGTTGAGATCTTTGCTTGGTCTTATGAAGATATTCTTGGGTTGGATACTGATATTGTGGTTCACCGATTGCCTACCAAGGAAGACTGTCCTCCAGTGAAACAGAAGGTCCGCCGAATACGCCCAGAGATGTCTGAGAAAATTAAGGCTGAAGTTATGAAACAGTTTGACGCCAGTTTTCTAGCAGTTACTTCTTACCCGCAGTGGGTGGCCAACGTGGTTCCTGTACCAAAGAAGGATGGTAAGGTTCGAATGTTTGTTGACTATAGGGATCTGAATAGGGCGATCCCCAAGGATGATTTCCCTCTACCTCATATCGACTTTCTAGTTGATAACACCGCTCAGCATAAAGTCTTCTCCTTTATGGATGGTTTCTCCGGTTATAATCAGATTAAGATGGCTCCCAAAGACATGGAGAAGACAACCTTTGTTACTCAATGGGGTACCTTTTACTACAAGGTCATGCCTTTTGGACTGAAAAATGTTGGGGCAACGTATCAGCGTGCCATGGTTGCTTTGTTCCATGATATGATCCATCATGATATTGAGGTATACGTCGATGACATGATTGCAAGATCTCAAACTGAGGAAGAACATCTTGACCACCTTCAGAAGTTGTTTTACAGGTTGAAGTTGTACAAGCTGAGGTTAAACCCGAACAAGTGCACCTTCGGGGTGAGGATGGTAAGGTAAAGGCCATACAAGAGATGCTAGCTCCCAGAACAGAGAAAGAAGTCAGAGGCTTTCTGGGACGTCTAAACTATATTGCCTGATTCATCTCGCACCTAACTGCTACTTGAGATCCAATCTTCAAGCTACTGAAGAAAGATCAAGTAGTACGTTGGAATGATGAATGTCAGACCGCTTTCGAAAGGATCAAAGAGTATCTCCAAGAGCCACCTATTCTGATGCCACCAGTTGAAGGGAGACCTATTGTTGTACCCAAAAATTTTCCCTCCCATATTCCTCAAGATTTGTAAAGAATGATTTTCAAATTACTTAAGATGGCTGAAGAGGTAGACAGTCAAATCACCTCCTAAGCCAGCTGAAATTAGGGTTTTGGTTCTTTCAAGGAATTTGGGGTTCTCAATGGTTCAATCAAGTCCCATAGGCCTATATGCATCCTCAAGCACCTACATGCCAAGATTCAAGAATCACATTGTGAATTTGCACAGTCAAAAGCCTCATTTGATCCACAGTCAACTACAAGGGCAAAATGATCATTTCACAGTCAAAAGTCAGAATTTTTGGTCAACATGTTATTTTGAGTTCACAATCATCATTTTATCAAGTCTTGATCATGATTCCACAAGGATAGCTCAAAAATCATCAAGATGCAAAAAGTTACTATTTTTGGACAGCAGAAAAGTCAACTGTATCTTGACCAGGGCATAACGTTTTCATGGTTTGTCAGAAAAATCCCATCCAATGCTAATTATGAAGGGGTTTCCATTTCCTACAATCCATCTTCACACTCCAAGTTCAAGAAATGCTCTCATAAAAAGTTATCAATTTCTACATTATAGGTCAAATTCAAAAGTCAACAAAAGTACACTTTGAGTCAAAGGCCATAACTTGAGATTGATAAATCCAAATGACATGGGACCAAAGGCATTGGTTAGAGGACTTCAAGACCTTTCCAAAATGTCCAAGAACATGGTCATATGATCAAAATTGAGCAAGATATGCATTGGAGAAGTTGGGAAATTTTCATGAATTTGCAAAAGTCAACTTTGCTCAAAACACCTTATTTTTGCTAATGGGCCTCAAATCTCTTCTTGAAACTTCATCCATGACCTATGCACGACCCATCAAGCTTAATGGAATTTATTTTCTTATTTTTATTGATTAATTGGATTTTTAATTAATATTAATTCATTTAATTAATTTAAATTGTAGGAAAATGCAAGATTTGATTTTTCAATCAATTTGTGAAGCAAATATGGTCAAGATATGCTGGCAAATTCGTGCACAAGTCAAAGATACAAAAATCTCCAAATTTGGCAACATTTTCCAATCATGAAAAATTAAAAATATTTGATTTTCAATCAAAGATTTAATCATCATTGAATATGGATTTTTGCCCAGCTCTTGACCTAATTCAGTTGCCTTATATATATGCATGCAAACCCTGATCAAGAAGACGTGAAAAAAGCTGCAGAAAGACCTTGTCCAATTTCAAGAAATACCAAGAAAACTCAAAACTAATTTTTGCATTCTAGGGCGATTCAAGGGTTTTTATTGATTCCAATACATTGCAGAAGGTTCCAGGAACATTTTCAATCCAATTCAAGCACTAAAGCTCAAAGAATCAAAGAATACAGAACCACGGTTTGCCTTTTTGATTCATAATCGTATATCTCGATTCATGCATATTTAACATGTTTTTGTGGTTGACTTGCATTGCTAGAGGCCATATGAAGCTAATGGAATGGTTTAATTAAACTGAAACGCACTGAATCCAAAGATGCCATGATCAATTTCTAAGGTTCTTAAGCTTTGAAATTAGGGCTTTCTGAACCAGGCAAAATTAGGACTCCTAAGGCACATGGTTGGAATCATTAGGCCAAGACGAACAAGACCAACTCTTCGCGAAATATTTATATGAACTGTGGTGCTAATCGCTATTTTTCCCTATAGTGGTTAGTGGGGGTTAAAACCCCCGCTATTTGATTCTGTTTTTGCAGGTACAACGAAGAAGATGATGAGGTGTTGGTGTCCCATTGGTTAATTTGAAAACACGCGCGTTTTTTTGTTTTACAACATGTTGATTTATTTCCCAATATAATAATCTCCACTTATTTCACTAACAAATAGAACAGCTTGGCTGAGTGGCAGGGACGCGTGCATATGATCATTGGGACCTGGGTTCGAATCCCAGGTCCCCCAAAACATTTATTTCCTTTTTCTTCACATGTTCACATGCAGGTTCCAAAGTGAGGTCTACCATATACCTCAAATATCAATGCGCCATGTGTCTCCAAGCTTGGATCCAGTGGTTATGAGTGGGAGACCACCATGGTCCTTAGTCAATATGCGCATGGGTGATCACAAAAGTCAAACAGGCTTGTAGCAATTGGGCTTCAAGATTTCCAAATGCACCTCCTAATTGGGCCAACACCCCCTGGGTTATTTTCTTTTATTTTCTTCTTTTATATTTTTCACTTAATTATTATTAATTATTATTATTATTATTATTTAATTAACCAAATTAATTTTTTCATAATAAATTCAAAAAACTAAAATATAATATTTTTTTATTATTATTTATTTAATTTCACCCTTAATTTATTATTTTTGTAAATAAATATAATTAACTAACTTAGTTTTAATTAGGTTAATTTTGACATTTTTTGCAATAATCTAAAACTAATGTAGAATTAGGGTTCTTGACTTTTAATCATTTTATTTTTTATTTATTTCCTAAAAACATAAAAAACTCAAAAATATCTTTCTTTTATTTAATTAATTAATTAGTTAGGATTAATTTAATTAAATGCAAAAAATCATAAAAAGCTTCTTTCTTTCTCAAAAAAGGGGTCAAACTCTAAAACATTTCGATTCAATTCTTTTCGCGCATATTATTTTTTATCATTATTATGTAATTGTCCCGAGGATGTAATAGCTCTTAATTAGGACCTTTTTATCGCTTTCTTTAATGTTCCGCATTTACTTTTCAAGGGTTTGTTTTTTGCGATGTAAATACCCGACACCTTGTAATAGTTTAGCTTTATTTTCCGCAATATTTAACTGCTAGATGTATGCTAATTAGGCTATAGATGACAAGACTTATCTCTGAAATTAAAATCAACTCGTAGCTCACCATAACATGTGCAAAGATAAACTGAATCCTGACACACTCGCACATGCCACTCCTAGGGTACGCCTCACTTTGTTGCCTCGACGTGGTCATTGAGTATAGGGTGTTTTAGAGGTCGCCCTCCTGTCTAAAGATCAAAAAGTTGCCTTGAAACGGTTGCCTCGATAAAAATGATCTAGGACATTAGGGTTACCGCTAAGGTGTCCTACTATTGCTTTAGTGACCACATGTCCCTATAATCGAATTGACCCGAAAACTCCAACGACGGTGCTACCTACTTCTCAATAGTGGGATAGTACTGTCTAAAGGACATTTACACAGCTTAATTTCTTTTGAGTAGGTAGAGGTTCTTAGATACTTGCTCTTTCAAAAAAAAACAACTTTTCGCACTGACACTTTTCTCAAACAAAGTTTTCAAACAACACTTCATACAATCTTGAGGACAGATACAAGAGTTAAATCGAAGTTTTCAAACAAACTTTTTTCAAACCCCACAAACACAAGAAAAGAAAAACATTTTTGAAAACATAGTGAGCAAGTACCTAAGAGCCCGTGGATAACCACGGATAGAAAGGGTGCTAACACCTTCCCTTTCTATAATCTACCTCCCGAATGCGAGAAACGTCTCGAAAAGGAATTTTGCTGTGCTTTTGTCCTTTCCTTGTTGGAGAAAATAAAAGACGGTGGCGACTCTTGCTTACCGCGACATTTTGTGAAAACAAACGCAAACGGGAACCAGCATTCCAAAACAGTCAGTTCTA
Organism: Vicia faba; assembly: GCA_948472305.1. Lineage (NCBI taxonomy): Eukaryota > Viridiplantae > Streptophyta > Magnoliopsida > Fabales > Fabaceae > Vicia > Vicia faba. The sequence continues at coordinate 1,329,727,669 of OX451737.1, read as the reverse complement.
TTTCCACCGATCACAGAACTGGCGACTCTGTTGGGGACATTAAATAAGTGAGGTGTACCTTAGGATTAGATCACTATGTTTTCAATTGTATTTCTTTGCATGCTTTAATATTGTGGGCTTGTATCAGAGTTTTATAGATCCTAAACCAGATCTGGGGATACCCTTTAGGTAAGTAGCAATAAACTGTGAGGGACCTGTCCGGTGTAGACCGACACGGGTGAAGCAGTAGCTACGTTGGTGTGACACCTTGGTCTGTACTGATATCCCTTGTGTTGGAACGAGGAGAATATGGGTCTTCTGAGGAGTCACTAAGCACCAACTGACCTTAGAACCTTAAATTGACCAACTTGGCCATAGAACAGTAGCAGTATGCTACACTCATTGAGGCTAAACTCTCGCGATGGTTCCGGCTGCAAGAAAAGGTTGCCAAACTGGAATTATGACCGTTGAGGGTAGTTAGTGATATTGAGATCCTCTAGAACCCGGTTACTATTTTTTAGGACAGGTCTTAACCAACTGAAACTGAAAGAGGGTAGTACCTAAACTTCATGCTGGCCTGAACTCTAAGGGCTGTCTTGTGTGACTTGTGTGCATTTACCATGTTTGGCTTTTGTGAATACTTGTGGTGTGCCTTTATCATAACATCATAACATCATAACATTGCATAAATCCTGCATAAGGACTAACCCATTTCAAAGACAAGAGGGTTTCATCTTTGCTCTGTTTTGTAGGACATCATGATGCCCATGCGAAGGAATACTATCCGGCTCAACTTTGTTCAACCACCTGCTTTGCTTACAGAATTGGTTGATAGGATTCCAAACACTACTTCCTTCATCAAGAGGCATGGTTCTCTTCTCGGTTTAGTCACTTCAAAGTGGGACCAACAATTGATGAGCGTCTTGGTCCAGTTTTATGATCCTCTATACCATTGCTTCGCCTTTCAAGACTTCCAGCTGGTCCCTACCCTGGAAGAATTCTCTGATTTGCTTGGTATCCCTGTTTTGGAACATACTCCATTCACTGGTTGGGAAAAGACTCTTAGGCCTGAAGAGATTGTTGCAGCCTTTCCCTTGACCAAAGAAGAGGTAATGGCTAACTGGGAGACTAGAAGTGGAGTTAAGGGCTTTTTGGCTAAGTTTCTGATTGGCAAAGCTAATAGTTTCTGGAATGACTTAGACTTCAGGGCGTACGAAGACATTCTGGCTCTCTTAATCTATGGTCTAGTATTGTTTCCAAATCCTGATACCTTTATTAATGTCAACTCCATAAGGATCTTCATCTATCGGAACCCTGTACCCACTCTCTTGGGTGATATCCTACAACAGCTCTATGCTCGTACTGCCCGAAGACGGGAAACTTTGTGTTGTTATGCTCCTTTATTGGTGAGGTGGTTTATTTCGCACCTCCCTAAGTTCGTACTGAAGAACAAAGAAGGAAGGGGCTGGGCTCATAGGATAATGTCTCTCACTGATAATGACATCATTTGGACTCTTAGAGGTTTAGATGAGGTGGCCGTTATTGATCGTTGCGGAGAGTATCCTAATGTTCCATTGATCGGAACCCATGGAGGAATCTCTTATAACCCATGTTTAGCTCTCCGTCAGTTTGGAAGAGCCAGAAGAGAGGGGCCTCATGAGATGTTGATACCTCACATCAGTTTTGAGTTTCAGGTAGATAGTGACGAGTTGCGTCGTAGATTCATCCGGGCTTGGGATAGAGTTCACAAAGCTGACCCACATGAGTTGGGACCAAAGACTTCTCTACCAATGGAATATTACTTTAGATGGGTCCGCATCCGTGCTCAGAAGTTAGGTATGCCATATGAAGCTGTCAGGCCTATTACTCTTGAAATTGCTGATAAAGACGGGGTTCCTCCAAATGTTCTCCATCCTCAGATACCCACTGACATTGGTACACTAAAGAGGTCTTGGCCGCAACTACAGGAAGAACGGGATTCTTATCAGGAAAGGTTCAACGAACAAGAACAGAAGATCCAGAAGCTGACAAAGCAATTGGAGAATGAACGGATCATGAACGACTACATCTGTACTGAGAAGAAGAGGCTATGGGAGCATTGATGGGCCTTTGATGTTTTCTTTTACTTTTCAGTATTTTCATTCTTGTAACGCCTAAGGGTAATTTGTTGAACAATTTAAATTCCAAAGTTGAATCTAATAAAGTGTGTTCCCTTTTTTGTCTACAAAGTTGAATCCCGATTGCCTTTGAAAACATAAATCATACGCATTTCATTTCATCATATGCATCACAGGTACCCTTTTTACAGGTCACTTATCTTCTTCGCTGTTTATTTCAGCAATCATCATGTCTTCTGAACCTTCCACTGAACAAGCTATCAAGGCCCTCCAGGCCCAGAATGCCCAGTTCCAAGAGTTGGTTATGAGCCTAGCCAAGGGTCAACAGGAGTTGAAGACCCTGATTCTGAAGAAGAAGAAGAAGAGGACCGTCTTGTTCAACACTGGATGCAGATTTCAGAATGGACTGCAGAATGAGGTTCAGCTGACCACCTCGTCTGTAGGGAAAGACAGTCCACAAGAGAGAAGGGTTCCTAGCCCCGTGGTCTCCGACAACGAGACGGATTATGATGAAGAGCAATATCCTTCTGCTGAGGATAGGTATAAACAGCTGGAGGACCGCTTAAGTGCTATGGAGATACGGAATGTGCCCAGGCTGGACTTTGGAGACCTAGGCATATCCTCTGGGGTGGTGATTCCCCATAAGTTCAAGGCGCCTGCTTTTGCCAAATACGACGGAGCCTCCTGCCCAAAGCTGCACCTCCGGTCGTATGTAAGGAAGATCCAACCTTACACTGCTGACAAGAATTTGTGGATCCATTTCTTCCAGGATAGTCTTTCAGGGACTCAACTTGAATGGTTCTATCAGTTGGATGGAGCCAGTATTTGTAACTGGGAAGATTTGGCTACTGTGTTCTATAAGAAGTATCAGTATAATTCCGACCTCGCTCCTACGCGTACCCAACTCCAGGGTATGTCACTAGGGACGGGTGAAGGATTTAAAGAGTACGCCCAAAAATGGAGGGATCTGGCCGGAAGGGTGCAGCCACCTTTGACTGATCGTGAGCTGGTTGATATGTTTCTGGGGACCCTGTCTGGTCCGTTCTTCAATCATTTAATTGGAAATTCTTCTGCCGGGTTTACACACCTTATCTTGACTGGTGAGAGAATTGAAGTTGGTATCAAGTCTGGGAAGATACAGAAAGGTGCCTCCTCGAGCACTGAAAAGAAGTCGTTCAAGAAGGAATCCAGTGATGTCTATGGTTCAAGGAGACCAAATAGATCGGAACGCCGCTAAGCTGTCAACGCGGTGGTTATTTTAAAGCCTGCTGCTGCTCCTCAGCATCACAACCAGCAAAGAGGTGAGAGACCTAGAAGGCAGTTTACTCGTCTCAGCATGACCTTGTCCCAGATATTGCCGCAGTTACTGACAACCAATCTGGTGATTATAAAAGAGGCTCCGAAGGTTGTAAACACGACATCCCCAAAGAACAATCCTAACTCTCGCTGCACTTATCACTCTGATAGCCCGGGGCATACTACGGATGATTGTTGGGCTCTGAAGAATAAGGTTCAGGACCTAATTGATGCTAAAGAGATAGAGTTCGAGGCACCCAAAAGGCCCAATGTTGTGACTGCTCCCATGCCCAAACATGGAGTGAATGCTGTAGAGGAAGACCTGTTTGTAGCCTCTGTGGATGATATTGTTACTCCGTTGTTGACTGTCAAGAGGAACCTGTTGCTAGCCGGTTTATTTCCGGGATATAGTAAAGGTTGCCATCTATGTTCTGTTTCACCTATTGGTTGTCCATCTTTGAAGTCAGGCATCCAAAACCTGATGGATAATAAAGAGATCCTGTTTGAAAAGATTGTTGTTCCTGCTACCCCTACTGAAGAAGTGTCCATTGTTATTATTTTCAACAATTCTCTCAAGGCTCCATCAAGGAAGCCTGTCAGAATTGCGCCTGTTTAGAAGATTGCACCCATAATCATCACTGTTCCGGGGCTCATCTCCTATACATCTGACAAAGCTGTCCCGTGGCACTATGGGGCAGATGTTTATGTGCTCGGAGTTAAACAAGAGTTTGATACTAGTACCGGCGTCAGCAACATCACCGGGCCTTCTAAAGTCACCCGCAGTGGTAGACTTTTCTCACCAGATATTGGGCCACCAACAATCCAGAGACCTATTGTCATCACACCTGCAAGTGTGCCTGCTTCCCTCCCTGATCAAGTTCCTACTTATACCCCTGCTGCCGAGTCATCTGATGCTCGGGGCAAAGGGATAGCCACTGATATGCCTGCCCAGACGGAGGCACCAAAGACAACCATGTTAGAACAAAGTTTGAATCTACTACCCTAAGTTTAAGTTTTGATGATAACAAAATGCTAAGATACATTAATTGTATGATTCATGTAAGACACATATGCTATCTAAAAATTACATTCTATCTTACAGAAACTCTGATGGGTATCAGCAAGAGAACATCATAATCAGCATCAGAAAATTGGATATCAACATCAGCATCAGAAGATGTTATATCAGATACCAGAATCAGAAGATCAACTTGTGCTTATGCTGAAGCTTGATGAACAGATCTGCGCTTAACACTCTGAACTCTGATAAAGACAACAACAGTTCATCAGCACCTAAGCAACGTCAGAATGAGCCAAAGCCAGAACACGCTTAAGTGGCAACGGTACTGTGCATTCAAGATGAGTTATTACCAACGGCATCATTCCAGACAAGATCTGCTTAATAAGGAAAGATTGTTATTGGCATTGAAATAGAATTATTGCTCCAACATACACCATTTCCAATGCTATATAAACAAGTCAATGAAGATTGAATTGGCTAATGCTCTACAACAATCTACACGCTTAAAAGCTATTCATCATCTTCCTCACTCTTAGTTTGCTAAAAGCTATCAAATTCCTTACTCAAGTATTTTAGCTATCTAGTTCTCTTAAGCTTAATTTGTGTAGTATCACAGTTGTGATAAACAGTTTTGTAGAAAACATTCACACACCTAGATTTCAATTCTTTGTAAGAAAGTAATTCCTTGAGAAACCAGTTTGTGGTTTGCATCAAGAAGGCTTTAGCAGTTGTTAAAGCAGATTGTAATATTCAATTGAATATAGTGGATTAAGACCTCGTTGGAGAGAGGCGAAATCACCTTGACGGGTGGACTGGAGTAGTTTAAGATCAAACGAACCAGGATAAAAATATTGTGTTGATTGCATTTGATTTCAAGTTTTAACAATTCAACCCCCTTTCTTGTGTTTTTCACTTCTTCAATTGGAATCAGAGCGCCTGGTTCTGAGCTAAAACACTTAACCGTGTCAGTATAAGATCCAGCGTCAGAAAAACACAATGGCAGGAATTTATCAACACACCAGCAATGACAACAATGAAGACAGAGACAGATTCAGCGGCAAACCTCCAGTTTTTGATGGAGAAAATTTTGATTACTGGAAAGACAGAATTGAAAGCTTCTTTCTGGCACATGATGCTGATCTTTGGGACATGGTGACAGATGGATACACGCACCCAGTGAATGCAAGCGGTCAGAAGATTGACAGGAAAGCAATGTCTGACCAACAAAAGCGTGACTTCAAAAATCACCACAAGGCCAGAACCATTCTTCTCAGCGCCATCTCTTACGCTGAATATGAAAAGATCTCTAACAGAGACACAACAAAGAACATGTTTGACTCACTCAGAATGACGCATGAAGGGAACAATCAGGTAAAAGAAACTAAAGCTCTTGCGCTCATTTAGAAGTATGAGGCATTCAAAATGGAAGAAAGTGAATCCATTGAAACAATGTTCTCAAGATTCCAAATTCTGGTAGCTGGTCTCAAGGTTCTGGACAAAGGATAATCTACTGCTGATCATGTCAAGAAGATCATCAGAAGCTTACCAAAGCAGTGGAGGCCAATGGTTACAGCTCTGAAGCTAGCAAAAGATCTCAACAAAATTTCTCTGGAGGAACTTATCAGCTCCCTCAGAAGTCATGAGATAGAGCTAGAAGCTGATGAACCTCAGAAGTAAGGTAAGCCTTTAGCATTAAAATCTAACAAAAAATCTGAGTCTAAAGTTTTACAGGCAGTTGAAGAAACATCTGATGGATCCTCATCAGAAGAAGACGAACTTTCTCTCCTCTCCAGAAGAGTGAACCAACTATGGAAGCAGAGGTAAAGGAAGTTCAGGAATCCCAGAAGATCTGATCAGAATGAGTCCTCTTCCAAATACAGAAGGACAGATTCTTCCTCTGGATACAGAAGATCTGAAGGCTCCTCAGGAAGCAGAAAGCCAAACACCAAGGACATCATCTGCTACGAGTGCAATGAGCAAGGACACTACAAGAGTGACTGCGCAAAGCTGCAGAGGGAAAAGCCCAAAAAGATGTTTGGATGAGAAAAGAAGAAAAGTCTCATGGCTACATGGGATGACTATGACTCGTCTGAAGCTGACTCAGAATCAGATGATGAGAGAGCAAACATAGCTCTCATGGCCAACATTTCAGAAGATAGTGAAGCTTCTGAATCAGACTCAGAATCAGATACTGAAGAGGTATTTCCTGACTTTGCAATTAATTTTACTAAGGATGAACTTGCTGAAAGCCTTAATGAAATTCTGGAAAGGTACCAGCAGATTAGAGTTAAATTCAGAAACCTGAAAAGGAATCTTGAATCTGACTCTGATAAGACTGAGAGTCTTAAATTGGAAAATTCTGAGTTGAGAAATAAAATTTCAAAATTAGAAAATGTTTTACAAAACTCTCAGAAGGAACCAATTTCTGAAACTCCCAGCAGCGCTGATGAGATCATCAAGGAGTATGATCACAGTTTCCAGAAGTTCCTTGCAAAAAGCATAGATAGAAGCAAAATAGCTTCAATGATCTATGGAGTTAGCAGAAACGGCAGGAAGGGAATAGGATACCAAGGTAAGGTTCCTACACCAAAGAATGTCATGGATTTAACCATTAAACACACTCCTCTGAACTCAAATTTTGTGTATGGTCACACACATGATATTAAATACACTAGCAGTAAGTATTCTGTGAAACCAAAATTCAACCAGAGTTTTGGTAAATCTAACAAATCAGGACCCAAGAAAATTTGGGTACCTAAGGATAAAATAATACATGTTGCAGATATCTTTAGCAGCAAATCAGAAACACCAGTCATGGTACCTGGACTCTGGCTTCTCGCGACACATGACGGGAAGAAGGCATATGTTCCAAAGCCTGGAACTTAAGCCTGGAGGCCACGTTGGCTTTGGAGGCAATCAGAGGGGAAAGATCATTGGCTCTGGAACTGTAGGTAATAGAAATCTTCCCTCTATAAATAATGTTCTACTAGTAGATGGATTAATGCATAATTTGTTATCCATAAGTCAATTAAGTGATAACGATTATGATATAATCTTTAATCAAAAATCATGTAAAGCTGTTAGTCAGAAAGATGGGACTATCCTGTTTAATGGAAAGAGGAAAAACAACATCTATAAAATCAAACTTTCTGAACTGAAAAGTCAGAATGTAAAGTGTCTTCTGTCTGTTAACAACGAGCAGTGGATCTGGCACAGAAGATTGGGGCATGTTAGTATGAGAAGAATATCTCAGATTAACAAACTCAATCTGGTCAGAGGACTTCCTAATTTGAAGTTCAGATGCTCTGTGTGAAGCATGTCAGAAAGGCAAGTTTGCAAAACCTTCTTTCAAATCTAAAAATGTTGTTTCTACCTATAAGCCATTAGAACTTCTGCACATTGACCTATTTGGACCAGTTAAAACTGCTTCAGTCAGTGGCAAGAAGTATGGGTTAGTAATCGTAGATGACTATAGCAGATGGACATGGGTAAAGTTCTTAAGACACAAGGACGAGTCACACTCTGTGTTTGTTACCTTCTGTAACCAAGTTCAGAATGAAAAGGATCTTAGAATCGTTAAAGTCAGAAGTGATCATGGTGGAGAGTTTGAAAACAAAGATTTTGAGTCATTCTTTAATGACAGAGGCATTCTGCATGATTTCTCTTGTCCTAGAACTCCCCAACAAAATGGAGTTGTAGAACGAAAGAACAGAACATTGCAAGAAATGGCCAGAACCATGATCAATGAGACAAACGTTGCTAAGATCTTCTGGGCAGAAGCAATAAACACAGCGTGCTACATTCAGAATAGAATCTCAATAAGACCTATTCTGGAAAAGACTCCATATGAATTGTGGAAGAACAGAAAGCCCAACATTTCATATTTTCATCCATTTGGATGTACTTCTTTTATGTTAAATACAAAGAATTATTTGAACAAGTTTGATTCTAAAGCACAGAAGTGTATTATGTTAGGATACTCTGAACGCTCTAGAGGGTACAGAGTATACAATACAAAAACACAGATTGTGGAAGAATCAATCAGTGTTTGTTTTGATGATAAGCTTGACTCTGAAAAGTCAAAGAAAAATGATGTTTTTGCAGGTATGGAAATTGAATTTACAGGTTCTGAAGACAAGTCATCAGAAGCTCTCAACACAGACACTCCTTCAACATCTGAAAGGAGCACTGCTAGCAATCCTACAACAGCTGCTGATCAACCTCAGAAGAGACCACCCAGAAGCAGCTTAGATCACCCAGAAGAAACTATCTTAGGAAGAAAGGAAGATCCAATCAGAACAAGAGCAAGTTTCAGAAACTCTGAAGAATCCCTCATGGGACTTGTGTCTCTGATTGAACCTTCTTCTATTGATGAAGCACTTCTGGACAACGACTGGATTCTAGCAATGCAAGAAGAGCTGAATCAATTCACCAGAAATGACGTATGGGATCTTGTTCCCAGACCAAAAGGATTCAACGTCATTGGAACAAGATGGGTGTTCAGAAACAAGCTAAATGAACAAGGTGAAGTCATCAGAAACAAAGCACGACTGGTAGCACAAGGTTATAGTCAGCAAGAGGGGATAGACTATACAGAAACCTTTGCTCCAGTCGCCAGGTTAGAATCTATCAGACTTTTAATTTCATTTGCTGTTAATAGAGGCATCACTCTGTATCAGATGGATGTCAAGAGTGCATTCTTAAATGGTTATATAGAAGAAGAGGTTTATGTGCACCAACCCCCTGGTTTTGAAAATACAAAACATCCAGAACATGTTTTCAAACTAAAGAATTCACTATATGGTCTGAAACAAGCTCCCAGAGCTTGGTATGAAATACTAAGTAACTTTCTGTTAGAAAATGAATTCACCAGAGGGGAGGTGGACACTACCTTATTCTGTAAGTCAGTTAAGAATGACATCTTAGTCTGTCAAATTTATGTTGATGATATTATTTTTGGATCTACTAATCCTTCTCTTGGAAGAAAATTTGCTAAGTGTATGCAGGCAGAATTTGAGATGAGCCTCATGGGGGAACTGAAATTCTTTCTAGGAATTCAGATCAATCAAACTCCAGAGGGAACTTACATTCATTAGAGCAAATATGTCAGAGATCTTCTGAAGAAATTTGACCTCTCAGAATGTAAGCCATCAAAGATTCCAATGCATCCCACATGCATTCTGGAAAGAGAAGAGGTAAGCAAAAAGGTAGAACAGAAGGTCTACAGAGGTATGATTGGTTCTCTCCTTTATCTGACAGCTTCAAGGCCTGATATCTTATTCAGCGTATGTATTTGTGCTAGATTCCAATCAGATCCTAGAGAATCTCACTTAACAGCTGTTAAGTGAATTTTCAAGTATCTGAAAGGTACTACTAATCTGGGTTTATTTTATAGAAAATCTAGTGATTACAGCTTAGTAGGCTACTGCGATGCTGACTTTGCTGGAGACAGAGTAGAGCGTAAAAGTACTTCTGGAAGCTGCCAGTTTCTGGGAGAAAATCTGATCTCTTGGTCCAGCAAAAGGCAATCCACAATTGCGCTATCAACAGCAGAAGCTGGGTACATAGCAGCAGCAGGATGTAGCACACAAATGCTCTGGATGAAAAGTCAGCTTGAAGACTTCTAGATTTTTGAGAGTAACATCCCTATACTCTGTGACAATACTTCTGCTATTTGCTTAAGTAAGAATCCCATTTTACATTCTAGGGCTAAGCATGTAGAAATAAAACATCACTTCATTAGGGACTACATTCAGAAAGGAATTATTGATACAGACCATCAATGGGCTGATATCTTCACTAAACCCCTTTCTGAAGATAGGTTCAATTTCATTCTGAAACATCTCAGCATGAAAATCTGCCCAGAGTGAAAATGCTTTAATTCTATATATTATCCTTTAGAATGTATTTGTTTTACTGTGAACTTCTGATCAATCTCTTTTCAGAAAGATAGACATGCAGATTGTATCAGATTCTAGTCTTAAAGATATGAGCGTTTCAGCTCAAGGATAGACGTGCTGCTCACTAAATCAAACAAGTGTCATCCAATCATCAGCAAATCTCTGAAGCAGAACGCGTGCACGCTTCTGAGAAGGCAAAACGCTGATTGGGTGCATTGAGACACATGTCTGGTAACCGTTTCAAGTATCTTTCTCAAATCCCCCAAAATCAGCAAGCATTAAATGAAAGTAATCATGTTTTAAAACGTAATCATGAATTATTTCTCTTTCTTGAAACCGTTTACACTTTCAAAAATTATTTTGAAATCTATTTAAGCACATTAACATCTCACATTAATCCTTTACCGTTTCTTACAATCTTATAAATATTTTCTGCATTTTCCTTGTGTGTTCATCTCTCTCAAAAGAAACCCATTTTTCAGTTTTCTCAGAAAAACCCTAAGTGTGAACATGGCAACCTCCAGCAATGTCTCTGCAGGTTCTCAGAAGGAGGCTTCTTCTGAACAATACCAAGTTCCTTTCAGAACACTCCTTACACCAGTGAAGAATTTGGAAGTGTTGTCTGAACTGATTGTTGACTTCTCCAGTCTGAAAGAAAATGGATTTGACTTGACAGAAGAAGTTAGGGCACATGGATGGGAGAGATATTTTGATAGGTTGGTTGGACCAACATTCCCAGTCTTGGTCAAGGAGTTTTAGATTCATGCGTACTCATCAATGCATCAAGTTACCTCTTACATAATGGGAAAGAAGATTGTGATCACTGAGGATCACATAGCAAGATTGATTGGATACAGTGGCGGTGGTATCCGATGTATCGACATGGATGAAAGATGCTCTGATGTTGCTGTCATTGTAAGGCATATTTTCACCCATGGGGTTCCCAGCAGCAAGATCAGAGACTTAAAGGATCAAGACAGAATATGGGAGAAGATCATTCTGGGGTGCTTTAATCACAGGAAGCCAACAAGCTCTCCTGATTATATAAATATAGATCAGCAGTTTCTGATCTATTTTATTAATCAGAAGGTAAAGATCAACTTGGATCATCTTCTGTTTAATCACCTCAGGACCAGCGTCAAGGATACAAGGGAAGAAGAAAGGACAAAGAGGGATTGGATACCCTTTGGCAGGTTAATATCAGATATTCTGACTGAGAATAGGCTGATAGAGCACCTTACAGAAGCTCAGGAATTAAGTTCTATTGAACCTACTGTTGGCAAGCCTCTGAACGCCAAGAATCTGAAGAAAATGAAACTGATAGAGAATATCAGAAAGGAGCCCAGCGTTACTCCCCTTGCTGACATCACCAGCAGAAGAGTCCCACTGAACGACTTTCCACTATTCTCTAAGATTGAATCAAAACCAGTTGTGGTTCTCAGATACTTGGACGCTTGCAAGGCTGATGGTACAGATCCCAAACTGAACATTAAAGATCTGCACCAGCAACAACCAGAAGTTACTATGAAGAAGACGAAGAAAAGAAAGGCCACTTCAGAAGGACCTTCCTAGCAGACCCCTAAGAAAAGAGGTAATTTATCTGCTGCTTCTGTTTTAAATTCTTCTGCTATTCCAACATCAATCCCAACCCCAGCTTCACATGAACTTCCAATCCCCATACCAATAATTGATGAAACCGAACCAGAAGATGACCCTTCTGATTCACTGACTCTCAGGAGACCCCGCACCAAAAATACAAAACCCACAACATCAACAGCATCAGAACTTGACAAAGTTCTGTCTGAAATTGATGAACGTGTTTCCGCTCACCTATCAGATAATCCAAACACTGAACCAGAAATTTCCCACTCTCCTCAACCAGAACATACTCTCTCACCCATACCAGAAGAACCACAAATTCCATAACAACCAGAAATTCATCCACCATCACCTCCACAACCTGAGTTTCATCATTCTGAAACTCCATCTCCTGAACCTCAAACCCCTGAACCTCATTCTCCTCAATCCTCTGAGCCACAACCCTTGGCAATTCAGCTGCCATGTGGTACAACTGTAACCATGGCCCAGCTGCCATCCTCGCCAGAAACTACTCCTCCAAACACTCCAAACAGTCCAATTATTATTTCTGATTCTCCCACTCCATCTCCCAAACAAACTACAGAAAACCACAGCAAGACCTTCATCGATTTAACAATCCTTGACCGTCTTTCTGATCTCAAAAACAAAATAGCCATCCCCAAACCCAAACCATTAGATGTTGGTGTTGGCATTGTGAATTTTGAAACAGGCTTGCAGCAGTGGATTGCTTCTCTAAAGCAAGTTTGCCCTGGAATGATTGATCCTGCTGCCTCAGACCAGCTCTGAACACGTTTCAGAATATGGGTACGTGCTGAAGCCCTCAAATTGCAAGACATCAATTATGAGCAGGCATAACAGAACTTCAGCAAGCTACTGAAGGAAGTTGAAAGTCAGTTGCCACAGGATGAAGTGCTCTTTCTGGATAGTGAGCCATGGTCTGAGAAGCACCCAGCTTCAAAAGTTCAGCAAGTAGAAGATCAGACAACTCAAGCTGAAGAGGTTAGACAAGCTGAAGATGTTGCAGAAAGCTCTCAGAAGCTTCCTGCTTCTGATGTTTCTCAAGCTGCCTTGGACAGGCAGACTCTGGAAGAGCTGAGGCTGAATGATATTCGTCTGCAGCAAAGAATAGATGAAAATGATCAGAAGATGAAAAAAGGATGGATGTGCAAGATAGCAAGATAGATACAGTAGTCAGCATGGTGCACAAGCAGAATGAAACTGTTGATCAGATTAAGGCAATGTTGGAGACTTTGTTCACACGCTTCCCACCCCAACCTTAGTTTCTCATTCATGATATTTTCAATGTTTTCTTTGCATATCATATATACTATTTGTCTGGCTCTGAATTTAATATAACAAGTTTTTTCTGCTCTGATCGTTTTAGCTTATATCACTTACACTTTTTGATTGTTGACAAAAAGGGGGAGAACAAGAATGATATTTTTCAATAACGGATTACTGAGACAAAAAGTCTCAAACATTCTAACACTCTGATATACTTGAATGTTTTCTGTTTTTGCATAAGTCTATAGGTACAAGAAGTTAATCACCTCTGATACACTGAAGCTCGAAGCTCTGATATTCTGATCTGAAGCTCTGATATTCTGATGTTCAAAGAAAGTCAATTAAGATCTGATCCTGAAGAACTCTTGGAATTAAAAAAAAGGGGAAGTAATAAATTCAGGGGGAGTATCTCCGATCTAAACTCTGATATCTCTTTATCCCTTATCTTTGATAACTTCCTAATTAAATCTGATACAACTTATTATTTAGTTATCTCTGATACTTTTCACGCTATTTTCAATTAAAAAATATCTAGTTTTTGTCATCATCAAAAAGGGGGAGATTGTTAGAACAAAGTTTGAATCTACTACCCTAAGTTTAAGTTTTGATGATAACAAAATGCTAAGATACATTAATTGTATGATTCATGTAAGACACATATGCTATCTAAAAATTACATTCTGTCTTACAGAAACTCTGATGGGTATCAGCAAGAGAACATCATAATCAACATCAGAAAATTGGATATCAACATCAGCATCAGAAGATGTTATATCAGATACCAGAATCAGAAGATCAACTTGCGCTTATGCTGAAGCTTGATGAACAGATCTGCGCTTAACACTCTGAACTCTGATAAAGACAACAATAGTTCATCAGCACCTAAGCAGCGTCAGAATGAGCCAAAGCCAGAACACGCTTAAGTGGCAATGGTACTGTGCATTCAAGATGAGTTATTACCAACGGCATCATTCCAGACAAGATCTGCTTAATAAGGAAAGATTGTTATTGGCATTGAAACAGAATTATTGCTCCAACGTACACCATTTCCAATGCTATATAAACAAGTCAATGAAGATTGAATTGGCTAATGCTCTACAACAATCTACACGCCTAAAAGCTATTCATCATCTTCCTCACTCTCAGTTTGCTAAAAGCTATCAAATTCCTTACTCAATTATTGTAGCACTCTAGTTCTCTTAAGCTTAATTTGTGTAGTATCACAGTTGTGATAAACAGTTTTGTAGAAAACATTCACACACCTAGATTTCAATTCTTTGTAAGAAAGTAATTCCTTGAGAAACCGGTTTGTGGTTTGCATCAAGAAGGCTTTAGCAGTTGTTAAAGCAGATTGTAATATTCAGTTGAATATAGTGGATTAAGACCTCGTTGGAGAGAGGCGAAATCACCTTGACGGGTGGACTGGAGTAGTTTGAGATCAAACGAACCAGGATAAAAATACTGTGTTGATTGCATTTGATTTCAAGTTTTAACAATTCAACCCCCCTTCTTGTGTTTTTCACTTCTTCAAACCACTGTTGAAGCTTCCAAACAGGAGATGGAGGAGATTCTGAAGATCATTAAGAAGAGTGATTTTAACGTAGTTGAGCAACTGGGGCACACCCCATCAAAAATTTCTATGCTATCACTGTTATTGTGTTCAGAGGCCCATGCCAAGGCTCTGATTACCTTCTTGAAGATGGCCCACGTGCCACAAGAGACGTCAGCTGACCAGTTTACCGATTGTGTGGCCAACTTAACTGTCGATAATGACTGCTAAGGGGAAGAACCATGACGATTCCCTGCATGTCTCCATTGAATGCAGGGGCACTACTCTTGCCCATGTGCTGGTTGACACTGGTTCCTCGTTGAATGTATTACCCAAGAAAGCTCTAGACAGGTTAGATTACGAGGGTTTGGAGCTAAAGCCAAGTAACATTGTTGTCCGGGCCTTTGAAGGGTCTAAAAGGATGGTACATGGCGAGGTTGATATTCCAATCAGGGTTGGTTCGCAAGTCTTTGATTCTACATTCTATGTGATGGACATCTGACCGTCCTATTCTTGTCTGTTGGGTCGTCCTTGGATCCACAAGGATGGAGCTGTGACCTCCACACTATATCAAAAGCTGAAGTACCCGGTCAGAGGGAAGATTGTGACAGTTCAGGGGGAGGAGGAGTATATGGTCAGCCACCTCAACTCGTTCCGGTACATAGAAATGGATGGGGAGTTCATTGAGACCCCATTCCAACACTTTGAAGAGGTTCCTCAGACGCTGGCATCAGCTGAGACTGTGATTGAAGATTCTCCTTTGAAGATGGCTTCCTTAAAGGATGCCCGGGCTGTTATTGAGAAGGGTGAGTGCGCAAACTGGGGCCGACTTCCTTATTTCACTCAGAAGACTGACAAGTTTGGTTTGGGTTTCACTGCAGAAGCTCAAAGGGCTGTTCGTAGCGCAAGGATTGGAAGACCTCCTGTGTTCATCAGCAACTCGGGAGTCAATGCCATCGAAGATGACGTGGAGGAATCTGAATTCGACAGCTGGATCTACCCTACAACCAACGGTGGACCAAACAACTGGACAGCCAAAGACTTCATCCCTATTAATTTTGTGACTCAGTAATGAACTCCTTTGTTTTGAATTTGTAACAGAAAATACTATGAAACTTTATGGCCCGGTGACTTACCCGGGGCACCGTGGCTTCATTTGTGAGGGCTTTTGTGTGTCATTTTCATATATCATTAATAAAAGCATTGGACGTTTTTTGCATTTCAAATCTTGTGCTCCTTGTCTTTCTTTATTATATATTGCAAAACAGCTATTTACACACACTCACATATACAGGTCCCAATCCACTCTAGATCTCACTGGTAACGACTCTGCTACTGCCAGTTATGACTTCGAAAATCCGATCAACTTAGCCGAAGACGAAGGTGAAGATGATTGCGAAGTGCCTGGTGAGCTTGCAAGACTGCTACTCCAGGAAGAGAGGGCCATTCAGCCACATGAAGAGCCAGTGGAAACGGTAAATATGGGTACTGAGACAGACAGAAAGGAAGTCAAGATTGGTGCCAATCTGGAGTTTAGTGTGAAACAACGGTTGATTCAGATGCTGCATGACTACGTGGAAATCTTTGAATGGTCTTACGAAGATATGCCTGGGTTGGATACCGACATTGTGGTTCATCACCTGCCTACCAAGGAAGAACGCCCTCCGGTAAAACAGAAGGTCCGTCGTATGCGTCCAGAGATGTCCGAGAAAATCAAAGTTGAGGTTATGAAACAATTTGACGCCGGTTTCCTAGCAGTAACTTCTTAGCCTCAGTGGGTCGCCAATGTGGTTCCAGTGCCAAAAAAAGATGGTAAGGTCCGAATGTGTGTTGACTACAGGGATTTGAATAGGGCGAGCCCTAAGGATGACTTCCCTCTGCCTCACATTGACGTTCTGGTTGACAACACGGCTCAGCATAAGGTATTCTCCTTCATGGACGGTTTCTCCGATTACAATCAAATCAAGATGGCTCCCGAAGACATGGAGAAGACCACTTTTGTTACTCAGTGGGGCACCTTTTGCTACAAGGTCATGCCGTTTGGGTTGAAAAATGCTGGGGCAACATATCAATGCGCCATGGTTGCTTTGTTTCATGACATGATCCATCATGAGATCGAAGTATATGTCGACGATATGATTGCAAGGTCCCAAACTAAGGAGGAACACCTTGACCATCTACAGAAGCGGTTTGACCGGTTGAAGTTGTACAAGCTGAGATTAAACCTGAACAAGTGCACCTTCAGGGTGTGGTCTGGAAAACTACTAGGCTTCGTCGTGAGCGACAAAGGTATTCAAGTGGACCCTGCCAAAGTGAAAGCCATACAAGAGATGCCAATTCCCAATACAGAGAAAGAAGTCAGAGGCTTTCTAGGATGGCTGAACTACATTGCCAGATTCATCTCACACCTAACTGCTACCTGTGAACCAATCTTCAAGCTACTGAAGAAAGATCAAGTAGTACGTTGGAACGATGAATGTCAGGCCTCTTTCAAAAGAATCAAAGAGTATCTCCAAGAGCCACCCATTCTTATGCCACCAGTTGAAGGGAGACCTCTAATCTTATACTTGATAGTACTGGACAACTCAATGGGGTGTGTGCTGGGGCAGCATGACGAGTCTGGCCGAAAAGAGCACGCTATTTATTACCTTAGCAAAAAGTTTACCGACTGTGAGACTCGATACTCACTGCTCGAGAAAACTTGTTGTGCTTTGGTATGGGCTGCTCTCCGGCTAAGACAATATATGTTGACTCACACTACTCTGTTGATCTCAAAAATGGATCCAATCAAGTATATCTTTGAAAAGCCTGCCTTGTCCGGAAGAATAGCAAGATGGCAGATGATCTTGACTGAATATGACATCCAGTACACAACCCAAAAAGCAATCAAGGGAAGTGTGTTGGCAGACCATTTGGCATATCAGGCAGTGGATGACTACCAATCTATGAACTTTGAATTTCCAGACGAGAATATCATGGTAGTGACTGATTGTGAAATACCTGGACCGAATGAAGGACCTGAGGAAGGATCCCGATGGTCTATGCACTTTGATGGAGCTTCAAATGCTTCGGGTAACGGTATTGGCGTTGTGATCATATCGCCCAAAGGCTCTCATACTCCACTTACCGCCCGGCTATGTTTCAACTTCACCAACAACATGGCGGAGTATGAAGCATGCATCATGGTTCTTCGAGCTGCAATTGACCTAAGGATCAAGTTTCTGAGTGTCTTCGGAGATTCCGCTCTCGTGATCAGTCAGATTAAAGGCGAGTTGGATACGAAACACCCAAATCTTATTCCTTACAAAGAGTATGTGTTGACATTGCTTCCCCATTTCGAGGAGATAACCTTTGAACATTTCCCAAGAGAGGAGAATCAGTTGGCGGACGCGTTAGCTACGATGTCTTCTATG
The DNA here is from genome assembly GCA_948472305.1 of Vicia faba. Taxonomy (NCBI): domain Eukaryota; kingdom Viridiplantae; phylum Streptophyta; class Magnoliopsida; order Fabales; family Fabaceae; genus Vicia; species Vicia faba. The sequence continues at coordinate 1,329,709,511 of OX451737.1, read as the reverse complement.
TTCAAAGTCAAATGGGACAACGAGGCTCCCCGGATCATTATTTGGAAATTGGATGAACTTGCACATTGCTGTGATCTTGAGACTGAAGAGGTAACAGAAAAGCCTTGGTATCATGAAGTAAAGAGGTACCTTGAAGCTCAAGAATACCCTGAGGGTGCATCCATTAATGACAAGAAGTTTCTGAGAAGGTTCGCGGCAAAGTTCTTCCTTAGCAATGACATTCTCTACAAACATAACCATGATTCAACCTTACTGCATTGTGTGGATAAAACTGAAGCAGAAAAGATCATGGCAGAGCTGCATGAAGGTACCTTCAGAACTCATCCCAGTCGATATACCATGGCAAAGAAAATCCTTCGGGAAGGATATTACTGGTCCACAATGGAAGCCGACTGTTATCAGCATTCTCGGACATGTCACAAATGCCAGATCTATGCTGATAAGGTGCACATTCCTCCAGTTCCTTTGAACGTCTTGACGGCACCTTGGCCTTTTGCAATGTGGGGCATTGATATGATCGGCGAGATTAGACCTATGGAATCCAACGAGCATCGTTTCATCCTGGTAGCAATTGATTACTTTACGAAGTGGGTCGAAGCAGCTTCCTTTGCTACCGTAACCAAGAACGTAGTGGCACGGTTCATTCGGCACAACCTGATCTGTCGATACGGTGTACCAGAGAGGATCATTACGGATAATGTTACCAATCTTAACAACAAGATGATCACTGAGCTCTGTGAGAAATTCAAGATACAACACCACAACTCTTCTCCTTATCGGCCGAAGATGGATGGGGCTGTCGAAGCAGCAAACAAGAACATCAAGAAGATTGTGCAGAAAATGACAGTGACCCACAAAGATTGGCATGAGATGTTACCATTTTCTCTTCATGGGTACTGTACCTCAGCACGGACATCAACAGAGGCAACACCTTATTCCTTGGTCTATGGCATGGAGGCAGTCCTACCCATCGAAGTTCAGATACCTTCTCTCCGGATCATGAAGGATGCAGGTTTGAGCGAAGATGACTGGATCCAGACTCGGCTTGATCAACTAAACCTAATCGACGAAAAGATACTCACTGCTATTTGTCATGGTCAGACGTACCAAAAACGGATGATCAAGGCATTTAACAAGAAAGTCAGACGACAAGAGTATCAAGTCGGAGACCTGGTAATCAAGCGCATCATTCTACCTCAAGGAGATCCCAGGGGCAAATAGACCCCTACGTACGAAGGGCCATTTATGGTTAAGAACATCTTCTCAGGAGGAGCGATGATTCTAACCACCATGGATGGTGATGACCTTCCTCACCCCGCCAATGCAGACATAGTAAAAAGATACTACGCATGATTAAAGACCCGCTAGGTCGACCGGCCTAGGCAAAAATAAGGGCTTCCCGGCGAACCAAAAGGGTTCGGGCAAAAATAAGGGATGAAAATAAAAATAAAAAATCTGTACACCCGGCAAGTCGAAAACCTGAAAAGGCGTCTTGGGCAAAAATGGGTATCCCGGTGGACTGAAAACCCGAAAGGGCGGTCCAGGCAAAAGTTAGGGATTAAAGCGTAATACTATGTCTCATTGGATCACCCCGCATCCAGACTTCGGTATCGACCATCAGGCTCAGACGGCACCAATTAATCAGATTCATCTCCAACTAATCAGCAAAGTGATTAGACGCTTGAGGACATAAAGGCGATAGCAGAGTTGGAACCCAGTGGGATTTTTCACATAGCTGTTTTGTTTTCTTTTCACAAATTGTATAAACTCTATTTTGTTCGGCGGCATTCTCTTACTAGGACGTCAGCCTCTTGTACAAAAAACGCTTATTTACAGGCAAACTTCAAAATCAATATAAGTTCACTTTCAGACCAATTGCAAATTGTTTTTCCTTTATCTGTTTTGTTTTGCAAAGAACGTCCAATGTTCATTTTTTGATATATGCATTTGACATTAATTGCTGTTCATAAATATTTGCACGCGAAACAAAGGACTAGTTACGGGTGACATCGGAAGTAGGGGCAATAAGAATTGTCTAAGCGATCTAGTTGCTTTGTCCACCAAGGGGCCAAGGTAAGTTCATCTGAAGAATGTGGCCAAGATACCTTCACTCCCCAAGAGTAAGACAGTAATGATAGCTCTCCCCACTGAGCCTTTCCACAATGAACAAATCAGCAATACTCTCCCCAAGCATAGTTGGTCTACCATCAGTCCTAAAAAGTTGGGTATCTCCAGTAGATCTTAATATTCCCCAGCGGAGTATATAGATATTCCTCAGCAAGCATCCCCGGCAGTCTTAATATTCCTCGACAGAAATATAAGATTGTTCCCCGGCAGAATACAAGATACCCTCAGTGGAACCATTTCCCAGTACGGTCTGAAAAGCTTCCCCAACGGAGTTGAATCATCTTCCCCAGTAGATTCTAGAAGCTTGTCCCCTGCAGAATACAAATGCATCTCCTCGGCCGTATTCAGAAGGTTATCCCCACCAGAGTCTAACTGGGTTATCCTCAGCAAGTTGCAACTGAAAGATCATCCCCAGCGAAGTTCTTTCTATCCCCAACAGAGCTCATCAAGGGAATCCCCAGCGGAGTTATCGTTAAGATCTCAGCAAAGCATCTCTTCCCACGGAGTAATTCCCCGCTGAGTAATCTCTTCACCAGGTTTATTCCCCAACAGAGTCATCTTATCCTACAGGTTTATTCTTGCAATCATCTTCGTTTATCATCCCCAACAGAAACGAAGAACTCCACTCTTCAACATCAGCCCAGGATTTAACAAACTCCCCGGCATTTGTCAAGGATTTATTTTCCCAGACGAAAATACATCCATAAACATTTCACATTTCATACCTCCTATCTTCATACATGATAAAGTGCATACGGCACGACCTCATTTTATCATGACATCATGCATCTCATACATCATGACATTGCATACAGCTAACGTTTGGCCCTTTTCAGGAAAAGGTCAATCAAAAGATGATTACCATCAACCTTTCTTAAGTTCCAGATCAACACCTGTAACTAGCCAGGAAATATATGTGGACGATTGATTGTAGATCTATACTTGTAACAAGCCAGGAAAGTTATCTACATGAAGAGATTAAAGATCAATATCTGTAACAAGCCAGGAAGACTATCTTTCTTTCTCAGGTCAGAGATTAATACCTGAAACCAGACAGGAAAACTATCTCATCGGCCAACCTTTCTTAAGTTCCAGATCAACACCTGTAACTAGCCAGGAAATATCTGTGGACGATTGATTGTAGATCTAAACCTGTAACAAGCCAGGAAAGTTATCTACATGAAGAGATTGAAGGTCAATACCTGTAACAAGCCAGGAAGACTATCTTTCTTTCTCAGGTCAGAGATTAATACCTGAAACCAGCCAGGACAACTATCTCATTGGCCAACCTTTTTCAAGTTCCAGATCAATACTTGTAACAAGCCAGGAAAAATCTGTGGGCGACGGATTGTAGATTAATACCTGAAACCAGACAGGACAACTATCTACTTGACCATGATGAAGCAACCCTACACCGCTTCCTTCTCTTCCAAGATGCAGTTTTACACAGACTCATCATCAGGCAACCCTACACTGATTCCTTCTCTTCCAAGATGCAGTTTTACATGGACTCATCATCAGGCAACCCTACACCGGTTCCTTCTCTTTCAGATGCAGTTTTACACGGACTCATCATCAGGCAACCCTACACAGGTTCCTTCTTTCAACCTACCAAGTTACAATCCAACAAACATTCGCAGATGGCATCTTTAAGTCCATCTCCACAACTATCCATTACATTTCCGGATGGCATCTATAAGTCCATCCTCCTATACATCATATCTCCAAATGGCATCTGTAAGCCCATTCCCGACATCACATTGCTGATACTACACCATGCGAGTGCAAATTTCTGGGCACTTTAGTGTTCAATCATCTTCCACCTTCGGATCACGAAAGGCACGCAAGCCAATCTACATCCTCAGGTTTAAGAAGATTGAACAGGGGCAACTGTTGTACCCCAAAATTTTCCCTCCCATATTCCTCAAGATTTGTAAAGAATGATTTTCAAATTACTCAAGATGGCTCAAGAGGTAGACAGTCAAATCACCTCCAAAGCCAGCTGAAATTAGGATTTTGGTTCTTTCAAGGAATTTGGGGTTCTCAATGGTTCAATCAAGTCCCATAGGACTATATGCATCCGCAAGCACCTACATGCCATGTTTCAACACTCACAGTGTCAATTTGCACAGTCAAAAGCCTCATTTGATCCACAGTCAACTGCAAGGGCAAAATGGTCATTTCACAGTTAAAAGTCAGAATTTTTGGTCAAAATCTTATTTTGAGTTCACAATCATCATTTGATCAAGTCTTGATCATGATTCCACAAGGATAGCTCAAAAATCATCAAGATGCAAAAAGTTACTATTTTTGGACAGCAGAAAAGTCAACTGTATCTTGACCAGGGCATAACGTTTTCATGGTTTGTCAGAAAAATCCCATCCAATTCTAATTATGAAGGGGTTTCCATTTCCTACCATCCATCTTCACACTCCAAGTTCAAGAAATGCTCTCATAAAAAGTTATCAATTTCTACATTATAGGTCAAATTCAAAAGTCAACAAAAGTACACTTTGAGTCAAAGGCCATAACTTGAGATTTATAAATCCAAATGACATGGGACCAAAGGCATTGGTTAGAGGACTTCAAGACCTTTCCAAAATGTCCAAGAACATGGTCATATGATCAAAATTGAGCAAGATATGCATTGGAGAAGTTGGGAAATTTTCATGAATTTGCAAAAGTCAACTTTGCTCAAAACACCTTATTTTTGCTAATGGGCCTCAAATCTCTTGTTGAAACTTCATCCATGACCTATGCACGACCCATCAAGATTAATGGAATTTATTTTCTTATTTTTATTGATTAATTGGATTTTTAATTAATATTAATTCATTTAATTAATTTAAATTGTAGGAAAATGCAAGATTTGATTTTTCAATCAATTTGTGAAGCAAATATGGTCAAGATATGCTGGCAAATTCGTGCACAAGTCAAAGATACAAAAATCTCCAAATTTGGCAACATTTTCCAATCATGAAAATTCAAAAATATTTGATTTTCAATCAAAGATTTAATCATCATTGAATATGGATTTTTGCCCAGCTCTTGACCTAATTCAGTTGCCTTATATATATGCAAGCAAACCCTGATCAAGAGGACGTGAAAAAAGCTGCAGAAAGACCTTGTCCAATTTCAATAAATACCAAGAAAACTCAACTGATTTTTGCATTCTAGGGCGATTCAAGGGTTTTTATTGATTCCAATACATTGCAGAAGGTTCCAGGAACGTTTTCAATCCAATTCAAGCACTAAAGCTCAAAGAATCAAAGAATACTGAACCACGGTTTACCTTTTTGATTCATAATCGTATATCTTGATTCATGCATATTTAACATGTTTTTGTGGTTGATTTGCATTGCTAGAGGCCATATGAAGCTAATGGAATGGTTTAATTAAACTTAAACGCACTGAATCCAAAGACGCCATGATCAATTTCTAGGGTTCTTAAGCTTTGAAATTAGGGCTTTCTGAACCAGGAAAAATTAGGACTCCTAAGACACATGGTTGGAATCATTAGGCCAAGACGAACAAGACCAACCCTTCGCGAAATATTTATATGAACTGTGGTGCTAATCGCTATTTTTCCCTGTAGTGGTTAGTGAGGGTTAAAAACCCCCGCTATCTGATTCTGTTTTTGCAGGTACAACGAAGAACACGATGAGGTGTTGGTGTCCCATTGGTTAATTTGAAAACATGCGTGTTTTTTTGTTTTACAGCATGTTGATTTATTTCCCAATATAATAATCTCCACTTATTTCACTAACAAATAGAACAGCTTGGCTGAGTGGCAGGGATGCATGCATATGATCATTGGGACCTGGGTTCGAATCCCAGGTCCCCCAAAACATTTATTTCCTTTTTCTTCACATGTTCATATGCAGGTTCCAAAGTGAGGTCTACCATATACCTCAAATATCAATGTGCCATGTGTCTCCAAGCTTGGATCCAGTGGTTATGAGTGGGAGACCACCATGGTCCTTAGTCAATATGTGCATGGGTGATCACAAAAGTCAAACAGGCTTGTAGCAATTGGGCTTCAGGATTTCCAAATGCACCTCCTAATTGGGCCAACACCCCCTGGGTTATTTTCTTTTATTTTCTTCTTTTATATTTTTCACTTAATTATTATTAATTATTATTATTATTATTTAATTAACCAAATTAATTTTTTCATAATAAATTCAAAAAACTAAAATATAATATTTTTTTATTATTATTTATTTAATTTCACCCTTAATTTATTATTTTTGTAAATAAATATAATTAACTAACTTAGTTTTAATTAGGTTAATTTTGACATTTTTTGCAATAATCTAAAACTAATGTAGAATTAGGGTTCTTGACATTTAATCATTTTATTTTTTATTTATTTCCTAAAAACATAAAAAACTCAAAAATATCTTTCTTTTATTTAATAAATTAATTAGTTAGGATTAATTTAATTAAATGCAAAAAATCATAAAAAGCTTCTTTCTTTCTCAAAAAAGGGGTCAAAACCCTAAAACATTTCGATTCAATTCTTTTCGCGCATATTATTTTTGATCATTATTATGTAATTGTTCCGAGGATGTAATAGCTCTTAATTAGGACCTTTTTAGCGCTTTCTTTAATTTTCCGCATTTACTTTTCAAGGGTTTGTTTTTGGCGATGTAAACACCTGACGCCTTGTAATAGTTTAGCTTTATTTTCCGCAATATTTAACTGCTAGATGTATGCTAATTAGGCTATGCATGACAAGACTTATCTCTGAAATTAAAATCAACCCGTAGCTCACCATAACATGTGCAAAGATAAACTGAATCCTGACACACTCGCACATGCCACTCCTAGGGTACGTCTCACTTGGTTGCCTCGACGTGGTCATTGAGTATAGGGTGTTTTAGAGGTCGCCCTCCTATCTAAAGATCAAAAAGTTGCCTCGAAACGGTTGCCTCGATAAAAATGATCTAGGACATTAGGGTTACCGCTAAGGCGTCCTACTATTGCTTTAGTGATCACATGTCCCTATAATCGAATTGACCCGAAAACTCCAACGACGGTGCTACCTACTTCTCAATAATGGGATAGTACTGTCTAAAGGACATTTACACAGCTTAATTTCTTTTGAGTAGGTAGAGGTTCTTAGATACTTGCTCTTTCAAAACAAAACAACTTTTCGCACTGACACTTTTCTCAAACAAAGTTTTCAAACAACACTTCATACACTCTTGAGGACAGATACAAGAGTTAAATTGAAGTTTTCAAACAAACTTTTTTCAAAACCCACAAACACAAGAAAAGCAAAACATTTTTGAAAACATAGTGAGCAAGTACCTAAGAGCCCGCGGATAACCACGGATAGAAAGGGTGCTAACACCTTCCCTTTCTATAATCTACCTCCCGAACACGAGAAACGTCTCGAAAAGGAATTTTGCTGTGCTTTTGTCCTTTCCTTGTTGGAGAAAATAAAAGACGGTGGCGACTCTTGCTTACCGCGACATTTTGCGAAAACAAACGCAAACGCGAACCAGCATTCCAAAACAGTCAGTTCTATTTCCACCGATCACACCTATGATCCTATACTTGACAGTACTCGACAATTCAATGGGGTGCGTGCTAGGGCAGCATGACGAGTCTGGCCGAAAAGAGCATTCTATTTATTACCTTAGCAAAAAGTTTACCGACTGTGAGACCCGATACTCACTTCTCGAGAAAACTTGTTGCGCTTTGGCATGGGCTGCTCTCTGGCTGAGACAGTATATGCTGACCCACACTACTCTATTGATATCAAATATGGATTCAATCAAGTATATCTTCGAAAAGCCTACTTTGTCCGGAAGAATAGCAAGATGATAAATGATCTTTACTGAGTATGACATCTAATATACGACCCAAAAGGCAATCAAGGGAAGTGTGTTGGCAGACCATTTGGCACATCAGGTAGTGGATGATTACCAGTCTATGAACTTTGAATTCCCGGACGAGAATATCATGATAGTGACTGATTGTGAGACACCTGGACTGGATGAAGGACCTGAGGAAGGATCCTGATGGTCTATGTACTTTGATGGAGCTTCAAACGCTTTGGGTAATGGCATTGGCGCTGTGATTATATCTCCTAAAGGCTCTCATACTCTATTCACTGCCCGACTATGTTTCAACTGCACCAACAATATGGCGGAGTATGAAGCATGCATCATGGGTCTCCGAGCAGAAATTGGCCTAAGGATTAAGTTTCTAAGTGTTTTCGGAGATTCCGCTCTCGTGATCAGTCAGATCAAAGGCGAGTGGGATACGAAACACCCAAATCTTATTCCTTACAAGGAGTATGTGTTGACATTGCTTCCCCATTTTGAGGAGATAACCTTTGAACACTTCCCTAGAGAGGAGAATCAGTTGGCGGACGCGCTAGCTACGATGTCTTCTATGTTCAAAGTCAATTGGGACAACAAAGCTCCCCGGATCATCATTGAAAAACTGGATGAACCTACACATTGCTGCGACATTGAGACTGAAGAGGTAGCAGACAAACCCTGGTATCATGAGGTGAAGAGGTATCTTGAGGCTCAGGAATACCCCGAGGGTGCATCTGTTAATGACAAGAAGTTTCTGAGAAGGTTCGCGAAGAAGTTCTTCATCAATAATGGCATTTTTTACAAACGTAACCATGATTCAACCTTACTGCAATGTATGGATAAGAACGAAGCAGAAAAGATCGTGGTGGAGTTGCATGAAGGTACTTTCGGGACTCATTCCAATAAACACACCATGGCAAAGAAAATCCTTCGGGCAGAATATTATTGGTCCACTATGGAAGCCGACTGTTATCAACATTCTCGGACATGTCACAAGTGCCAAGTCTATGCTGATAAGGTGCACATACCTCCAGTTCCTCTGAATGTCTTGACGACACCTTGGCCTTTTGTAATGTGGGGCATTGATATGATCGGCGAGATCAGACCTACAGCATCCAACGGGCATCATTTCATCATGGTAGCAATTGATTACTTTACGAAGTGGGTTGAAGCAGCTTCCTTTGCTACTGTAACCAAGAACGCCGTGGCACAGTTCATTCGGCACAATTTGATCTGTCGATATGGTGTACCAGAGAGAATCATTACAGACAATGATACCAATCTTAACAACAAGATAATCATTGAGCTCTGCGAGCAATTCAAGATACAACATCATAACTCTTCTCCCTACCGGCCGAAGATGAATGGGGCTGTCGAAGCGGCTAATAAGAACATTAAGAAGATTGTGCAGAAGATGGCGGTGACATATAAAGACTGGTACGAGATGTTACCATTTTCTCTTCATGGGTACCGTACCTCAGCACGAACGTCAACAGGGGCAACACCCTACTCCTTGGTATATGGCATGGAGGCAGTCTTGCCCATTGAAGTTCAGATACCCTCTCTTCGGATTATGAAGGATGCAGGTTTGAGTGAAGATGACTGGATTCAGACCCGGCTTGATCAGCTGAACCTAATCGACGAAAAGAGACTTACTGCTATTTGTCATGGTCAAACGTATCAAAAACGGATGATTAAGGCATTTAACAAGAAAGTTAGACGACAAGAGTATCAAGTTGGGGATCTGGTCATCAAGCGTATTATCCTACCTCAAGGTGATCCCAGGGGCAAATGGACCCCTACTTACAAAGGTCCATTTGTGGTTAAGAACATTTTCTCAGGAGGAGCTATGATTCTAACCACCATGGATGGTGACGACCTTCCTCACCCCGTCAATGCAGACATAGTGAAAAGATACTACGCATAATCAAAGACCCGCTAGGGTGACTGGCCTAGGCAAAAATAAGGGCTTCCCGGCGAACCAAAAGGGTTCAGGAAAAAATAAGGGATGAAAATGAAAAAATCTGTACACCCGGCAAGTCGAAAACCTGAAAAGGCGGCTTGGGAAAAAAAGGGTATCCCAGTGGACTGAAAACCAGAAAGGGCGGTCCAGGCAAAAATTATGGATCAAAGCGTAACACTATGTCCCATTGGATCACCTTGCATCTAGACTTCGGTATCAACTATCAAGCTCAGACGACACTAATCAATCTGATCAACCTTCAACCAAGTAGCAAGGTGATGAGATACTCGAGGACATAAAGGCAATAGCAGAGTTGGAACCCAGTGGGATTATTCACATAGTTGTTTTGTTTTCTTTTCACAAATTGTATAAATTCTATTATTCGGCGGCGTTCTCTTACTAGGACGTCAGCCTCTTGTACAAAAATGCCTATTTACAGGCCAAACTTCAAATCAATACAATTCATTTTCAAAGAAATTTCAAACTGTTTTTCCTTTATCTGTTTTGTTTTGCAAAGAACGTCCAATGTTCATTTTTGATATATGCATTTGACATTAATTGCTGCTCATGAATATTTACATGCGAAACAAAAGACGAATTACGGGTAATATCAGAAACAGGGGCAATAAGAATTGTCCGGACTCTATAGTTGCTTTGTCCACCAGGTACAAGGTAAATTCATCTGAAGAATATGGCTAAGATACCTTCACTCCCTGCAGAGTAAGATAGTAATGGTAGCTCTCCCATCTAAGACTTGCAACTATGAACGAATCATCAATGTTCTCCCCAAGCAGAGTTGATCTACCATCAGCACTAAAAAGGCTTGATATCCCCGGCAGTCTTAATATCCCCTAACGGAGTATAAGAATGTTCCTCGGTAGAATACAAGGTACCCCCAGGGGAGTTAAAATTTTCCCAGCGCAGTCTGAAAAAGCTTCCCCGACGGAGTTGAGGCATCATCCCCAGTAGACTCTGGAAGTTTATCCCCAGTGGAGTACAAAAATAAATCTCCCCAACCGAGTTCAAAGGATCGTTCCCAGCAGAATTCAGAGGATTATCCCCACAAAAGTCTAACAGGGTTATCCCCAGTAGGTCGCAACTGAAAGATCGTCCCCATCGAAGTTCTTCCCTTTCACAAACAGGAATTCAATCCCCCAATAGGATTCAATATCACCAGCAACGATAATGCATCCCGACGGAATTTATCAGTGGAATCCTCAGCAGAGCATCTCTTCCCCACAAAGTAGTCTCCTCATCAGTTTATTCCCCAACAGAGTTATCTTCTCCTGCAAGTTTATTCTCACAATCACCTTCGTTCGTCATCCCCAGCGGAAACGAAGAATTCAACTCTACTCTCCAGCAGCTATCCGGGATTTATTTTCCCCAGCTGAAACGTTACATTTCCATACATCATGATACATGCATATACGCATCATATAACACAATCTCATTTATTTTGAGAACATCATCCCTTGATCCATATCATGCATTGCATATGAGTGACCTTTACCTTTCAGGAAAGATGCAGTTAAATTCTCAGCTATGTCAAAGACCTCCTCTGGTTCAGTCAGATCGCCGCGAAGATCTCCCTGATTCGTATTCCAGTTGAAGTTACTCCAAGACTTTTGTCTGGTTCAGTTAAATCGATTTGAAGATTTTTCTGATGCCGATCCAGTCAAAGTTAATCCAACACCTCCTCTGGTTCAGTCAGATCGCCGCGAAGATCTCCCTGATTCGTATTCCAGTTGAAGTTATTCCAAGACTTTCGTCTGGTCCAGTTAAATCGATTCGAAGATTTTTTTTGATGCCGATCCAGTCAAAGTTAATCCAAAACCTCCTCTGGTTCAGTCAGATCACTGCGAAGATCTCCCTGATTCGTATTCCAGTTGAAGTTATTCCAAGACTTTCGTCTGGTCCAGTTAAATCGATTCGAAGATTTTTCTGATGTCGATCCAGTCAAAGTTAATCCAAGACCTCCTCTGGTTCAGTCAGATCGATGCGAAGATCTCCCTGATTCGTATTCCAGTTGAAGTTGTTCCAATACTTTTGTCTGGTCCTGTTAAATTGATTCGAAGATTTTTCTAATGCCGATCCAGTCAAATTTAATCCAAGACCTCCTCTGGTTCAGTCAGATCGCCGCGAAGATCTCCCTGATTCGTATTCCAGTTGAAGTTATTCCAAGACTTTCGTCTGGTCCAGTTAAATCGATTCGAAGATTTTTCTGATGCCGATCCAGTCAAATTTAATCCAAGACCTCCTCTGGTTCAGTCAGATTGCTGCGAAGGTCTCCCTGATTCGTATTCCAGTTGAAGTTTATCCAAGACTTTTGTCTGGTCCAGTTAAATCGATTCGAAGATTTTTCTTATGCCGATCCAGTCAAAGTTAATCCAAGACCTCCTCTGGTTCAGTCAGATCGCCACAAAGATCTCCCTGATTCGTATTCCAGTTGAAGTTATTCCAAGATTTTCGTCTGGTCCAGTTAAATCGATTCGAAGATTTTTCTGATGCCAATCCAGCCAAAGTTAATCCAAGACCTCCTCTGGTTCAGTTAGATCGATGCGAAGATCTCATAGATTCGTATTCCAGTTGAAGTTATTCCAAGACTTTTGTCTGGTCCAGTTAAATCGATTCGAAGATTTTTCTGATGCCGATCTAGTCAAAGTTAATCCAAGACCTTCCCTGGTTCAGTCAGATCGACGATAAGATCTCCCTGATTCATATTCCAGCCGAAGTTCAGACCACCTATCAACAGTCTCCAAATGGCATCTGTAAGCCCATTCGCGACATCACGTGGCTAATACCACTTCATGCAAGTGCAAATTTCTGGGCACTCTAGTGTTTAATCATCTTCCACCTTCGGATCACGAAAGGCCCGAAAGCTAATCTATATCCTCAGGTTTAAGAAGATTGAACAGGGGCATTTGTTGTACCCCAAAATTTGCCCTCTCATATCTCTCAAAACATGGCAAGAAAAATCTCCAAGTGGCTCAATTGCTCAAGAGTTGGACAGTCAAGCTATCTCCTAAGGCAGTCAATTCCAAATTAGGGTTTTGTGTTGCATCAAGATCCTTGAATCCAAATGACCTCAAGGGCTCCCCAATGTCCTAAAATGATCTCAAGGTCATCCATGTCAAATTTCAAGCCTTGCCGAGGAAGTTTGCTCAGTCAATTGCTTAAAGGGTCCAAAAATCGACTATGCTAGGGCAAAAGTCAACTGTGACCCAAATAAAGTCAAACTTCAAGATTTTTTGTCAAAATTCTCATTTTGAAGGATATTTCATGATTTGATCAAGGGTTAATCATGATTCATCAAGGATTTCTCAAAATTCATCAAGACTCAAAAGTTGCTAAATTAGGGTTTTGCAAGAAAAGTCAACTCAACTTTGACCAAGAATAACTTTCTCATACTTTATGAGAAATGACCCATCCAAAGCTCATTTTTAAGAGGATGAAATTTCTTACAATCCATATTCATACCCCAAGATCAAGAAATGCACTCACAAGAAGTTACAAATTTGGACATTATAGGTCATTTTTGAAAGTCAACAAAAATACCTTTTTTCCAAAGCTTATAACTTGAGCATGGAATATCAAAATGATATGAGACCAAAAGGGTTGGTTATAGGACATCTCAAGCTTTCTAAAAAGTCATATAACACTTCCAAAAGTTCAAAATTGAAGAAGTTATGCATTGTTGAATTTGGGCATTTTTGCGAAATTGCCAAAAGTCAACTATCCCCAAAACTTCAAATTTTGTCAAATGGGCCCATTCTTTTCCACTTGATTTGATCTTGTCACACTACACACGTGTCCTTGCTTCAGCCTTGTGTCCATTTATCAATTTTTCTATTTTATTTGATTTTTATTTGAATTATTCCATTTTAAATCAATTTAAATCAAATAAAATCACAAAACTTGATTACATGAGATCTTTTTCTATTTTCAGGACCTAATCATCATCATCAAGTGAATCAATTTCGTATCATAAATTCCATGTGCAAAAAGATTGGATTTTGGACAAAATTGGAAGGTTATCAATGGTGAATCAAATCAAATCTCAAGACATCAATGTGCAAAGATTCAAGACCCAAAAGTTGACCTAATACATTGCAGCATACATATACAAGTGAGAGGACACGAATTCAAAGGCTAGAGGCTGCAGAATCATCAAAATCAAACTTGAAAAAATTGCCAAAAAGTGTGAAACTGAAATCGTTCTTAGAGGCAAATTCAAAGGCAAAACTCAACGTCAATCAATTGTTGGACCATCTTTGAAGCAGAACCAGCCCAGAATCAATCTCCATACACGCCCTAAAGCTCTGTAAGTCTCTCAAAAACCTCTTTTCATTTGAAATCGCAACTTCATATTCTTACATTTTTCTGGCAAATCGTTGACATATTCATGATGCTTGTGCAATTTCTGGACTTTTGGCATTATTTGATTGCATTTACATGAACTCTAACCCCATAACCGTATAGATAGGGTTTTGCATTAGATTTTAGGGTTTTCTTTTTCAGGCGAAATCAAGGCTCAAGAGGGATATAGGTTTGTTCAAGAAGCCTAGACAAGCACAACCATGTGCTTGGAATCAATTTTCATGGCCTAGAATCAATTTTAGGACGCACATACGAATTTAGCTGCGGACATAAATCCGCATGTAAATATCCAGGGTTAAATGAAGAAGACGAAGACGCGTCCCCCTCCTATTGGTTGGTTCAAACTTGGCGCGTGTTTTTTTATATTTTCTGGCATTTTGTTTGTTTTCCCATATTATTATTTTTGATTAATCTATTGACAATTGAAGCATAATGGTCCAGTGGTCAAGGGGAGCGCTCTCAAGGCATTGTTGGTTGGAGGTCAGGGGTTCGATCCCTGCCTCCAGAGCTTTGCATTTTCCTCTATTTTATCATGTAATCAGGTACAACTCAAGCGTGCAGCACATGCATACTCCCTCACTCAGATGCTTGCCAGATGGCCCCAGGCCAGATCTGGTGGTCCAGATGGGACGTGCATCATACTCCCTAGTCAAAGTGCATGCATGGAATCAAGAAAAGTCAGCCAAGGCCAGCGCCTGTTGGGCCTTTGATTTTCCATTCCAACCTCAAATTTGGGCCCAAACCCCCTAAGTTCTATTTCTTTCTTTTATTTATTTATTTTATTTATTTGTTTGGTTAATTATTTTTATTATTTAACTAACTAATCAAAACTTTTTTTTCTTAATAAAATTAAATAAACCAAAAAATATTTTGTTTATTAAATTAATTCTCAGTATTTTATTTTTGTTAATAAATAATTAATTTAATCAATTTAGTTTTAATTAGGAATAACTTTTAATATATTTTGCAATAATTAAAATTAACTTAGACAATTAGGTTTTTATTAACTTTGATTAATTTATTTTTATTTCTTTAAATATCAAAAATCCAAAAATATTTTTATTAATTAATTTATTTATTAATTCAATAATTAACTTAATTTAATTTCCTTTTAATTCAAAAATAACAAAAAAAAATCTTTTCTTTAATAACAAAGGGTCAAAACCCTAGAACTCGCCCGATTTAATTTCCCGCATGCGTTCCATTTTTTCAATATTGTATTTGTATCCCGGAATATAATAGCTAAATAGGACTTTAAATATTTTTTATCGCTTTATTTATTTTCCGCATTTTAATTTCAAGGGTTGCTTTTAGCGATGTAAATACCCGACGCCTTGTAATAGTTAGTTTAATTTCCGCAATTTAATTTTCGCAACTTAAATAACTGTTAGATGTTTGGTAATAGGGAATGCATGACAAGATTAATCGTTCAAAACCTAAAATCAACATAATCACCCATGACATGTACAAAGATAAAATTAACCGAAACAACACACTTGCACATGCGCACTCTTAGGTTACACCTCACTTGGTTGCCTTCGAACATGGTCATTGAGTATAGGAAGTTTTAGAGGTCGCCCTCTTGTCCAAAGATCATAGTTGCCTCGAAACGGTTGCCTCGGAAAAATGATCTAAGACATTAGGGTTACCGCTAAGGCGTCCTAACATTGCTTTAGTGACCGCACGTGCCTTAATCGAATTGACCCTTAAACTCCAACGATGATGCTACCTAATCATCAATAGTGGGATGGCATTGTCTAAAGGACATTAGTACAAATTGATTCTTTTTTCGAGTAGGTAGATGGTTCTTAAGTACTTGCTCTTTCAAAACAAAATAAAAACTTTTCGCACTTACACCTTTCAAACTAAAACCTCTTTCAAACCCCCAAACACAAAAAAAAGCAAATTTTTGAAAACACTTTGAGCAAGTACCTAAGAGCCCGTGGATAACCACGGATAGAAAGGGTGCTAACACCTTCCCTTTCTATAATCTACCCCCCAGACCCGAGAAACATCTCGAAAAAGGAATTTTTCTGTGCTTTTTTCCTTTCCTTGTTGGATAAAATAAAAGTCGATGGAGACTCTTGCTTACCGCGACATTTTGCGAAAACAAACGCAAAACGCGAACCAGTATTCCAAAAATAGTCAGTTCTTCCCACCGTATCACAGGAGGCTATCGAGCAGGATATGCTTGAGGCTGTGTACGAGTTTTTTTTGAGCAGAATGTGATTTATAAAGCTTTTAATGAAACTGTTGTCACTCTTATTCCTAAACATCCTGTTCCCAAGACCATTCGCGATTATCAGCCGATAGCTAGTTGTTCCATGTTTTAAAACCTAATATCCAAGATTCTTACTACTAGATTGGGTAAGGTGTTGGGCAGCATTATAAATAAAGTGAAGGCTGCTTTTGTGTCAGGGTAGAACATTCAGAAACATATCTTGCTTGCAATAGAATTGATTAAGGGGTATAATATAAGGGAGGTTTCCCCTAGATGCATGATCCAAATAGATATCCAAAAAGCCTACGACATGGTGGATTGGTGTGCTCTTGAGAATATTATGTGTGAAGTTGGAATCCCTAGAAAATTTATTGACTGGGTTATGATAATTGTGACTACAGTTTCGTATAGGTTTAATCTGAACAGGAAGTATACTGATAAAATGGAGGCTAGACGGGGCATACGTTAATGAGATACATTATCCCCTCTCGTGTTTGTCATTACAATGGAGTATTTAAAAAGACTTTTCTTTCAAATGCAAAAGAATCTGGACTTCAATCATCATCCCAAGTGTTAGAGGCTTTCAATCACTAATCTTATTTTTGTAGATGACTTGCTGTTGTTTTCCAGAGGTGATATGAGATCGATTGAGATTTTGCATCAAACTCTCCAAACTTTCCTTGAGTCCACAGGGATGAAGATGAATACTACTAAAAGCAACATTTACTTTGGTGGGGTTCCAACTGACATCAAACAGATTATTCTGAACATGCCTTCCTATCGCGAGGGCTATCTACTATTTCGTTACCTTGGTGTGCCTGTGACTAGTAAGAACCTCCGTATGATCCATTATATGCCCGTTGTTGATAAACTGGTTTTCAGAATTACCCATCGGAGTGCTAGTTTGCTGAGTTATGCTGGGCAGCTGCAGCTTATTAAGAGAGTTTTGTATGCCATTACATCTTACTGGATGCATTGTTTTCTTTTCCCCAAAACTGTTCTGCAAAAAATCATTGTTGTTTGTAGAACCTATTTCTGGACAGGGAGAAATACCGTGAGTAATAAGAGTCCTGTTGCTTGGGAGAAAGTTTTCAAACCTAAAACAAAAGGTGGTCTTATTATTAGGGACATAGAGGTGTGGAATAGAGTGTTCATTCTTAAGCTGCTTTGGAATATTTGTGTTAAGGCTGATAATTTATGGGTTCAACAGATTCATGCTCACTATCTGAAGAATGATGAGGTGATGAACATAATTCCCAAACAGACTGACTCAGGAATATTTAAAGCTATGCAGCAGCGTGAAGTTGTGGCTGACATTAACGACTTGTGGGCTGGTATGTTAAATGAGGGGAATTTCTGCAGTAGGAAATTTTATAATGGCTTGCTACCGGGAAGTGCTAAAGTGATCTGGTGTAACCTTATTCTGCATAACAAGGCAAGACCCCGGTCCATTATAACTCTTTGGATGACTTTCCATGGGAGATTGGAAACTAAAGAAAGGATGTTTCGGTTTGGTATGATTTCTAATAATAGCTGTGTTTTTTGTGATAAAGAGGAAACTGTTGATCATCTTTTCTTCGGTTGTACGAAGCTGAAGTGTATTTGGGAAGTTATGTTGAATTGGCTTTGAATTATACATGTTCCAGGAGTTTGGGAAGATGAAGTTAACTGGATTATTAGGCATTATCGGGGTAAAGGCTGGAAATCAGATTTGGCAAGAATGGCTATTTCTGAAACCATTCATGAAAGCTGACTTTTTCGCAATGATTTCATATTCCGCAAGTGTAATGATGATAGGAATATTGTAGAGAGGATCATTAAAGTGATTATTTATAGAGGATGGACTAGTCCTAAGCTTAGACCATATTTAGCTACATTAATGATGCCCTAAGTTTAGATTAATTTCTTTGTCGGTCTGTGGGCTGGATCCTAGCGATCGCCGTGTTTTCTGTGCTTTTGAGTTAATGCAATTGTTGATTAAAAAAAAATACTTTTCTCCATTTTTAAATTCTGGAAAAAAAAAGGGAAGGATCCATGACATTTTGACAAATATTGGTGACCTCATTTATCTTTTATTTCTAACTTTGTTATTTTTTATCATTTATGGTTTATTTTACTTATTTCTTTCAATTTTAAATATAGTTTCTGACTTTAAAAAATTACCAAAAATTTATAAAAATATTTTAGTTCATTTCTGATTTTTCTATGATCTTTATTAATTTTTTCTTGATTAATTTGAATATAGTGGCTATTTTCCCTCTTATTTCTATTTTATAATCATTTTAACAAACCTTTTTCTTTTATTTTAAATATAATTTTATTTTTTATATATATTCTGGCTTATCTTGGATTAAAATTTTGATCATGAACTTTATTAACATCATTGAATTCATGGTGTTGAGTCTAACTCCATAAAAATGGATGAATGATTTTAATAATAGTTTGATTAAATTTTTTGGTTCAAATGTGGTTTACTTATTTCCCCTTCCTTCTTCATCTTATCACATTCTTATTGAACCAAATTTTATTAGAGCGTGATTGATATATCATGTCTCAAAACATAAGGTGCATAGATTGCTATTGACCGGCCTCAAAATAGGTGCGACTTCTATATAAGTTCACTTACGATTACTTAACATAGTGCTAAATTTTGTCCCGATTTGAGAAAATGATCATTCGTGTCCCAAACCTATGTTTGCAAGCTCGAGTATGTTAATTTGAACCCTTTTATCCAATAACCTTGAGATCTATTGTTAGGAGGCTTTGGTTCTATCAATCCTCTAATGGAACTTCATCAATTTTGGTCAAAATGGATCACTTAAACATCATTGATCATTAAGTGTTATCTTGAGAATTCTTAAATGGATGACGTACTTGAAAAAAAGCAAATTCAACTTGTTGTTGAGAGGCTTTGGTTCTACCAATCTTCTAATGAGTTCCAAATGCAAGTTTCAAGATGATCTTCCAACTAACCACTGATTTTTTAACAATTGACTTTACTTTATACTTTTATTTTATGCTCTTTACTTTATGTACCATTTACTTTAGCATTTACATTTCATGTTATTTTTCATCTTTGATCACTTGAGCATTTACTTTTATGTCTTTTTATTTTGCTCACTTGAGCTTTTCACTTTCTTTTTTAAGATACCTAATAACTAACTTAAACCCTAAAAAACTTTAACATTACTTAGACTACTTGGTTACTATCCTTGGAATTATGGAGATTGTGAATTTCTTGGACTTAAGGTTAGAGGTTGTGGCCTATCTTGGGACCTTGTGACCTCAATTTTTAATTTTTCTAGAGCTCTTGGGGTTTACCCCAAGACATTGGGTTGCTTGTTTGTTTTGTGTGCAGGTTATTATGGTTACATGCTTTGTCTGTAATCTTGAATTCATGTGTACAGTTGTTACTCTGCCCAGTTTTTTGTAAATACTTAATGCAAATTGAAGCTTGGTATTCTTAAGAGGTATATTAATTGTTTGCTTGGTTTAAAATCCAAAGGATGGAATTTTACATTGACTCATTATGTCAAGTGTTGGCTTCTCGTTGGTTAAATGGTCTTTTTCCCTAGCTTTTACCTTTATGCTTTAGGATATTCTCTTCATCTCCTCTCATCTTCTTTAATTTAATAAATCTCCTCTCTCCTTTTGAAAAATCTTCTTATTTTAAAATTTGAACCACTTTCATAATAAACTCGGTCTTAGGTCCATGCATTTTCAAAACTATTTTCTTAATCAAATTTCAATCAACTTAACAATACCTTAACATTTTTGTGAGAAGACTAAAAGTCAATCAATCTCATTCAAACTATCTTGCAATTTTGGCTTTTATCTTTAAAACTTTTCTCAAAAGATTAGAATCTTATCAATCCTTGTAGTGATGCAAACAAATATACTTCTACAATATGTAGTGAAGTGAGATATTTTCCACTTGGGTGTTGAGTGAGGCATTATTGATTTTAAAATCCAAGCCATATCCTCCACTTTGAGATGACACAAATTCTCCTTTATCATAATTGTGGGTAGTAAGTATGTTTTCTACACGAACAATGACAATGACGTCTTGTCTCTTAAAATTAACCAACACGCTTGTGTTTTAAATTTTTAAAGAGGAACTACGTGTACCCTAATCCCCTATTGCACGGAAGGTGGTACGTAGGCACTTAATATTCGCAACCACGGCGGGTGCAAAAATCATAAAAAATACTTCTTTTCTCATCACCACAATCTATTTTAAATATACAACATTTTATAGCCAAAATATACAGATTTTACAAAGAGGTTCATGTGGAGTACCGTAGATGTTTAGGGTGCTAATATCTTCCCTTTGCATAACCAACCCCCTTACCTAGAATATTTCCCCCCTCTTTTGGGTTATTCGCTCTTTTCCCATTCCTTTGGAAACAATAAAGCGCGGTGGCGATTTTTATTTTGATCTGTACAAGTCAAGTCAATCCAATGGCTTAGTCTTAACATTTCTACTGCTACACAGGGGGTTGAGAGTTTGACCAGAGTTCAAGATTCTTTTAGAATTATGATTTTATGTTTGCAGTTTTTCTCCCCAAGAAGTCATTTACCCAGTGATAGAAATCTTTAGATTTTGATTAGGTATGAATTATGATTCCTTACTGAAATTCAGGCTGACCATATATGCAAAGATCTTCATCTGGGAGTTCATTGTCTTCTTAACATTTGATCATTATCGGATGTTCCTCATGCATCGCTAAAACATGCATCATTTCATTGCATCTACCAAAACACGTAGCATTCCCATTGTATAGAGCATTAAGCTATAAAAATTCAAACATGCATAAGTATAAGCCAATTGTGATCACCTTCGATAATCAGTTTGTTACGCGCTCAGAAATGAATTATCTCCATAGCAAGCCTAGGAAAATCCTATTTTATTTCCCCAGCAGTGTTTGTTTTGATTTACCACTGGTTAGGTCTCTGGTGCTTTCCATGCCCCAGTGAGTCGTGGTTTTCTCTTGCAAACCCTCGTTCATTTTACTCATATTTTCTTAATCGCCAAAACGCAAGATTAAGTCGGTGTGCAACCTGTCTTATTTCTCGAATATTCAAGTATCCATGTTTGTTGTATGGAAATACAGATAATTACCACTCTCTAAGAATTGATACCCCTACCTTTTGTTTGAGGGATATTGTAATTCTTGCATATTCACAACCTCTTGAAAGTCCAATATGTTTTGGCAATCCTTGTTAGAGTACCCCTCGACTGGTCTCTTTCTCTTGTAAAGTTCACCTTTGATTCGGCGTTTACTATTACTTTGGTCAAAATTCTCGTCCAGTTTTCCTAATTAAAATTGGCACGTAGTATCACCAGTAAGTCTGCCTTTGGTCGACACTTTCTCTTTAAAGGTACACTTTAAAGGTATATCTTTTGACCAATTTTGTTTTCATTGGTGGGTCTGCCTTAGATTGTTATACCTTGACCAGGAGTCTGCTTTGGTCAGACTCTTTTCCATATATTTAACATTACCTTCTGTTAGCTTAGCTAACATTTCCGGTTAGGTTATGTTTTGATCATTTCCTTCCCTTGCTTAGGTTTTATTTTGACCAGTTCCTTCTCTCTGGTTCATCCGTTTGGATAGGGTTTACCTTTTGTTAGCTTAGCTAACATTTCCAGTTAGGTTATGTTTTGATCATTTCCTTCCCTTGCTTAGGTTATGTTTTGATCAGTTCCTTCTCTCTGGTTCATCCGTTTGGATTGGGTTTACCTTTTGTTAACTTAGATAACAATTTTGGTTAGGTTATGTTTTGATCATTTTCTTCCCTTGCTTAGGTTCTATTTTGATCGGTTCCTTCTCTCTAGTTCATCCGTTTGGATTGGGTTTATCTTTTGTTTGCTTAGCTAACATTTCTGGTTAGGTTATGTTTTGATAATTTCCTTCCCTTGATTAGGTTTTGTTTTGATCAGTTCCTTCTCTTTGGTTCATCCGTTTGGATCGGGTTTACCTTCTGTTAGCTTAGCTAACATTTCCGATTTAGTTGTTTTGATCACCCCTTGCCATGATAAGATCCTGTTTTGACCAAGTCTCCTTATACACATATATATATACCCCCAACAAGTCCACCTTCGCCCGATTGGCTTCAGAGTGCAAATTTTATGGTTCTATTAAGTATTCAATCATCTTTTATCGTGGTTGTTCGAAAGGCTATTGCCAATCTCACCCTCTAGTTAAAGAAGATTGAACAGGGACAGCTGTTGCACCCTAAAATTTTCCCTCTTCATTTTAGTTACATGGCTTATGTTTTATCATACACATTCATACATTCTCATGATAAGGGTTAGGGTATTGAAGTTCCCAAGTTCTTCTACAAGCTCTAGAAGATGTTTGCTGGGTCAATCAGTGCAAAAGAGGATCTCATATCTCCAATCTTTAAACTCCCTCAAAGCTATGAAGTTTTCTCATATTGGTAGACATTCCATTTGTCCCATATGATCATTAGAAGATGGAAATTTTCAAAGTTTAGAGAAGAATCACATTTCCACTATTGATCTCTCAAGATTAGGGTTTTGATCAGTTGAGGAGTCTAAGGCTTACAAAAGACAAATGTGTGAAGAATTATCTCCTCATCATCATATAAGACATATTGGTTCAAAGAATTTCTCAATTTGACCAAGAGAATGAGAGTTTTGAAGCTTGTTCATCATCTCCTAACACAGAGAACCAAAATTAGGGTTTTTGGTTTAATCAAGAAATCTTTGATTTCTTGGGCAATACTTGATTATATTCTCCTTAAATTTTTTATGAGCATCTATGAATGGAATTTTGACCACCAATTTTGATTGAAATAAGTTCAATTAACAAAAGGGTAAAAATAGTCATTTTTGACCAAAAGTCAACCAAAATCAAAGTTAACCAAGTGGACTTTTGGTCAACCATCAATTCAAGTATTCTATTTTCATATTTCATAATCATTGGTGTCACAAAATCAAGTGAAAAGATCAAAATGGAGATAACTTGTTCAAAAAGGTATTTGGACATTTAGAAAGAAAATTCTAAATCTTTAAGTCCTATAGTACTGAATTGTGGACATTCATAACTCTCTCATTTTTTATCCAATGGAGGAAAATCGTATATGCTTGGAAAGCTTGAGAAAAAACCTACAAGTTTGTTGATGTGTGCTCAAACCTCAAAAGTGAAGCAATTTTGAGTTATTATGCTTAGGAGTTTAGGGCATAAAGATGGCAAGTTTGCCCAGCAAAGGAGGCCTCGCGTCCGAAATTCCATCAAACATGTGGTGGGCACACCTACACCATCATTTTTCTTAATGAATGGATCATAATTTCAAAAATGTTTGAACATCAAAGTTGAACATATTTATGTCCTCTTCAATTTTAATTTAAAGATCATTTCATTCTGAGCATTAGGGTGAGAGTTATAATGAAATGAGCATAAGGGCATGAGATGCTATCTTTCTGGCCAAAATATTTGTCTCGCGCATGCGTTAATACAGTCGTTACATCAAACACTTGGCGTGCCCATGTTTATGGTAGTTCATCTTTTGATTCAAGTTTTAATTTGAAAATTTGTCAAAAGGGAATTGTAGTGGGATATGTAAGCTTCATTTGTCTCTTTGAATCATGCCATTGGCTCAAGAATGAATAAGATATTACCATTGGAATATGAACTCTCAAAGTTTACAAATTTGCCAGCATGCAAGACCATGCACGCACACGCGTGGCCTGCCAAGTCAAGATTGATCGGTCATCACCGTCTTGTTTTCATACTCAGATTTAAGGCATCTATAAAATTCAACTCAATTTCCTATCAACATGAGAGTTATTCCCCTTACTTTTCTCTTTCCATTAAGCACAAGCTTGAGTCAATTGATCAAGAACTCTTAGAGTTATGTTTAAGGGAAGGAAGCTTCATATTATGTTTTGTCATAAGTTTCAGCACAACATTTACACTTTTGTAACAGGCCTGATTTACCACACGCATGATACTTATTTCCCACTCTCTTTTCACTCATCAAAATGCACACATATGGTCATCAATAAGGCATGAAATGCAGGCTGCTTGGCTTCACTCAAACTTGCTGCAAATTTCCAGCATTGCCCTCTAACGGCTACAAACATCCAAAAACATTTCTACCCCTAGCAAAACTTCACTCAAACTTTTCTTCACCCTCATTACAAAAAAAGGGCTCTGCATACACGCTCTCTCACTCTCTCTCACAAGCTTCAAATCCTCTCTTCATTCTTCAAATTTTCAAGCTCTCTCTATTCTCTTGCATCAAGCTGAAAATTCTTCATCACTTCATCATCATTGAAGCTGGAAGGAGAAGATTCACTGGTTTTGTTGTTAAGTTCATAGGAACCTAGTGAATTTACTTTTCACTACTTGAGGTAAGTTTTCATGAACTTCACATCATTATTTCATCGTGAATCTGCAATGTAGATCTTGTTTTACTCATGCTAACTGGCCGAATCTTAGATCTGAAGTATGAACATGAGAGATTTGATGATGAATCTGTGCTCTAAAAGTTGATTGAACTTTGATTGGAACAATACTTTCATGCTAAGATTTCATCTTAGTCTAGCACTAGTTGTGAAATCTATGTTCATCTCGTTTTTCTTTGCATTTTCATAATAAACTTTGATGTCTGAATCAAGAGATTTGGCTCGAAAATGAGAGAGATCAATGGATCTGAAGTAGCATGGTTGAATTATGTTTTTGCAAGTTAAAAGAATATGTTTATTTTAGTTATTTTCACGCATGATTTTCTCCGTTCTTGATGAATCATTTTTGAAAATTCTTGATCCTATGATGATCTACTTCATGAGGTCTTTAATTTTGTTGTAAATTCGTGTGTTTTCATCAAGAACCGAAGGACATATTAAGATCTGAAATCAATGCAAAAAACTGAGTAAACACGTTTAGGGCATGGATTAGTTATAGGGACGATTATGTGGCATTACTCAATTGAACATGGTTTAAATTTCTTTTACAGCGCTTTCTGTTTGAAACATGTGTAGTAGATCTCATTTTATTTGAATTTTCATTCAATTTTATTTTTTTTCTTTAATTTGTTTTTAATATTTTTATTGATTCAAAAATCATCACAAAAATATTCTAAACTTCTTTTTTTTAGTATATTTTCACATTATGCATTTTTATTTCATTTTTTCATCATTTTTGTATGATTAAATAAGTTAATTAGTTTAATTAGGGTTTTAATCTTTTTTAGGTTTTAAAATGTTATTTTCTAATTTTCACTAATATAAAAAAATCCCCAAAAATATATTAGGTTCTATTTTGAATATACTTTATGGAAATAATTTTTGTTTGATTTTATAAATTTTGTGATAATAAAATAAAATCAATCTTTGGCAATATCTTGTTTTCTTTACTTTTTTTGGTATTATGTGAAAATAATTTTATTTTGGTATCTTCCTCTAACAATAAAATTCCATAACAACAATTTTACTAACCCTTAGATATTAAACCAATTTACTATATATTTTTAATTGACTTTACATCTTAATTTTTCTATTTTTCCAAATTTTAGAAATTAACAATAGTTTTAGACTTTTCTTTTGCTTAGGCTAGAAGAAGCTTTTGAATATCCTAATTTCCTCTACTTGAAAAAATCATAGAAAATATTTTTAATTTCCTTGGATGCTTTAAAACCATAAAATTCATTTTTGTTAATTTTTAACTTTTAATTTTGTATTTTTCCACAAATATTATACTAAAACTCTCTAGCTCGACCATTTTATTAATTAGTCTTAATAATTCCTAATCATTTCTAATTCCTCAATTAAATCCAAGGAGTATTAATCATATTTCTGATTTTTACAAGCTTTTAGAAAGTTAGGTTTTTAATTGGCTCAGTTTTACAAACTTTTCTTTCCCAAATTAATTTTGATTAAGGAACATTTTAGGGTTTCAACTTGACCCCTTTGCTTGAGTTTAGAAATTTAAGGTTTGATCCTATCCTTCCTCATTATCTCATACCTCAAGAACCATTCTCTCTTATCCAAGCATGGTTGCTTTTTATCCACCTCTCTTGGTGTGCTTAATATTTTCATCCCTTGCTTTGTTTAATAGTGTTGACTGATCTTGATACTTAGCCATCTCTTTCTTCTTCTCTAAGTAGACCCACTTCTTGTATGATCCTCTTAAGTTTTAAATTACTCTACTGCAAGTGTGAATTGAATAGACCCTAGGATTATATCCATTTATGCCAACATAGATTAGAGATTTCTCTTCAAAACACCAATTATAGGATCAATCATATAATATTAGGGATAGATTTAGGTTAGTCTCCCCTTAGACTTTTCTTTTCCCTTTTGAATCCTTGCATTTAAAAGAAAACTTCTTTTTTCTGGAAAACTTCAAAACACTTTAAAAATTACTGATGAGAATCATATCTTTGTTGAGCTTGGGAAATGATAAGCGGGTTTCTTCTCGATCTTATTTCTTTTCCATTTTAATATTTGGTATGGTACAAGTCTCAAAGACATACTTCATAAATAAGTGGAGAAATGTCTAATATCTCCCTCTCTTGAGATTAACTAGTTGTTATCTGCAGCAAAAACACCAACCAAGACAAACTTTTTTGCCTTTGGGATTTTCTTTCAAAAAATCTTTTTAACAAAACATGTTAATTCACTTCTGTGCTGACGCGTAAGTCTCTAAAGGTCGAGTTGTGGCAAAAGGAAAAATTAATATTGTTCACTAAAAAATAGAAAACAAACAGAACTTTTGAAGCCGGACTACGGCTGCTATGATTCCTTAAAAGGGATACGTAGGCATTGGGGTAGGGCCCTAATGAGCACAAAATTTTATTTTCCCTACATTATTTTCTTTTTCCATTTACATGCATTCTCCCTCTTATATCTCTTTAGGTTTTAAGTTTTAGACATAGAATTCACACCCTTAGTTCATAACAAACATAAGTGGATCCTCTAGAATACTACAGACGTGTGTGGTGCTAACACCTTCCCCTCGCGTAACCAACTTCCTTACCCGATCTCTATGGTCGCAAGACCGTGATTTCACCCCTTCAGGTTTTCTCGATGTTTACCTTTCCCATCATGTGGGATAAAAGACGTTCAATGGCGACTTTATTGATTTAATTATCAGCTGATTGTTCAGCTGGTTGTTTCACTCATCTACTGAGATTCCACCAGTTCTAATATAACCTATAGCTTTATAGATGGAGGTTGAAGTGATGGAAATAGGAACTCCAAAAACATTTGAACATATAGATCTACCATGAAAACTCACGGATGCATATTTCTAGAAGGCTTTGACTAGATTAGGATATATGAGTCCATGCAACATTGAAAAATACCCAGACCAACCTTGAAATGAAGTAGTTAGAGACACGTTGAAACCACCATTGAATAGACTTGAAAAGTATGGACGTTCTTCAATAATGACCTCCAATATTTCCTCATTACCACATAAGGTTTTAGAAGACATGATAAAGATAAGTTGGGAAGGATTTGTGAGGAAGACATAGTTAGATGAAAAAGAATAAAATATAAGAGGGTATAAGTAGGATAAAGTAAAACAAGACTGACAAGATAACTGATTTCCTTACGCAAGCAATCAAACTCGAGATACCAAAAAGAGTAAATGTTTGAACAACAACCTAAAAAGACAGGGAATACATCCTTTCAAGACGCTTTTCATAGAAAAGAATACAAGACGACAAACTAGACTAGGAATAGAGGGTCGTGCTTAAAGATTCCCATTTTCAATAAAAGAATATCTTGACCTTTCCTTAAATGAGAAAAATACATGAGTGAAGCATTGAGATTTTAACCTATTCTCAAGGGCATTATATTGCTTCGAGGCTGATACTCTCAAGATTTGAGAATATATACTCTTCTTGATTTAAGAAGTTTCTAAAGAAGATATCTTCTAACTCATTAAAGTATCTAGAAGTACTTCATCATAAGACATGTAAATTCTAACCTGGTGTATCTTGTCTATGATGAGTTCACCCTTTTAATTTATCTTGTTTATAATAACCCATTTGGTTGCAATAATGTGAGTTCCCTTCAGTTTAGGCATGAGCTCTAAAACATAATTTCTGGAGAACTGGTTTTGCTCTTGTATTGTTAAAATCCATCCATTGTCCTGAAGTGTTTCATCATAAGAAGTTGGTTCTATTAGAGATACCAAACCCAGAAGCGTTTCTTCATATTGTTTAAACTTAGATATTATTCTGGCAGGTTCAGCTTTATATCCTAGAATCAAATCTTTAGAAACAATTTGTCTTAACCTTTGCCTCTTCTAGACTATTGGACAATTAGGTGCTTCTGATGCATCATTGTCTGAATCCTTTTTATTGTAGTCTTTTTCCTCAGAATCTTCTGCATTTCCTCTAGAACCTACAAGTGTTATTTCTAGATCTGTAAGGTTTTCAAATAGCTTTGACTTTTGTGAGTCAAGCTTATCATTGAATCTAACATGAATTGATTCTTCCATAACTCGTGTTTTTGTATTGTATACTTTATAACCCTTAGAGTGTTCTGAGTATCCCAACATAATACACTTCAGTGCTTTAGAATTAAACTTGTTTAGATTCTCTTTAGTGTTTAGAATAAAACAAGAACATCCAAAAGGATGGAAATAAGAAATGTTAGGTTTTGTTCCCTTACACAACTCATAAAGATTCTTCTCCTGAATAGGTCTTATAGAGATTATATTCTGAATTTACCATGTTGTTTTTATAACTTCTGCCCATAAGTGCTTAGCCACGTTAGTTTCATTGATCATGGTTCTGGCTATTTCTTGTAGTGTCATATTCTTCCTTTCTACAACTCAATTTTGATGTGGAGTTCTAGAACATGAGAAATCATGGGATATGCCATTAGAATCAAATAAATCCTCAAATTGTTTGTTTTCAAACTCACCGCCATGATCACTTCTGACTCTAACAATATTATAATCAAATTCATTTTTCACTTGAGAATAGAAACTGGTAAACACATAATGTGACTCATTCTTGTGCCTTAGGAACTTTACCCATGTCCAACGACTATAATCATCTACAATTACAAGTCGATACTTCTTACCATTGACCGATGTAGTTTTTACTGGACCAAATAAGTCAATGTGTAGAAGCTCCAAAGGTCTGGATGTAGAAACAACATTTTTAGGTTTGAAAGACACTTTAGAAAACTTGCCTTTCTGACATGCTTCACAGAGAGCATATGAAGTAAACTTCAGCTTAGGTAGGCCTCTTACTAACTCAAGTTTCTTTAGCTGAGATAATCTTCTCATTCTAATATGACCCAAGTGTCTATGCCACACCCACTGCTCTTCGTTACCAAACATTAAGCATTTAACATCTGGATTTTTAAGATCAGAAATCTTGATTTTATAAATGTTGTTTTTCCTCTTTCTAGTGAAGATAACGGTGTCGTCTTTCTGACTTACAACCTTACATGATTTCTGATTAAAGATAATGTCATAACTGTTATCACTTAATTGGTTTATGGACAAAAAGTTATGCATTAGACCCTCAACATAAAGTACATTAGAAATAGAAGGAATGGATTTGTTACCAATTGTTCCTTAACCTTTTATTCTTCCTTTCTAATATTCTTCTAAGTTTATGTTCCCAACATCTTTAAGTTCTAGGCTTTAGAACATATGCTTTCTTCCCGTTATTTGACGCGAGCATCCAGAGTCCAGGTACCATGATTGGTGTTTTTGAATGTGTGAAGAAAACTCAAGAAAGGGGGTTTGAATTGGGTTTTCCTTTCTTGTATGACTTTCGCTTCTAAGCATCATTCGTTGAACAATGCTTATGATTGTTGCTTCTAATTTGGTTCAGAAAACATAAACTCTAAAGCATAAGAAAAAGTAAAGAACATGCGATATATCCTGGTTCACTAGAGAAACCCCCAAGCTAATCCAGTCCACCCTTCCGAGGTGATTTCGCCTTGAACTCAAGGACTTAATCCACTATAATCATTCTGATTACAATCGCACGGGCAACCGCTGGTGACTAGCATCCAATGAAATGTTCATGGATCCAAACCGGATATAACGTTCATTGACCCAACAGAATCTGATTCTCCAGAATCTCCTATCAGGATTTCCTTCCAATGATACCCATCAGTGATCTCAGAAGGATGACCTTCACTCAGTCCCCTTTGAGATATGATTACCATTGACCCAATAGAATCCACTACCAGGATTTCATCTACGATGGCCATATCCAAAGTCTTCTTTGAGAATTATGACTCAACCGAGTCTCTCAAGAAACCATCAAAAAACTGTTTTACTTACATTTGTTTACAATAATAATGCTTCTACATAAGCTAGATGTAAACAGAATTAAGTACATCAGAAGAACCTAATACACACTAAAAGATATTACATTTTATTGTGGCTTCAATGTGTGGTCTTCTTTTCTTCAAGTAGCTTCTTCATGGACAACAACCCAAATCACTTTAATTGCTAAAGTCTTCATCTTCATAAGCTTCTGAAAGCTTTGATGATCTTGATGTACTAGAGATAAGAACTTCTTCATCTAGATTCCCTTTAGAACATTCTGGACAACAACCCTAGTTCTAACTTCTTCAATGATCACCTTAGAGCACAACATTTATGTTGTGGATATGTAACTGGAGCTTTCATGATCATCTTTATTATCTTTTGTGGCTTAGCAAGCTTTGTGCAGCCTATGAGATTAAGCACATTGTGAATCTATGATTTCATTGTAATCAGTATCAACATGATTGAAGATTCATTTGATAACAGTTGTTCTGGTTGTTGTTATAGTGGATGATAACTTTACTTTGGTTGTGTTCTAATAATGATAGCTTTTCTTTTGAACATCAACAACTTGTGACTTGCAACTTAAATCTTTTAGCACCCAACCAAGCAGCTTATGGCAAGCTTATCAATGTTTAGCTTGTTCGATATCATGTGTTGAGCAACCAGCTAACCAACCAACAGTTTTAAACATACGATCCTTTTCTTATATAGCCAAGAAAAATAGAGTCGCTGGCTATTTGAAAAAGAGTCATTACAAATAGTACTACGACGTCCTTATCTCTTCCACACTTCAAGTTAGTGGAGAGGTAGTGGCATAAATCTTTTTGTATTGTGTTACCGTTATATTCTTTCCTTCTTCACTTCAGAGGCTTCTGCGAGCATGAGATTAGAATCAGGAAAATAACATAAGGTCTTCATAACTTCAAGTCTTCAGGGTCTTCAGAACAGCGTCTTCAGAACGGCGTCTTCAGAGTGTTCAGCACTTGGTCGTGAGAACCCATTGTAGAAAATCTTTAGATCAGAAGAACTTCAAGTCTTCAGAGTCTTATGAACTGCGTCTTTAGAGTCTACAGCACTTGGTCTTTAGAACATGTTTGTAGATAACCTTGGACCTTTAGAACTTCAAGTCTTTAGAATCTTCAGACCTTCTGTCTTTAGAATCTTTAGCACTTGGTTCGACAAGAGACCTTAACTTCAGAACCTTGTTATTAGAAACACAAAGTCGTATAGCATCTGGACTTCAGTTAGAAACGTTATCTTAATATCTTTTAACTATGTCTTCTTTGGAACAAGTTCTCTTTTAGAAACCATGGTTTTAGAATCTGGACTTCAGTAGAAACTTCGTCTTCAGATCTTCTAACTTTGTTTCTTGAAACACACTGTCTTTTAGAAACGTGAGTCTTCAGCATCTGGACTTTAGTTTACAACTTTTGTCTTCAGATATTTTGATTGGTTTCCTTAGAACATGTTATCTTTAGAAGCTTGAGTATTCAGCATCTGGCCATAAGTAACAACTTTTGCCTTCAGATCTTTTGACTGGTTTCTTCAGACAAATATCAGAGTTTACACTTCAGAGTCTTATGAAGTGTCTTGCTACTGTTAAATAGAAATTGTGTAGCGTAGAAGCAGAATCATTTCTCTTCTAATGTCTTGGCCACACCATCCATTAGAAGCAGAACCTGTTTGTAAAGTACTCAATAGTAACAAACATTAGTACAACAAAATTGTTCATACAATCATAATCATTTGTTAACATTAAAACTCAGAGATGATATTATAGAACCAAATCTTGTTCTTGAAATCTCCCCCTTTTTGATGATGACAAAACTATGTATTTTGATGACACAATTTTGTACATATAATCATAATAAGTGAAATTTAGAAGGGTAAGAAATACTTATCCTTTTTATAATACTCCCCCTGAGTCAATGACTTGATGAAGATTGAATATCCTGACTCTGAACTATTTGAGTAAAAACTCCCCCTGGTTCCAATAGATCAGATATCAAAATCTTGAAAGTCTTGACTTTAGGAATTTCAAATGGTATTCAACTTCTAATTTTCTTTGTTCTTCTGGAAGACATGTGCTTCTTCTTTTGATTCTTACATATTCAAACATGATACATATTCTGAACATTATGATACCAAAATCAAGATAAATTTGACTTTCAGAAAGTTCTCAACTTTTGAACAGTATTAGGCATGTCTGATTTTGAATATATGTTCAAAGAGTATACATCTTATAATATATGAACAATCGGCTCTTAAAAACTTTAACATAGTTCTTTCATTTTGACCTGTCTTAGAATGCCTAGTGGACTTGTTTAGAGTTCCTCGGTTAATTATCAAACAAGCAAGCACACGTTAGTGGTTAAATGCATATCATTTTATATCATTATATTATTATGATGATTTTTTTTCATTTCTTTTAGGTTCATGAAAATTATTATACTTTCTCCCCCTTTTTGACATCATCAAAAATATAATCTCTCCTTTTATATCAGATAGAAAAAAACTTCAGAATACATTAACAGAAAAGAAAAACAAACATAAGAAAACTTTAAATTTTCTAAACCATTACAGAAAAGATTTCAATTATCAAAATCTTGAATAGTATCAATCTTAGCGTAATATTCTTCAACAATGTGTTCTTGATATTTTAATGGAGTGTTTCAAATGATTAAATATGGTTTTGAGAAGATTGATCTTGAAGTGATGGATCAAGAGGAAAACAAAGATTTTGTCATCATGAGACGAGGGCTTCTTGTTGTGGCTCAAAGTCGAAGGTTAGAAAGGGAGAACTTGGCTGAAGGAAGAAGGGTTCCAGGATTTTTTTGTTCATATGGTACTGAACTGTCATGAAGAATCATAAATCTTTCAACAAAACTTAGGTAAAATTGATAGTCATCAATGGTGACTCCAGATGAGACACACTGAGTGACTCTTACAATGGAAGAGATGGTGACGGTAATGGGAAGTCTGAAGATTTCATACAAAATAGTATTACCATCATCACTGATTTTGGCATGCTCCCAGAATTCCTACACAAGGACAGGGAAGATAGGACCTCTAAGTAAAGTAAAGTAGCCTGTCCAAGATTGGATTTTCATACTTATTATTAGGTCCAACCCTTGGTGTTTGAGTCTGGGAAGTTTTTTTTTTCTTGAATAATTTCAAGAGTTTCCTCATTGCCATGAAAAGTTATAGCAGACATTGTAAAAACAGGCAAAGGAAAAATTAAAGGGTTTTCTATTTGGACTGAGGGTGATGAAAGGTGAAAAAGGAGACCTCACCTATTTATAGAAACTGATAAAGAACCTAGGTCTAACATCCATTAGATAGGTTATAATTCTCTAGGTGAAGACTAGAAAACCTAGACATATTGGGAAGGACAATGAGTAATAAATCTTACTTATGAAGAGAATTTTAAACGAAAAGAAGTTTGATAGTTACCCTTTAATTTATGAGAAAGGCAACTGACACACGCCAAATATTTTTTTAGACCTATTTCTCAGATACATATAAGAAATTATGTTGTCTTGATACATGTCATATCATAATAGTGCATAGTTAACAATAGTAAATTAACACTAAATAAAAACTTCATTAATTAAGACACTTAAACACATACATGTTTTTAAATTTGAAAACATAAACAGAGACATGAGAAATGATCCTGCTTTCGAAGAGACAAGACATATTTCCTAGATAATGAAAATCTCGCACATAGATTTTAACAAAAAATCTTCAGGAAAGTTTTGTGGACCAACTTCTGCTATCATTTCTTTGAACATATCCATTATTCCCTCTTGGAAAATAATTTCAGACAAAACTCTTCCATAAGGAATATAAGGCTTTATGTGATTCCTGGACTCATAAATAGATTTCCAAAGACACGTGAAGATTGATTGTGGCAAGCTTACACGATTATTATTCATTAGAAGATAGATGAGTGCTTGGTCATCATACCTCAGAAGGTCTTGATTATCCCCTCTGGGAAAAAGGTTGGACAATACAAGCTTGAACCAGGCCTTGGGAATGGGAAGTAGATTTTCAGGATTGATAGGTTCATATCCTGATGACATGTTATGAAGAGAATTAAATTTGTCAGACATCACAAACCTAGACTTGACATAGTCAACCGTGACACCCACATTCTCACATCCAGTGGCAAGAACGATTGAGAAGGGAGTAATAGTGATGATAATTTCAAATATATAGGAGTGAATGGAACCATTCTCATAGTTAAGATAAGCATGCTTCTAGAAATCTTTAACAAGATTTATGTAAACAGGTTTCTTCGGCATGCTGAACTATCTTGTCCATTTATGAAAATAGCACATATCTGAGATGCTGGAAGCAATGTTACTTTCAAGAGAGGAGATTTCAATTTGTTTTTCGATGGTGATTTCAAGAAGATCTTTATTTCCAATAAAGGTTGGTTGAGGCATGATGAATCAGATGTGAGAAATAATCTTGATAAGCATTAATTTATTGGAGAATAAGATAAATATGATGAATCACTGTTGGGATATATATATATATATATATATATATATATATATATATATATATATATATATATATATATATATATATATATATATATATATATATATATATATATATATATATATATATATATATATATATATATATATAAATATTTATAAGGGTGAAAGAAGTTATAATGATCTGCAAGAATGACATAGATCATTGATACAAGACAAGAATTTCAAGGAAAGGGAATGGAGTGAATCAGTCTTTACAAAGATGAAGTACTATAAAGGTTCTATATAAGGACTTTGAGTGAATTATCATTAAAGGGTGACGTACTAGAGCAGAGATAGTAGAACTTAAACATAGCTGCTAAGAAAAGAATTGATTAAAGGATCTTTCTCTTGGAAGAGAGAATGTTCCAGATCATGAAATTTTCACTTAATCATAACATTCACAATTTTGAGTTGCATTTAACTTTTGAAATGCTTCTGTTAAAAAAAATTCTAACTTGTAGAAATATTTTTATCAGACGTTCTAATTAGTTATATAGAAACAAAAACATACATTTTTAGATTCTGAAATCTTTACAATGATTCTTTCATCTGAGTGCTCTCCATTCTGGTTTTAACTTTAGCTTGTCCTTGATAGAGCTTCTGATCAGCTTGTCATGTCTTTAAAGATTTTCTATATGTCTTTAACCTTTTCTTTAACTTAGGCTTTTCTCTTAAATATAGCTTCTGATTTACTTCTTTCTTCTTATGCTTTCCTCGGAGCAGTCTTTCAGAGGTTATGAATTATCTTCATATTGATTTCTCTTATTCTCAGTTTTCTGATTTGAGAAGAGTAACTGTAATACAGTGGGATAACTGACTTGGTGTTTTGCGTTTGATCGCAATTGTTGCGGATAGCAAGAGTCTCCACCGACTTTTCTTTTATCCAATAAGGAAAGGGTGAAAAGAACAGGAAAGACCTTTAGAGATGTTTTCTTTAGTTCGGGGGATAGGTTATGAAAAGGGAAGGTATTAGTACCCTTTTCATCTGTAGTTATCTACGGGCTCTTAGTTTCTTTCTAGATCACTTGCTTTGTTTGAAATATGCTTTGTGGTGTGGGTTTGAAAATATTTTGAAAATGTCTTTGTAATGATTCTCGTCTCTATAAAAATGCATACAGAGTGTTGGTTTCGAAAATAGTTCAAAGAGATGTTTGTTATGGAAGATGTTTTTTGAAAGTGATTTTGAAAAGTGCCTTTATAATGATTCTCGTCTCTATAAGAATGCGTACAAAGAGCTTTGACTTTTGAAAATGTTTCAATTGAATTTGTTTGTGTAAAAATGGTTTTTTAGTTGTGAACAAGCAAGCAACTACGAGCGTCCTACCTACTTAAAAGGTCTTTGTTCTTTTCCTCCTCCTTTAGATGTTGTTATATTACCATTGATTGATAAGAATCCCCATTGTTGGATGTGAAGGGACGGGCGTGGGTCGTTTGTATAGTCATAGAAGGCAACCTATGAGACATTTTAGCAATTTCATTAGGGACTAGATCATTTACCAAAGGCAACATCGAGAGACATCGAGGGACTATGATCTTTTATCGAGGGTCTTTGCTAAAATGCACATATTCGAGGGACATGACTATTTTCCGAGGCAACAAGTGAGATTACCCTAGAAGTGCATATGTGTGAATGGTGTGTTTGATTGCATGAATTTTTGTCTTTGATTAGGGTGGTCTACTTGTTGGTTTTATCTTGCCATACACCCTAATTACTAACATTTATGAAAGCAATAAAAATTCAGAAAATAAAGGTCCTACGCTATTACAACCATATTGAACGGCAATAAAATGTAAAAACAAAACGAAACAAAAGAAGGGAAAACAAATTTTTCGATCCAGGAAGTAAGCGCCCTTCGATTCAACTCTTCCTGGATTCTTTCGATTGGGCCTGAAAGTCAGTGTGAGCATGCACCCCTCGATTCACCCTTTTTCTGCTTCCTTCAATTGGACCTGCAAAGCAATGTGAGTATGTATCCTTCGATCACGCCTTTTTTCTGCTTCCTTTAGTTTGGGGTTAGATAGCAGCATGGGGCGAAGCCTAAGGCTTCGATTCATACATCCTTCTTCCTGTTTTCTTTCGTTTTGGATTAAAAAGCAGCATGGGTTGAGGCCATGCTAATATTGTTTCATGGCCAGGTTAGTTCTTAAAATATGTTTGAGAACCAAAGAAAACAAGCCAAAAGGTTCGCAATGAAAACAAACAGAGAAGGTGGAGACGAAAATAAACGAAAGGGTAATGATGATGCTTGGAACGAAAGGAAATAGTCATTCACAAGTTATGCTTGAAACGGAAGGTTTAAGGTTAAGAGGACTTACCTTGCTTGAATTTGGAATGTGTGTTTGGACTTAAGTTGCTTCCCTGGATGTTCTTGGATTAGAAGGGAAGAAACAAGTGTTATGTTTCTAGTGCTGGATTCGAAAGAAGGAAACAAGTGTTGTGTTGGTGTTTCCCTGGGTTTTAGATTCGAAGGAAATAAATAAGTGTTGTGTTTCTTTGACTGGATTCGAAGGCCAAGAAGAGTGGGGTTGTGTTTGCTTATTTCTGGATTCGAAGGAAAAGAAACAAGTGTGGTGTTTCTTTTGCTGGATTCGAAAGAAAGAACAAAGTATGGTCTTTTGATTCTGGGTTTGAGAGTGTGTTAGTGTTTTGATAATTTTCACAAAACCAAAGTTTTTCCAGCTACCAAAAGCCCCCGTGAGAAAGTGTCTACCAGAACGGAATCAGGATAAACCATTGATCGATTTAAACTAAACCAGCAGGGGTCTTGAATAATCTTTAACTAGAAAAGAATCAGAATAAATCTTTGGAGTGATTTAACCGAACTAGAGAAAGTGTCTACCAAAACGGAATCAGGATAAACCATTGATCAATTTAAACTGAACTAGCAGAGGTCTTGAATAATCTTTAACGGGAAAAGAATCAGAATAAATCTTTGGAGCGATTTAACTGAACTAGAGAAAGTGTCTACCGGAACAGAATCAGGATAAACCATTGATCGATTTACACTGAACCAACAGAGGTCTTGAATAATCTTTAACTGGAAAAGAATCAGAATAAATATTTGGAGTGATTTAACTGAACCAGAGAAAGTGTCTACCGGAACGGAATCAGGATAAACCATTGATCGATTTAAACTGAACCATAAGAGGTCTTGAATAATCTTTAACTGGAAAAGAATCAGAATAAATCTTAGGAGTGATTTAAATGAACCAGAGAAAGTGTCTACCGAAACGGAATCAGGATAAACCATTGATCAATTTAAATTGAACCAGTAGAGGTCTTGAAAAATATTTAACTGGAAAAGAATCAGAATAAATATTTGGAGAGATTTAAATGAACCAGATAAAGTGTCTACCAGAATGGAATCAGGATAAACCATTGATCGATTTAAACTGAACCGGCAGAGGTCTTGAATAATCTTTAACTGGAAAAGAATCAGAATAAATCAATTGGGCGATTTAAACTGAACCAGAGAAAGTGTCTACCAGAACGGAATCAGGATAAACCATTGATTGATTTAAACTGAACCAGCAGAGGTCTTGAATAATCTTTAACTGGACAAGAATCAGAATAAATCTTTGGAGCGATTTAACAGAACCAGAGAAAGTATCTACTAGAACGGAATCAGGATAAACCATTAATCGATTTAAACTGAACCAGCAGATGTCTAAAGGAAGTGTTCATCATGTAGATAGTCACCCCGTCTTGTTTCGGGAATTGATCTACAATCAATTTGTTCAAAGATAGTTGTCCTGTCTTGTTCCAGGTATTAATCTAGAACTTGCTTTTGTTGGTCGTTGAGATAGTTGTCCTGTCTGGTATCAGGTATTAATATCTTACCTATGCGAAAGAAAGATAGTTTTCTCGTCTAGTTTCAGGAGTTAATCTTTAATCAGTTCATGTAGATAGTTGTCCTGTCTGGTTTCAGGTATTAATCTACAGTCAGTCGTTCACAGATACTTTTCCTGTCTTGTTTCAGGTATTAATCTAGAACTTGTTTTTTCTAGTCGTCGAGATAGTTGCCCTGTCTAGTTTTAGGAATTAATCTCTGACCTCTTTGAAAATTGTTGATGATAACTTTCTGTTGATTGATCTTTCCTGAAAAGGTAAAGAGTTAGCTGCATGCAACGTCATGATGTATGAAATGCATGGTATAATGATGTTTCTCAAAACAAATGATATTTCGCTAAATGTGTTTCTTATGCATATGCTATGAATGTTGTTGAAATGTAACTTTGTCTTGGAAAATAAATCCTTGACAAATGTTGAGGAGCTTTCGGAAGTTAAATCTCGAACTGCTGTTGGGGATGAAAAGTATGCACATCTTCAAACCTTGTTTAGAATGTTTCCACTAGGGATTCCCATTTTGTTGTTTGAGGAGAACTCCGTTAGGGAATATTAGCTTTGTCTTGAGAAAAAAATCTGTGGAGAGTGTTGATTCCTGCTTGGGGAAAATATTTTAGGAGTCTAAGTTATTTGTTTCTCTACTGGGGAGTTATCTCTTGATGGAAGAGAAAGGAAGTTAATAACTTGTTGAGGATAAAGAAGTTAACTGTTATTTGGTTGTCTCCCAGGCTTTGCGGCAACTCACTGGGGATTGTAGAAAAGTCTACTGGGTAAGAGGGATTATGGTCCCTTGATTTGTAGTAGTCGGAGAGGCAAACTCAAGTTGGGGAATCTATGGTTTGTTGGGGAAATAAACTCTGCTAGAGAGGCGTTTTCTTTTGGCAGAACTCCTCGAGGATTCTTCTTAAGACCAACTCAGCTGAGAAGAAAGTTTTCCAGAGATTGAAACTCTGGCTGGGAATTGCCTGGATCCAACTTTGTGGTGATATCCATGAATTTGGCCTGGAGGGGTTTGCACCCTTATTCATGAAGATTATTTTGTGGAGATAACCTTATAGAGATGACTTTGTGGAGACTTGACTATGGATTACCCTATGAAAAGGACTTTGTGGGAAATTTGTCACTGCCCCTAGTGGTAAGTGTTGTAGTACTGCCAGAAAACGTTTGTTTGGTCGTACATAACCCTTTGCTGGAATTCACGTTCAATGCCTCAGGTGATTCAAATGCAGACCTGCCCCTGGTTATTTAGCATTTCTTGAGAGATTTCTTGGAATCTTGACTTGACTGCCCCCAGATAATATGGATAGGGACATGTCATGCCCCCTACTTATGGGAGAGTTTGTCAATTGGAAGTGTCTTCCCATTTGAAGTGGTTCTATTTCTACTCATTGAAAGAGTTTTTGTTCAATGGATAATCATCATGTGGATTTCTCTGTTGTCAAACAAGTAACTATATGCAAAACAGCAGTATTCAAATAATGCAAAGTTTATGCTTGTCTTGAAATTTTGAAAACGCGTTTTAGAAGATAAAAGAATTTTGTAAGAATGTGAATTCAACTCAGGATTTAGAGTAAGCCTTACAGAGTCAGGATACCTTTTGTAACAATGTTCTTTCGAACTAACCCATGCTTCAATCAGGACTTTTGAAGGGTCGCAACGTGGCCTGGTTCACGGTTTAAGAAACAAAGGATAAGTCTCAAAGTGTATTTGTACCTACCCGTTCTTCGTCATGTTCTTCAATCCTAAACTCAGTTAATTGCGTGTTTGGATTCTAATTTAATCTGGAATGAAGTTTTGGTGATGGTTCAGACAAATTAAGTTTGTTGGAAGGAAGTCATTTTTGCAACATTTTTCATGTTGTCGAGGATTTGTATTAACCTCTTCTTGATTTATTATCCATGACTTTTGCCTGATTGTTCTTGTCTTGAGATTACAGTCAGCAGGATGCCCCAGTTTTTTTCTTAAGTCTCTTTCATAGGTTTTGACTTAGCGGGCTATTTCTTTCGAGAGATAATGACTGCCTATTTTATGGGGAACCATCATCGTCTTTTGATTCATAAGGACGTTTTCGTTGTCATTCATTGTGTACGAAGTGGAAATTTGCGACTGAACGTGCACTTGAATTAACTGAGAGAACTACCCCGCCCCATGTTTTGATTAAAGGTTTCATTTTGTATGAAAAAGAAAACTCCTGCTTCTTAGGATCAAAGGGGTTGGCTTGGGATTATCTTCCTTATAACTCCAGTGTTTAGGAATTAAAAGAACGCCTGTACATCGTCAGCAAGGTCTATCCAAAAGCATATTGTATGAGATTATGGCATTGTTTTCGTCATCCTCCCTCTAAATGTTTGCAACTTTTTGAAAAAAGAGTTGAATATCATAAAGGGAGTAAAAATCATAGTTTAAATATAATGAAAACAAATGGATTAATTCAAGACAAATATATGCAATGCATTAATGAAAGTAACCAAAGTCTGACATACAGATAAGTGTTTGAACAAACAAAAGAAATTAAAGTTGAAAATTCAAAATGAACTGGACGCTCTCAATGATTTGGCATGGGAGCAGTGATCACGTTGGGAGTAGTAGGTGGATCAAATTCAATCTCCTTGGCATCAATCATATCTTGAATTTTGTTCTTCAGAGCCTAGAAATTGTT
The DNA here is from genome assembly GCA_948472305.1 of Vicia faba. Lineage (NCBI taxonomy): Eukaryota > Viridiplantae > Streptophyta > Magnoliopsida > Fabales > Fabaceae > Vicia > Vicia faba. The sequence continues at coordinate 1,329,667,645 of OX451737.1, read as the reverse complement.
CGTATCATGTCCAGAACTTTCGAAATAGTATGCACACCTTTTGTTAGGGTGGTAACTAAGAGCAAAGGTATTGGGATTCTGGAGATGAGCCTTTAACGTTATCAGCTCTGCCTCCAACATGTGTTGTAATGCTTGACCCATTGATATGTTGATCTTGGTGAATTGTCTTTTAGGCGTGACCTTCTTACGTTGATTCCCCTATTGACGTTGTTGCATAGTCATAGGATTAGAGATCAGGACTTCTCCCACAGATTGGTCGTGGTTACCCTTGTTACGACCCTTTTGGCCGTACACAGCATTGGACTCTTTCTTCCCCATGAAAGGCTGCTTCCCTGCACTTGAAGATGCACCCCTTTGGATTTTACCACTCTTGATGCCATCCTCCACTCGCTCGCCAGTCAATATCAGCTCGGTGAACCCAACTGAAGAGCTTCCGATCAGGTGGTTGAAAAATGGGTCTGTCAAAGTTCCCATAAAGATATCAATAGGCTCCCTATCATTTAAGGGTGGCTGCACCCTGCCAGCTAGGTCTCTCCACTTTTGGGCATATTCTTTGAAGCCCTCATTGGAACCCATGGTCATATTCTACAACTGCACACGAGTTGGTGCAAGATCAATGTTGTATTGGTACTGCATGTAGAAAGCAGTAGCCAGATCCTCCCAGGTATGGATGCGAGAAACTTCTAATTGATAGAACCAATCAAGTTTATTCACAACTAGAATCTCTTGGAAGAAATGGACTCATAGCTTCTGATTAGTAGTGTGTGGCTGAATCTTGTGGACATAAGATCTCAGATGCATCTTAGGATAAGAGACCCCATCATACTTGGAAAAAGCAGGAATCTTGAATTTCGGTGGGATGACCACTCCAGAAACCAAACCCAAATCTTCAAAATCTAGACCAGGTACCCTCTGAATTTCCATGGTGTTGAGACGATCCTGCAGCTGTTTGTATTTGTCGTCTGCAGGAGGATACTGTTCTTCAGCATAGTCAGCCTCTTCTTTGTTAGATCCCATAATGTGGTCCCTTTCTTTTGTCTGGTTGTCCCCCTTAGTTGATGGAGTTACGAATTCTAGAGCTCGCTCAACTAGTATTTTGAACCTCCTTCCCAAGTTCAGGACACCCACTGATTTCTTTATCTTTTTCCTCTTGTCTTTGAGAAGGAGAGTCTTTAGGTCCTATTTCCCTTTAGCTAAAGTCAGGAACATCTGTTAGAATTGAGCATTTTGTGCTTGAAGATCCTTCACCGTTTGTTCCATATCCATCTTACTGAAATAAACAGTAAAAGGATAAGGAAACTTATGTGGGAGAAACCTGTCATGATATGATGCATGGTATGTGGATGCATGTTTTCAAGGATCTCGCGGGGTAAACACAAGAAGATGTTAGAAGTTGAACTTTGCTCACAACTTTGATTGGGGAACTTAGTATCGATGGATGTCCTTCCACGAGAATCAAGCTCACCATGTCAAGTGGTTCATAGCCCTTAACTCTCGTTACCGTGCTTTGGTCTTTGATGTCGTTTGATTAGAGAATGAATCATCCTGCCCCTTGATAGGCGTCTGGTTCAACATGACCCTGCATCATAGGCCCTTGAGATCCTTGAAATGGTTATTAAAAATGATATGGTATGATGTCATGATGTTATGTACAAGTATGCGAAGCAAGCAAGTTTTTATGTACAAATAATCATATACACACAAAGCAGACAAGTCCTTAGGTTTAGGCTTGCATGAAGTTTGTAGGTAAGTACCATCTTGAAGTTTTGTTGGCTTAACCTGTCCTAGAAAGTAAATGGGTTCTAGGGTGTAATACGATGGGAAGAACTGACTGTTTTTGGAATGTTGGTTTGCGTTTTGTGTTTGTTTTCGCAAAATGTCGCGGTAAGCAAGAGTTGCCACCGACTTTTATTTTATCCAACAAGGAAAGGAAAAAAGCACAGAAAAATTCCTTTTTTGAGATTTTCTGAGTACGGGAGGTAGATTATAGAAAGGGAAGGTGTTAGCACCCCTTCTATCCGTGGTTATCCACGGGCTCTTAGGTACTTGCTCAATTGTTTTCAAAATTGCTTTCTTTGTGCTTGTGGGTTTGAAAAAGCTTTTGTTTTGAAAACTTCGATTTAACTCTTGCTTCTGTCCTCAAGAGCGTATGAAGTCTTTTGAAAACTTTGTTCGAAAAGTGTAAGTGTGAGAAGTTTTTGTTTTTTGAAAGAGCAAGTATCTAAGAGCCATCTACCTACTCGAAAAAGGAATCGTTCTATACTAATTTCCTTTAAACAATGTTATCCTACTATTGATGAGTAAGTAGCACCGTCGTTGGAGTTTAAGGGTCAATTCGAATGAGGGACATACGGTCACCAAAGCAATGTTAGGACGCCTTAGCGGTAACCCTAATATCTTAGATCATTTTTTTGAGGCAACAATATCCTAGGCAACCATTTCGAGGCGACTATGATCTTTAGACAAGAGGACGACCTCTAAAACGACCTATACTCAATGACCGCGTACGAAGGCAACCAAGTTGGGTGTACCCTAAGAGTGCGCATGTGCGAGTGTGTTGTTTTCAGATTATTTTATCTTTGTACATGTTAAAAGTGATCTAAGTTGATTTTAGGTTAAAACATTCAGTCTTGTCATGCCATCCTATTATCAAACATCTAACAGTTTATATTTGCAGAAATAAAATGCAGAATTTAAATTACAAGGCGTCGGGTATTTACTTCGCCAAAGACAAACCCTTTAAAAATAAATAAAGCGATAAAAAATAAATAAAGGTCCTATTAATTATTACAACCCGGAAGCAAGTAGATTATTGGATGAAAGAAAATAAATCGCGGCGCAAAATTTAATCGGGCGTAAAATTAGGGTTTTGACCCTTTAAAAAAGACATCTTTTTGTTGTTTTTAGTTTATAAAAGAAATTAACCTAAATTAATTACTAAATTTATAAATTAATTAATTAATAAAAATAAATTATTTTTTTGGGTTTTTTTGTTATTGTAAGAAAGAAAATAAAATTAATTGAATTAGTAAAAACCTAATTAAATCCAATTTAATTTTAATTATTTACAAAAATATGTTAAAGTTATTCTAATTAAAACCTAAGTTAATTTAATTAGTGTTCATTAATAAAATTAAAATTAAAATTTGATTTGATAAAGAAGATATTTTTGTGGTTTTTATTTTATAAAGAAAAGAATTTTTTTATTGGTTAGAAATTAAATAGAAATAATAAAACAAATAATTAAAAAATAATAAGATAAAAGAGAGAGATGAAGGGGTATGGGCCTGAGATTTATGGTGTAGATAGCAAATGGGAGGCCCAATAGTGCTGGCCTCGTTTGACTCCTGGAATCTGGTGTGCACGCGTTGACCCATGCTCATGGTGGACCTTCAGCTTGGACCCTCAGATTTGGCCTTTGGCCATCTGGCCATTGGATGCTTGATGGTGCATGGTAGGTTGTAGCAAGGCACATGCACTGAATTACCTGAAAAACAAAATTATGAAGGAAAGTGGGGGACCTGGGATTCGAACCCAGGTCCTGATGGATATTGAACGTGCACGCTTACCACTAGGCCGCTTTGTTTTGTTTGTTAGTAATATACAAAGAAAATATAATATAATGAAAATCAAACATATGCCAGCAAAGAAAAAAAGGGCACGCTTGGTTTAAACGGACGTATGGGAGAACGACAGCTCATCGTCTCCTACCTCCAAAACCTGCAAATATTACCTGTGGATTTGGATCCGTAGCTAAATGCGCAAGCCTGTTCTATAATCTTCCCAAGGTCACATAAATCAATTCCCAGAACATGGTTGGGTTCGTCTTGGCTCCCTGATCAACATTATGCCATTCTTGAGTCCTGATTTTTCCTGAAAAAGAAAACCCTAAAAAACAAATGAATAACCCTAGCTATGGAGGTTCTTCACTTAGGCCAGAAAAACGCAATTGGATAATACCAAACGTTTGCAAATGTCATGAGGGTTATGAATATGCAATTATTTCATGCAAATGATGCTAGAATAGGCCAAATCGAATCCAAGAACAGAGCTAGGTAACGAGGGACTTACAGCGTGTTATGTGGTCCGAAGAAGCTTTCTTTGGATTGGTTTAGCTTCAGTGTATGTCCAGGAAACGATTGGGATAGGTCTTGGCTTCTGAAAACACCTCTAAGCACGATTTCGATCTCAAGCTTTTTGTCACTTTTTCCAAACTATGTTTTGCCTCTTTCTGCAGCCTCCAACCCTTATTTCCTTCCTTGTGGCTTGCTTATGTATTGTTTGGTGTGTTAGGGTAACAAACTTGGCTCAAATCTTCTCACATCAATGCTTGCCAATTTGATTTGATTCACTCTTTACAACTTGCCAAATTTGCCAAATCTCAATCTTTTTGCATATGATATTGTATGATTCGAGTTTGATGATGATAATGATGATAATTACAACCTGAATCAGCCAAAAAATCTTAGGTAATCAAAGTTTTGGATTTTATATGATTTAATTTGATTTAAAATGAATAAATTCAATAAAAAATAAAATAAAATAATAAAAATAAAATATGGGCTCATGGATGAAGCTAGGACACGTGGGCAATGATGCAAGCTCAAATCAAGTGGAAAAGAATGGGCCCGTTTGACAAAATTTGAAGTTTTGGGGATAGTTGACTTTTGGTAATTTTGCAAAAATGTCCAACTTCAACAATGCATAACTTCTTCAATTTTGAACTTTTGGAGGTGTTCTTGGACTTTTTAGAAAGCTTGAGATGTCCTATAACCAACTCTTTTGTTATCATCTCATTTTGATATTCAATGCTCAAGTTATAAGCTTTGGAAAAAAGGGTGTTTTTGTTGACTTTCAAAAATGACCTATAATGTCCAAATTCATAACTTCTTGTGAGTGCATTTTTTGATCTTTGGGTATGAAGATGGATTGTAGAAAATTAGATCCTATTAAAAATAAGATTTGGATGGGTCATTTCTCATAAAGTATGAGAACGTTATGCTTGGTCAAAGTTGAGTTGACTTTTCCTACAAAACCCTAATTTAGCAACTTTTGAATCTTGATGAATTATGAGCAATCCTTGATGAATCATGATAAAACCTTGATAAAATTATGAAATATACTTCAAAATGAGTATGTTGACAAAAAATCTTGAAGTTTGACTGTATGTGGGCCACAGTTGACTTTTGCCCTAACACAAATGATTTTTGGACCCTTGAGCAATTGACTGAGCAAAATTCCTCTGCAAGGATTGAAATTTGACATGGATGATCTTGAGAGAATATTAGGACATTAGATAGCACTTGAGGTCATTTGGACTCAAGGATATCGATGCAACACAAAACCCTAATTTGGGGTAGACTGCCTTAGGAGATGACTTGTCTGGCCCAATCTTGAGCAACCTTGAGCCACTTGGAGATTTTTCTTGCAATGTCTTGAGAAATATGAGAGGGAAAATTTTGGGGTACAACAGATGCCCCTATTAAATCTTCTTAAACCTGTTGATGTATATTGGCTTTCATGCCTTTCGTGATCCGAAGGTGGAAGATGATTGAACACTAGAGTGCCCAGAAATTTGCACTCGCATGAAGTGGTATCAGCCTTGTGATGTCGGGAATGGGCTTACAGATGCCATTTGGGAGATTGCTGGAGGAAGGATGGGTTTAAAGATGCCATCTGCAGGAGTGTCGATCGCATAAGAGATTCCTTTAGGAGAGTTCGCATACCTGTTGTTGTGGAAGATTCCGCTTGGGGAAGTCTGATCTTTGTTGAGATTTAGGAACTTGCCTGTACTTCAACTGAGAGAACATCTCTGCTGAGTTTTAAGAACTTGTCCGTAATTCAATTGGGGGCAAATCTGTCGAGATTTAGAACCTTATTTGTAATTCAACCGAGAATAATTCAGTTGAGATTTAAGAACCGGTCAGCACTTTGACTGAGGAGAATTGCCGAGATTTAGAACCTTATCTGTAATTCAACCGAGACTAATTCAGTTGAGATTTAAGAAACGGTCAGTACTTCGACTGAGGGAAACATCTTCATTGAGATCTAGGAATTGTCAGTACTTAAACGGAGGATAATTCTGTTGAGATTTAAGAACTCGTCCACACTTCGACGGAGGAAAATTGTCGAGATTTAGAACCTTATCTGTAATTCAACCGAGGATAATTCAGTTGAGATTTAAGAACCGGTCAGTACTTCGAATGAGGAGAATTGTCGAGATTTAGAACCTTATCTGTAATTCAACCGAGACTAATTCAGTTGAGATTTAAGAACTGGTCAGTACTTCGACTGAGGGAAACATCTTCATCGAGATCTAGGAACTGTATGTACTTCAACGGAGGATAATTCTATTGAGATTTAAGAACTCGTCCACACTTCGACGGAGGAAAATTGTCGAGATTTAGAACCTTATCTGTAATTCAACCGAGACTAATTCAGTTGAGATTTAAGAACCGGTCAGTACTTCGACTGAGGGAAACATCTTCATCAAGATCTAGGACTGTCTATTACATCAACGGAGGATAATTTTGTTGAGATTTAAGAACTCGTCCACACTTTGACGGAGGAAAATTGTCGAGATTCAGAACCTTATCTGTAATTCAACCGAGACTAATTCAGTTGAGATTTAAGAACCGATCAGTGCTTCGACTGAGGGAAACATCTTCATCAAGATCTAGGACTGTTTGTTACTTCAACGGAGGATAATTTTGTTGAGATTTAAGAACTCGTCCACACTTCGACGGAGGAAAATTGTCGAGATTCAGAACCTTATCTGTAATTCAACCGAGACTAATTCAGTTGAGATTTAAGAACCGGTGAGTACTTCGACTGAGGGAAACATCTTCATCAAGATCTAGGGTTGTCTGTTACTTCAACGGAGGATAATTCTGTTGAGATTTAAGAACTCTTCCACACTTCGACGGAGGAAAATTGTCTAGATTTAGAACCTTATCTGTAATTCAACCGAGGATAATTCAATTGAGATTTAAGAACTGGTCAGTACCTCGACTCTGGTAAAAGCTTTATAGCTGATAACTTAACCGCATCCTTCCTGAAAGGTAAAGGTCATTCGTATGCAATGCATGATGTTGTACCCCAAAATTTTCCCTCTCATATTTCTCAAAACATTGCAAGAAAAATCTCAAAGTGGCTCAAGATTGCTCAAGAGTTGGTCAGACAAGTCATCTCCTAAGGCAGTCGATCCCAAATTAGGGTTTTGTGTTGCATCAAGATCCTTGAGTCCAAATGACCTCAAGTTCTCCCTAATTTCCTAATATGTTCTCAATATCATCCATGTCAAGTTTCAAGCCTTGCAGAGGAAGTTTGCTCAGTCAATTGCCCAAAGGGTCCAAAAATCGACTCTGCTAGGGCAAAAGTCAACTGTGACCTTTAAACAGTCAAACTTTAAGATTTTTTGCCAACATTCTCATTTTCAAGGATATTTCATCATTTTATCAAGGTTTGATCATGATTCATCAAGGATTGCTCAAAATTCATCAAGACTCAAAAGTTGCTAAATTAGGGTTTTGGAGGAAAAGTCAACTCAACTTTGACCAAGCATAACTTTCTCAAAATTTATTAGAAATGACCCATCCAAACCTAATTTTTAATAGGATGCAATTTCCTACAATCCATCTTCATACCCCAAGATCAAAAAATGCACTCACAAGAAGTTATAAATTTGGACATTATAGGTCATTTTTTAAAGTCAACAAAAACACCTTTTTTGCCAAAGCTTATAACTTGAGCATGGAACATCAAAAAGTTATGATAGAAAAAGGGTTGGTTATAGGACATCTCAAGCTTTCTAAAAAGTCCAAGAATACTTCCATAAGTTCAAAATTGAAGAAGTTATGCATTGTTGAAGTTGGACATTTTTGCAAAATTGCCAAAAGTCAACTATCCCCAAAACGTCAAATTTTGTCAAATGGGCCCATTATTTTTCACTTGATTTAAGCTTGCATCATTGTCCACGTGTCCTAGCTTCAGACATGAGCCCATATCTAATTTTTATTATTTTATTTGATTTTTTATTGAATTATTTCATTTTAAATCAAATCAAATCATATAAAACCCAAGCTTTGATTACCTAAGACCTTTTTGGTTGTTTCAGGCCTTAATTATCATCATTAGCATCATCAAACTCGAATCAAGAAATTCATGTGCAAAAAGATTGATTTTTGGCAAAATTGGAAAGGTTTAAAGAGTGGATCAAATCAAATATGCAAGCCATGATGGGAGAAGATTTGGACCATAATTGTTACCCTAATACATTGTATCATACATAAGGAAGCAAAGGCAAACGAAAAAAGGGTTGGAGGCTGCAAGAACGGGCAATACAAAAGTTGCAAAATTCACTAAAAAGTGTGAAATCAAAATCATACTTAGAGGCGTTTTTAGAAGCAGAGACCAATCCCAATCGATTCCTGGGTGATCACACAACCTTCCTGGATCAAAAGCACGCGTCCTCGGGCCTTTAAAAGAACTGTAAGTGTCACGATAATAACCTTGGTTCTTGAATTCGTGATTCATCATTCTTGCATCATTTGAATAAATCATTGGCATATTTATATTCCTCACAACATTTGCAAACGTTTGGCAATATCCAATTGTGTTTTTCTGGCCTAAATGAGGAACCCCCATAGCTAGGGTTCTTCGTTTGTATTTTGGGGTTTTCTTTTTCAGGAAAAATCAGGACTCAAGAAGGGCATAGTGTTGATCAGGGAGCCAAGGCGAATTCGGCCATGATTTTGGAATTGATTTATGAGGCCTAGGGAAGATTTTAGAGCAAGCTTGCACATTTAGCTGCGGATCCAAATCCGCAGGTAAATTACAGTAGTGGAAGGACAGGGACGAAGAGCTGACATGCTCTGATTGGCCCGTTCATATGTTTTTGCGTGCATTTTTATTTTCTGACCAATAATTGCTTTTTTGATATATTATAATTGTTATGTAATATATTAACAAATGAAGCAAAGCGGCGTAGTGGCAAGGCAAGCTAGCAATCACCATCAGGACCTGGGTTCGAATCACAGGTCCTCCACTTCTTTGATATATTTTTTCTTCAGGTGTTCCAATGCTCATGAGGACTTGCAGTACATCATACACCATCATCTATCCAATGGCCAGATGGCCAAAGGCCAAATCTAGTGGCCAAGAGCTGAGGGTCCATCATAGATCCAGTCAACAAGCGCACACCTGATTCCAGAAAGTCAACAAAGGGCTATTGCAATTGGGCTTCTCATTTGCTGTTCCAACACCAAAATCAGGCCCATACCCCCTCTCTCTCTCTCTCTCTATTTTATTTATTTTGTTTTAATTGTTTATTTTATTATTTTCATTTAATTACTAACCAATTAAAACTCTTCTTTTTATAAAATAAAAAACCACAAAATATTTTCTTTATTTAATCAAATTTTAATTTTAATTAATAAATACTAATAAATTAATTTAGGTATTAATTAGAATAACTCTAAACTATTTTTGTAAATAATTAAAATTAACTTAGACTTAATTAGGTTTTTACTAACATTAATTATTTTATTTTTCTTTCTTAAAATAACAAAAATCCCAAAAATATTTATTTTTATTAATTAATTTGTTTAATTTAATTTAGTAATTAATTTAGATTTATTTCTTTCTTAATTCAAAAAAAAAATGTTTTCTTTAAAGGGTCAAAACCCTAGTTTGCGCTCGATTTAACTTCCCGCCGCGATTTATTTTCTTTTCTCATATTAATGTACTTGCTCCCGGTTTGTAATAACTTAATAGGACGTTTATTTATTTTTTATCGCTTTATTTATTTTTAAGGGTTTGTCTTTGGCGATGTAAATACCCGACGCCTTGTAATTTAAAATTCCGCTTTTTATTTTCCGCAAATTATAATTGTTAGATGTTTGATAATAGGAATGCATGACAAGACTGAATGTTTTAACCTAAAACCAACTTAGATCACCCTTAACATGTACAAAGACAAAAAATAACCGAAAACAACACACTCGCACATGCGCACTCCTAGGGTACACCCCACTTGGTTGCCTTCGTACACGGTCATTGAGTATAGGTAGTTTTAGAGGTCGTCCTCTTGTCTAAGATCATAGTTGCCTCGAAATGGTTGCCTCGGATATTGTTGCCTCAAACAAATAATCTAAGACATTAGGGTTACCGCTAAGGCGACCTAACATTGCTTTAGTGACCGTATGTCCCTAAATTCGAATTGACCCTCAAACTCAAACGACGGTGCTACCTACTCATTCATAGTGGGATAGCATTGTCTAAAGGAAATTAACATAGAACGATTCCTTTTTCGAGTAGGTAGATGGTTCTTAGATACTTTCTCTTTCAAAAAACAAAAACTTTTCACACTTACACTTTTCGAACAAAGTTTTCAAAAAACACTTCATACGCTCTTGAGGACAGAAGCAAGAGTTAAATCGAAGTTTTCAGAACAAAAACTTTTTTCAAAACCCACAATCACAAAGAAAGCAATTTTTGAAAACAATATGAGCAAGCACCTAAGAGTTCGTGGATAACCACGGATAGAAAGGGTGCTAACACCTTCCCTTTCTATAATCTACCCCCCAAACCCGAGAAATATCTCAAAAAAGGAATTTTTCTGTGCTTTTTTCCTTTCCTTGTTGGATAAAATAAAAGTCGGTGGCGACTCTTGCTTACCGCGACATTTTGCGAAAACAAACGCAAAACGCAAACCAGCATTTCAAAAAACAGTCAGTTCTTCCCACCGTATCACAGAACTAGCGACTCTGCTGGGGAATTTTTATAAGTGGGGTATACCTTAGGAATAGTTCATATTGTTTTCAATTATTTGACTTGTATGATTTATCTTTGTGGGTTTGAATCGGAGTTACTATAGATCCTAACCCGGATCTGGGGATACCCTTTAGGTAAGTAGCAATAAACTGTGAGGGAACTGTACTGTGTAGACTGATACGGTTGAAGCAGTAACTACGTTGGTGTGGCACTTTAGTATGTACCGATATCCCTTGTGGCGCAACGAGGAGAATATGGGTCTGCTAAGGGGTCATTAAGCACCAACTGACCTTAGGACCTTTAAATTGACCAACTTGGCCATAGAATAGTAGCAGTATGCTACACTCATTGAGACTAAACTCTCGCGATGATTTCTGCTGCAAGAAAAGGTTGTTAAACTGGAATTATGACCGATCGAGGGTATTCAGTGATATTGAGATCCTCTAGAACCCGGTTACTATTTCTAGGACAGGTTTGAACCAACTGAACTGAAAGAGGGTAGTACTTAAGCTCCTTGCCAGCATGAAATCTAAGGGCTCTCTGTGTGACTTGTGTGCCTTTACCATGTTTGCTATTTGTGGATACTTGTGGTGTGTTTTCCATCATGACATCATGACATTGCATGCATCTTGCATTGGACTAAGCTATTTCAAAGACAGGAGGGATTCATCTTTGTTCTGTTTTGTAGGTCATGATACCCATGCGTAGGAACACCATTCGGATCAACTTTGTCCAGGTTCCCACTCAGCTTAAGGAGTTGGTTGCAAAGATTTCAGATACTACCTCCTTTATTAGAAGACATGGTCACCTCCTGGGTTTGGTCACTTCCAAATTGGACGAGCAGATGATGAGTGTCCTGGTCCAGTTCTTTGATCTGTTGTACCATTGCTTTACTTTTCAGGACTACCAGTTGGTCCCCACCTTGGAAGAGTTCTCGGATCTGCTTGGTATCTCTATTCTGGAGCAGACCCCGTTCACAGGTTGGGAGAAGATCCTTAGGCTGGAAGAAATTGCTTCAGCCCTCCATCTGACAAAGGCTGAAGTGATGTCTAATTGGGAGGCTAGAAGTGGAGCAAAGGGCTTTCTGACTAAATTCTTGGTTGGTAAAGCAAATCATTTCTGGGACAGTCTAGACTTCCAGGCATTTGAAGATATTCTGGCTCTTCTTATATATGGGTTGGTGTTGTTTCCTAATTCAGATGTTTTCGTCGACGTGAATGCAGTGAAGATTTTTATGTCTGGTAATCCTGTACCCACTCTCTTGGGTGACATTCTTCATTTTCTTTATGCCCGTACTGCTCGGAAGCGGGGAACCCTAATGTGTTGTGCTCCATTGTTGGCGAGGTGGTTTATTTCTCACCTCCCCAAATCAGTTTTAAAGAACAAAGAAGGCATGGGTTGGGCCTATAGGATTATGTCTCTCTCCCATAATGACATCATTTGGACTATGAAGGGTATGGAAGACGTGTCTATTATTGATCGTTGTGGGGAATACCCCAATGTCCCACTGATAGGAACCAATGGAGGAATCACTTATAATCCATGATTGGCCTTACGTCAGTTTGGGCGAGCTAGAAGGGAAGGTCCTCATGATCTGCTAATGTCAAGTATTGTCTTTGATTTCCAAGGGGATAGTGACGAGCAACACCGCAGATTCATAAGAGCTTGGGATAGAGTTCACAGGTCTGATCCGCACGAGCTGGGTCCAAAGACTTCTCTTCTGATGGAGCCATATCTCTGATGGGTTTGTATCCGTGCCCAAAAGCTGGGAATGCCATATGAAGTCGTCTTGCCTATCATTGTTGAGGTTGCTGATGAAGAAGGGGTTCCACCTATTATTCTCCACCCTTACATGCCCACTGACATTGGGGCACTAAAGAAATCATGGATGCAGCTAAGATAAGAGCAAGATACTTACCGAGAAAATTATCACGAGCAAGAGCATAAGATTCAGAAGTTGACAAGACAGCTGGAGAATGAACGGATCCTTAATGACTATGTCCGCACCGATAAGAAACGACCATGGGAGCGCTGATCGCCTTTTTTATTATTTCTAGTTATGATTTACTTCGTAGTTTTTCTTTCTTGTAACGCCTTAAAGGAATCTGTTGAACAATTAATTTCAAAGTTTATCTAATAAAAGTTTGTTTCATTTTTTGTTTACGAATTTGAATCCCTAAAGTCTTTGAAATCATATCATGCGCATATCATTCTCATGCACCTCATAACAGGTACCCCTTACAGGTTTTCTCATCTTCTTCGCTGTTTATTTCAGCATCATGTCTTCTGAACCATCAACTGAACAAGCAATCAAGGCTCTACGGGCTCAAAATGCCCAATTCCAAGAGTTGTTCATGAGTTTAGCTAAGGGTCAGCAAGATCTGAAGACCCTTATCTTGAAAGAGAAGAAGAAGAAGAAGAAGAAGAAGAAGACGGTCCTATTTAATATGGGTCGCAGATTCGGAAACAATTTGTGAGAAGAGGTTGACTTGACCCCCTCATCTGGAGGGAAAGATAATCAGGAAGAAAGGAGGGCTCCTAGCCCTGTGGTTTCAGACAACGAGACGGACTTCGACGAAGACCAGTATCCTCTGGCTGAGGATAGATATAAGCAACTAGAAGACCGGTTGAGTGCGAAGGAAGTTCAGAAAGTGCCTGGTCTGGACTTTGGTGATCTGGGTCTGTCATCTGGGGTGGTGATTCCCCACAAGTTCAAAGCACCAGCCTTTACCAAGTACGACGGGGTTTCTTGCCCGAAACTGCACCTCCGTTCGTATGTTAGGAAGATTCAACCATACACCACTGACAAGAACCTATGGATCCACTTCTTTCAAAACAGTCTTTCATGGACTCAACTTGAATGGTTTTACCAGTTAGAAGGAGCTAGTATCCGTAATTGGGAAGATTTGGCTGTTGCTTTCTACAAGCAGTACCAATACAATGCCGACCTCGCTCCTACGCGTACCCAACTCCAGGGTATGTCAATAGGTGCGGGCGAAGGTTTCAAAGATTATGCTCAGAAGTGGAGGGACCTCGCTGGAAGAGTGCAACCACCCTTGGATGATAGGGAGCTAGTGGATATGTTTCTAGGGACCTTGTCTAGTCCGTATTTCAACCATCTGATTGGAAGTTCGTCATCCGGGTTTACAGAGCTGATCATGACTGGGGAAAGGATTGAGGCCAGTATCAAATCTGGAAAAATAGAGAAGGGTGCTTCATCAGGCACCGAGAAGAAGCCTTTTAAGAAAGATTCTAGTGTTGTTTACAGTTCAAGACCTGAACACCGCCAAGCTGTTAATGCAGTGGTTATTTCAAGACATGTTGCTCATCAATGCAACAATCAGTCAAGGGTCGAAAGACCGCGAAGACAATTCACCCAGCTCAACATGACTTTATCCCAGATTCTGCCACATTTATTGAAGACCAACTTGGTGATTCCAAGGGAGGCCCCGAGCAATCCAAATATAACATCACCGAAGTACAATCCTAATGCCCGCTATGATTTTCACTCTGATAGCCCAGGGCATGATACAGATGACTGTTGGGTCTTGAAGAACAAAGTACAAGACTTGATTGATGTGAAGGAGATCGAGTTCGGAGCACCAGAATATCCTAAACATGACGCAGGGGTGAATGTTATCGGGGATGACGATGATGAAGAGTTTGATATTGACAGTTGGATATATCCTACTACTGATGGTGGACTAAGCAACTAGACAGCAAAGAACTTCATCCCAATTTATCTTGTTATCAAGTAATGAGACTTTTGTTTTGAATTTGTAATAGACAATGTTTTAAACTTTATGGCCCGGTGTATTACCCGGGGCACCGTGGCTTCATTTGTGAGGGCTTTATGTGTGTCATCTACATATATCATTAATAAAAGCATTGGACTTTTTTTGCATTTCAAATTTTGCGCTCCTTGTTTTTCTTTTGTTATATATTGCAAAACAGCTATTTTACACACACTCACATATATAGGTCTACATCCACTCTGAATCCTACTGGTAAAGACTCTGCTATTTCCAGTTATGACTTCGAAAGTCCGATCAACTTAGCCGAAGATGATTGCAAAGTGCATGGTGAATTTGCTAGATTATTGCTTCAAGAAGAGAGGGCCATACTACCTCTAAGCCACCAATTCTGATGCCTCCAATTGCAGGAAGGCTGTTGATCATATGCTCAAAGGGCTGGATAATGCAATGAGGTGTGTGTTGGGGAAGCATGACGAGTCTGGCCGAAAAGAGCATGTTATTTACTGCTTTAGAAAAAAGTTCACCGACTGTGAGATCCAATACTCACTGCTCATGAGAACTTACTGCACTTTGGCATGGGCTGCTCGCCGGCTGAGACAATACATGTTGGCTCATACTACCCTTTTGATACCAAAATATGTGAATGTCTTGACAGCTCTGTGACCTTTTGCAATATGAGGCATTGATATGATCGGCGAGATCAGACCTACGGCATCCAACGGGCATCATTTCATCCTTGTAGCTATCGATTACTTTACGAAGTGGGTTGAAGTAGCTTCCTTTGCTACTGTAACCAAGAACGTCATGGCATGGTTCATTCGACACAATCTGATTTATCGATATGGTGTACCAGAGAGGATCATTATGGACAATGGTACAAATCTCAACAATAAGATGATCACTGAGCTCTGCAAGCAGTTCAAGATTCAGAATCATAACTCTTCTCCTTACCGAACGAAGATGAATGGGGCTGTCGAAGCGGCTAATAAGAACATTAAGAAGATTGTGCAGAAGATGATGGTGACGTACAAAGATTGGCACGAGATGTTACCGTTTGCTCTTCATGGGTACCGTACCTCAGCACGGACGTCAACAGGGGCAACACCCTATTCCTTGGCATATGGTATGGAGGCAGTGTTGCCCATTGAAGTTCAGATACCCTCTCTTCGGATTATGAAGGATGCAGGATTGAGCGAAGATGACTGGATCCAGACCCGGCTTGATCAGTTGAACTTAATCAACGAAAAGAGACTTACTGTTATTTGTCATGGTCAAACGTATCAAAAACGGATGATCAAGGCATTTAACAATAAAGTTAGAAGACAAGAGTATCAAGTTGGGGATCTGGTAATCAAGCGCATTATCTTACCTCAAGGTGATCCCAGGGGCAAATAGACCCCTAATTATGAAGGGCCATTTGTGGTTAAGAACATTTTCTCAAGAGGAGCTATTATTCTAACCACCATGGATGGTGACGACCTTCCTCACCCCGTCAATGCAGGCATAGTGAAAAAATACTACGCATAATCAAAGACCCGCTAGGTTGACTGGCCTAGGCAAAAATAAGGGCTTCCCGGCGAACTAAAAGGGTTTGGGTAAAAATAAGGGATGAAAATGAAGAAAAAAAATTGTACACCCGGCAAGTCGAAAACCTGAAAAGGCGGCTTGGGCAAAAAAGGGTATCCCGGTGGACTGAAAACTCAAAAGGGCGGTCCAGGCAAAAATTAGGGATCAAAGTGTAACACTATGTCTCATTGGATCACCTTGCAACCAGACTTCGGTATCGACTATCAAGCTCGGACGGAACTAATCAATCTGATCTACCTTCAACCAGTAGCAAAGTGATGAGATGCTCGAGGACATAAAGGCAATAGCAGAGTTGGAACCTAGGGGGATTACTCACATAGCTGTTTTGTTTAGTTTTTCACAAATTGTGTAAATTCTATTATTCGGCGGCGTTCTCTTACTAAGACGTCAGCCTCTTGTACAAAAACGCCTATTTACAGGCCAAACTTCAAATAAATACAATCCATTTTCAGAGAAAATTCAAACTGTTTTTCCTTTATCTATTTTGTTTTGCAAAGAACGTCCAATGTGCATTTTTTATATATGCATTTGACATTAATTGTTGCTCATGAATATTTACATGTGAAACAAAAAGACCATTACTTGTAATATCAGAAACAGGGGCAAATAAGAATTGTCCAAACTATACAGTTGCTTTATCCACCAGGTACGAAGGTAGATTCAGCTGAAGAATATGGCCAAAGTGCATTCACTCCCCGCAGAAAAGACAGTAATGATAGCTCTCCCCAGCTGAGACTTGCAACCGTGAATGAATGAATCGGTAATATTCTCCCCTAAACAGAGTTTATCTACCATCAACACTAAAAAGGCTTAATATCCCCAGCAGTTCTAATATTCCCCAACGGAGTATAAGAATATTCCCCGACAGAATACAATATATCCCCAGTAGACTTTGAAATTTTTCCCAGTGCAGTCTGAAAAAGCTTCCCCGGTGGAGTTGAAGAATCATCCCCAGTAGACTTTGGAAGATTATCCCCAATAGAGCTCAAAGGATTATCCCCATAAGAGTCTAAAAGGTTATCCCCAGTGAAGTCGCAACTGAAGATCATCCCCAGCGGAGTTCTTCCTTTCACAAACAGAATTCAAAT
This sequence comes from Vicia faba, assembly GCA_948472305.1. Lineage (NCBI taxonomy): Eukaryota > Viridiplantae > Streptophyta > Magnoliopsida > Fabales > Fabaceae > Vicia > Vicia faba. Next base: position 1,329,650,442 of record OX451737.1, on the reverse strand, counting down.
CCCCAGCAGGATTCAGTGTCACCAGCAACGGTAATTCATCCCCAATGGAATTTATCGGTGGAATCCTCAGAAGAGCATCTCTTCCCCACAGAGTAATCTCCTCATCAGTTTATTCCCCAGCGGAGTTATCCTCTCCCGCAGGTTTATTCTCACAATCATCTTCGTTCACCATCCCCAGCAAAAACGAAGAATCCAACTCTATTCTCCAGCAGCTATCCGGGATTTTTTTTCCCCAGATAGAAACGTTACATCTCCATACATCATGATACATGCATATACGCAACATACAACACAATCTCATTTATTTTGAGAACATCATTGCTTGATATATATCATGCATTGCATACGACTGCCCTTTACCTTTCAGGAAGGATGCAGTTAAGTTCTCAGTTATGTCGAAGACCTGATCGGTTCTTAAATCTCAACTGAATTATTCTCGGTTGAATTACAGATAAGGTTCTCAATCTCAGTAATTTTCCTCCGTCGAAGTGTGGACGAGTTCTAAAATCTCAATAGAATTATCCTCCGTTGAAGACCAAACAGTCCTAGATCTTGATGAAGATGTTTCCCTCAGTCGAAGACCTGACCGGTTCTTAAATCTCAACTGAATTATTCTCGGTTGAATTACAGATAAGATTCTCAATCTCGACAATTTTCCTCCGTCGAAGTGTGGACGAGTTCTAAAATCTCAACAGAATTATCCTCCGTTGAAGACCAGATAGTCCTAGATCTTGATGAAGATGTTTCCCTCAGTCGAAGACCTGAATGGTTCTTAAATCTCAACTAAATTATTCTCGGTTGAATTATAGATAAGGTTCTCAATCTCGACAATTTTCCTCCGTCGAAGTGTGGACGAGTTCTAAAATCTCAACATAATTATTCTCCGTTGAAGACCAGACAGTCCTAGATCTTGATGAAGATGTTTCCCTCAGTCGAAGACCTGGTCGGTTCTTAAATCTCAACTGAATTATTCTCGGTTGAATTACAGATAAGGTTCTAAATCTCGACAGATTCCCCCCAGTTGAATTACAGACAAGTTCTTAAAACTCAACAGAGATGTTCTCTCGGTTGAAGTACAGGCAAGTTCCTAAATCCCAACAAAGTTAGACTTCCCCAGCGGAATCTTCCACAACAACAGGTATGCAAGTTCTCGCTAAGGAATCACTTATGCGATCGACACTCCTGCAGATGGCATATTTAAGCCCATCCTCCCTCTAGCAATCTCCAAATGGCATCTGTAAGCCCATTCCCGACATCACAAGGCTGATACCACTTCATGCGAGTGCAAATTTCTGGGCACTCTAGTGTTCAATCATCTTCCACCTTCGGATCACGAAAGGCACGAAAGCTAATCTACATCCTCAGGTTTAAGAAGATTGAATAGGGGCATATGTTGTAACCCAAAATTTTCCCTCTCATATTTCTCAAAACATTGCAAGAAAAATCTCCAAGTGGCTCAAGATTGCTCAAGAGTTGGTCAGACAAGTCATCTCCTAAGGTAGTCGATCCCAAATTAGGGTTTTGTGTTGCATTAAGATCCTTGAGTCCAAATTACCTCAAGTGCTCCCTAATTTCCTAATATGTTCTCAAGATCATCCATGTCAAGTTTCAAGCCTTGCAGAGGAAGTTTGCTCAGTCAATTGCCCAAAGGGTCTAAAAATCGACTGTGCTAGGGCAAAAGTCAACTGTGACCTATAAATAGTCAAACTTCAAGATTTTTTGTCAACATTCTCATTTTTAAGGATATTTCATCATTTTATCAAGGGTTGATCATGATTCATCAAGGATTGCTCAAAATTCATCAAGACTCAAAAGTTGCTAAATTAGAGTTTTGTAGGAAAAGTCAACTCAACTTTGACCAAGCATAACTTTCTCATAATTTATGAGAAATGACCCATACAAATATCATTTTTAATAGGATGCAATTTCCTACAATCCATCTTCATACCCCAATATCAAAAAATGCACTCACAAGAAGTTACAAATTTGGACATTATAGGTCATTTTTGAAAGTCAACAAAAACACCTTTTTTGCCAAAGCTTATAACCTGAGCATGTAACATCAAAATTAGATTAGACCAAAAGTGCTTGTTAGAGCACATCTCAAGATTTCTCAAAAGTCCAAGAACACTTCCAAAAGTTCAAAATTGAAGAAGTTATGCATTGTTGAAGTTGGACATTTTTGCAAAATTGCCAAAAGTCAATTATCCCCAAAACTTCAAATTTTGTCAAATGGGCCCATTCTTTTTCCCTTGATTTGAGCTTGCATCATTGTCCACGTGTCCTAGCTTCAGCCATGAGCCCATATCTTATTTTTATTATTTTATTTGATTTTTATTGAATTATTTCATTTTAAAGCAAATTAAATCATATAAAATCCAAGCTTTGGTTACCTAAGATCTTTTTGGTTGTTTCAGGCCTTAATTATCATCATTAGCATCATCAAACTCGAATCAAGCAATTCATGTGCAAAAAGATTGATTTTTGGCAAAATTGGAAAGGTTTAAAGAGTGGATTAAATCAAATATGCAAGCCATGATGGGAGAAGATTTGGACCATAATTGTTACCCTAATACATTGTATCATAAATAAGGAAGCAAAGGCAAACGAAAAAAGGGTTGGAGGCTGCAAGAACGGGCAATACAAAAGTTGCAAAATTCACTAAAAAGTGTGAAATCAAAATCATACTTAGAGGCGTTTTCAGAAGCAGAGACCAATCCCAATCGATTCCAGGGTGATCACACAACCTTCCTGGATCAAAAGCACGCGTCCTCAGGCCTTTAAAAGCACTGTAAGTGTCACGATAATCACCTTGGTTCTTGAATTCGTGATTCATCATTCTTGCATCATTTGAATAAATCATTGGCATATTTATACTCCTCACAACATGTGCAAACGTTTGGCAATATCCAATTGTGTTTTTCTGGCCTAAATGAGGAACCCCCATAGCTAGGGTTCTTCATTTGTATTTTGGGGTGTTCCTTTTCAGGAAAAATCAGGACTCAAGAAGGGCATAGTGTTGATCAGGGAGCCAAGGTGAATTCAGCCATGATTTTGGAATTAATTTATGAGGCCTAGGGAGGATTTTAGAGCAAGCTTGCGCATTTAGCTGCGGATCAAAATCCGCAGGTAAATTACAGTAGTTGAAGGACAGGGACGAAGAGCTTGCATGCTCTGATTGGCCCATTCAAATGTTTTTGCACGCATTTTTATTTTCTGGCCAATAATTGCTTTTTTGATATATTATAATTGTTATGTAATATATTAACAAATGAAGCAAAACGGCGTATTGGCAAGGCAAGCTGGCAATCACCATCAGGACCTGGGTTCGAATCCCAGGTCCTCCACTTCTTTGATATATTTTTTCTTCAGGTGTTCCAATGCTCATGAGGACTTGCAGTGCATCATACACCATCATCTATCCAATGGCCAGATGGCCAAAGGCCAAATCTAGTGGCCTCAACTCCAGAAAGTCAACAAAGGGCTAATGCAATTGGGCTTCTCATTTGCTGTTCCAACACCAAAATCAGGCCCATACCCCCTCTCTCTCTCTATTTTATTTATTTTATTTTAATTGTTTATTTTATTATTTTCATTTAATTACTAACCAATTAAAACTCTTCTTTTTATAAAATAAAAAACCACAAAATATTTTATTTATTTAATCAAATTTTAATTTTTATTAATAAATACTAATAAATTAATTTAGGTATTAATTAGAATAACTCTAAACTATTTTTGTAAATAATTAAAATTAACTTAGACTTAATTAGGTTTTTACTAACATTAATTATTTTATTTTTCTTTCTTAAAATAACAAAAATCCCAAAAATATTTATTTTTATTAATTAATTTGTTTAATTTAATTTATTAATTAATTTAGATTTATTTCTTTCTTAATTCAAAAAAAACCAAAAAAAGATGTTTTCTTTAAAGGGTCAAAACCCTAGTTTGCGCTCGATTTAACTTCCCGCCGCGATTTATTTTCTTTTCTCATATTAATGTACTTGCTCCCGGTTTGTAATAACTTAATAGGACCTTTATTTATTTTTTATCGCTTTATTTATTTTTAAGGGTTTGTCTTTGGCGATGTAAATACCCGACGCCTTGTAATTTAAAATTCCGCATTTTATTTTTCGCAAATTATAATTGTTAGATGTTTGATAATAGGAGTGCATGACAAGACTGAATGTTTTAACCTAAAAATAACTTAGATCACCCTTAACATGTACAAAGACAAAAAATAACCGAAAACAACACACTCGCACATGCGCACTCCTAGGGTACACCCCACTTGGTTGCCTTCGTACACGGTCATTGAGTATAGGTAGTTTTAGAGGTCGTCCTCTTGTCTAAGATCATAGTTGCCTCGAAATGGTTGCCTCGGATATTGTTGCCTCAAACAAATAATCTAAGACATTAGGGTTACCGCTAAGGCGACCTAACATTGCTTTAGTGACCGTATGTCCCTAAATTCGAATTGACCCTCAAACTCCAACGACGGTGCTACCTACTCATTCATAGTGGGATAGCATTTTCTAAAGGAAATTAACATAGAACGATTCCTTTTTCGAGTAGGTAGATGGTTCTTAGATACTTTCTCTTTCAAAAAACAAAAACTTTTCACACTTACACTTTTCGAACAAAGTTTTCAAAAAACACTTCATACGCTCTTGAGGACAGAAGCAAGAGTTAAATCGAAGTTTTCAGAACAAAAACTTTTTTCAAAACCCACAATCACAAAGAAAGCAATTTTTGAAAACAATATGAGCAAGTACCTAAGTGCCCGTGGATAACCACAGATAGAAAGGGTGCTAACACCTTCCCCTTCTATAATCTACCCCCCGAACCCGAGAAATATCTCGAAAAAGGAATTTTTCTGTGCTTTTTTGCTTTCCTTGTTGGATAAAATAAAAGTCGGTGGCGACTCTTGCTTACCGCTACATTTTTCAAAAACAAACGCAAAACACAAACCAGCATTCCAAAAAACAGTCAGTTCTTCCCACCGTATCACACATGATATATATCAAGCAATGATGTTCTCAAAATAAATGAGATTTTGTTGTATGATGCGTATATGCATGTGTCATGATGTATGGAAATGTAATGTTTTAAGCTGGGGGAAATAAATCTCGGATAGATGCTGGAGGAAAGAGCTGAATTCTCCGTTTCCTCTGGGGATGGCGAACGAAGATGATTGTGAGAATAAACCTGCAGGGGAGGATAACTCTGTTGGGGAATAAGCTGATGACGAGATTACTTTGTGGGGAAGAGATGTTCTGTTGAGGATTCCACTGATAAATTCCGTTGGGGACGAATTACCGTTGCTGGTGATACTGAATCCTGCTGGGGATTTGAATTCTGTTTGTGAAAGGAAAGAACTCCGCTGGGGATGATCTTTCAGTTGCGACTTCATTAGGGATAACCTTTTAGACTCTTATGGGGATAATCCTTTGAGTTCTGCTGGGGAAAATCTTCCAAAGTATATTGGGGATGATTCTTCAACTCCATTGGGGAAGCTTTTTCAGACTGCGCTGGGAGAAATTTCAAACTCCATTGGGGATTTTTGTATTCTGCCGGGGAATATCCTTACACTCCGTTGGGGAATATTAAGACTGCCAGGGATATTAAGCCTTGTCAGTGTTGATGGTAGATAAACTCTGCTTGGGGAGAATATTACTGATTCATTCACAGTTGCAAGTCTCAGCTGGGGTGAGTTAACATTATTGTCTTACTCTGCGGGGAGTGAAAGCATCTTAGCCATATTCTTCAGCTGAATCTACCTTGATACCTGGTGGACAGAGCAACGGTATAGCTTGGACAATTTTTATTTGCCCCCGTTTCTGATATTACAAGTAATGGTCTTTTGTTTCGCATGTAAATATTTATGAGCAGCAATTAATGTCAAATGCATATATCAAAAATGAACATTGGACGTTATTTGCAAAACAAAACAGAAAAAGGAAAAACAGTTTGAATTTTTTCTGAGAATGAATTGTATTGATTTTGAAGTTTGGCCTGTAAATAGGCGTTTTTGTACAAGAGGCTGACGTCCTAGTAAGAGAACACCGCCGAACAAACCGAATTTATACAATTTGTGAAAAACTAAACAAAACAGCTATGTGAATAATCCCACTGGGTTCCAACTCTGTTATTGTCTTTATGTTCTCGATCATCTCATCACTTTGCTACTTGGTTGAAGGTAGATCAGATTGATTAGCGTCGTCCGAGCTTGATAGTCGATACTGAAGTCTGGTCGCAAGGTGATCTAATGAGACATAGTGTTACGCTTTGATCCCTAATTTCCTAGACCGCCCTTTCGGGTTTTCAGTCCACCGGGATACCCTTTTTTGCCCAAGCCGCCTTTTCAGGTTTTCGACTTGCCGGGTGTACAAATTTTTTCATTTTCATCCCTTATTTTTGCCTGAACCCTTTTGGTTCACCGGGAAGCCCTTATTTTTTCCTAGGCCAGTCGACCTAGCGGGTCTTTGATTATGCGTAGTATCTTTTCACTATGTCTGCATTGACGGGGTGAGGAAGGTCGTCACCATCCATGGTGGTTAGAATCATAGCTCCTCCTGAGAAAATGTTCTTAACCATAAATGGCCCTTCGTAAGTAGGGGTCCATTTTCCCCTGGGATCACCTTGAGGTAAGATAACGTGCTTGATCACCAGATCGCCAACTTGGAATTCTTGTCGTCTAACTTTCTTGTTAAATGCCTTAATCATTCGTTTTTGATACGTCTGACCATGACAAATAGCAGTAAGTCTCTTTTTGTCAATTAGGTTCAGCTGATCAAGCCGGGTCTGAATCCAGTCATCTTCGCTCAAACCTGCATCCTTCATAATCGGAAGAGAGGGTATCTGAACTTCAATGGGCAAGACTGCCTCCATGCCATATACCAAGGAATAGGGTGTTGCCCCTGTTGATGTCCGCGCTGACGTACGGTACCCATGAAGAGCAAAAGGTAACATCTCATGCCAGTCTTTGTATGTCACTTTCATCTTCTGCACAATCTTCTTAATGTTCTTGTTAGCCGCTTCCACAACCCCATTCATCTTCGTCCGGTAGGGAGAAGAGTTGTGATGTTGTATCTTGAACTGCTTGTAGAGCTCAGTGATCATCTTATTGTTGATATTTATACCATTGTCCGTAATGATCCTCTCGGGTACACCGTATCGACAAATCAGATTGTGTCGAATGAACCGTGCAACGACGTTCTTGGTCACAGTAGCAAAGGAAGCTGCTTCAACCCACTTTGTAAAGTAATCAATTGCTACCAGGATGAAACGATGCACGTTGGATGCTGTAGGTCTGGTCTCGCCGATCATGTCAATGCCCCACATTGCAAAAGGCCAAGGTGTCGTCAAGACATTCAGAGGAACCGGAGGTATGTGCACCTTATCAGCATAAACTTGGCACTTGTGACATGTCCGAGAATGCTGATAACAATCGGCTTCCATTATGGACCAATAATATCCTGCCCGAAGGATCTTCTTTTCCATGGTGTGTCAACTGGAGTGAGTTCCGAAAGTACCTTCATGTAACTCTGTCATGATCCTTTCTGCCTCGTTCTTATCCATACATCGCAATAAGGTTGAATTATGGTTACGCTTGTAGAGGATGTCATTAATGATCAAGAATTTTTCCGCGAACCTCCTCAAAAACTTCTTATCATTAACAGATGCACCCTCGGGGTACTCCTGAGCCTCAAGGTACCTCTTCACCTCATGAAACCAGGATTTATCTGCTACCTCTTCAGTCTCAATGTCACAGCAATGTGTAGGTTCGTCCAACCTTTCAATGGTAATCTGGGGAGCTTCGTTGTCCCAATTTACTTTGAACATAGAAGACATTGTAGCCAGCGCGTCCGCCAACTAATTCTCCTCTCTAGGGAAGTGTTCAAAGGTTATCTCCTCGAAGTGGGGAAGCAATGTCAACATATACTCCTTGTAAGGAATGAGATTAGGGTGTTTCGTATCCCACTCGCCTTTGATCTGACTGATCACGAGAGCGGAATCTCCGAAAACACTCAAAAGCTTAATCCTTAGGTCAATTGTTGCTCGAAGACCCATGATGCACGCTTCATACTCCGCCATGATGTTGGTGCAGTTGAAACATAGTCGGGCGGTAAACGGAGTATGAGAGCCTTTAGGAGATATGATCACAGCACCAATGCCATTACCCAAAGCGTTTGAAGCTCCATCAAAGTACATAGACCATCGGGATCCTTCCTTTGGTCCTTCATCTGGTCCAAGTGTCTCATAATCAGTTACTATCATGATATTCTCATCCGGGAATTCAAAGTTTATAGACTGGTAATCATCTACTGCCTGATGTGCCTGATGATCTGCCAACACACTTCCTTTGATTGCCTTTTGAGTCGTGTATTGAATGTCATACTCAGTCAAGATCATCTGCCATCTTGCTATTCTTCCGGACAAGGAAGGCTTCTCGAAGATATACTTGATTGAATCCATCTTTGATATCAATAAGGTAATGTGAGTCAGCATATACTGTCTCAGCCGACGAGCAGCCCATGCCAAAGCGCAGCAAGTTTTCTCGAGCAGTGAGTATCAGGTCTCACAGTCGGTAAAATTTTTGCTAAGGTAATAAATAGCATGCTCTTTTCGGCCAGACTCGTCATGCTGACCCAGCACACACCCCATTGAGTTGTCAAGTACTGTCAAGTATAGGATCAAAGGTCTCCCTTCAACTGGAGGCATCGGAATGGGTGGCTCTTGGAGATATTCTTTGATCCTTTCAAAAGCGGCCTGACATTCACCGTTCCAACGTACTACTTGATCTTTCTTCAGTAGCTTGAAGATTGGCTCACAAGTAGCAGTCGGGTGCGAGATGAATCGGGCAATAAGTTCAGACGTCCCAGGAAGCCTCTGACTTCTTTTTCTGTTCGGGGAGCTGGCATTTCCTGTATAGCCTTCACCTTTGCAGGATCCACTTGAATACCTTTGTCACTTACGACGAAACCTAACAGCTTACCAGATCTCACCCCAAAGGTGCACTTGTTCGGGTTTAACCTCAGCTTGTACAACTTCAACCTGTCAAACAACTTCTGAAGGTGGTCAAGATGTTCTTCCTCAGTTTGGGATCTTGCAATCATATCGTCGACGTATACCTCAATCTCATGATGGATCATGTCATGGAACAAGGAGACCATGGCGCGCTGATACGTTGCCCCAGCATTCTTCAATCCAAAAGGCATGACCTTATAGCAAAAGGTACCCCATTGAGTAACAAAGGTTGTCTTCTCCATGTCTTCGGGAGCCATTTTAATCTGATTATAACCGGAGAAACCATCCATAAAGGAGAAGACCTTATGATGTGCAGTGTTGTCAACCAAAACGTCAATATGAGGTAGAGGGAAATCATCCTTGGGGCTTGCCCTGTTCAGATCCCTATAGTCAACACACATTCAAACCTTACCATCCTTCTTCGGCACAGGAACCACGTTGGCCACCCATTGTGGGTAAGAAGTAACTGCTAGAAAACCGGTGTCAAAGTGTTTCATAACTTCAACCTTGATTTTCTCAGACATATCTGGGCGCATTCGGCGGACCTTCTGTTTCACTGGAGTACAGTCTTCCTTGGTAGGTAGGAGGTGAACCATAATATCGGTATCCAACCCAGGCATATCTTAATAAGACCAGGCAAAGATCTCAACATAGTCGCGCAGCATCTGAATCAGCCGTTGCTTAACACTAGGCTCCAGATTTGCACCGATCTTGACCTCTTTCTTGTCTACCTCTGTACCAAAATTTACTGTTTCCATAAGCTCTTCATGTGGCTATATGGCCCTCTCTTCTTGAAGTAGAAGTCTAGCAAGTTCACCAGGAACTTCGCAATCATCTTTACCTTCATCTTTGGATAAGTTGATCGGACTTTTGAAGTCATAATTGGAAGTAGCAGAGTCGTTACCAGTGAGATCCAGAGTGGATGTAGGCCTGTATATGTGAGTGTGTGTAAAATAGCTGTTTTGCAATATATAATAAAAGAAAAATAAGGAGCGCAAAATTTGAAATGCAAGAAACGTCCAATGCTTTTATTAATGATATATGTAGATGACACACATAAATCCCTCACAAGTGAAGCCATGGTGCCCCGGGTAAGACACCGGGCCGTAAAGTTTAAAACATTGTCTGTTAAAAATTCAAAACAAAAGTCTCATTACTGGGTAACAAAAGAAATTGGGATGAAGTCCTTTGTTGTCCAGTTGCTTAGTCCACCATCAGTAGTAGGATAGATCCAACTGTCGAACTCAGACTCTTCAACATCGTCTTCAATGGCATTGACTCCTGAATTGCTGATGAATAGGGGAGGTCTTCCGATCCGTGCATTCCGAACAGCCCTTTGAGCTTCTACAGTGAAACCCAAGCCAAACTTGTTAGTCTTATGTGCAAAATCAGGGAGTTGGCCCCAATTTGCACACCCACCTTTCTCGACAACAGCCCGGGCATTGTTGAAGGAAGCCATCTTCATTGGAGGGTCTTCAACAATAGTTTCAGCTGATGCCACCGTCTGGGGAACCTCTTCAAAATGTTGAAACTGGGTCTCAAATGAACTCCCCATCCATCTCTACATATCGGAAGGAGTTGAGGTGGCTCACCATGTACTCCTCCTCTCCTTGTACTGTCACAATTTTCCCTTTCACTGGGTACTTTAGCTTCTGGTGAAGCGCTGAAGTTACTGCCCCAGCTTTGTGGATCCACAGACGACCCAGCAAACAAGAATAAGATGGCCGAATGTCCATCACGTAGAATGTAGATGCGAAAACCTGAGAACCAACCTTAATTGGAATATCCACTTCTCCGTGTACCATTCTCTTAGACTTGTCAAAAGCCCTGACTACAATGTTGCTTGGTTTCAGCTTCAACCCTTCACAGTCTAACCGATCTAGAGCTTTCTTGGGTAACACATTCAACGAAGATCCAGTATCTACCAATACGTGAGCAAGAGTAGTGCCCCTTCATTCAATGGAGACATGCAGGGCGTCATTGTGATTCTTCCCCTTAGCAGTCAAGTCGGCGTCAGAGAAACCCAACCCATTATCAGCAGTCAGACTAGCCACGCAATCTTTAAACTGATCAGCTGATGTTTCTTGCGGTACGTGTGCAGTCTTTAGAAAATCAATCAGAGCCTTGGCATGGGCTTCTGAGCATAGCAACAGATACAACATGGATATTTTGGAAGGGGTTTGCCCCAGCTGTTCGACTATGTTGTAGTCGCTCTTTTTGATGATCTTTAAAATCTCCTCCATCTCTTGTCAAGAGGCTTCAACAGTAATTTTCTTCGGCGCCTCCGTTTGGGCAGGCTCACCGGTTATCCCTTTGCCCCGAGTGTCAGATGACTCGGCAACAGGGGTAAGAATTGGAACTTGAACGGGGACAGTAACAGGTACACTGGCAGGTGTAATAACAACAGGCTTCCAGACAGTTGGTGGAGAGATCTCAGGGGATAAAAGTCTTCCGCTGCAGGTGACTTTGGTAGGTCCAACAATATTGCTGACGTCAGTATCAGCATCCAAATCTTGTTTAACTCCGTGATAGTACACGTCAACCTCGTAGTGCCAAGGGACAGTTTTATTGGATGTATAGGGGATAGGCCCTGGAACAGTGATGATCAATGGCGTGATTCTTGGAACAAATGTAATTCTAACAGGCTTTCTCGTGGAAGCCTTGGAAGAATTTTCGAAAATGGTGATTCTAGCAACTTCTTCAGTAGGAATCAAAGGAACAACAGTCTTCTCAAACAGGATTTCCTTGTTATCCATCAGGCGTTGGACACCTGACTTCAAAATATGGCAACCGGTAGGTATGATAGAACACATACGGAAACCTTCGCCACAGCCCGGAAATAAACCGGCTAACAAAAGGTTCTTCTTTACAGTCATCAAGGAAGTAACAATGTCTTTCACAGAAACCACAAACAAGTCTTCATCTATAGCATTCACTTCATGCTTAGGAATAGGAGCAGTCATAACATTAGGTCTTTCAGGTGCTTCGAATTCAATCTCCTTCGCATCAATCAAGTCCTGTACTTTGTTCTTCAAGACCCAACAGTTATCCGTGTCATGCCTCGGGCTACCAGAGTGAAAAGCACAACGGGCATTCAGATCATACATGGGTGATGCAGTGTTGGGAGTCTTCGGGGCCTCCTTTAAAATCACCAAGTTGGTTTTCAATAACTGCGGTAGAATTTGGGATAAAGTCATGTTGAGCTGAGTGAATTTTCTTCGCGGACTCTCGGCCCTTTGTTAATTGTTGCGCTGAGGAGCAGCAGCAGGTCTTGATATAACAACCACATTAACAGCTTGGCGGCGCTCAGGTCGATTACGGTTCTTTGAACTGTAAACAGCACTCGACTCCTTCTTAAAAGGTTTCTTCTCGGTGCCTGATGAAGCACCCTTCTATATTTTACCAGATTTGTTACCAGCCTTAATCCTTTCCCCGGTCATAATCAGTTCCGTAAACCCGAACGAAGAACTTCCAATTAGATGGTTGAAATACGGACCAGACAAGGTCCCCAGAAACATATCCACTAGCTCCCTATCAGCCAAGGGTGGTTGCACTCTTCCAGCGAGGTCCCTCCACTTTTGAGCATAATCTTTGAAACCTTCACCCGCACCCATTGACATACCCTGGAGTTGGGTACGCGTGGGAGCGAGGTCGGTATTGTATTGGTACTGCTTGTAGAAAGCAGTAGCCAAGTCCTCCCAATTGTGGATACTAGCTCCTTCTAGCTGGTAAAACCATTCAAGCTGAGTCCCTGAGAGACTGTCTTGAAAGAAGTGGATCCAGAGGTTCTTGTCAGCGGTGTATGGCTGAATCTTCTTAACATACGAACGGAGGTGCAATTTCGGGCAAGAAACCCTGTCGTACTTAGAAAAGGCTGGTGCTTTGAACTTGTGTGGAATCACCACCCCAAATGACAGACCCAGATCACCAAATTCCAGACCAGGCACTTTCTGAACTTCCATCACACTCAAACGATCTTCCAGTTGTTTGTATCTATGCTCAGCTGGAGGATACTGGTCTTCCTCGAAGTTCGTCTCGTTGTCTGAAACCACAGGGCTAGGAGCCCTCCTTTCTTCCTGATTATCTTTCCCTCCAGATGAAGGGGTCAAATCAACCTCTTCTCGCAAGTCGTTTCCGAATTTGTGACCCATATTAAACAGGACCGTCTTCTTCTTCTTCTTCTTCTTCTTCTCTTTCAAGATAAGGGTATTCAGATCTTGCTGACCCTTAGCTAAACTCATGAACAATTCCTAGAACTGGCCGTTTTGAGCCTGTAGAGCCTTGATTTCTTGTTCAGTTGATGGTTCAGAAGACATGATGCTGAAATAAACAGCGAAGAAGATAAGAGACCTGTAAGGGTACCTGTCATGAGGTGCATGGGAATGATATCCGTATGATATGATTTCAAATACTTTAGGGATTCAAATTCGTAAGCAAAAAATGAAACACACTTTTATTAGATAAACTTTAAAATCAATTGTTCAACAGATGCCTTTAAGGCGTTACAAGAAAGAAAAATGAAAAGTAAATCAAAACTAGAAATAATCAAAAGACAATCAGTGCTCCCATGGTCGTTTCTTATTGGTGCAGACATAGTCATTGAGGATCTGCTCGTTCTCCAGTTGGCTTGTCAGTTTCTGAATCTTCTGCTCTTGCTCGTGATACTTATCTCTGTAAGTATCCCACTCTTCTCTCAGCTGCATCCATGATCTCTTTAATGCCCCAATATCAGTAGGCATGTACGGGTGGAGAATGGTAGGAGGAACCCCTTCTTCATTAGCAACTTCAACAATGATAGGAAAGATGGCTTCATACAGCATTCCTAGCTTTTGGGCATGGATTCGGACCCATCGGAGATACGGCTCCATCGGAAGAGAAGTCTTTGCACCCAGCTCGTGCGGATCAGACCTGTGTACCCTATCCCAAGCTCTTATGAATCTGTGGCGTTGCTCGTCACTATCCCCTTGGAAGTCAAAGACAATACTAGGCATTAGCAACTCATGGGGTCCTTCCCTTCTAGCTCGCCCAAACTGATGTAAGGCCAAGCACGGATTATAAGTGATCCCTCCATTGGTTCCTATCAGTGGGACATTGGGGTATTCCCCACAGCAATCAATAATAGCCACATCTTCCATGCCCTTGATAGTCCAGATGATGTCATTATGAGAGAGAGACATAATCCTGTAGGCCCAGCCCATGCCTTCCTTGTTCTTTAAAACTGATTTGGGGAGGTGACAAATAAACAACCTCTCCAACAATGGAGCACAGCACATCAGGGTTCCCCGCTTCCGAGCAGTACGGGCATAAAGAGAGTGAAGAATGTCACCCAAGAGAGTGGGTACAGGATTACCAGATATGAAAATCTTCACTGCATTCACGTCGACGAAAGCATCTGAATTAGGAAACAATACCAAACCATATATGAGAAGAGCCAGAATGTCTTCAAATTCCAGGAAGCCTAGACTGTCCCGGAACTGATTAGCTTTACCAACCAAGAATTTAGTCAAGAAACCCTTTGCTCCACTTCTAGTTTCCCAATTAGACATTACCTCAGCCTTTGTCAGATGGAGGGTTGAAGCAATTTCTTCCGGCCTAAGGATCTTCTCCCAACCTGTGAACGGGGTTTGCTCCAGAATAGAGATACCAAGCAGATCAGAGAACTCTTCCAAGGTGGGGACCAACTGGTAGTCCTGAAAAGTAAAGCAATGGTACAATGGATCAAAGAGTTGGACTAGGACACTCATCATCTGTTCGTCCAATTTGGAAGTGACCAAACCCAAGAGGTGACCATGTCTTTTGATGAAGGAGGTAGTATCTGAAACCTTTGCAACCAATTCCTTAAGCTGAGCGGGAACTTGGACAAAGTTGATCCGAATAGTATTCCTACGCATGGGTGCCATAACCTAAAAAATAGAACAAAGATGAATCCCTCCTGTCTTTGAAATGGGTTAGTCCAATGCAAGATGCATGCAATGTCATGATGTCATGATAGAAAACACACCACAAGTATCCACAAATAGAAAACATGGTAAAGGCACACAAGTCACACAGAGAGCCCTTAGATTTCAGGCTATCAAGGAGCTTAGGTACTACCCTCTTTCAGTTCAGTTGGTTCAAACCTGTCCTAGAAATATTAATCGGGTTCTAGAGGATCTCAATATCACTGACTACCCTCAATCAGTCATAATTCCAGTTTAGCAACCTTTTCTTGCGGCTGGAATCATCGCGAGAGTTTAGTCTCAATGAGTGTAGCATATTGCTACTTTTCTATGGCCAAGTTGGTCAATTTAAAGGTTCTAAGGTCAGTGGGTGCTTAATGAACCCTTAGTAGACCCATATTCTCCTTGTTGCGCCATAAGGGATATCGGTACATACTAAAGTGCCACACCAATGTAGCTACTGCTTCAACCATATCGGTCTACGCCGTACAGTTCCCTCACAGTTTATTGCTACTTACCTAAAGGGTGTCCCCCAGATCCGGGTTAGGATCTATAGTAACTCCGATTCAAACCCACAAAGATAAAGCATACAAGTCAAGCAATTGAAAACAAAATGAACTATTCCTAAGGTACACCCCACTTATAAGATATCCCCAACAGAGTCGCCAGTTCTGTGATACGGTAGGAAGAACTGACTATTTTTGGAATGCTGGTTTGCGTTTTGCGTTTGTTTTTGCAAAATGTTGCGGTAAGCAAGAGTCGCCACCGACTTTTATTTTATCCAACAAGGAAAGGAAAAAAGCACAGAAAAATTCCTTTTTTGAGATTTTCTGAGTACGGGGGGTAGATTATAGAAAGGGAAGGTGTTAGCACCCCTTCTATCTGTGGTTATCCACGGGCTCTTAGGTACTTGCTCAATTGTTTTCAAAATTTCTTTCTTTGTGCTTGTGGGTTTGAAAAAGTTTTTGTTTTGAAAACTTCGATTTAACTCTTGCTTCTGTCCTCAAGAGCATATGAAGTGTTTTGAAAACTTTGTTCGAAAAGTGTAAGTGTGAGAAGTTTTTGTTTTTTGAAAGAGCAAGTATCTAAGAGTCATCTACCTACTCGAAAAAGGAATCGTTCTATACTAATTTCCTTTAGACAATGCTATCCTACTATTGATGAGTAAGTAGCATCGCTGTTGGAGTTTAAGGGTCAATTCGAATGAGGGACATACGGTCACCAAAGCAATGTTAGGACGCCTTAGCGGTAACCCTAATGTCTTAGATCATTTGTTTGAAGCAACAATATCCTAGGCAACCATTTCAAGGCGACTATGATCTTTAGACAAGAGGGAGACCTCTAAAACGACCTATACTCAATGACCACATACGAAGGCAACCAAGTGGGGTGTATCCTAAGAGTGCGCATGTGCGAGTGTGTTATTTTCAGATTATTTTATCTTTGTACATGTTAAAAGTGATCTAAGTTGATTTTAGGTTAAAACATTCAGTCTTTTCATGCCATCCTATTATCAAACATCTAACGGTTTATATTTGTGGAAATAAAATGCAGAGTTTAAATTACAAGGCGTCGGGTATTTACATCGCCAAAGACAAACCCTTTAAAAATAAATAAAGAGATAAAAAATAAATAAAGGTCCTATTAATTATTACAACCCGGAAGCAAGTACATTATTGGATGAAAGAAAATAAATTGCGGCGCAAAATTTAATCGGGCGTAAGATTAGGGTTTCGACCCTTTAAAAAAGACACCTTTTTGTGGTTTTTATTTTATAAAAGAAATTAACCTAAATTAATTACTAAATTGATAAATTAATTAATTAATTAAAATAAATTATTTTTTTGGGTTTTTTTGTTATTTTAAGAAAGAAAATAAAATTAATTGAATTAGTAAAAACCTAATTAAATCTAATTTAATTTTAATTATTTACAAAAATATGTTAAAGTTATTCTAATTAAAACCTAAGTTAATTTAATTAGTGTTCATTAATAAAATTAAAATTAAAATTTGATTTGATAAAGAAGATATTTTTGTGGTTTTTATTTTATAAAGAAAAGAATTTTTTTATTGGTTAGAAATTAAATAGAAATAATAAAACAAATAATTAAAAAATAATAAGATAAAAGAGAGAGATGAAGGGGTATGGGCCTGAGATTTATGGTGTAGATAGCAAATGGGAGGCCCAATAGTGCTGGCCTCGTTTGACTCCTGGAATCTGGTGTGCACGCGTTGACCCATGCTCATGGTGGACCTTCAGCTTGGACCCTCAGATTTGGCCTTTGGCCATCTGGCCATTGGATGCTTGATGGTGCATGGTAGGTTGTAGCAAGGCACATGCACTGAATTACCTGAAAAACAAAATTATGAAGGAAAGTGGGGGACCTGGGATTCGAACCCAGGTCCTGATGGATATTGAACGTGCACGCTTACCACTAGGCCGCTTTATTTTGTTTGTTAGTAATATACAAAGAAAATATAATATAATGAAAATCAAACAAATGCCAGCAAAGAAAAAAAGGGCGCGCTTGGTTTGAACGGGCGTATGGGAGAACGACACCTCATCGTCTCCTACCTCCAAAATCTGCAAATATTACCTGCGGATTTGGATCCGCAGCTAAATGCGCAAGCCTGTTCTAAAATCTTCCCTAGGTCACATAAATCAATTCCCAGAACATGGTTGGGTTCGTCTTGGCTCCCTGATTAACACTATGCCCTTCTTGAGTCCTGATTTTTCCTGAAAAAGAAAACCCTAAAAAACAAATGAAGAACCCTAGCTATGGAGGTTCTTCATTTAGGCCAGAAAAACGCACTTGGATAATGCCAAATGTTTGCAAATGTCATGAGGGTTATGAATATGCAATTATTTCATGCAAATGATGCTAGAATAGGCAAAATCGAATCCAAGAACAGAGCTAGGTAAAAAGGGACTTACAGCGCGTTATGTGGTCTGAAGAAGCTTGCTTTGGATTGGTTTAGCTTCAGTGTACGTCCAGGAAACGATTGGGATAGGTCTTGGCTTCTGAAAACACCTCTAAGCACGATTTCGATCTCAAGCTTTTTGTCACTTTTTCCAAACTTTGTTTTGCCTCTTTCTGCAGCCTCCAACCCTTATTTCCTTCCTTGTGGCTTGCTTATGTATTGTTTGGTGTGTTAGGGTAACAAACTTGGCTCAAATCTTCTCACATCAATGCTTGCCAATTTGATTTGATTCACTCTTTACAACTTGCCAAATTTGCTAAATCTCAATCTTTTTGCATATGATATTGTATGATTCGTGTTTGATGATGATAATGAGGATAACTACAACCTAAAACAGCCAAAAAATCTTAGGTAATCAAAGTTTTGGATTTTATATGATTTAATTTGTTTTAAAATGAATAAATTCAATAAAAAATCAAATAAAATAATAAAAATAAAATATGGGCTCATGACTGAAGCTAGGACACGTGGGAAATGATGCAAGCTGAAATCAAGTGGAAAAGAATGGGCCCATTTGACAAAATTTGAAGTTTTGGGGATAGTTGACTTTTGGCAATTTTGCAAAAATGTCCAACTTCAACAATGCATAACTTCTTCAATTTTGAACTTTTGGAGGTGTTCTTGGACTTTTTAGAAAGTTTGAGATGTCCTATAACTAACCCTTTTGGTCTCATCCCATTTTTATATTCCATGCTCAAGTTATAAGCTTTGGAAAAAAAAGGTGTTTTTGTTGACTTTCAAAAATGACCTATAATGTCCAAATTCATAACTTCTTGTGAGTGAATTTTTTTATCTTTGGGTATGCAGATGGGTTGTATTAAATTGGATCCTCTTCTAAATGAGCTTTGGATGGGTCATTTTTCATAAAGTATGAGAAAGTTATGCTTGGTCAAAGTTGAGTTGACCTTTTCTGTAAAATCCTAATTTAGCAACTTTTGAGTCTTGATGAATTATGAGCAATCCTTGATGAATCATGATCAACCCTTAATCAAATGATGAAATATACTTCAAAATGAGGATGTTGACAAAAAATCTTGAAGTTTGACTGTATGTGGGCCACAGTTGACTTTTGCCCTAACACAAACGATTTTTGGACCCTTGAGCAATTGACTGAGCAAACTTCCTCTGCAAGGCTTGAAATTTGACATGGATGATCTTGAGAGCATATTAGGACATTAGAGAGAAATTGAGGTCATTTGGACTCAAGGATCTTGATGCAACACAAAACCCTAATTTGGGGTAGACTGCCTTAGGAGATGACTTGTCTGACCCACTCTTGAGCAACCTTGAGCCACTTGGAGATTTTTCTTGCAATGTCTTGAGAAATATGAGAGGGAAAATTTTTGGGTACAACATATGGGATCTCAATATCATTGATCTTTCTTCATTGGGCATTGTTTTGGCGCAAGCCTCTTTATTGGAGACCGAAATATCCCAAAAGTCAGATCTCAATGAGTGTAGCATCGAGTATCAACCAACTTACGACTACACCAAAGCCGACTATCTCACTACTTCCTAATGAACAATTTATACAATTAAGGTTCTAAGGTTAGTTAGTGCTTCATGACACCACACAGCGGCCCTGTATTCTCCTTGACTAATCAAGGGCTACCGGTACCAACAAATGTGTCACACTAACATAGCTATCGCTTCAATCATGTTGGTATACCCCGCACAGTTTTCACAATGTATTGCTACTTACCTAAAAGGTGTCCCAGATCCCAGTAGAGGATCAAAATAAACCGAAACAAGGAACCATAATGTAAAGCAAGCAAGTCAAACAAGGAAAGTAGGTAAATATGATCTAGCCTTAAGGTAACCCCACTTTTAAGATAGTTCCTCGGTAGATTCTCCAGTTCTGTAATACGGTGGGAGAACTGACTTGGTATTTTGCGTTTGATCGTAATTGTTGCGGATAGCAAGAGTCGCCACCTACTTTTCTTTTATCCAATAAGGAAAGGGTGAAAAGAACAGGAAAGACCTTTAGAGATGTTTTCTTAAGTTCGGGGGGTAGGTTATGAAAAGGGAAGGTATTAGCACCCTTTTCATCCATAGTTATCTACGGGCTCTTAGCTGCTTGCTAGATCACTTGCTTTGTTTGAAAATGTGCTTTAAGGTGTGGGTTTGAAAATATTTTGAAAATGTTTTTGTAATGATTCTCGTCTCTATAAGAATGTGTACAAAGTGTTGGTTTTGAAAATAGTTCAAAGAGATGTTTGTTGTGGAAGATGTTTTTTGAAAGTGATTTTGAAAAGTGCCTTTATAATGATTCTCGTCTCTATAAGAATGCGTACAAAGATCTTTGACTTTTGAAAATGTTTCAATTGAAAGTGTTGGTTTAAAAATGTTTTTTTAGTTGTGAGCAAGCAAGCAACTACGACTGTCCTACCTACTCAAAAGGTCTTTGTTCTTTTCCTCCTCCTTTAGATGTTGCTATCTTACCATTGATTGATAAGAAGCCCCATCGTTGGATGTGAAGGGACAGGCGTGGATCATTTGTATAGTCATATAGGGCAACCTATGAGACGTTTTAGCAATTTCGTTAGGGACTAGATCGTTTATGGGAGGTAACATCGAGGGACATCGAGGGACTATGATCTTTTATCGAGGGTCTTTGCTAAAACACCCATATTCAAGGGACATGACTATTTTCCGAGCAACAAGTGAGATTACCCTAGAGGTGCATATGTGTGAATGGTGTGTTTGATTGCATGCATTTTTGTCTTTGATTAGGATGGTCTACTTGTTGGTTTTATCTTGCCATATACCCTAATTTACATTTATGAAAGCAATAAAAATGCGGAAAATAAAGGTCCTACGTTATTACAACCATATTGAACAACAAGAAAATATAAAAACAAAACAAAATAAAAGAAGGGAAAACAAGTTCTTTGATCTAGGCGGTAAGTGCCCTTCAATTCAACTCTTTCTGGCTTCTTTCGATTGGGCCTGGAAGTCAGTGTGAGCATGCACCCTTCGATTCACCCTTTTTCTGCTTCCTTTGATTGAACCTACAAAGAAACGTGAGTATGTATCCTTTGATCACGCCTTTTTTTCTGCTTCCTTTCGTTTGGGGTTAGATAGCAGCATGGGACGAAGCCTAAGGCTTCGATTCACACATCCTTCTTCCTATTTTCTTTCGTTTGGGATTAAATAGCAGCATGGGTTGAGGCCATGCTAATATTGTTTCATGGCCAGGTTAGTTCTTAAAATATGTTTGATAAACAAAGAAAACAAGCCAAAAGGTTAGCAACGAAAACAAACAGAAAAGGTGGAGACGAAAACAAACCAACGGGTAATGATGATGCTTGAAACGAAAGGAAACAGTTATTCACATGTTATGCTTGAAATGAAAGCTTTAAGGTTAAGAGGACTTACCTTGCTTGAAGCTGGAATATGTGTTTGGACTTAAGTTGCTGCCCTGGATGTTCTTGGATTCGAAGGGAAGAAACATGTGTTATGTTTCTAGTGTTGGATTCGAAAGAAGGAAACAAGTGTTGTCTTGGTGTTTCCCTGGGTTCTGGATTCGAAGGAAAGAAACAAGTGTGGTGTTTCTTTGACTATATTCGAAGGCAAAGAATAGTGGGGTTGTGTTTGCTTATTTCTGGATTCTAAGGAAAAGAAACAAGTGTGGTGTTTCTTTTGTTGGATTCGAAAGAAATAACAAAGTTTGGTCTTTTGATTCTGGGTTTGAGAGTGTGTTAAGTGTTTTGATAATTTTCACACAACCAAAGTTTTTCCAGCTACCAAAAGCCCCCCTGAGATGTTTTGTGGAACATCTTATTTATAGATGAAGTTGGCTGAGATTTGAGAGGGAAAAAGAAGAATTTGAACAAATTGAGTATGTTGTTTTTGTAGCTTTCGAGGTGCAGTATTTGTATGCCAAGTTGGTGCAAATATAGGAGCAGCGTAGCAGGACTACTGTGCAGTAGTTTTAGAGCGTTGTGGCCAGTGCAACAGGCTTGGACTTGGCAGCACATAGGACTCTGGCCAACAAGCATCTTTGAATATTTCTCTTTCTTTTTGATCAACTAGATCCATCCTTCAACCAGAACCTCTCTTCAGACAATAATATTTGTTCCCAAATAGTATGTGTCTTTCGAATGGGCCCTTTGTGCATCCTTCGAAGGGGCCAAATGTGTATCCTTCGATTGGACTATATGTGTGCCGTTCAAAGGGATCACATGCAATTCTTCGAATAGGCTAGTAAGGTATATCCTTCAAATGGGACACCTATGTATGCCCTTCAAATCCACCAATACATGTCCTTTGAAGGGGCCACCAACTATGTATGTTGAAGGTTTTCAAGGGTGGAATTGAAGCAAGCTTATTTCAAGGGAGATATTGTCCAGTCGAAGCTAGTTGAACATAGCCAATGCCCTGTCGAAGCCTGCATGCAGGAGGTCACTTCTTTGTGACTCCAAGCAAGCATACAAGAGGCGATTGCTCAAATGAAGGTTTGCATGAAGAGCCAATGTCCAATCGAAAGCTGCATGCAGGAGGTCTTTGCTTTTTGAATCAAAGGCAAACATGTAAGGGGCTAATGGTGCAATCGAAGCTTGCATGCAGGAGGTCCTTGCTTTGTGAATCAAAGGCAAACATGTAAGGGGCCAACGGTGAAATCGAAACTTGCATGCAAGAGGTCCTTGCTTTGTGAGTCAAAGGCAAACGTGTAAGGGGCCAATGGTGCAATCGAAGCTTGCATGCAGGAGGTCCCTGCTTTGAATCAAAGGAAACCTTCAGAAGGCCAATGACTTCTGAGTCGAAGGAAGCTTTCAGAAGGTCATTATATTCTTAATTGAAAGAAGCCAGTAGGAAGCCACTGACTTCTGAATTGAAGGACACCAACAGGAGGCCCTTGTCTTCTGAATCGAAGGAAGCTTGCTTTTCTTCCAAAAATAAAATTTATATACTTTGTTCTTTCAACAGTTTTCCTCTTTGACTTGATGCTTGTAAATCCAATATGATCCATGGCAATTTGAGCTGATCAAGCCTTGTGCAGTTTTGGCCCAATAGAAATCTTAGTGAGAAAATTCTTGAGAAATGAGAGGGAAAATTTTGGGGTACAACAGTAACCTTCTTCTAAATTTTAATGTCTAATCAGAGAACTAGAATAAGAGTCTTCACTTCAGACGGACTTGTCATTCTTTTATTTAAAATCACACGTCTGACCTTTTTGAGAGAATTCTCAGAGCAAGGATATTCTGATCCTTTATTATCAGAACATTCATCTATTTGTTAAGCTTTCTTTTGAACAGAAGCTTATTTTTAAGAAGATCAATATTTCATGAATCTTCTGAGAAGCTATGTGATAGAGAGAGTTAATTATCATTTCTTATCATCTTCTGAAATCTCTGTTTCCTTGAATGATTTGTAGAATCTGTTCTAATCAAAACTTTGACGTTTCTGACTAACAATCTTGTTCTTTCAATGTTGAACTAACTTTCTTAGAGTTAGTCTTTGAACATACTTTTGATACGTCAATGAGCATTATTTCCTCAGCAATGTCTTGATTTCTGCAAAGTCTCTTTTGACAGAATCAATGATTAGATCTTCTGCATAAGATCTTTTGTCAGTTTGAGTAGACGATTTTATCATGAGATTCTTATGTATCATAAGATATCAGTCTTTATTCTTTTGAAAAGATTCCTAATGAGGTCTTATGAGAAATTCAAGGATGGACTAATCTGTTTCTTGAAAACATCTCATATTTCTCAACGGAATTTAATCAAAAGCATTCAACAGATATAACTTCTTATCTAATGAATCTTTTCGTGTTAGCTTGTTCTTAAATTTTTTGGATTTAGACAATAGTTGAAAATTGAATAACTATCCCTTAGAGTATTTCTTCACAAAGCATATGGATCTTTATCTGACACTGTTAAGTGTTTGATATCCATCAATAACAGAACCGGACTCTGATACCAATTTAAGGTGTGAAGAAAACGCAAGAAATTGAGGGGGGTGAATCGGGTTTTCCTTTCTTGTAAGACTTTCGCTTCTAAACATCATTCGTTGAAAAATGCTTTTGATTGTTGCTTCTAATTAATGCTTCTAATTTGGTTCATAAAGCATAAACTCTAAAGCATAAGCAAAAGTGAAGAACACATGATATATCCTGGTTCACTTGAGAAACCCCCCAAGCTAATCCAGTCCACCCTTCTGAGGTGATTTCTCCTTGAACTCAAGGACTTAATCCACTATAATCATTCTCATTACAATCACACTAGAAACTGCTGGTGACTAACATCCAATGAAATGCTCATGGATCCAAACCGGATATAACGTTCATTGACCCAACAGAATCCAATTCTCCATAATCTCCTATCAGGATTTCCTTCCAATGATATCCATCAATGATCTCAGAAGGCAAACATTCACTCATTCCCCTTTGAGATATGACTACCATTAACTCAATAGAATCCACTACCAGGATTTCATCTATGATAGCTGCAGCCAAAGTCTTCTTGAGAATTCTGACTCAACCGAGTCTTTCAAGGAACCATCAAACAACTATTTTATTTACATTTGTTTACAATAATAATGCTTCTACACAAGATGGATGTAAACATAATTAAGTACATCAGAAGAACCTAATACACATTAAAAGATATTACATTTTATTGTAGCTTTAATGTGTGGTCTTCTTTTCTTCAAGTAGCTTATTCATGGAAAACAACCAGAGCACTTGAATTGATGAAGTCTTCATCTTCATAAGCTTCTAAAAGCTTTGTTGATCTTGATGTAGTAAAGATAAGAACTTCTTCATCTAGATTCACTTTAGAACATTCTGGACAGCAGCCCTTGTTCTACTTTCTTCAATGATCACCTTTGAGCACAACATTTATGTTATGGATATGTAACTGGAGCTTTCATGAACATCTTTGTTATCTTTTAAGGCTTAGCAAGCTTTGTTCAGCATATGACATTAAGCACATTGTGAATATATGATTTCATTGTAATCAGTATCAACATGATTAAATATTCATTTGATAACAATTGTTCTGGTTGTTGTTATAGTGGATGATAACTTTGTTTTGGTTATGTTCTAATAATGATAGCATTTATTTTGAACATCAATAACTTGTAACTTGCAACTTGCAGCTTTTAGCACCCAGCTAAGAAACTTATGGCAAGCTTATCAGTGTTTAGCTTGTTCGAAATCATGTGTTGAGCAACTAGCTAACCAACCAACAATTTTAAACATGCGATCCTTTTCTTATATAGCCAAGCAAAATAGAGTCGTTGGCTATTTGAAGAAGAGTCATTACAAATAGTACTATGAAATTCTTATCTCTTCCACACTTCAAGTTAGTGGAGGGGTAGTGGCATAAAGCTTTTCGTATTATGTACTATCATACTGTGTTACCATTATATTCTTTCCTTCTGCACTTCAGAGGCTTTTGTGAACATGATATTAGAAGAAGGAACATAACATAAGGTCTTTAAAACTTCAAGTCTCTAGAGTCTTCAGAAATGCATCTTCAGAGTCTTCAGCACTTGGCCGTGAGAACTCATTGTAACAAACCTTTAGATAAAAAGAGCTTTAAGTCTTTAGAGTCTTAAGAAATACGTCTTTAGAGTCTTCAGCACTTGGTCTTCGGAACCTGTTTGTAGATAACCTTGGACCTTTAGAACTTAAAGTCTTTGGAATCTTTAGACCTTCTATCTTTAGAATCTTTAGCACTTGGTTCTTTAAGAATCCTTAACTTCAGAACCTTGTTATTATAAACACAAAGTCTTTTAGCATTTAGACTTCAGTTAGAAACATTGTCTTCAGATCTTTTAACTTTGTCTTCTTTGGAACAAGTTGTCTTTTAGAAACTAAGTTTTTAGCATTTGGACTTCAGTAGAAATTCTGTCTTCAGATCTTCTAACTTTGTTTCTTGAAACAGACTGTCTTTTAGAAACATGAGTCTTCAACATCTGGACTTTAGTTTACAACTTCTGTCTTCATATCTTCTGACTGGTTTCCTTAGAACATGTTGTCTTTGTAAGCTTGAGTCTTCAGCATCTGGACATAAGTAACAACTTCTGCCTTCAGATCTTTTGACTGGTTTCTTCAGACAAATATCATAGTTTACACTTCAGAGTCTTCTGGATTGTCTTGCTACTGTTCAACAGAACTTCTGTAGCATATAAGCTGAATCATTTCTCTTCTAATGTCTTCGCCACGCCATCCATCGTAAACAGAACCTGTTTGTTAAGTACTCAACAGTAACAAACATTAGTACAACAAAATTGTTCATACAATCATACTCATTTGTTATCATCAAAACTCAGAGATGATATTGCAAAACCAAATCTTGTTCTTACATTTTTAACTTTTCTGCATAGGATATCTACAACATATACAATCTTATCTTTTGGTACCCACAATCTTTTGACTCCTTTATAATTAGTTTTCCCATAGTTTCTGATAAACTTGGGTTTTCATGCAGCATTGTATTTTTGTGTCTATGCAGAAGTGTAATGATAAGAAAAGGGAGATATAGGTTGGTTTTCTTTAAAGGATTTATATCTGTCATTATCAGAAACATAATTACTTCCTTTCTTTCCATTACGACTAACACCATGGATCATGGAAGCCATCTTGCTTTTTCCTATGTTGTTGCTTAAGAATTTTTGAAAAGCCTTGTCATATTTATATATGATACTGTAAGTGCCCTGGCTGGAGAGTTGGCCTCATTTGTAAAACAAATAAGAAAGCAAGTTTACCCAGATCCCCTCTGTTGTTTTAATATGTGGTGTTGAAGAAACTCAACATCTGGACCAACATGTTATGTAAGATGTCACAACATCAGCATGTGACATCGCGCCTGAAACTAAGTACTGTTTAAGTAACTATGTTATATGTTGAATGTTTGTAACAGCTGTGACTTATAACCTAACTATTCTAAGTGATCTAGGTTATTTGTTTTGTTGAAAAAGTTCAACATCTAGGATAACATGTTAGATGTAATGTCATGACATCTGACTTGACATCACGACAACAGAATTGATAATTCAGTTACAGTTCTGGTACTTAAATACTCTGAGAATATATGTGGCGTTTCTTGTGGAGAATCTGAAGATCAATCAAGAATCAATCAGAATATTTGAAGAAAATACTGTTTCTAAATATGGAGATATTTTAGGAACTAGAAGATTGAAGACCTTGATTATAGGAGAAGTTTGCTGCTGAGTTGTAACAGCAAGGAGAAAAACTTGCTGAGTTAGGTAATAGGTTATAAATAGCAGATTGTAACCTAGGGTTTAAGTGACACACACAATGTAACATTAGGGATGTTTTTGTTAGGTAAACCTGTCGGTCTGTGGCAAGGTTACCATGTATGTAACTCGAAACCTGTAGGTAAGAGTTTGAGTGTTCTTGGATGAAGTTGTGAAGCAAGTCTAAGCATTTTTGCATTACTTCATATTCATTGTAATGTAGGAAACCAAGTGGGAGGGCACTGCTTCTTGAGTAGGAGTAAGACTTCTGTTGTTGCGACAATAGGAATGGAAACTGGTAGGTTTCTATCTAGGAGTTCCTAGGTATAGGTTGCACTGGGTAGATGATTAAGTGAAGGATGGGAACTTGTGAAGTTTAGTCCTGAATTAATATTGCTGATAGTGGATCTTCTTCCTGGCTTGGTATGCCTCCAGAGTAGGTGTGTTTCACCGAACTGGGTCAACAACTGATTTGTGTTTTTACCTTCAACACTTTATAATTCTGTCTGTTATATATCAAGGTAAAACTGTAATGTTGTAACAGATGATGTCTCAGAACATGTTAAGACATCATGCTGATATCTGTGCAGAAGAAATAGAACTGCAAAGGCTGTTTGCTCTCTGCTGATCATGTGCAACAGATGAACAGAACTAGGCACATCGGTGTTCTATCCTCTGCACCTTCAAAGTAGATCTGGCACAGCTTGGTTAAACTGTGCTTCTGTGACTCTTCAGTACTGAATCATAAAAATTGGGTATCTACCTTGCAGTGTATTTATTATGTCATATCAGATGTTTAGACATTGAGTATAACATCTGAAGACTGGCATACACCAGAATTTCAGATACGTCCAGAAGGAGGAGGAGCTTTAGAAAGAGTTTCTTCAAGTTTTAAATCCTTTTTGTTTAGAAAACAATTTACTTTTTCTAAAAAGAAGTTTTCTATTTTTTGTTTAGAAACCCCTTTCTCTAGCTTACTATACTATTCAACTTCATATTCATGAGCCTTTTGTAGGTTCTTAAATTTTTGTTGAGGTTTATGATATCTATTCATAGATCTGATAAGCATAATTCTAATTCATCACAAGAAAGTTCAGAAAATACCTCGTCAGAGTCAGACTCTGTTTCTGATGTGTTTCCTTCTGAAGTGGTAGTCATGAATGCTATGATGGCATGTTCTTCTTTAGATTATGATCCTTTAGAGTCAGAATCATCCCATGTTGCCATGAGACCTTTCTTCTTGTCTTTGAAATTAATTTTCTTGGAGCTTTCTTTTATGATGCTCTCTTTCTTGAGAGTTGGATATTTATTTCTGTTGTGTCCAGGTTCCTCGCATTCGTAACATGTTACTTCCATGTTTGCTCTTCCTCTAGAAGATGTTTTTGAACGATCTCCTCTGCTTTTGGATCCTTGTAAGTTGTTTTGTCTTATCTTCTAGAGTGGTTTGAATCTTCTAGACATAAGTGACAATTCATCTTCTTCGTCAAAATCTTTTACTTGGAACACTTTGTTCTTTTCTGCCTAGTACTTTCTGACTTAGATCTTAGAGCAACATATTTGCCTCTTTTCCGGGGCTCATCTTCCTCTATTTCTATTTCATGACTTATAAGAGAGCTAACCCACTCTTCAAGAGTAATGTTGTTTAGATCCTTAGACAGCTTCAGAGCAGTAACCATAAGTCTCCATCTCTTGGGAAGGCTTCTAATGATTTTCTTTACATGACCAGCCATTGAATAACTTTTATCCAGAACCTTGAGTCATGCCACTAAGGTTTGAAACCTTGAGAACATAGTCTCAACTATTTTTTCTTCTTCCATTTTGAAGGCTTCATATTTCTAGATTAAGGCTAACACTTTAGTTTCTTTGACTCGAGTATTACCTTCATGTGTCATTCTTAAAGAATCCAGAATATCTTTTGTTGTTTCTCTGTTGGTGATCTTTTCATATTTGTTGTAAGAAATAGCATTAAGTAGAATTGTTCTGGCCTTGTGATGATTCTTGAATTTAAGCTTCTGATCCTCATTCGTTCTGGTCATATGAATGGGAATACCATTCTCACTGGCAGGTACATTATAACCATTTGTTATAATGTCCCAGAGATCAATATCATAGCCTTGAAAGAAACTTTATATTCTATCTCTCCAGTAGTCAAATTTCTCTCCATTAGAAACATAAGATTTAGCATTGTAACTATCTTTATCATTTGTGTTAGCCGCAACCATTTTTAAGGTTTTTCTCACACTGGAGCTCTCTACACAGTTAAGTGTTTAATTGGAAAATTAATAACAGAGCCAAAACTTTGATACCAATTGAAGGTTGAAAAAACCATAAGAAGGGGGGGTTGAATTGGGTTTTCAAAAACTTTTTTCTTTTAGAAGTTCTTCACACAAATAATCAAACTAGAGTCAATGCTATAGAGAGAAATAATGACATGTTTGGTTTATACAAGTTCACCTTCAATAATATTACTCTTGTCCACTCGCCAAGGTGATATTGCCTTAGAAAAGGACTTAATACAATAATCTTGAAAGATTACAAATTGTCTAAGAGTTTAGAAAAAACACCTTAGCCCTATCAAGTATCCTGACTATTCACTCTAACAACTTGAGGAATCAACAATAGACTAAGAGTTAGAAAACACCTTAGCCTTCTCAAGTATTATTATTATACCATAGTAACTTGAGGAATACAATTCTCAAAAGAATTAAAATCAAATAGTGTTTACAAAAGTGCTTCTAGAATAAGCAAATTACATCAATGTTAAGTATAGATTGTTTAACACAAATATGAGCAACAACTTCTTGTTCAAACAAATAATAATAACATAATAATGAGCAACAACTCTTATGTTTTGATATTTTCTTTTTCTTGTTTGATTTTGGAAGCGTTACTTCCCTTTCTTTCAAGTCTTGTATTTTACAAATGAAACAGTTGATCATTTATATAGGCATTAAATAAGTAGACTGTTATAGTAGTAGTACACACATCACTTTTATCTTGCTAGCTGCCAACGGTAGGAAATGATCTTGGGAGATAAAGAGTACAAAGTACATCCATTTTAGTGGAATGTGTAATTGTACCTTTCTACTAACTCTTCTTGGGCATATTTCTGATGATCCAATCTTCTGAAGAAAATACTTTTGATAAGAAGTTTTGTTTATCTTTAGAAGATGTCATCCTTTTGATCTTGTCTTCAGATGGACTATATGACGTAGAATAGTGATGAGTCCAAAATATATAACTTTCCTTTGATCTTTTCTTCTGATAGAATATTTCTGATGTTGAGAAGATGAGCGTATATTCCATGAAGTATCCAAGTCTTCAGAATCTTGACTTTGTCTTCAGAATTAGAAGCAACAACTTTTTTGATGAACAAATCTTGACTTCTGATCTGGAAGTAAAAGCTTGTTTCTGGTGCAATCTTCATTTCTGATCTCGAAGCATAAGCTCTAACAGAAATCCTTTCTTCTAGAAACAATTATGACTTCTGAAGCAACAACTTATTGAGAAGTACACGCTGAGATCCTTTTCTAGCGAACATTCAACATTTTTCAGAACTAATGATGTTTCTTTAGAAGCGGGTGTAATAGTATTTCTAATGCGTGCTTAGTATATTTTTTATGATTCTTTAGACAATAGTCTTGAACCAATTAGAACTTCTAATATGCACACTCAAGAAACTATTAGAAACAATATGTTTACATGTAAAATATATGTATTGTTATCATTAAAATCCATAGATTAATTGTAGAATCCAAATCTTATTCTAACATAGGGTTGCTTTATAAGAAATCCCTAGACTATAATCTAGTTGGATTATGGGATTCTGACTATGGTGATGATATAATTAAAAGGAAATCCACTTGTGAAGGTTGTCATTTCATAGGTGAAATACATCTCAGCTACTAATTGTTCCACACAACTACTCTAGATGAAATGTAAGCTAGAGGATTATCATATTTGTGGGAGCAGTATACCAATATTTTTTTAATAATACTGCTGCTATTTGTTTGACAAAAAATCCTATTCAACTATCCAGAACCAAGCACATTGAGATCAAACATAATTTTATTAGAGATTATGCTCAAAAGGGTATAATATATATACATTTCATTGATATTGATCATCAATGGGTTGATATATTTATCAAGTCTCTTACTATTGAAATATTTGATTTTATTAAAAATAATATGAACATGCATTTTTTTTGAAGATTATTGCTAGTTTTTGAAAGAAGGATCAGAGTCTGATGATGGTCAAATGCTACTGTCATCAGAAGCTCCAAACAAGCTTATGGTGAATAATAGACTCTGAAGTATCTCAGCCTCTAATGCCAAGAACTTGATTAATTATTTTTGACAATATATAAGTAAAAATTATTTTTATTTGAGTATCTTTTGTCCACTTATGTGTCACTTATATGAAAAATCCTTTGTTTGTTTTGGTGTTTTATCTGTTGGATTTTTCCTTATCCTCCAGATTTTGTTGGTATTGATTACACTGAGCTATATTAATATTGGGATTTATTTTGTTCTCTGGTAAAATAAAATATGGTCTTATCGTCTTTAAATTAATTTATTTTATCAAAATATTTTAACTCTATCTATATTTTTTTTAAAATTTATGGATTAAATGGTTGAGAGCTCCTTTGAAATCTCAAGATCATTGGATGATAACGACTAAGAGCATTTTTATAAGAAGCTAGGAGAAAAGAATATGTTTTATTGATAAAATAAAATGAGTACAAGATTCAGAGTTAGATTCCAAAGACAACAGATGCATGACAAATAGTTTACAACCTTCAGACTTGGTCTTCATCACCTTTATAAGTTATGGGGTAGTCTATATAGTCCTGATCATCATTTGAGTTGTATTCAAATTCCTTAACAAGATCTTTCTTATTTATGGGGTTACTATTAGTTCTCCCTAACTTAGAGGCCGAGATTGACATGCTTGAACCTTCACCTTCTATGGCTTTCTAAGATTTTCCAGCTTTAGCAGATCATATATTTTCTTCCTTATCTTGCTTCTTCATGACCATGCTAACCTCCTTAGCAAAGTCTCTTCTCAAATTCTTATCCTGCTTTGGCTTACCCATAATGCTTGAAAAGATGAGTTTGGAGGAAGAAAGATGTGATCTTGCTGGTAATGCAAATATGTTTTTTTATAGAAAGTAAGGATAACACCCGAACAATTTCAATCTCTGTGCACCAATGGATGTAGGAGAGAGAAGTTATTTGTGGTCTTCATTCACGTCTTCCCATTTCTGATTCCTGTTTATCTGTGCTCAGTTGTTAGAACCAGGGTTTGACCATCTTGAAAATTGTAAGATGCTTTTATCAACCATACTAGCCAAACCTTTTTTCAAAACCTTCTTGGATTAAGGGAGAATAAAATGATTTTAACTCATTTTTATTCAGAATTACTTTATCCTAAACATGTTTATTTTTCTTCAGTATCTTTTCCTTCTTCTGCTTTAATCTTTTTGTTGATGACAAAAGAGGGAGAAGAATGATAAGTAGTTAACCATCTGAATCTGATTGATTAATATTATTTATGCTTAAATTCTGAAGAATTAATTATTTATGCTTCATGGATAAATTTAATTAACCTAGCTAGGACTTAGGGAGAGCTTACAAACCTCACCCTTAGGACTATCTCACTTAGGGGAAGCTTACAAACCTTACCCTTAGGATTATCATACTCAGGGGGGCTTACAAAGCTTAGACCCTGAATTCAAAATGTTAATTAAATCAACAACCATTATTCTTAAATACTTGTGTTTTTCATCATAAAAAAGGGGATATTGTTGGAAAAAATTTGTTTTATACCATATCCCTTAGGTTTTTATGATATAAAGTATTTAAAGAACAATTGGGTAGACTAATGTGTGTTTAAGTGTGCAGGAACAAAGATTATTATATTGATTGAAAGTCAGTTCTGATACTGCAGCGAACATTGAAAGAGAAGCTCTAAAGAGGAAGATTCTAAATACCAGACTCTGAAGAATCAACTTCTAATCAAGTCATCTTCTGATGATCAGAACCTAGAGACTCCAGATTGTGATCAAGTCAACTTATGAAGATCAAGTCAATCTCTAAAGACTCAAGAGTCTAAAGTATCAAAAGTTAATACTCAAACTCTGAAGGACCAGAACCTGAAGCCATTTAAAGCTCAAGAATCAAGGAATGTCTGATAGGTCACTATTAGACCCTAAGGTTAATTTGTCTTCTACTGGTCACGTGAAGACTTAGCAGAAAGTTGTAGAAGCTCGAAGATTTTCAACTGATAACTCCTTTTGTATCAAAGGAGTTTCAAATGGGATTGGAATGATATTAACCATACCAGGAAGCTTTGCAAAGGATCTGTTGATGTTTCTCTCAAAGACTTTTGTGCTATAAGTTATATCCAATTACTCTTTCATGGATCTCTATAAAAGGAATTGAAGATATGGAGAAACACACAACACTGCACCTTGATAAGAAAAGAGAAGTTGTTCTATCAAAATAAATAACATAAGTTAACTTAGAACTTCTTACCAATTGTACATTCTTAGAAGTTCTTAAGTCTAGAGTTTTGTGTTGTATTTTGTTTACACATATGATTGTATATCAAGTGTAATTATCACTCTATCACTATCATTTATCTGCTAGATAAATTGTAGGAAGTCTCTTACATGTATGCTTGAGCATTTGGAAGTCTCTTGCATGTATGCTTGAGCATTTGGAAGTATCTTGCTTGTGTTCTCGAGCATTTAGAAGCATCTTGCTTGTGTGCTTGAGCATTAAAGTCTCTTACCTGTGTGTTTGAGCAATCAGAATTCTCTTGCTTGTGTGCTTGAGCATTAAGGTCCCTTACTTGTGTGTTTGGGCATTGGAAGTCTCTTTCTTATGTGATTGAGCAACTTATAATCAGATTTGGTTATAATGGAAATATCTTGGAAGTGTAAGGGAACTGGATTACTCATGATTTGTAGGAGGAACCGAGATAATTTCTTGTGTTTTCTTGCTCTCTTCTTTATTTATGTTCAACATTATTCCGCTGTTATCACCATCATACATTGGCTCAAATTTTTTCCTTGTGACCAGAATATGGTAAGAGATTCAAAGAGAAAAAGGAGAAAAAGTTAACAGAATCCCACCCCCTTCCTTGTGTTTTTCTTACCTTCAATGTTTGTCGCAGAACAAGGTTGGGAGATGTCCAATCATTCATAGCTAATGGAAATTGCTCAGACAAGTCTTGGGTGCTGCGGAAATGAAGCTTGGAGCTTGTTATTGTGGATAGTAAGGTTATTGGATCAAGATCATTAAAGAGCTTAAGTGTTAGGAGTTAAGCATTTGCATCAACAGAAGGAATTATCATTTGATATATGTGCTGGCTAATGCAGTGTGGCTATTAGTGTTCAGATTAATAATAGTTCATTATACCAAAGTACTTGTATATTAACTGTTGAAATAGTGGAAGACGTGATTATTTTCTGGGTGGTTTTAAACCATTGAAGAGTCAAATAGGCATAGCTTAGACGAATTTATGAACAACTATATATCTATGTGTACTTTTATCTCTCTCCATATCTCGTTTTAACTTTCTCCATTTTTTATGTAGTGATTGCATTCTTGCATCATTTGTATGTCATCTAGATTAGATCTTGCTTATAGAGATTTATTGTGTAAGCATAGGTTTGTGTTGCATCAAACTTATTGAATTATCTTTAATTCAATTATGATCAAAGTATTTATATGTTAAGGATTTAAATTTCTTGTATTAAGCAACTTTGTTTATCTTTTTTGGTTATGCCTTTGAAAGAATCATCCCTTTAGTGATATCATTGTAATATTTTGGTTAGAAATCCTCTTAATGTGTTTCTAAGCTTCAATGTTATTTTGTTTTCACTTTTGCCCATAAATCTCTGATTTTTTTTCAAAAGGTTTTAAAAAAAATTTAAAGGGGACCAGTCTATTTAACCCCCTTTTAGATAATTTCTTATCCATATTCTCGCCCAACACTTTGGGTCGTCTCTTTGAAAGTGTTAGATAAGATCTTGCACTTCAAGAATCAGACAAACCAATGATTTCCATATAGGTGTTGATGGTTATGATATCCTCTAGAGGGGCAATATTCCCATCTAAATTCACCAGAGATGGAGGCTTAAAGTTTTCTAGTATTAGGGTGTTCCAAATCTCATCAAAAAGAGGCTTGAAGTCCAAGACCTTGCCTTCTACCTGGAAATCCTCATGTTCCCACTCCTCTAGGGTCAAAATGTTTGCCTCCAACATTTGATTGGAGTGATGTAGCTCCTCCAGACGATATGCACCTCTATTAAGGTTTCTTGGTCGTCAAGACTTAAATTGCTATTTGTGATTGTGCTTCAACAATTCACCATGTTGAATAAGATGGTTGAGGCGATTTGAAAATTGAAATGACAATAGCCTGTGTTAGTTTTAATGAGGCCCCACGGTAGGCACAAATTAGACTTGCAATTAGTACAATAGAGGTTCAAGATAATCACCTTACGTACAAATCATAAGAGACTTTGTGTACACATATTTGTATCCAACTAGTGAATAAATATTCCAAGTCCTAGGGTTGGAGTATTTATGGAGATTCTTTGAGTCATATCAAAAGGAGAGAAACTATTTTCTCCTATTTTCCTGGTGAAGGCGTGAAAATGATGGAAGGATAATTCTTCTTCAAATCATGGTGGAAATCATTTTACCATTTGATCGTAGGCTTTCAAACCATTTTCTGCAAGACACCTTACTAGCCACATACAAATAATGAATGGGACATGGATATGGAGTTAGGCAAGGCAACCTAGGATCAGTCGAGCAATCTGATTCGCGACCGCCCACTATTGATGTACTCAGTTTGAAATTCTTTGTCACAAATTATCCTCTTTTAAGTCCAATAAAATTATCTCGTCTATTTTTTTCTAAAACAAGTTATTTTTATAAAAAAAAAATTCTCTCTGTATAATATTTTCAAATGTAACTCTATGTAATTTTATTGTTAAATATGTTTTTGGTCCTGTTAAATATCTCATATTTATTTTTAGTCCTTCTAAAAATTTTCTTCAAAGAATGATCCTCTTAAAATTTTTAATTTTAACTTTTGGTCTCTCATGTCAAAATCATCGCTAAAATTGTCATTAATTTAATCGCTAAATAAAAATCCGTTGCTAAAATCGACGTTAATTATATCGCTAAATTGTAAAAATCGTTGTTAAATGGCAGGAGAGACCAAATATTAAATAAATTTTTTAAAAAGACCATTCTTTAAAAGAAAATTTTAGAAGAACTAAAAGTATTAAAACCATAATCATATTTACCTCTTAAGTTTATACTAGCAATTTATTTTAAAATATTAAACCCCATATAAAAAATATATATAGATATAAAATAATTTAGCACTATATTCGTCTTCAAATAAATAAGATATTTAAAAATTATATTAAATTAATTAACTTAATTAAATTTACGATATAATAATATTTTGTAATTCTACTATCTAATTATTATTCCTTGGGTTCCTACATAAATTAAAAATGTTACTTATAAATTCATGATACTAATATTATAAGTGAGATATATGGAATTTAAGTTTAATAAAAGGAAAAATATTTTTAATCTATAGATGAAAATTGGAGACAGTAGCATTCTATAAATCACACAATTTAGATATTTTGGTTCAATACAAAATGATAGAAAAATAGAAAGATATATAAACCATCCAATTTAAACTAAATGATTGAAATGAAGGACGATTTTGATAATTTTATGATACAAAAGTACCATTCAAGTTTAAGTGAAAATTTTATATGACTTTAGTAAGACTTGCGATATAATGAATACGAGAATAAAGTAAGTATAGCAGAGATAAGGATATTGTGTTGGATGTGTGATAAGATTAAATATTTAAGATTAAAAACGATAATATTAAAGTGGGGTTGAGATAACACTTATAATTAAAGAGATGATAGAAAATATAGAAAGAAGACTTATAGATTCAAAGGTAAGAAAAAATAGATAAGATTGAAAAAAAAATCAAACAATTAAAGATAGAGATGTTAGGAAACTACACAAAATTTTCCCATGGTCAGATTCGTAGAAAGCGGTACAAAATGTGAAATAATAACAGTACAAGTTGATATAGCAACTGCATACTTTATTTATGAAAGATAAAATACACAATGAAAAGACTCTTAATGTTAGAATATTTATTTTTTATGCATTTTCCTTAATTTATAGCAAGTAAAGCAAAACAACATAGCACTCTGCATGCTTTTCTCTAAAGCATCAATTTTATTTCTTATAAAAACTTATTCATTAATAACTGGTGGTGTTTAAGATTTTCATGACTTTTTCAACAATCTCCCACTTGAAGATTAACTTCAGTCGGTCTTCACACCTCGATCATGCAACAACCTTCTCTGGTATGTTATTATAGCAGGCCAACTGAAGTTGAGCACAACTTCAGTTTATCAGTAGTCACCACCTTTGTCAACATATATGCTGGAGTGGAATGCTGAATTCTTAGCCAGATGTATTGCACTCTGACTGTTGTTGTGCAAAACACTCCTATCTTGGATGAATCCCAACTCTGTCAATAATTCTTGAAGCCATATCCACTCTTTGCTAGCTTCTGTTACTGCCAAATACTCAGCCTCTAGTGGATAGAGCAACGATCTTTTGTATCCGTGACATCTGTGGCAGTAGAAATGTTCAAGACTAAGCCATTGGATTAACTAGACTTTATACAAATCAAAATAAAAATCGTCACTGCGCTTTATTGTTTCCAAAGGAATGGGAAAAGAGCGAATAACCCAAAAAAGGGGGAAATGTTCAAGGTAAGGGGGTTGGTTATGCAAAGGGAAGGTATTAGCACCCTAAACATCTACGGTACTTTGCAGGAACCTCTTTGTAAAGTCTATATATCTTGGCTATAAAATGTGTTGTATATAAAATGGATAGTGGAGGTGAGAAAAGAAGTATTTTTATGATTTTTTCACCCGCCGCAGTTGCGAACCTTTAGTGCCTACATACCACCTTTCGTGCAATAGGGGATCAGGGTACACGTAGTTCCTCTTTTAAAATTTGAAACATGAGTGTGTTGATTAATTTTAAGAGATAAGACATCATCGTCATTGTCCGTGTGGAAAACATACTTACTACCCACAATCATGAGAAAGGAGAATTTGACTTCTTCACCAAGTTCCTTCGACATGAAAACTCTTTGGAACTTTTGAAGTGATTTGTTGGTAACTCTTTGGAGAGAAGAATGTTTTTGAAATCACTCAAAAATACCAAAATATGAGCAAGATATGCCCCTCTGAAGTCCAAAACCCTAGCTTCTAGATCAAGAGAATACTTGGTGGAACTTTGCCAAGTTTGAACAAACTTTTTGTGCCAATATTCTTCCTTTGTGAATAGAATTTGTTGAGGATGATGGTGAGGACTCATGGCCACCAAAACTACTTCCATACCAACTTCAAAACAACCTCAATGGTGAGGTTTGGATCTCTCAAGCTTTTGACTAGGGCATGGAAATAAACTCATGAACCCATGATGCAACTTGCTAAACCTCATTGCCTTTACCTACATTATTAACAAGTAAGACAAACCAATATTCTATTTGTTAATTTAGAAAAAGAATCAAAGCAAAATATCCATGATCACCAAAGAAAACAAGTCAAGGTGCTTGGTAACTCCTCAAAGAGCAAGGTTAAAGATAGGGAGAGGAACCAAAAGCCCTAATGTGATTTTGTGGTGATTGAAACAATATGGTATGATGAAGGGATCTTAGGGGCAAAAATTGGGGTAAAACAGCTTCCCTTATTTAAGTTTCTTCTATCCGGAGATACGAAGGTTAAAAATCTTCGTGTCGATGTGATTGAAGACACTTAAATATAAAACAAACCATGTTTTTGGCCCTAAGATGCCATGCAAACATTTATGCATATGAATGTGTATGAATGGAACAAAAGAGACGCAAAGTAGAATTGGGGATGCAACATGAAATGTAGAAACAAAAGAGCAATCCCACCAGGAAAATAAATCACTGGTAAACCACAAGAAAAGAATCAGAGAGGAGGATAACAAGCATCGATGTTCACTGCCGATGTACTGCCAACGTTCATTGAAGGTAGAAAGAGAAAACATATCATATCACTGCCGTTTACTGATGATGAACTATCAAAGTTCACTGAAGATGGCAAAAAGATAAGAAACACCGACGTTCACTGCCAATGTACTACCAACGTTCACTGAAGGTAGAAAGAGAAAATATATCATATCACTTCCATTCACTGACGGTGAACTATCAACGTTTAATGATGATAGCAAAAAGATAACAAACACCAAAGTTCATTACCGATGTACTACCAACGTTCACTGAAGGTAGAAAGAGAAAATATATCATATCACCACCGTTCACTGACGATGAACTATCAATGTTCACTGAAGATAGCAAAAAGATAACAAACACCTACACTCACTGCCGATGTACTACCAATGTTCACTGAAGGTAGAAAGAGAAAATATATCATATCACCGCCGTTCAGTGACGATAAACTATCAACATTCGCTGAAGATAGAAAAAAGATAACAAACACCGACGTTCACTGCCGATGTACTACCAACGTTCACTGAAGATAGAAAGAGAAAATATATCATATCACCACCGTTCACTGACGATGAACTATCAACGTTCACTAAAGATAGCAAAAAGATAACAAACACCGACATTCACTGCCGATGTACTACCAACGTTCACTGAAGGTAGAAAGAGAAAATATATCATATCACCTCCGTTCACTAACGATGAAATATTAACGTTCACTGAAGATAGCAAAAAGATAAGAAACACCGACGTTCACTACTGATGTACTACCAACGTTCACTGAAGGTAGAAAGAGAAAATATATCAAGTTTCCCCAAGATTCTGGTGTTTTGCTAAGAACGGGTCTCAACTTCTTCTTTATCCAAGGAAATCTGCTTGGAAAGGGTAATATGTAACTTGTCTCAAATAAAGAGACTTCCACTTATTGTCTAGGGGAATTGCAAAGAGAAATGACTTTCTGGAGATAACAATATGACTTTCTGGGGACATGCCACGACATTCCTGCTGAGGAGATAAAGTCTTCCTATGCAAAACAAATGCACAAACCAAAACTCAAAACTTTCAGAGATTCATAAATCCAATTCAGAAATAAACTGGAGCAAGACGGCCAGTGCAGATACATCCTTTGAGAAATAAACTCAAGAGGGAAAACCAAGTTCAACTAAGCAAGGAGCGCTATAGGAAAAGTCAGAACACAATGTTAATGAACGATGGTTTTTAGTCATGCATGATGTATGTATGAATGTATGAGTGCTATCGTGCATATGTTGGTAAAAGGATACATGATCAGTACAAACAAATAAAACCGCCTGAGGTACTAACAACATCGGTCTAAACTTCAACCAGAAAGATCAACCTAAGAAAGGTAAAAGCAACTGCGGAAACCAAACCTATTGCCTGCCTTAACTTTACTGAGTAGAAACATAATCCGGATGTAGCCAAATCAAACAAATACCAGGATAGAACATATTTTTTCCGGTTTCATCGGAGAAGCAGTTTTACAAAAGCAACACGCCTACTAGAGATTGCAAGACCAGCCGCAAATAGAGCAGACTGACACCGACACAACCAAACCTCATTGGGGGATTCAACCCTACCTCCCTGGAGAAAAATTTCATCACGAATACTCATTACAAACAAGAGATGTCCTGGGATAACCTTCCTGGGAAATCAAGAAGTCCAAATTAATGCCAAAACTTTCATCATATGAGGGAAAACTTGCTGGGGAATCTGAGACGGAGACTTTTGACCATGCAAACCCAAAATCAAAAGCGAACCAAGACTTGACTAGAGATGATGGGATCACAAACCCAATATTGTACCTTGCACCCACTAATATCGTCTCTAACTACCTGAGAAACACACAAAGATTGCACACACCAGTAAAATGACCTGAGAAAACCTTCATGAAGGGAGTAAATCTTCTTAAAACAACCGGAGTTTGTTCGTTCTTGGGACCACCATTCTTGTTGTCATTATTTCATCACAAATTCCAAAGTAAATTGAATTTGTAAAGATCTCTCTTCTTTTTGAAAAGTCAATTTTTGCTTTTTTTAATCTTTTTGCTTTAACAGTTATTATCAGTAATAAATGAAGTCTTTGCAAGCTAAATAAAAATAAGAACACAAAGAATTGGGCGAAATCTCGAATTTCATTAATAGAATGATAGTCTACGAATGGCGAGACTCCATGGATGATTACAAAGTTTGGGAAATGGCAATACATAATGGAAAAGATACATTGAGATACAATGACCACTATCCCCCCAACAACTTTTGAAATCCTGAGCAGCAGCTTCCGTTGAGGTATGGTGAGATTCCGAGAAGATTGTTGCTTTAGCGATCAAGTCTCGTCTAACGTAGTTACTTGCCAAGAAAGTCCCTATCTTTTGCCTAAGATGCCCTTGCGGGTTTTCAACTTAGCAGGAAATCTATTCTGTTTGTGTCTCTAATTTTTGCCTAGACCGCCCTTTCGGGTTTTCGGCCTACCGAGACGCTCTTTTTTGCCTAAGCCGCCCTTTCGGGTTTTCAACTTAGCAAGTTGTTCTTTTATTTCTTTTAGGCGAAGTATTTCTTGATGAAACAACCGGCTGAAAATCATCAAACAATGAAGTCGCCATCGAACGTCTTTTATCCCACATGTAGGGAAAGGTAAACATCGAGAAAACCTGAGAAGGGAGAAGTCACGGTCTTGCGACCGAGAGATCGGGTAAGGGAGTCTGTTACGCGAGGGGAAGGTATTAGCACCCCACACGCCCGTAGTACTCTACGGTATCCACTCTTGTTATCTTTCTTATGGGTGTGTTCAATCTATGCTTACTGTCTATTATATTACTGAAGGAATACATGCAAAAGAAAGGAGAAAAAGAATGTAGGGAAAATAAAATTGTGCTCGCTTGGGCCCTACCCCAATGCCTACGTATCTGTTTTGAGGAATCAGAGCTACCGTAGTTCGGCTCACATGTTTTTATTTGTTTGTGTTGTTTTGTGGACGAAGTTAATTCCGCCTTCTGCCGCAGCTCGACCTTTGCAGACTTATGCGTTGGCACATAAGTAAATTAATCGTGTCCTTACTTGAAAAGGGTTTTAAGA
This sequence comes from Vicia faba, assembly GCA_948472305.1. Lineage (NCBI taxonomy): Eukaryota > Viridiplantae > Streptophyta > Magnoliopsida > Fabales > Fabaceae > Vicia > Vicia faba. Next base: position 1,329,608,069 of record OX451737.1, on the reverse strand, counting down.
AAGGTGCTCGAGCGCACAAAAGATTTGAATTGGTTTATATTGTTGTAGATGTTTTTTGTGGACGAAGTTAATTCCGCCTTCTGCCGCAGCTCGACCTTTGGAGACTTGTGCGTTGGCACAGAAGTAAATTAATCGTGTCCTTATATGAAAAGGGTTTCTTAGAGAAATGGTGCTCGAGTGCACAAAATGGTTTGAATTTGTTTTGTATTTTCGTTGTAGATGATGACTGATTGACCTCAAGAGAGAGATATTAGCCATTTTCCTACTTAGCCATGAAAGGAGTCTTTGAGAATTGAACCACACCTATGCTTGACATGAAGAACAATAAGATCGAGAAGAGACCCGCTTATCATTTCCCGTACTAAGCAAAAGCATGATTCTCATCAGTAGTTTTAAAGTGTTTTGAATTTCGAAAAGAAAAAAGAAGTTTTAGTTTTAGATGCGTATGCGAAAGGGAAAGAAAAGTTAAAGGGGAATTAGCCTATTTCTAAACCTGATGGTATCGTGCGTGGTTAGACCTAAAGTTAGAATTTTGATGGAATTCTACCTAATGTTAGCATGCATATAGTTTGCGATAAAGTGCCGAAATGAAGAATAAAATAGGGTTGTGACGATACCGAACGGAGAAGGTCCGTTGCCTCTTCAAAATTGTGCAAGCGGTAAGAAAATTCTATCAAAGTTCCCTTGGGCGAGTGATTGAAGAATTAACCCCGAGCATTCCACATTGCAAGAGTTATATCAATGCTATCACAAAAATCTTGACTAAAAAAAATGGCAATAAAAATGATTACCAAATATGAAAAATAAAATAGTAAAAAACTCTAATCGAAATTCTAAAAAGAAATTCTAACGAATTCTAAAATATTCTATTATTTTGTTATCAATTGAGAGAAAAAAAATTAAACTAAAAGAAAAAACTAAAATAATAAAAGAAAAGAAAAAATTAGAAGAGTTAGGGGGTATGAAATCTAGAAATATGGGTGCTGAAGTAATGTGATGCATAGCCCAATAGCAAGGGTCCAAATTATTTCTTTTTGTTCAGAAACCAAGAGATATACCAAAAAATATGGTAGCGGGCCTGAAGAGAGTGAGGTTAGGTCCATTCCATCACTAATTCCTCTTACAACAAAAACTCATATTTATTTTGTATTATTTCAGCATATTATTAAAAGGAAGTAAAAAATATAAAACAATTAAACAATTAAACTAAAAAGAATAAACATGTGAAATTGGAAAGGGGTTTAGGGTTTGAGAAAAAAAATGTCTCTCCATCTCCCTCACGGAGCTTGAACAGCGCCGCCCCCTCTTCACCTTCACTGATCTCCGTCTCTCACGGCGCCGCTCACCACCGTCACCCTCGCCTCGCGTTGCTCCATCTCACTCTCTCTTTTTCTCATCACCGTTAAAACGAAGACCGTTGGCCTTCGTATCACTGTTCTCTAATCTCTGTCTCAGCAAATTCGCGTCTCGGATCTCTTCAATGCTTCGATCTCGCTTCTTCGATTTCTCTTTGAAACAAACTCTCTCCACCACAGTCATCATTTCTCTGACGCTTCTTCAGATATGACGCCATCGTTGGACAAAACTAGAGATTTCTAAGGTAATTGTCGATTCTTCTCCTTCTTCATCTTCTTTCTTTTTTACTTTTCTTTGCGTTGATGTGGCGATATGGTGACATGTTGATGTGATTCATATGCGTCTTCTATTGCGAGAAGTTGAAATTTGTTCTTATGATACAGAATTGATGTTGATGCAGATTCGACGAAGATGAAGCCTTGAATCAGATGAATTGGAGGAATAACGATGAAGGTGATGTAGGTTGTTGAACAATACTGAAGTGTGGTGTCGATCGAAGCGTCGAAGCTTGAAGGAGATGCGGTGAGAGTGTAGAGGAATTTGTTGGAGCTCTGCTTGTGGTTCTTCTTGGTGAGTTTTTTTTATCGGGAAATCCCTACAATCTGTTATTTATCTTCTATTGTCAAAACATTCCTTCTTTATATCAGTTGGTTGTTCTATTTTATAAGGGTTAGATAGGTAGTTAGAAATGATTGGGGTTTGTTATCGGTTTGTTAAGTTAGTTATGGTAGTTATTCTGTTTTGCAGTGTTATTGAATGTTAGTTATGCTGTAACTGTTTTGGGTTGGTTAAGTTAGTTACAGGGTTGTTTCTATTTTCTGGTTATGGAATTGGTTTTGGTTGTTTGACAGTTGGGAATGAGTTAGAAAAGTTGGTTGTTAGAGGTTAGGAAATTTGTTAGATGTTATGGTTTGTTAGGAATTACTGTTAGTTTGTTATGGTTAAGGAGAGGTTTAGAGATTATTTAGGTTATTTTTGTTATGACAATTTGAGATGGACAGTACTGCACTAAACTATATTATGCATATATTATTTTATTCATTACTGAGTTGTTGTTTGATTAATTGCAGGACATGGCTGGAGTAATGCTGAGGTGGTTAGTCACGAATCTAGATGAGGCATGAAGATTGATTATGAAGAACACGCGAATGGTTACGAAGATTAGAAAAATGTAAAGCTTAGAGCCTTATGTTTTAGTATATGTAGACTATGAGTATTTTAATGTGAATTCTGATGTGTATTTAGTAATCTTGGATGCAAACGCCCTTTTGAAATCTTCTCTTGTAATGTTCTAATGACACCGCTTGTAAATTGCATGGTTATGACCTCAAATGAACGAGAATGAATTTGGATAACCCTTTGACAAATCATGAGTAATGCTTTAGAACTTGTAAAGGTCATATTATTGAATGAATGTGAACCCTTGAATTTTAATGATGAAGCCCAAATATTCCAAGTAGTCTTTTCTTCCAAATTGCCTTTTGTATCTCCAAGATCTTTTAGTTATGTCACATATAACTTCATGGTTGTGATATGAATTTGATAAGAGCCTTTACCAACAACAATCTTGTAGTGTCGAGTTTCTTTACTTTTGAACGAAAGCATGCCTAAACATCTTCAAATGAATGAGCGAGCCTTGCATATTTCTTAATCCTCACTTCAAAACCATAATCGAAGAAGCTTTAGATTTTGATCTTAATGTATTTGAAATGAAGTCCCCCAAAGCATATTATATCACAAGTAAGCGGATAGACCCGACGAAGAGCTTTGCATCATAAAGTATACAAACTCCAATTTGCAAATAGTATCTCATTAAATCTTCTTCTCTTGCCTAGAGCTCGTGAACATACAAGGAATGGCTAAACCTCCTTTGATGAAGAAAGGACCATTTGAAATACTAACTTGTAAAAGATGCAATTTTCTTATATGATAACCTTTTTGTATCATATTGAAGCATCCTTGAACAAGATCTTAATGGCCATGGATATATCAAAATCTTCAACCATTTGCACTTTAAGTAATTATAGAACCCCTTTGAAATTTATTGAAGAACCAATACACATGGAATCCATCTTGAAGTCTATATGATTATGGAAATAAATCATCATTCATGTGGAGGTGATAAGTATAAGACGATGTTCCTCACTGCTCAAGCTTGCAGCCTTTCGAGATAGCCTTGGGATGACTCACAATTGAAGCGGCAAGTATTTGATGAGAACCAAAAATTGTATCACTAAAAGAAGTCCACAGTGTTAGAGAAAAAGCCATACCCCAACCCTTATTCCTCGAAATCCATGATCTTATGTCAATTTATTGATTAATGATGCATGATGTGTTAGATGACCTAATGGAAATTATATATGTGAGAAAAATGCAAAAATGTGTAAACCAGATAGGAAGTAAAAGGGTAGGACAAATTTGGGGTATTACAGCTGCCCCTATTTAATCGTCTTAAACCTGAAAGTACGATTGGCACATGCCTTTCGGAAGTTCAAGGTTGAAGATGATTAAATATCAATGCCAAAAAATTTGTCCTGAGGGAGAAAGAGTTTTCTTTATTATTTATTTGTGTTATCTGCTGGGGAAAAGAAATTTGTTTTTTTTTTTCAATGAAGAGACAGAGATTGGACTTGTAACGTGGCCTGATGCCAATACAAGACAAATGGTTGGTATGAAAAGACAGCGGACGAGGTCTACGGGCGACCTACGATCCGAGGGTGACACATGAGAGTGATTTGACAGAGAACCTAGCCGAAGGGAGATCTCAGATTCTAAGACAAAGTGTATGGAAAGAACCTAGCCAAGAGGCGATCTCAGGTTCGAAGAAGATTTGAAGGAAGAACCTAGCCAAGAGGCAATCTCAGGTTCGACAATGATTTGAAGGAAGAACCTAGCCAAGAGGCGATCTCAGGTCCGACGATGATTTGTAGGAAGAACCTAGCCAAGAGGCGATCTCAGGTTCGACGATGATTTGAAGGAAGAACCTAGCCAAGAGGCGATCTAAGGTTCAACGACGATTTGAAGGAAGAACCTAGCCAAGAGGCGATCTCAGGTTCGACGATGATTTGTAGGTAGAACCTAGCCAAGAGGCGATCTCAGGTTCGACGATGATTTGAAGGAAGAACCTAGCCAAGAGGCGATCTCAGGTTCGACGATGATTTGAAGGAAGAACCTAGCCAAGAGGCGATCTCAGGTTCGACGTTGATTTGAAGGAAGAACCTAGCCAAGAGGTGATCTCAGGTTCGACGAAGGTTTGAGGGAAGAACCTAGCCAAGAGGCGATCTCAGGTTCGACGATGATTTTGAAGGAAGAACCTAGCCAAGATGCAATCTCAGGTTCGACGAAGGTTTGAGGGAAGAACCTAGCCAAGAGGCGATCTCAGGTTCGACGATGATTTGAAGGAAGAACCTAGCCAAGAGGCGATCTCAGGTTCGACAAAGGTTTGAGGGAAGAACCTAGCCAAGAGGCGATCTCAGGTTCGACGATGATTTGAGGGAAGAACCTAGCCAAGAGGCAATCTCAGGTTCGACAATGATTTGAAGGAAGAACCTAGCCAAGAGGCGATCTCAGGTTAGACGATGATTTGAAGGAAGAACCTAGCCAAGAGGCAATCTCAGGTTCGACAGAGATTTGAAGGAAGAACCTAGCCAAGAGACGATCTCTGGTTCGACGAAGGTTTGAGGAAAGAACCTAGCCAAGAGGCGATCTCAGGTTCGACGACGATCTAAGGAAGAACCTAGCCTACGGGCGATCTCAGGTTCGACGATGATCTAAGGAAGAACCTAGCCTACGGGCGATCTCAGGTTCGACGAAGTTTTGAGGAAAGAACCTAGCCAAGAGGAGATCTCAGGTTCGACGACAATCTAAGGAAGAACCTAGCCTACGGGCGATCTCAGGTTCGACGATGATCTGAGGAAAGAACCTAGCCAAGAGGCAATCTCAGGTTCGATGACGATCTAAGGAAGAACCTAGTCTACGGGCGATCTCAGGTTCGACGATGATCTAAGGAAGAACCTAGCCTACGGGCGATCTCAGGTTCGACGACGATCTAAGGGAGAACCTAGCCTACGGGCGATCTCAGGTTCGACGATGATCTAAGGAAGAACCTAGCCTACGGGCGATCTCAGGTTTGACGAAGGTTTAAGGAAAGAACCTAGCCAAGAGGCGATCTCAGGTTCGACGACGATCTAAGGAAGAACCTTGCCTACGGGCGATTTCAGGTACGACGATGATCTGAGGAAAGAACCTAGCCAAGAGGCGATCTCAGGTTCGACGATGATCTAAGGAAGAACCTAGCCTACGGGCGATCTCAGGTTCGATGATGATCTAAGGAAGAACCTAGCCTACAGGCGATCTCAGGTTCGACGATTATCTAAGGGAGAACCTAGCCTACGGGCGATCTCAGGTTCGACGATGATCTAAGGAAGAACCTAGCCTACGGGCGATCTCAGGTTCGACGAAGGTTTTAGGAAAGAACCTAGCCAAGAGGCGATCTCAGGTTCGACGACGATCTAAGGAAGAACCTAGCCTACGGGCGATCTCAGGTTCGACGATGATCTGAGGGAGAACCTAGCCTACAGGCGATCTCAGGTTCGACGATGATCTAAGGAAGAACCTAGCCTACGGGCGATCTCAGGTTCGACGACGATCTAAGGGAGAACCTAGCCTACGGGCGATCTCAGGTTCGACGATGATCTAAGGAAGAACCTAGCCTACGGGCGATCTCAGGTTCGACGATGATCTAAGGAAGAACCTAGCCTACGGGCGATCTCAGGTTCGACGACGATCTAAGGAAGAACCTAGCCTACGGGCGATCTCAGGTTCGACGAAGGTTTGAGGGAAGAACCTAGCCTACGGGCGATCTCAGGTTTGACGATGATTTATGTAGATAAATGACATGGACGAGTGTTTAGGGAACCGACTACCAGACAAGAACTGGGTTTAGAATGACAAAGTGTGTTGATTTTGTTTGGCATTGAAAAGGTGAAGGTCACTGATTGGGGATTTTGGGCATGATACCCTCCTGTAGGGACGTATTATTGTCCTTGAATAATTCAGGTCTTTGTGTAAGGTACCTGGTCTGGCTTATGCTTTGTATGCATGTTTGAGTTTCTTTTGACGCCAAGATCCACTCTGATGGATCAACTACGCGCTTTTGAGGATGCAATGTTATGTAATGATAACTATATGTAATGCGAAGGAATAAACTTCATGGGGATAAAAAGAGGCCTATTGGAGACCGCTGCTCATCACTGGGGATGTCAGTATATATCGGCGTTGGAAGCCTGCAGTACCAAAGATTGCTGGGGATACTGATAAGAGTTTGCCCTGGGGAGCTCTTGAAGACCAAAGATTGTTGTTGACTCTGTTGAAGATTGAATTGCTTACGAAGCGAGTCTTTAGGTACACTGCTGGATTCTGAATCGTACCATTGAAGGAAGAGATAATCTGACCAAACCTCCATACATCTTGAACTGTTGAGGCGGTGATAGAAGTGAATATGCCGAAGAATGGATACTGAACACTATGTGGATCTCTCTGAATACATGTCCCAAGTTTAGGCACACTGGGGAATTATCTCTTGAATCACTTGGGGATAAGAGATGGGCACGGACACCTACGAGTGCCCCAGTTGAGCTCTGCAAATGCCCCGGTTTAGCTCTGCGAATGCCCCCGTTTAGCTCTGCGAATGCCCCGGTTTAGCTCCATTGGGGATGTTCTTGATTAACTCCACTGAGGATGCACTTAGCGTGCTGAGTCAAAAGACGATTCTAGACTTTCTGAATTCACTTGGGGAATCAGATTTTAAATTGTCTGTAGTAGATGAAGGCAGCTTCGTGCGATGGCCAAGTCAGGGTGACCGTTATGATGCTTCCAGCTTGATTCGTAGTCTTGTACAACATAATTGGCTTGAGCAACTTTGTAAGTATGGATGAGGAATGCCCCTGTCTGAAGGGTCTCTGGGAAGATCTAGGTCGAATAGAAGACCAGAAGATTCGTGCCATAATACGGTATGAGGTGGCCTGCCCTAATGTCTTGAGTCACGAAATAAACTGCTCTTGATTACAACTTTCTTGGAGAGATTTGTCGAATCTCGACGTAACTGCCCCAGGTTGAATGAATTTTGAGTAGATTTCTCGATGTGATAGCCTCTGATTGATCGCGCTCAAAGAGATTTATCGACGCGATAGCCTCTGATTGACATCTTTGAGGGAATGCCCCAGATTTGGATGAACTTGGAGAGATCGACTCTCGACTTGATTGCCCCAGATTGGCTGGCTCTGCTAACTTCATCCCTGAATTGTACTCAAACTGTGAAGTACCAAGATGATTTCTCTTGACAGAATCACCGGTTTAACATGCCTCTGGATTAGTCATTTCTCTTGTAGCAGCTGACTCTTGCTTCAACAGGGTATTTAAGCCTCTCTTTTCTGACAAGATTGAGCTCTTCACCGATTGTTCATTGTGCAAACTTACTTGATGTCGATCAGTTGTTTTGTATGCAGAAGAATGTTTATTATGAGAATGATAATTCTAATACAACACATATGTAAGTCTTGAAGTTTGAAAAAACTTTGAATGTAATGACGTCACAACTCTGTTGTGAACGAGTCACTAGCTAGAGAGAAACATTTGCAAAAAAAAAAATTTATGAAAGATAATGCAAGCATATGATGCCAACACAAATATTCAAACATACCTCTCAGGAGTCAGTTAAACGCTATCTCGTTGTAGCACGCTTTCAAATTGACCCATGCTTCAATTAGGACTTTTATGGGTTGTAACGTGGCCTGGTTCACGGTTTTTAGAAAAAAGGATTTAAGGCTCAAAATTATTTGGTGCCCACCCATTCTCCATGATGTTCTCCATTCCTATGTTCAGTTGACCTGATATAAGCGTTCATCTCTCGAGAAGAGTTTGCGATGATTGAGGAACCATTGTGGTTTTTTTTTTGGACACGACAGTCACTAACTTCTTTGCCTTTGGTGTCTGATCAGACGACTTTGTTCTTTGATGAGGATTTTTGTTGGTAATCCTTTTCTCGCCTTTTAGGCTTTTCAATTTCTTCTTGCTTTCCCTAATTTTTTCCTGGACAAATTCTTTTGAATTTCGATTTGGAAGTCCAGCGGGATGCCCCAATTTTTTGCCTAAGCGACTTGTTTTCAAGTTTTGACTTAGCGGGGATTTTTGTTTCTTTCTTATTCATATTTTTCATTTTGAACAAGTCGTTGATCTTTGCGTTGTCTTGATTTGTTGGAAGTGATCGTGACTGCCTGAGTCTTTAGTATTGTCATTTGTTGACCTCCTGATGTGCGAGAGATACCCATTGGGATATAGTCAATAGACGCACATTGTTGTTAGATGAAGGTTAACCGTTGTGGTTTTGACTTTCCTCAACCTTTTGATGGATAACCATTGTTGTATCCGTGGATGCACACTCTTGATGAGTTCTGAATGCTTGATCAGATTAGCTGAACACTACCCTCCCCAGGGTTGAAATGAGGGTTTTTTCTGAATAGAAAGAAAACTCCTACTTCAAGGCTCAGAGGGGTTGACGAGGGTCTATCTTTCTTATATCTCTGGTGTTTAGTAATTGAAACAAGGCCTGTACATTGTCAGCAGAATCTTACTCAAAAGCGTACCAACCAGAGATTTTTGCGTTTTAGGTTATCATCGTCCTCCTTTGAATCTTTACCTAAGCATAAGACTAGGAAATGGCATCAATATGCAACTAAAACATTTAAAGAGTGATAACGAATGGATGAATAAAAATGAAAGGAATACTTCAAGACAAGCATACTTATTGCATTAAGATTTTCGTTCAGAAATAGACAAGTTTATATATACAAGCAATGTTTAAACAAACAAGCAAGAATGCAAATGAAAATGCAGTCAAAGAAACCAATGATTGCCATTGTTGAGGAGACTTGACTCCGTATGGACTTGCTGATTCTGACGACTTTCTGTAGTCTTGAAGCTCGAGTGTGCGAGAGAATCCCCTTTCAAATTTGATGTGAACACAACAGTCTCTGAATTGATCCAGCTTTGGACTTGGTCTCTGGATGACATACCTTCTTCAATCGATTGGCCAGGTGCCCCAGTATAACATGCATATAAGGTTCTTTCAGGAGAACAAAAGAATGATTTACCCAGCGAATTGGTATAAACTGCATCCCCTAAGCACATCATGTCTTAAAGAAATAATAGATATCATCATCGGAGTTTCCATGACCTGGCTTATCTGACTCTTTAATCCATTATCTTCCTGCTTGAAGAAGTTTCTGACTATGAGCCAAAGCTTGCATGTACCCCTCAGAGTTATTCCATAACTGATCTCTGAGTATGTGAGGTGAGAAATCAGGTTGAACCTTTGAAGAGAACCCCAGGTCTGAATAAGAATCCCCAATCTTCGAGTACCTGTCATGAATGCATGAATATGCATGGGGTGCATGAATGTCATGTTATGTCATTTCCAAGGAATTTTCGTGTTTTGATTTTGTTTTTGCGCAAGTAAGGGATGGAAGAGTTTAGCACAAGACTTGCAAATGTGATTCCTTGGAGATAACAAAACATGTATGTTAAGCATGTAGTTAGCTATGTTATGTATGCAAAGGCATGAGATCAAAGAGGATCAAAGTTCCATCATTTCTGAATATGATTGATGTACTGTTCTGAACCATATGAGTATCATCAGATCAAAGGTCTGACATAGCTTCCGCACATATAAGAACCAAGTACCCTGTGGATCTTCCATTGTACGGGACCAAGGCTTCTGGAACATCGGATACTGTTGAGAATTTCCTGAATATGCTGGGAATACCAAGATCGAAGGCTCGAATAAATCTTCAGGTAAACAAGTTAGGAACTCAGAAAATAAATCTGAGAACCGTACGATCACCAACAGGATATAGCATCTGCATAAAGCCAGAACAGAAATCTGGATCAAGCCATTAGAACCAATAGTCACTATCTGAGCATAATCATCATTTGAATGTGAGTAACCATCTGCACATAGTCACCATCTGTACCTGTGATAGAAATTCCCTCCCCACTCACGGGTGAAAACTAGGTCAGGGTAAGATAATGGTAACTCGAAAATCATGGGTTCGCCTGAAAGTGCTATGGGCTTGCCCACAGACGTGGGTGCCGATAGTAATTCATTTGAACCTCATCCGAGCGTGGTATATGACATGACTGCACTAATCGGATCACGTCCTATAGCCGTCATGCCCCCACTCTATTCCTAGGTGTCCTAGTGCACTTTGGCCTGGGTACTGGGCCTTTTACCTCAAAAGTGACATCCCAACCCAAACAAGAAGCAAATCCTGTACAGCAGTAGTATATGGAAAACAGTAAAATAAAATGCATACGTATGCTCAAGAATGAGTGAATAAACTGAAAGCATGTAAAAATAAACACCCAAAGAAAAGAAAGCAAGAGCTAGGAGCAACTCCGGGATGGACCAGCATTTGGTCGACCTATTCCCCAGTGAAGTCACCAGCTGAAACAACCGGATGAAAATCATCAAACAATGAAGTCGCCATCGAACGTCTTTTATCCCACATGTAGGGAAAGGTAAACATCGAGAAAACCTGAGAAGGGAGAAGTCACGGTCTTGCGACCGAGAGATCGGGTAAGGGAGTCTGTTATGCGAGGGGAAGGTATTAGCACCCCACACGCCCGTAGTACTCTACGGTATCCACTCTTGTTATCTATCTTATGGGTGTGTTCAATCTATGCTTACTATCTATTATACTACTGAAGGAATGCATCCAAAAGAAAGGAGAAAAAGAATGTAGGGAAAATAAAATTGTGCTTGCTTGGGCCCTACCCCAATGCCTACGTATCCGTTTTGAGGAATCAGAGCTACCGTAGTTTGGCTCACATGTTTTTATTTGTTTGTGTTGTTTTGTGGACGAAGTTAATTCCGCCTTCTGCCGCAGCTCGACCTTTGGAGACTTATGCGTTGGCACAGAAGTAAATTAATCTGTCCTTACTTGAAAAGGGTTTTAATAAAGGTGCTCGAGTGCACAAAAGATTTGAATTGGTTTATATTGTTGTAGATGTTTTTTGTGGACGAAGTTAATTCCGCCTTCTTCCGCAGCTCGACCTTTGGAGACTTGTGCGTTGGCACAGAAGTAAATTAATCGTGTCCTTATCTGAAAAGGGTTTCTTAGAGAAATGGTGCTCGAGCGCACAAAATGGTTTGAATTTGTTTTGTATTTTCGTTGTAGATGATGACTGATTGACCTCAAGAGAGAGATATTAGCCATTTTCCTACTTAGCCATGAAAGGAGTCTTTGAGAATTGAACCACAACTATGCTTGAGATGAAGAACAATAGGATCGAGAAGAGACCCGCTTATCATTTCCCGTACTAAGCAAAAGCATGATTCTCATCAGTAGTTTTAAAGTGTTTTGAATTTCGAAAAGAAAAAAGAAGTTTTAGTTTTAGATGCGTATGTGAAAGGGAAAGAAAAGTTAAAGGGGAATTAGCCTATTTCTAAACCTGATGTTATCGTGCGTGGTTAGACCTAAAGTTAGAATTTTGAGGGAATTCTACCTAATGTTAGCATGCATATAGTTTGCGATAAAGTGCCAAAATGAAGAATAAAATAGGGTTGTGACGATACCGAACGGAGAAGGTCCGTTGCCTCTTCAAAATTGTGCAAGCGGTAAGAAAATTCTATCAAAGTTCCCTTGGGCGAGTGATTGAAGAATTAACCCCGAGCATTCCACATTGCAAGAGTTATATCAATGCTATCACAAAAATCTTGACTAAAAAAATGGCAATAAAAATGATTACCAAATATGAAAAATAAAATAGTAAAAAACTCTAATCGAAATTCTAAAAAGAAATTCTAACGAATTCTAAAATATTCTATTATTTTGTTATCAATTGAGAGAAAAAAAATTAAACTAAAAGAAAAAACTAAAATAATAAAAGAAAAGAAAAAATTAGAAGAGTTAGGGGGTATGAAGTCTAGAAATATGGGTGCTGAAGTAATGTGATGCATAGCCCAATAGCAAGGGTCCAAATTATTTCTTTTTGTTCAGAAACCAAGAGATATACCAAAAAATATGGTAGCGGGCCTGAAGAGAGTGAGGTTAGGTCCATTCCATCACTAATTCCTCTTACAACAAAAACTCATATTTATTTTGTATTATTTCAGCATATTATTAAAAGGAAGTAAAAAATATAAAACAATTAAACAATTAAACTAAAAAGAATAAACATGTGAAATTGGAAAGGGGTCTAGGGTTTGAGAAAAAAAATGTCTCTCCATCTCCCTCACGGAGCTTGAACAGCGCCGCCCCCTCTTCACCTTCACTGATCTCCGTCTCTCACGGCGCCGCTCACCACCGTCACCCTCGCCTCGCGTTGCTCCATCTCACTCTCTCTTTTTCTCATCACCGTTAAAACGAAGACCGTTGGCCTTCATATCACTGTTCTCTAATCTCTGTCTCAGCAAATTCGCGTCTCGGATCTCTTCAATGCTTCGATCTTGCTTCTTCGATTTCTCTTTGAAACAAACTCTCTCCACCACAGACATCATTTCTCTGACGCTTCTTCAGATATGACGCCATCGTTGGACAAAACTAGAGATTTCTAAGGTAATCGTCGATTCTTCTCCTTCTTCATCTTCTTTCTTTTTGACTTTTCTTTGCGTTGATGTGGCGATATGGTGACATGTTGATGTGATTCATATGCGTCTTCTATTGCGAGAAGTTGAAATTTGTTCTTATGATGCAGAATTGATGTTGATGCAGATTCGACGAAGATGAAGCCTTGAATCATATGAATTGGAGGAATAACGATGAAGGTGATGTAGGTTGTTGAACAATACTGAAGTGTGGTGTCGATCGAAGCGTCGAAGCTTGAAGGAGATGCGGTGAGAGTGTAGAGGAATTTGTTGGAGCTCTGCTTGTGGTTCTTCTTGGTGAGTTTTTTTTATCGGGAAATCCCTGCAATCTGTTATTTATCTTCTATTGTCAAAAAAATCCTTCTTTATGTCAGTTGGTTGTTCTATTTTATAAGGGTTAGATAGGTAGTTAGAAATGATTGGGGTTTGTTATCGGTTTGTTAATTTAGTTATGGTAGTTATTCTGTTTTGTAGTGTTATTGAATGTTAGTTATGCTGTAACAGTTTTGGGTTGGTTAAGTTAGTTACAGGGCTGTTTCTATTTTCTGGTTATGGAATTGGTTTTGGTTGTTTGACAGTTGGGAATGAGTTAGAAAAGTTGGTTGTTAGAGGTTAGGAAATTTGTTAGATGTTATGGTTTGTTAGGAATTACTGTTAGTTTGTTATGGTTAAGGAGAGGTTTAGAGATTATTTAGGTTATTTTTGTTATGACAATTTGAGATGGACAGTACTGCACTAAACTATATTATGCATATATTATTTTATTCATTACTGAGCTGTTGTTTGATTAATTGCAGGACATGGCTGGAGTAATGCTGAGGTGGTTAGTCGCGAATCTGGATGAGGCATGAAGATTGTTTATGAAGAACACGCGAATGGTTACGAAGATTAGAAAAATGTAAAGCTTAGAGCCTTAGGTTTTAGTATATGTAGACTATGAGTATTTTAATGTGAATTCTGATGTGTATTTAGTAATCTTGGATGTAAACGCCCTTTTGAAATCTTCTCTTGTAATGTTCTAATGACACCGCTTTTAAATTGCATGGTTATGACCTCGAATGAACGAGAATGAATTTGGATAACCCTTTGACAAATCATGAGTAATGCTTTAGAACTTGTAAAGGTCATATTATTGAATGAATGTGAACCCTTGAATTTTAGTGATGAAGCCCAAATATTCCAAGTAGTCTTTTCTTCCAAATTGCCTTTTGTATCTCCAAGATCTTTTAGTTATGTCACATATAACTTCATGGTTGTGATATGAATTTGATAAGAGCCTTTGCCAACAACAATCTTGTAGTGTCGAGTTTCTTTACTTTTGAACGAAAGCATGCCTAAACATCTTCAAATGAATGAGCGAGCCTCGCATATTTCTTAATCCTCACTTCAAAACCATAATCGAAGAAGCTTTAGATTTTGATCTTAATGTATTTGAAATGAAGTCCCCCAAAGCATATTATATCACAAGTAAGCGGATAGACCCGACGAAGAGCTTTGCATCATAAAGTATACAAACTCCAATTTGCAAATAGTATCCCATTGAATCTTCTTCTCTTGCCTAGAGCTCGTGAACATACAAGGAATGGCTAAACCTCCTTTGATGAAGAAAGGACCATTTGAAATACTAACTTGTAAAAGATGCGATTTTCTTATATGATAACCTTTTTGTATGACATATTGAAGCATCCTCGAACAAGATCTTAATGGCCATGGATATATCAAAATCTTCAACCATTTGCACTTTAAGTAATTATAGAACCCCTTTGAAATTTATTGAAGAACCAATACACATGGAATCCATCTTGAAGTCTATATGATTATGGAAATAAATCATCATTCATGTGGAGGTGATAAGTATAAGACGATGTTCCTCACTGCTCAAGCTTGCAGCCTTTCGAGATAGCCTTGGGATGACTCACAATTGAAGCGGCAAGTATTTGATGAGAACCAAAAATTGTATCACTAAAAGAAGTCCACAGTGTTAGAGAAAAAGCCATACCCCAACCCTTATTCCTCGAAATCCATGATCTTATGTCAATTTATTAATTAATGATGCATGATGTGTTAGATGACCTAATGGATATTATATATGTGTGAAAAATGCAAAAATGCGTAAGCCAGATAGGAAGTAAAAGGGTAGGACAAATTTGGGGTATTACACTTGACTGCATCAGCATTCATGGGACATGGGAACTCCTCGTCATCCATATTTTCAAGAATTAATGCACCACCAGAGAAGGCTTTCTTGACAACATACGGGCCTTCAAAATTGGGAGTCCACTTGCCCCTAGAATCAGTTTTGAAGGACATGATCTTCCTGAGCACGAGGTCGCCTTCTCTGAATTCACGAGGTTTGGCCTTTTTTTCAAATGCTTTCTTCATTCTTTTCTGATATAACTGCCCATGACACAAAGCTGTCATTCTCTTCTCTTCAATCAAATTCAATTGGTCAAACCTGTTATGGACCCATTCATCCTATGTCAACTTGGCTTCCATTATCACACGCAATGATGGAATCTCTACCTCGACAGGGAGTACAACTTCCACTTCATACACTAGAGAAAACGGGGTTGCTCCTGTTGAAGTGCGGACAGATGTTCGATATCCATGCAGAGCAAAAGGGAGCATTTCATGCCAATCCTTATAAGTAACAACCATTTTCTGGATAATTCTCTTGATATTCTTATTAGCAGCTTCAATAGCCCCGTTCATCTTTGGCCTGTATGGATATGAATTGTGATGGACAATCTTGAATTCTTCACACAGTTCAGTCATCATCTTGTTGTTCAAATTCGAGCCATTGTCAGTGATGATTCTGCTCGGCACACCATACCGACATATAAGATTATTCTTGATGAAGCGCACAACCACCTGCTTAGTAACGTTGGCATATGAAGCAGCCTCTACCCATTTGGTAAAGTAGTCAATTGCTACCAAGATGAAATGGTGTCCATTTGAAGCTTTGGGTTCTATCATCCCAATCATGTCAATACCCCACATGGAGAAAGGCCACGGGGACGAAATCACATTGAGAAGTGTCGGAGGTACATGGATCTTATTTGCGTAAATCTGGCATTTATGGAATTTATGGCACTTCTTTGCAAATTTGTAACAATCAAATTCCATTGTCAACCAATAATAACCTGCCCTTAGCATCCTTTTAGCCATTGAATGTCCATTAGCATGAGTGCCAAATGAACCTTCATGGATCTAATGCATCAACATGTCTGCTTCGTGTCTATCCACATATTTGAGCAAGACCATGTCAAAATTCCTCTTGTATAACACATTTTCACTGAGGAAGAAACTTCCTGCCAATCTTCTCAATGTCTTTCTATCTTTCTTTGACGCACCAAATGGGTATTCCTGAGTCTGAAGAAAATACTTGATATCATAATACCAAGGTTTTTCATCTGCTACCTCCTCTGTCGCAAACACATGAGCAGGCCTATCTAGCCGTCAAACTGTAATTCAGGGTATATCATTCCAAGCATTTACTTGGTACATGGAAGCCAGAGTTGCCAGAGCATCTGCCATTTGATTTTCATCCCTAGGAAAGTGATGGAATTCAACTTTATTGAAGAATGGTAGTAATCTTCGAGCATAATCTTTGTAAGGGATCAAGCCAGGGTGACGAGTGTCCCATTCTCCTTTAATATGATTTATTACCAAAGCTGAATTGCCATAAACATCTAGAATTTTGATTCTGAGATCAATAGCTTCCTCAAGACCCATGATGCAAGCCTCATATTCCGCCATATTATTAGTGCAATCAAATGTTAACCTTGCAGTAAAAGGAATGTGCGATCCATGAGGAGTAACAATCACAACACCATCCTTTACCACAAGCATTCACAGCTTCATCAAATACCATACTCCAATGAGATTCAGGGCCGGGGCCCTCCTCAGGCAATGGTTCATCACAATCTTTCACTTTCAAGAACATCACATCTTCATCGGGGAATTCATATTCTGCAGACTGATGATCTTCCATTGGCTGATGAGCAAGGTAATCTGCCAACACACTACTTTTGATATCCTTTTGAGTGCGGTACTCGATATCATATTCAGATAACAACATCTGCCAGCGGGCAATTCTCCCGGTAAGAGCAGGCTTTTCAAAAATGTACTTGATTGGATCCATTTTGGAGATCAACCAAGTGGTATGATTCAACATATACTGCCGCAAACGCTTTGCCGCCCAGGCCAAAGCACAACATGTTTTTTCTAAAATAGAATACCGTGACTCACAATCAATGAACTTTTTTCTGAGATAATAAATGGCGAACTCTCTTTCCCGTTTTATCCTGTTGTCCCAGAATACAACCCATGGATTTATCTAACACTGTTAGATACATAATCAACGGTCTTCCTTCTACGGGAGGGAGCAAGATAGGAGGTTCAAGCAGATATTCTTTAATAATCTCAAATGCCCTTTGGCAGTCATCTGTCCACACACAACCTTGATCTTTCTTTAACAACTTAAAGATCGGTTCACACGTTGCAGTCATGTGGGAGATAAATCTGGAGATATAATTCAAACGCCCGAGGAAACCCCTGACTTGCTTTTCAGTTCTTGGTGCTGGCATTTCTTGAATTGCTTTGACTTTATCAGGATCAACTTCAATTCCTTTCTGGCTAACAATAAAACCCAACAATTTCCCCGATCTAACTCCGAAGGTACATTTCTTTGGATTCAGGCGGAGACGATACTTCCTCAAACGCCGAAACAACTTCAACAAATCTTCTATATGCCCTTCTTCAGTTTGGGATTTAGCAATCATATCATCAACATATACTTCGATTTCCTTGTGCATCAGATCATGGAATAGGGTTGTCATAGCCCTCTGGTACGTTGCACCAGCGTTCTTCAACCCGAAGGGCATCACTCTATAACAGAATGTTCCCCAGGGTGTGATAAACGTTGTTTTTTCCATGTCCTCTGGAGCCATTCTTATTTGATTATACCCGGAAAATCCATCCATGCACGAGAATACCTTGAATTTCTTTGTGCTATCCACTAACATGTCAATGTGAGGCAATGGAAAATAATCTTTTGGACTAGCTTTATTTAGATCTCTGTAATCTACGCACATGCGGACTTTTCCGTCTTTTTTTAGTACTGGGAAAATATTGGAAATCCATTGAGGATACACTGATGTCACAAGAAAACCAGCATTGATCTGCTTTAGGACCTTCTCTTTGATCTTTACTGCCTATCCGGGTGGGTTCTTCTCAACTTTTGTTTAATTGGTGGACACTCTGGCTTCAACAGAAAACGATGCTCGACAATGTTTGTATCTAGACCAGGCATATCTTGATAAGACCAAGCAAAAATATCCACATACTCTTTCAACAGCTCAATCAACCTGTTCTTTACATCAGGATGCAACGATGCTCCAATCTTAACTTCCTTCGGATCTTCTTCTAAACCCAAATTAACCACTTCCAAAGGATCTTTATATGGATGAATGGTATTTTACTCGTGCTCAAGCAACCGTGAGACCTCTTATGGAATCTCATCATAATCTTCTTCTTCAGCCCCAAACACAGGATATTCAAAGTTGGGAGAGGTTGCAGGGTCATTGTACTCAACGGGTTTTTTAATTAATCTACACATATGATTTATGATTGTTTTTAGAAACTGACACATGTAACAAGTGATCATGCAGATTAATTTTCAGTTATTGTTTATTTTGAAAGGTTTCTTTTTTATTATTACCATTTCCCAAGAAAAAGGCAGAAAATAAAAGACATAATTTTGGAAGCAAAGACAACTTTTATTAATGATCTTAACAATTATAGAAAACAGATAAGCCCTACAACATTAATACTTCCACCTTGGGCAGAGTGAAAGCTTTTCAAAAGAAAGAAACAGATTAATAAAACAAATTACTTTGAAATATGTATGCAAGAAGGAATATCAATGGTGACCCAGTTTTAAACTCGGACTCCATGCGTCACATAATTCGGTACTTCCTGCTCTGCTTCATCCTCTTCAACAACATTAATTCCAGAACTAATTGGATTGAGGTAGCCTCCGTTGCGGAAAGCATCATGATAATTGTTCACAGAAGACTTTGGCTTCAAACTTTATCCTTTGCCATTCCTTGAAGAGAAACCCAAACCAGCTCTGTTTTTGTTCACGGGTGGATCCACAAGTCGTCCCCAAACTGCATTATGACCATTGCGCACAACCTGTTGCGCATCCTTCAGAGAAACCACAGAATTCTCATTCTTCCTTATGTTATCAATGGATAGGGCTTGGAACTGGGTTCCAACAACAACCTCATCCGCTTCTACAATACTGAAAGAGGATAGATGGGATATCAACAACGCCTGCTCCCCATTTATGATCACTACCTTCCCTTCACGCACAAACTTTAGCTTCTGATGCAGAGTTGAAGTGACAGCCCCTGCTTCGTGTATCCATGGCCGTCCTAGAAAATAACTATACGCGGGAATAATGTCCATTACCTGGAAAGTTATCAAGAACAAGTGTGGTCCTATATGGATGGGAAAGTCCACTTCACCGATGACAGATTTCCTCGACCCATCAAAAGCCTTCACAATGATGCCACTCGGGCGCATAGGTGTTCCCTAATACTTTAACTTCAGGAGGGTACTTCTCGGTATAACATTTAATGTAGATCCGTTATCAATTAGCACATTGGATAGCGAGTCATTCTTGCAGTTCATAGATATGTGGAGGGCCAGGTTGTGATTCCTCCCTTCATCTGGTAACTCATCATCGCAGAAACTCAAGTTGTTACATGATGTAATGTTTCCAATTACGCTGCTGAATTGATCTAACGGCGTGTCATTCTCTACAAAAGCTTGGTCTAGTACTCTTATCAGTTATTCTCTATGAGCGGAGGAATTCATCAATAAAGCTAGGATGGATATCTTTGAAGGAGTCTACAATAGATGATCTACAATTTTTTAGTCGCTCATCTTAATTATATTCAAGATATCATCCACTTCTTTCTCCAATGTGGCTCCACTAGTCTCTCCTGCAGTCTTCTTAGGCTCATCGTTCTCAGCAATTTGTTTCCAGCAACAACGTCTCTTCAAATAACCAGCGCAAACCCGCGACCACTGGGTCACCCTACTATTATCATCTATATTTCTAACATCAGGCATGGGCTGAATGGGAACTTCCATCCCATCTTCTAAGATTGTAGCATTGTATTTGTAAGGCATAGCCTTATCTGATTTATAGGGAACAGGTCCTGGCAGACTAATTACCAATGGGGCAACAGCTGGTTTGCTATGGTACTCCACCTCAAAATGAGCGGGTGCACCAAAACAAGGTACAATGACGTTTACCCCTTCCTCAACATAATCAGCCCTCAAAAGGTCATCTCCGGCAAACAAATCTTTGTCCAAAGAGAAACACTCATTTGCGGAGACATACTCTTCATCCGACTCTTCTCCCATCAAACAGACTTCAACCATATCAATCTCGTGATAATCATCTCTCTAACCTGTGATCTTGATAGTTCCATTGTCTAACAGCAATTGAACACCCTCTATTACAACAGAACATCCTCGGGGGTCCCGACAGCAAACTATGCAAGATCCATATTGGTGTTCCACCTAACGAGCAGTACGGCAGAAGGTAGCATGCAACTGCATGAGATCTTCATTCAAATATTCCACATCAAAAATTCTGAATTCACCCGGACATCCAGAAACCATATTCACTTCCTCTTCATATTCTGCCCTAGGCCTGATTATATGGATTAAACCTTCATCCATCATCTCCTGTAAATCAGCCTTTATCTTCTCGCAACCTTGTATATTTGTACTGCAAATAGCACAACCGACATGGTCATGCGTATAATAACTGAATTCACAGAGGTCTGCATGCATATTTACCAAATCCCCTCTAACCAGATTAATGTCAAAAGTCCGGAAGTCACCTGGAAAACCGACCACTATATTCACAACATTCACTCCCCCGTGCTTGGGTAAAGGATTGTCTTTCACATTAGGTACCATGTCTTTGAAAGATAAAATTCTATACTTCACCAACCTCTGCACTTCAGTCTTCAAAGGATAACAATTTTCAACACTATGCCCTGGTGCTCCCTGATGAAAGGCACACGTCTGGTCTGCTTTATAATACCAAGGCAATGGTGATGGTACTGCTGGAGGTGGTCGTGTCTGGACCAACTTCTTCTGAATCAATGCTGGTAGTAGCTCTGCATAACTCAGAGGAATAGGGTCATAGTTCCCCCTTCTCTTATTATTCCCTTGGTTCCTTTATTGGGACTGTCTTTGATAAGCAACGGTAGTTGGAGCGGCATTCATAATAGGAGTCACTGAAGCAACTTGCTGGTGACGCTGATAATTTCTTCTAGGAGCATTCACTCTCCTCTCTTGCATGACAGCATTGATATCCCCATCTTTCTTCTTTGTAAACCCATAAGCTGGCTTCTTCACACCTCCGGACCTTTCACCCTTTTCCAAACGACCTTCTCTTACTTCCTCTTCTAGGCGGACACCCATCCCTACCATCTCTGTAAAATCACTTGGGGCACTTGCTACCATTCTTTCGTAGTATAAAGCGCCTAGCGTCTTCAGAAAAATTTTAGTCATTTCCTTCTCCTCCATGGGAGGAATCACTTGTGCAGCCACTTTGCGCCATCTCTACATGTACTCTTTGAATGATTCTCTGTCTTTCTGAACCATGGCTCTAAGTTGGTCACGATCGGGCGCCATGTCCATATTGTACTTGTATTGTTTAATGAATGCTTCTCCAAAATCATTAAAGGTATGGATGTTGGCGCTGTCTAAACTCATGTACCATTTCAATGTTGCGCCGGTCAGACTATCCTGGAAAAAGTGAATCAGCAGACGCTGATCATCGGTGTGGGTAGACATTCTCATTACATGTATCACCAAGTGAGCACGAGGGCAAGTGTTGCCTTTGTACTTCTCAAACTCCGGGACCTTGAACTTAGCAGGCAATTTGACATTCGGGACAAAACACAACTCATTCACATTCTGCCCAAATAACTCTTTTCCCCTAAGAGCCTTCATATCTCTTTACATTCTATCAAACTGCTCTTGGAAATCATCCATTCTGTCATAATGACCCAAGTCTTCACTTGGCGGAGGGAAAGGACGACACACATCTTCATTAACAAACAAAACCAAATTCACTGAAGGAGGTGCAACAGGAACAGTATGCACCACATGAGGTGCTGGAGTAACAACATTTTGAACCACTGGAGCATCTTGGGGGCCCAAATTAAAACCTTAAGGTGCAAAATTCTCCGGCATACCCCACGGATAACCTTGAGGCATATGGTTTTGAACAACAGTCGGAGTAGCAGATACAGGAACATCAGGAACTTCAGCATTTGCCCTTGTTGGTTGAGGTTGAACACTCGGTGGCTGATTCTGAGCAACCACCAGAGCTTCCATCAGAGTAGTCAAATTGTCCAAGCCAGCCTTCAAAGCATAAACTTCTTCGCGTAGCTCGTGATTCTCCTGTTTTAAATTGTCCATCTTCTTTTTTAAGTTAGCCCGAGTGTTGTAGTGATGAGTCAGCTTGCTGAACGAAGAAAAAAGCTGGGTAAGGCACCTGGATATGCATAATAAATGCAAGAAATATGTGCAATATGATGCATGATGTGAAATGCATATGATTATTTTTACTTTATCATTTAGTATTTCAAGGGATTTAACGTTTATAGACATATTTCAAACATCGAAATAATAACGCATTTGAAATACTGAAAACTTTTATTATAATAACTTCAAAATGGGTTACAAGTTTCAATGATCCCAAGTACAATATGAGCATACAATCTAAAAATCTTGAGAGAAAGAAACTGATAGAGATCAATATGTACGCTAGCGCTTCCCTGTGAGCCTGGCAATCTGAGCTCTCAACCTCTTGTTTTCTTCCACCTGTCTGACGGCAACCTCATTCCAATCATCTGAAGCAGGAAGTGAGTAATCAGCACCTTTTTTAGGCTTAGGAGAAAATAAATCCCCTTGCCTCTCCATAGACTCTACTGCTCGACTCTCAAGGATCTCGATCAAATCATCTTTCTCCTTCAAGTCTGCTTTGTAGGAACTCTCTAAAATCTGGAACTTGTTCTTCCAAGCATCTCTTTCCTGTTGCATCCTAACTAGAGAAAGTTGCAACTCTTCTAGATCATCTAATAAAGGAGGAGTGGTCTTCACAAATAGATCAGGCATGGGTGTCTCCCGATTATACGACATCTTCAACTAAATGGCTCTCGATCAGACCCACTAAAGATATGGCTCCAAAGAAACAGCACCCCTGGGTCCCAAATCTTTCCTACTTTTCTTATGAATGTGACGCCAGGCCTTCGCAATCTGCTCCCTAGCTTCCCTGTGGTCTTCTCCTTCCTTCAAAAAGAAGCTACTCAAATGAATACTATTCGGTTTATCCCTCATCGGGTAACCAAGCTGTCGCCGCACAAGAACAGGGTTATAGTTAATTCCTCCCTTTGTACCAAGAAGAGGCACATTGGGGAAACTACTACAACTGTCAATAATCTCTACATCCTGATAA
The DNA here is from genome assembly GCA_948472305.1 of Vicia faba. Lineage (NCBI taxonomy): Eukaryota > Viridiplantae > Streptophyta > Magnoliopsida > Fabales > Fabaceae > Vicia > Vicia faba. The sequence continues at coordinate 1,329,584,511 of OX451737.1, read as the reverse complement.
GCTCAATGATACCAATCAATATCTGAGTGAGTAAGTTCCATGATTTTAGGAGCCCAACGGGGTTCCTTCTTGATATCCCAAAAAGCATCAGACTGAGGCATATGAGAGATGAACCACCGGTACAACAAAGGCGTGCAACAGATAATCATTCCTCCATGATAAGAACATAGAAGATGAACAGAGTAATAAGCATCACCCAACAGTGTAGAAACCAGGTTTCCCATCATGAAAATCTTGATAGCGTTAATGTCGACAAACTTTTCCACATTAGGAAATAAGAATAATCCATAAGCAAGTAAAGCAAAGATGGCCTCAAAATAAACCGTACTCTTCATCCTGGCAAAGTAACGAGCTTTCTCCAATAAGAACTGAGCTGGTAATCCTCTAATCCCTCCTTTGGTAGTCATATGGGTTTCCACCTCAGACTTCCCCAGATGAATCAAAGCATCTATCTCATGTGGTTTTCGCTCACCCTCCAAACTAGTAAAAGGAACATGATCGGTAACAAGTAAATCGAATATATAAGAATACTCCTCCAGTCTAGGCATCAACTGATAATCGGGAAAAGTAAAGCAGTGATACATCGGATCACAGAACTGGACCAAGGTCGAGAGAATCCCTCCTTCATCTTTAGCTTCATGAGAGGAATAATGGATCCATACTTCTTCCGAAAGTCTGCAGAACACTCTATCTCTGGAATTAGACTGACCAACTCATCTATCTTGGGATCCTTGAAACTGTATTTCCAGGTCTTTCTCTTTCCAGAATCCATGGTTTAAAAGTACCTGAGATATTCACAAATAGTCAACCTTTAAATCCCTTGAAATATTGTTTTCTTCAAAAGATGCTTATGAGTGCATGGATGCATGATGCAACAATCACACACAAGATCACATATATAGGGTTCATAGGTTCAACGTCACGAGCATGAGGTCAAAGGTACTACCCATAAGGTATTGGTCTAAGAGTTATCACCTACCGAACAAGGTTCTAGAGGTTCCCAGAGTCTACATCCTTCCTTCAGATATTACCAACTTCCCTATTAACTCGGTAATTAGTAATATTCTCAAGAAAGACTCGTCCGAGCGTAGTATCACGTGACAACTATTTCCGAATTACTCTGTCATAGCTTCCGCACTACACCTAAAAGGCCAAGATGGGTTTGGTATTCTACGGTCCTCAGTTTCAGCAGGCTCCCAGGTCGAAAGAAGTACCTCTTCCCGATTACTCGGTAAATGACACTACAATCAAAGGGGCCTCTACTGAGTGGGGGATCTCATGCCTCCTTTTTTGGGATTACTCCCTCAAAGTTAACATGACTATACCGCCCATCCTATCTTAAAGTTTGCCCAAGTCCGGGTATAAGACTTATGAGTAATCACCAAGCACCCTGAAAACTAGGAAAATCCAGACAAACATATATACAAAATATAACACATAAACAACAATAGCACATATACAGATATAAACAAAGATAGGCTTAACCCACTTAGGGATGTACCAGCAATAGGTCAATCTTTCCCCAGTGAAGTCGCCATTTTTTCTGTAGCGGTAGAAATGTTCAAGACTAAGCCATTGGATTGACTAGACTTTATACAAATCAAAATAAAAATCGCCACCGTGCTTTATTGTTTCCAAAGGAATGGGAAAAGAGAAAATAACCCAAAAAAGGGGGGAAATATTCAAGGTAAGGGGGTTGGTTATGTAAAGGGAAGGTATTAGCACCCTAAACATCTACGGTACTCCGCAGGAACCTCTTTGTAAAGTCTGTATATCTTGGCTATAAAATGTGTTGTATATAAAATGGATAGTGGAGGTAAGAAAAGAAGTATTTTTATGATTCTTGCACCCGCCGCAGTTGCGAACCTTTAGTGCCTACGTACCACCTTTCATGCAATAGGGGATCAGGGTACACGTAGTTCCTCTTTTAAAATTTGAAACATGAGTGTGTTGGTTAATTTTAAGAGATCAGACATCATCATCATTGTCCGTGTAGAAAACATACTTACTACCCACAATCATGAAAAAGGAGAATTTGCATCATCTCAAAGTGGATGAGGATATGGCTTGGATTTTAAAATCAACAATGCCTCACTCAACACCCAAGTGGAAAATATCTCACTTCACTACATATTGTAGAAGTATAGTTGTTTGCATCACTACAAGGATTGACAAGAGTCTAACCTTTTGAGAAAAGTTTTAAAGGTAAAAGCCAAAGTGGCAAAATGGTTTGAAATGAAATTGGTTGATTTTTAGTCTTCTCACAAAAAGTGTCAAAGTATTTATTAAATTGATTGAAGTTTATTTATGAAATGATTTTGAAAATGGATGGACCTAAGTCCAAGTTTATTATGAAAGTGGTTTATGTTTCAAAACAAGAAGAGTTTTCAAAAGGAAGGAGAAGATGTTTTAAATTAAAGAAGATGGAAGGAGAAGAAGAGGCTATCCTAAAGCATAAGGTAAAAGCTAAGGATAAGGACCATCTAACCAACAAGAAGCCAAAACTTGACATTATGAGCCAAGATATAATTCTCATTCTTTGGAGTGAAACCAAGCAAGTAAAGATACTAGACCTCTTCAAAAGTATTAAGTCTTCACAAAAATTGGGCAGAGTAACGGCTGTATGCGGGTGAATTCCAGATTACAAATAAAGGGTGTAATCACAAAAACCTGCACACAAAAACAAACAAGCAACCCAATGTCTTGAGGTAAACCTCAAGAGCTCCAGAAAAAATAATCAGATGAGATCACAAGGTATCCAAGATAGGCCAAGGTTTCTAATCCTAAGTCCAAGAAAAAGTCCACTGCTCCATCATGCCAAGGATAGTAACCAAATAGTCCAAGTACCATTAAAGAGTTTTTTAGGGTTTAAGTTGGTTATTAAGTATCTTAGGAAAAGGAAAAAGAAAAGCTCAAGTGAGCAAAGTAAAAATGACAAGAAAATAAATGCTCAAATGAGCAAAGATGAAAATGGCATGAAATGTAAATGCTAAAAGTAAATAGTACATAAAGCATAAAAAAGAATAAAAGCGTAAGGTAAAACAAGCCAATAATTAGTGTTTAGTTGGATGACCATCTTGAAACTTACATTTGGAACTCATTAGAGGATTGGTAGAACCAAAGCCTCCACACAACAAGTTGCATTTTCTTTTTGTCAAGTATATCATCCATTTGGAATTCTCACAAGTATCATTTAATAATCGACGATGTTTAAGTGATCCGCATTGACCAAAGGTGTTGTAGATCCATTAGAGGATTGGTAGAACCAAAGCCTCCATACAATGAATCTCAAGGTTATTGGATTAAAGAGATCAAATTAACATACTTGGGCTTGCAATCATAATTTTGGACCACAAATGATAATTTATTCGAATCGGGACAAAATTAGCGTTATGTTAAGCAATCGTAAGTGGACTTATATAGAAGTCGCACCTATTTTGAGGCCGGTCAATAGCAATCTATCCACCATTTGTTTTGAGACATGATATAGAGGTCATGCTCTAACAACATTTAGTGCAATGAGAAGGGGATGAGATGAAAGGGATTAGGACAAAAGATGAATAAACCATTTTTGAATTAAAAATTTAATCAAACTATTATTAAAATCATTCATCCATTTTGGTGGAGTTGAACTCAACATTCAAGATCCAATGATGTTAATAAAGTCATGATCAAAAATTCAACTCAAGACAGCCAGAAAATAATCACAAAATAATAATATATTTAATATATACATTTAAAGGATTAAAAAAAAGTTTAAAAATAAAAAATAATGAGGAAAATATCAACTATGTTCAAATTATTTAAGAAATGAAAAATTAAGCCATAAAAAAATCAGAAATGGATCCAAATATTTTTATAAAAGTTTTAGTAATTTTCAAAAGTCAGAAACTATTTTTAAACTATTTAAAATTGCTAAAACAAACATAAAATAGATAAAAAATAGTAAACCTCAACATAAAATTTTCAGAAAGTCAAAAATATGCAAAATAATATTATGAATTTTTTTCAGAATTAAAAAATGTTAGAAAGTATTTTTTAAGTAATTAAAAGAAAGAAAATAATACAAAAAATATAAAAAATACCAAATGTTAAAATAAAAATGTAAAAAAATATTCATGAGATCATAAATAATTCAAAGTATTTTTTGTGAACTTTTCATAATTTTTGGATAAAAAATAAAAGAGTTATGAATTTTTGAAAATTTAATCAAATAAAATATAAAATCAGAAAATAAAATAAAACCAAAAAGATGTGGACCATCAGATCAAAGTAAAAACGTGTTAGTAAGCTAATCCAATGGACCAGACGCGTTGTGCTTGATATGGACCTTAGTGAAACACACATGTGATCAGAAAAAGGGCATCCAATGAAATTAAAACGTTTGGCACACTATCATTGGCTGAGACGAGACATGTCATCATCTTTAACCTCCAGACACCCTGCAATGGAGATTTTGTGAGATCCTTCAAATGGAAAAATTAGGATCCCTGGCTAGCATCATTGAACTCGTCTCTTCAAGACGATTCTAACACAACCATCGCGCCAAATTTATGTAAAGTATGGATAGAGATATGAATCAAAACACAGAAAAATAGCGAGCACCTTCAATTTGAGATTTCTCTCTCAATTCTCAATGGATTTAAAAATTGTAAGCAGCATTAGAATCAGACAAAGGAGTAGAACAAATTAGTGCTTAATTTGGATCCAATTGGTGGAGAATTCTACCTTTTCGAAATTCAAGTAAGAAGCTCTGAAACTGGACTTCTGTAGCTTGGATTATGGGTCGTTTTGATTGGTTTAAGTGCTGGAGAGTTTGTATGAAGTTCAAGGATGATGAATGCGCAAAGAATTTTGGAAAAGGAAGCTTAAATTTCAAAAACTGAATTCAACAAAAGTGGGTTCGTGTGAAGTTTTGGCAAGGTGTTCTTGGCTCTCTAAGCTTGGTAAATTGAATGGGGGATGATCCTCTATTTATAGGGAAGTGAATGGGAATGAAAATTTGAAGAAACAAGGAAGTTTGGAGGGAAATTGAGTAAGGGTCGAGCACGAGTGAAGTGTGACTTCATTTCCATCAAAACTCAGCCAAACCTTGCATTTTGGGGTGCTAATCACTTCTGGAAAGTTTTCTAATCAAGTTTAAATCAAAAACGCGCACAAATCTTGTGTTTAGAAGTCACATTATGGATTTCAAAATTCTGACTTTGTGCAAAATTCAGTTTCAAACTACCAAATTCAAATCTATGGCATTTCTACCTCAAGGGGTCTTAGGGCATAATTCTTGATGTTTTAGAAAGATGAGGTTACAAGCTTTGAAATGGAAAAATAATGCAATCAAATGAATTCTTGAGCTGAAAGTTACATGGAGTCAAAGTTGAAGAAAAAGAGTTGACTTTCCATACTTAGAAAAATTTCAAACTCTTCTTTAAAAATGACCTATAATCTCTTGCATCCAAAAATGGCTTTCCACTTAGAATTTGCTCTTGAACAAAAAATATGGAATGAAGTAGACCTCTTGAATGACATTTTGAAATTTGAACCACTCAAAATCTCCAAAAATTGAGAAAGTTATGACTTGTTGAAGTTGGCCAAAACTCATGAAATGACCTATAATCTCTTGCATTCTTAAGGCAACTTTCATCCATTTTCTCACTTTTCACATAAAAGAAGAAAAAAAGTACACATCTTCAAGATCATCATGGAAAAATAATGGGCTCAAGGTGATAAAAATTGACCAAGTTATGATCATTTGAAATCACATATGAAAAATTGGGGATTCATCTGGATGACTTGTAATTTTTCTTCTTCACCAAGTTCCTTCGACATGAAAACTCTTTGGAAATTTTGAAGTGATTTATTGGTAACTCTTTGGAGAGAATAATGTTTTTGGAATCACTCAAAAATACCAAAAGATGAGCAAGATATTCCCCTCTGAAGTCCAAAACCCTAGCTTCTAGATCAAGAGAATGCATGGTGGAACTTTGCCAAGTTTGAACAAACTTTTTGTGCAAATATTCTTCCTTTGTGAATAGAATTTGTTGAGGATGATGATGAGGACTCATGGACACCAAAACTACTTCCATACCAACTTCAAAACAACCTCAATGGTGAGGTTTGGATCTCTCAAGCTTTTGACTAGGGCATGGAAATAAACTCATGAACCCATGATGCAACTTGATAAACCTCATTGCCTTTACCTACATTATTAACAAGTAAGACAAACCAATATTGTATTTGTTAATTTAGAAAAGAATCAAAGAAAAATATCCAGGATCACCAAAGAAAACAATTCAAGGTGCTTGGTAACTCCTCAAAGAGTAAGGCTAAAGATAGGGAGAGGAACCAAAAGCCCTAATGTGATTTTGTGGTGATTGAAACAATATGGTATGATGAAGGAATCTTAGGGGGAAAATTGGGGTACAACAACATCCAACTAACGACTATAGTACCAACTGTAAATATGTAACCGGTGGTACTTCTTTGGTGATCAACTTCACCAGCAAAGTCCACATCTACATAGACCTGTACTTTTAATTCACCTTTACTAAAGCATAAGCACTTCTCCTTAGTGCCTCGTAGATACCTCAAAATCCATTCCACAGCTTTCCAGTGAGCTTTATCTGGATTTGACATAAACTTGCTTACAACTCCCACTGCATGGCCAATGTCTGGTCCCGTGCATACCATTGCGTACATCAAACTTCCAATGGCTGAAGCATACAGAATAATATCCATCAATTCTTTTTCTTCCTCCGTCTTCGGGGTCTGGTCCTTTGATAAGAGAAAATGACTAGCTAAAGGTGTGCTAATTGGTTTGGCATTTTCCATGTTGAATCTTTTCAAAACACGGTTGATGTACTCTTCCTGAGATAACTGCAAAATTCCTCTTTGCTTATCTCTCGTGATTTGCATTCCAAGAATCTTCTTTGCTGGACCCAAGTCCTTCATGTCAAATTCTTTTGACAAATGTATCTTCAAGTTTCTAATTTCATCCATATCTGGACCTGCTACTAACATATCGTCGACATAAGTAGCAAGATGATATAACTGGAATGATACCTCTTGAAGAAACAACAGTGGTCGGCATTGCACTTCTGGAAACCTTTCTTGTGCATGAAGCTTTCAAACTTCCTATACCACTATCTTGGAGCTTGTTTTAGACCATACAAGCTCTTCTTTAATCTGCACACCATTTTCTGTTTCCCTTCTTCTAAGAAACCTTCTGGTTGATGCATGTAGATCTCCTCATCTAAGTCTCCGTGAAGAAAGGTGGTATTCACATCCAATTTCTCTAGGTAGAGCTCTTAACTGGCAACAATACTTAACACAGACCTGGTAGTATTGAGCTTCACAACTGGAGCAAAGATTTTAGTGTAGTCAACTCCTTCTTTTAGCTGAAATCCTTTGACAACTAATCGGGCCTTGTATCTCTTAGATCCATCATGGTCCTCCTTGACCTGATACACCCATTTGTTGTGAAGTTCCCTTTTCCATAGGTAACTCAACAAGTTTCCATGTCTGATTGGAGATCAAAGACTTCATCTCGTCTTTCATAGTAAGTTCCCACTTGCTAGCATCTGCGGTATGACATGCTTCTGCATTATCTTCAGGTTCCCCTTCATCTGTCAATAAGATATAGTCCATGTATCTCCTGTTAGGAACACGAGTTCTAGAAGACCTTCTCAATACAGGAGTTAGAGTAAGAGGTTTTGATATGTTAGGCTGTTGCTCACCGCTTTGTTCAGTTGTTTCCTCTAGCTGAGGGTTATCAACTATAGCACTTTCTGGGACATCGACCACTTCTGCATAAATTGGCCCACTCGAACCTGAGTTGCTGGCACCTATATTATGTTTTTCCTTGTGTATAACTCTTTCATTGAAGATCACATCTTTACTGTGGATCATCCTTTTGTTTTCATCATCCCATAGGCGATATCCAAACTCATCCTCACCATAACCGAGGAAAGTGCACTTCTTTGATTTGGGATCAAGCTTATTCCTGCCATGATCACTAATGTGCACATATGCTACACAACCAAAAACTCTAAGATGTGAGAGTTTTACCTCTTTTCTGCTCCGTACTTCTTCTGGTATTCTCTGCTCTAATGGTACTGATGGACCTTGGTTGATTAAGTAAGCTGTTGTATCAATTACTTCTGCCCATAATTGCTTTGGTAGGCCTGATTGAACACGCAAGCTTCTAGCTCTTTCTGTCAACGTCCGGTTCATACACTCAGCTACACCATTGTGTTGAGGCGTACCTGGCACGGTCCTCTCCATTCTGATCTCGTGCTCATAGTAGAACTTTTTGAATATGGTATCTTCTTACTCACCACCATTGTCGATTCGGAGCTTTTTGATCTTCAATTCGGTCTCATTTTCTACCATGGCTTTCCACACCTTGAAAGCCTCGAATACGTCAGACTTATATTTCAGAAAGTATACCCATACCTTTCTAGAATGATCATCAATAAAAGTCACAAAGTATTTCTTTCCACCAATAGATGAGAGGGTAGTTGGACCCCAAACATCAGAGTGGACAAGATCAAGTTTCTCCTTCTTTGAGGTTCTCCTACTTGTCTAAAAGCTAACTCTCTTCTGCTTTCCAAGTATACAGTCTTCACACATGTCAATTTCTATTGACTAAAGATCTGGTAGTTTTCCATTTAAGTGCATGACCTTCATTCATTTCTCACACATATGGCCTAGTCTTTGGTGCCATAGATTGGGACTTTCATTTACTGCAACTGCAATCAAATGAAATGCTCCAGCTGTCTTGTAAAGAGTACCACTCTTTTTACCGCAAGCAACTATCATTGCACCTTTAGAAATCTTCCAATGATCTCCATCGAAGATTGTTGTGTAGCCATCACTGGCCAACTGGCCTATTGAGATTAAGTTCTTCGTCAGGTCAAGAATGTGTCTGACATTCTTCAGCTCCCAAACAGACCCGTTCAACTTAATCTTCACAAAACCTTTTCCTACAATCTCACAAGATTGTTCATTACCAAGGTATACTTTACCGAGGTTCCCAGGGACATAATTTTCGAAGAAATGTTTCTGTGAAGTTGCGCGAAAGGATGCTCTAGAGTCTAACACCCAAGACTCTTCCTTGCTCTCCAAAGAAAATATTAATGCATCACCTCCTCCTGAGGTTGAAGCAATGTTTGCCTCATCTTTCGCCTCCTGATTCTTCAATGCACTCCTGCACTGATTTCTGTAGTGTTCGGTCTTCCCGCAATTCCAACACTCGATAGTCTTCGAGCTGTTAGAAGTATGATAATTTTTGGACTTTGATCGTCTCATTTTTGATTTGCCTCGTCCGCTTCCTCTGGTTGAACTTCTTCCTCTTGACTCTATATGCAATACTGAAGAGGTTGACGATTCATCCGACTCTCTCCGCCGGATCTCCTCACTGAGAACCAAATCACGAACATCATCAAATTTCAACTTGTTGCTTCCCGATGAGCTACTAACGATTGTGACTGTAGCATTCCAACTTTCTGGCAGGGAAGACAAGAGTATCAAAGCCCGTACTTCTTCATCAAAGTCGATTCCAACTGAACTCAATTGAGTTGTAACAATGTTGAGTTTGTTCAGATGTTGCGCTGTTGACACACCTTCTGTCATCCGTAAGTTGAACAATCGCCTCATCAAATGAACTTTGTTTGAGGTCGACAGCTTTTCGTACATACTGGAAAGAGCCTTCATAAGATCAACCGTTGTCTTTTCTTTTGCAATGTTAAAAGCAACATTACGGGATAACGTTAATCGAATGACTCCAAGAGCTTTTCTATCGAGAAGGCTCCAGAAACTGTCATCCATTGTCGTTGGTTTCGTGCCAGTGAGAGGTTCATGCATTCCCTTTTGATACAAATAATCTTTTATTTGCATCTTCCAAAAGCTGAAGTCTGCACCGTCGAACTTCTCAATTTTCACATTTCCTTCGTCTGCTGCCATCGCTCCCACTCAAGCCTGAATCCTCTGGATCGCTTATGAAATGGAAAGAATCAACCGACTCTGATACCAGTTGTTAGGAAACTACGCAAAATTTCCCCATGGTCAGATTCGTAGAAAGCGGTATAAAATGTAAAATAATAACAATACAAGTTGATATAGCAACTGCAGACTTTATTTATGAAAGATAAAATACACAATGAAAAGACTCTTAATGTTGGAATATTTATTGTTTATGCATTTGTCTTAATTTATAGTAAGTAAAACAAAACAATGTAGTACTCTGCATGCTTTTCTCCAAAGCATCCGTTTTATTTCTTATAATAACTTATTCATTAATAACAGGTGGTATTTAAGATTTTCATGACTTTTTCAACAAGAGAAAAACTCAAAATACTTATAAAAAGATATTAAAAAACCTCAAAATTAACAATTTTGATAAAAATATAATTTTGAATAAAATATTATAACGAAAATTAATCAATCTTATTTAATAAAATAATATTTGATTCTTGTTAATATTATCTTGAAAAAAATATTTATATTTAATATTTAGTTGTTAAAAAAAATAATTGTATTATTTTTTATATGATAAAGAAAGATTAAATATGTTTGAGATACTTATAAATATATTATATTTTATTTTTAGATTTTAAAAATATTTGTTTCAAAGAATAATTTTTTATAAAAAATTTAAGTACATTTTTGTTCTCTTATAAAATTTAGTGATATTTTTTTATAACTTAGCAATAGAATTAACGATGATGTCTATTTAACGATTGAATTAACGACGATTTTAGTAGAAAAAACTAAAAATATAAATGAAAATTTTTACTAAAATTATTATTCGAAATTTTTTTTATAGAAATTAAAATCAAATTAAATTATATATAATGATGAAAAATTATTTAATCTAATAAAAAATTCATAAAAAAGAATGCTCTAAAGCATATAGTACTGATGATATGATGGGTTTGATTCTTTGAAGTACTACTATAGAGGAAGATACGTTTTCGGCATTGAAGAGCATAGCAGACTGAATCATAAGTCAGAATCATAAAGCAGAAAAAAATTTCATGTCAACGCTTCCTTCCTTTCTACCAATCTCTTTTTTTACTGTCACTCTGCATCGATCTAATAAAAGCGTCTAGTATAATATAATCAAATAAAATTATAAATTTATATTCTCTATATTTTAAAATAACGGTAATTTAAAGTTTTTTATACAAATTAAGAAATATAATTATATTATTATAAAACATTACACTTTTATAAAATTAAAAAAAATAATAATAATTATTACATTAAAAAATAAAAATAATTATTATTTTAAAATAAAATTTATTTATTCAAAAAAAAAAACCGAGGGAGTAAAAAAACATCTTCAAATTAAATTTTGTGTACCTTACTTAAGCAATCCATCCACAAAATCAGAAAGAAAGAAAAAAAGCAACTTATCTGTGCTGCGTAACCGTCCCCTCCCACGAGGCAAACCAGCTTCTTTAATTCTCTCAGCTTTTACTTAATTGCTCATTAACTTACTTACAGCTTATTTCATTTTCACTTTTTTTCTTTCTACTTTTTACTACTACTGTTCTATTTACTCTTCTCTCATCTATTTTCCATTTTTATTCTATTCTCCTTCATTCTTCCATTTCAAAAATACTAGTAACTTCCGGCGACGTAACTGTCATCGGAAATGATAACAGAAATCTCCGGCAAACACTATCCTCCCCCACTCGCCTCTCACAACGACGTCGTTAACGACGCTACTCTTTTCTGGGACACTCTTCGTCGCTTTCACTTTCTCATGGCTACAAAATTCATGTACAACTTTATTTTTCTTCATTTTCTCTTCACATAATCGAAACCAAAGTTTTGTATAAGTGATTTCATTTTCAAATTTTCATTCATTTGCTTAGGATTCCTGTGATTGGAGGTAAGGAACTGGATTTGCACGTTCTCTACGTGGAGGTTACAGCCAGAAGCGGTTATGAGAAAGTTGTTGCCGAGAAAAAATGGAGAGAAGTCGGTACTGTTTTTAGATTCTCATCTACTACTACGAGCGCTTCTTTTGTGTTGAGAAAACATTATTTGAATCTCCTTTACCATTACGAACAAGTTCATTTCTTCAAACTTAAAGGTCCTATTTACATTCCATCACCAGGTACTATACTATTTCACATTCACGAAACACGACACTGACACGTTCACACCAGTAATAATTTGAAAAGATGAATACGAGATTTCCACACTGACACATATACATACACACTTTTTCAAGAGAGGTATCGGTGCGTAGTACTACGCAGTTTCTTTTATTGATTTATGAATATTTAGAATCTCAAAATTCAACTGTGTTTGTATATTGTAGATACATTTTCTGGAAATAGTCCGTCGTGGAAACCTGAATTAGCTATTGTTCAATATTCACATAAGATGGTAAACAATAGTTCTGAATCTCACGACGAAGGTAAATCAATGGTTAATTATCAATATTCAATGAGTCAGGAATGTGTTTGTTGTAATGATGCTGAGAGTTTAAAGTTGGATTAGTGAGAAAAAGTTGTTTATGATGTTAAATTGTTAAGTAATTGTGATTTGAAATTGATAATAGGTTTTAAAAACTCTTTACAGTCGCGTAAAGGTTTTTGCCATTTCAGTTGGAACAAGTGTTGATGCGGTTGTTGCGGTATTGTTATTTAACATAAAAACGGTGAAAAATGATACCGGTATTGACACATTACCGTTTTTTAAAGCTAATGTGACCTGAAATTGTTTAAACATGCTTGTGGGTCCAAGTAGATGATTTATGAATTGTAATTTCATTTAACTTGTAAAAAATAATTGTTAGGGAACTTTTCAATGGTGAAAAATTTATTGTTTGTTGTGTGTTATGTGTGCAGTGGAGGTAGAAAGTTCATGTGTTGGAAAAGGAACAATAGAAGGGAAATTTGATTGTGGATATATAGTATCAGTGAAATTGGGTTCTGAGGTTTTGAGAGGTGTGCTTTATCATCCAGAACAAGTGGTTGCTGCTTCTCCTTCACAACATGGCAGTGCCACTGCCATTGTACCATTCAATCACAAATCTTATGGTTCTGGTAGGAGGAGGAGAAGAAAAAGAAAGTGTGATCCTAACTATCCAAAGCCAAATAGGAGTGGCTATAACTTCTTCTTTGCTGAAGAGCATTACAAACTCAAACAACTTTACCCAAATAGAGAAAGGGAGTTTACTAAAATGATTGGCCAGTCATGGAATTGTCTCAGCCCTGAAGAAAGAATGGTAATTAAAAGGGTCATTTCACATGGAAACTAGTTAATAATTTTGATTTTGATTAGAATATGGTAAAATGTGATTATGAATTTGTGTAATGATGCAGATTTACCAAAACATTGGCTTAAGGGATAAAGAAAGGTACAAAAGAGAATTGACAGAGTACAAAGAGAAAATGAAGGATGGGCAGATAGAAGAATTTGGAAACTCAAAATAATTGGTTGACTTTTAAGTGAATATTTTTGTGGATAATGAAAAGAATTAGTTCCATGTGTCAGATCAGATCCTTTTGTTTTGTTTAACCTATCTATCTAGTATTGTTTCTACTTGGTCCACACAATCTCTCAAACTTTGTTTAAACAGGTTTAAGAACTGGTATTTTATGGATAGACTTGTTTTGGACTTACTAGTATGTTTGTAGAAACTGTCCAAAAAAAGAAGAAAAAAGAGTAATATTTTAGAAGCTAGATCTAGTTTGAAGCCAATTTTAAAGGCTGGTTCATTTCTAAATGGATTAACATCTCTCAAAATTTGAAAATAAGCTAACATGTTCTTAATGACACAAGTTAGTGTTTAAAATTGTACATTCCACAATATTCCAAAAAAAAAGTACATTTCACTTTTTCTTTTAAATTTAAAATTTGTGCATTCTATCTTTAACTTTTGTTTTTAAACACAATTTAATATCACCTTTAAAAAAACATGAGTTTAAGATTACTCAACAATAATAAAGCAGTACAAACTAGAGTTTAAGACATTAACATTTTGGGTCAAGAGTATTTTTAAAATTTATATTAATTATAAGAGATTAGTTATTATATAAGGTAAAATATTTTACACGACCGGTAAATCACAATCATTCATAAATAATATTTATATTCAATTAAAATAAAAATCGATAATTTATAAAAATTTAACTGTTATAATTTATGATTAATTGATCATGTAAAATATCATTACACTATCCGTGCATGAATATTATTCTCTAATTATAAATATCTAATATTTTATTTTAAAAATTGTCTATTCAATTTTTTTGAAAAGATAAATAATATCAACTGGGAAAATCGTAATACAAAAGTATAATGTCCACAAATTTGAAAGATAAACAACAATGATAAGTATTATGTCCACCGATTTGAAAGGTGGCGATAAATGAAAGATAACAATCAATTTGATAAATAATATGAGATTTTTAAAAATTGGATGTTTTTTTTGTCTAGTTTGGTCACCATAAATTTCTGCAAAGATTATTGTGGTCAAATTATGCTTATCATACAATAATATTGTGCAATTATTAAAGTTTAACTGAAAATTCGATTAATAATTTTTAAAAGTAGTTCTCATCTTTTTTAAGCAAAAGAAGTTTTGTCCCTAAATTGTGAGTTTTTTTGTACAACTACAAAGAACATTTTAAGTATGTAAATGAGAAATTAAAAAACTAGCTTATAAATACATAAAAATAAAAAAAAGTAAAGAAAGTGAAAAATAAAAAATAAACTGCATACAATAATTTGTTTGATTGGTCTCGAGCGCTTAAATAATTTAAATAGTGTAATATTTATAGAGAAAAATGTTCTACATCATGACCTATCAAAAAAGATGGCACGTTAGGCTATTTATGTTCATATTGTCTTATTGTGTCCACTATTTTCAGATATGTGACACTTTAATTACGTGTTTTATTTGATCTGTTTTAAAATGATTATCGTTTTAATAAATAAAATTGGTTTCAAATTGACTGTTATTTTCTCTTGTTAATGTAGTAATGATTACTATTTTTTCAATTGTGTTCTTTAATTATTATATTATACACTACTTTCAATATTTTGATAAAATCAATTTAATAAAAGTATAATTTCTTATAACAACATTATTATATTCTTTAATTTGTATGTAAAAACCTTAAACGATTGTCATTTTGAAACAAAGTATTTCTCTTTCCTTGTGTGTATAACTTACCCAATCAGTGATTTCACAATTTTTGCTCAATTTATTAGTGGTGTTTTAAGCAGGGAAAGTTCAGACAAAGTCCAATAATCTACTTTGTATTGAGTTATCGATTAAACTTGAAACATGAAATGATGCAGCGTAACTAGTAATCTTTGCACGTGAATAATGTCATCGTTGTGTTGTAAAACAAAATACTTGTCGTTATAAACTTTGTCTCGATTTATGAATCATCAAAGATCTTTTTAGTCTTTGCTGATCCTCTTTGCTAAATAGTGTTTTTTTTATCTCCCTAACCATATGTATCGTTTGCCTTGCGTGATTATAGAACAATTTTTGCTATAAATATTTTGATTTGTATGGACCATCTTTCAACCTATAGATCCCATGTCCCATAATCAATAGACTATCCACCATTGAGGAACATATCTTCTTTTCAAGAACCCTAAACTCCAACTGCATTTTCACTCTAACTCTCTACTCATATAAATGAAGGTCTTAGTGGAAGCAAGCGGGTCTAGCCATGGTCTTTGCCTCCATGAAAAGCTTTAAATACTTTAACTCCTAGGAACCGTAGGAGTTCGAAAATTAAGTTAGACCATTTTTTTCTTTTTTTTTATAGCATGGAGGGCCTAAGCTCTGAAAACAAAAAAAGAACTAAACAATAACTACTCTAGGATAGAAAACACCATTTCTATCATTCTCAACATTCCTAACAAGCCAACTAGGCATTTCTTGAAAAGCTTTGCAACCACATTTTAGTTCTTTCCCATGTTATGCATAACTTATACACTATCCATTATCTTCATTAATTTTTTAATTTGGCAAACCAAATTATACTTGTTGATCTTCTTGTTACTATGGTTGTTGATGATATTCACTACCTCTCTCGAATCTGACTATACTATAGCCTTCAAGAACCCTTGCTCAACCACCATATTCTAACATTCATAAATCCCCCATAACTCCGCCATTAACGGACTACTTATGCCCACACACTTAGCAAAACCACCACACCAATTACCTTATTCATCTCTAATAATCCCCCCACACCCAGACACACCATTCACATTGTGAGCTCTATCAACATTAACTTTAATGAATTCCCTCATTGGACAATCCCATTTAATCATATTTTCCACCTTGCTACGATCGATAATCCTGGAATTTACCCTCACAGCTTCATTATAATCCTTCAGCCTTTTAGCTATAGTCTCTTGAATATTATACGGCCGCACGTAGTTCTCATCATGAACTGCTCTATTATGCCATTCCCAAATCGAATGACATCCTATGGCCCAATACAAGCACCAATCTTCCTCCTCATGCAAGGAATCATAAATGTTTAGAGTAATCCAATCCTGCAAATCATCAGTGTAAAAATCATGTAAAATCTTGGGAGGAATTATGGTCTCCCATGCACCTTTCACATATTTGCAGTCCCTCAGCGCATGCAGGGTATTTTCATGACTATGACCACACAACCTTCAACTTGCACTCCCAAACCCATACACACTCATCCTCTGCCCAGTCAGTAATCTATCATGTTTTAAAATCCAGATAAAACACCTCACTCTCTCTGGCACTTTCAAATCCCAGATACAACTCCAACCTGTTCTCAAAATCGGATCATTCTTCTCCATAAAATATTTATACATACTGCCAATAGGAAAGGTTCCATCCTCATTCATAGCCACTTCGAAATTATCCACATTTTTACCAGAAACATGCGGATGAATTACTGTGATTTGCAGCTTAATATCTTGCGGAATCCATTCAATCAAATCCCAGTTCCAGTCACCATTATAATCTACCAAGTCACAAACTCTAGCTTCACTCAATTCAGGTGGAATATGTAAGAATAAGAAGTGTTTCTACATATGACCTTGAGATTTTGATATTAAATTTACATGTTATCTTAGAGAACAATTATACACACTAATGATTTCGTTCTAGTGTGTAGCTGCTGCTATAATGTTCTGACTCTAGTACAAGGCGTGTGGCATCATCAGGTTCTGAACATACACTCTAGAAGAAAACATATGGTTACATGTTTTATTGAAGTCAATATTCTGAACTGTTTTTGTGCAATGTGTCTTAGGAATGTTAGTACAAGAAGTTATGATCGTGACTTTATGGTTAAGATTTAGAGGCCTTCTAAAGCTTTACTTTTGTGTTACAAGTTCTGAATATTATGAAGATGAGGTTCTGCTGAACAAGTTCTGATGATCTGAAGAAAAACAAGTTCTTACAACCAAGTGCTGAAGACTCTGAAGACAAGGTGTTGTGTGAAAAGTTCTGAAGACTCCGAGACTTAGGTTCTAAGGCTTAAGAAAGATTCTTCTACAACAAGCTTTAACGTTCAACATTAAAATATCTGAAGCCTCTAAAGATAAGAAGAAAAGTTTAAATGGTTAACGTGTGACATTGTGCAAAAGGTACATAAAGTGTTTGTGACCTCTACCCTTTAGGGTGGTGTAAGGACAATCCTTTATACTATATTGCCAACCACTCTCATTGTGACTGTTGGGAACAAAACAACTTGATTTACCACTATCTTTCTTTACTTAACAAATCTCTGTTTACAAGCTTAATAGAAAAAGATTATTCAGAGAAAAGGTGGAAAGCTATCATTGAACATTGACAGGATACATAAATATTATTTTATACTGTCTAAATTCTTACACCTTAATCTATCAGTTTGGAACTAACCATTGGTGCAGGAAAAGTCCTTTTTATCCTCACAATGTCTCTCTCTGTCAAAGGCTATAAAAGAAGATAAAAGATTCAAAGATAAAGTGCTAGAAGCTGGTAGCCGTTGCCGTTTGCCATTGGCCATCAAGCTTCATCCTGTGAAAGGAAAGAAATGGATGATGAAGATGTAAAGCTGCAATGCTATACATCCTGAAGACCATTATAGAAGAGATAAAAGATTGAAAGAAGATTTCTATAAGATTCCATTCAACTAACATCATATGCATCTTGGACGAAACAGAAGAAGCAAGAATTTATTGCTCGTAGCTTGCTCAAAGAATAAGAAGACTGCAATATGTTATTTAACTTTCAATCACATACATCTTGGTAGATCTCAGAAGAAGCAAGGAGTTGTTGCTCTTAGCTTTCTCAACAAGAAGATGAAGAAGAACACTATGAGATGCTACTCAACTTCTGATCATATATATCTTTATAGAACATTGTAATGAACAATAGAGTTGTTTCTCGTATAATGTTTCTATTCATATCTCTTCATATAAATTGTTTTAACACTTGAGTTGTTGCTCGAAGAAGTGTTAAACAATATGTACTTAAAACACTTGTGAAATCTGCTTAGAAGAAGAATTCATGTAAACACAAGATCACCATCAACTGTTATTGATTGATTCCTTAGGAGACTTGGTGAAAGTCGGATCTCAAGAAGATAATGGATGCTGGTCATTATAGGAAATCCTGATAGGAGATCTTGTGGGGTCAAATTATGTTGGGTCAATGGTAGTCATATCTCAAAGGGGATCAAGTGAAGGTCAGACTCTTGTGAGATCACTGATGGATATCACTGCAAGGAAATTCTAGTAGGAGGTCTTGAGGGATATGATTCTATTGGGTCAATGAATGTTATATCTGTTTGGATCATCGAATGTGTCATTATGTGTTAGTCATCGACGGTTGCCCGTGTAAGTGTAATCAGTTTGGTTATAGTGGATTAATTCCTTGGATAAGGCGAAATCATCCTTGCGAGGGTGGACAAGAGTAGCCTAGTTAACGAAGAATCTGGATAAAATACTTGTGTCATTTTCTCTTCATTATCCTTATAGCTATTATTATTTGAGTGCTTAGATTTTCTAAAGGGGAATGTTTTCTAAGAACAAAATTCAAACCTCTCTTTCTTATGTTTTCTCTATCTTCAATTGGTATCAGAGCTCGACTCTGTTATTGATTTAAGATCAAACACTTAACCGTGTAGCGAGATCTAGTTAGAGAAAATTCTATAGTCACATACTACTCAAATGATAGAAAACTCTTCTGATTAAAAACTCGTTATGTAGAGGATTCAAAACTCTGGGCTATAATCAGAAATATGAAGACAAAATCCCTATGACAAGTTCTCAGGATTCTGAAGGCTCAAGTACCTGATGTAAAGGGAATTCTTCTTCTCAAACAATAAAAGCTCTCCATCAGTAGAAAAGAATCAAATCAACATCATCTCAAGAGGATTCATCAAGTGCTCTGAAAGGATTGATACTTCTCTCTGAAGTATAAATAGGATTTGGAGAATATCAGAAGCTATACCTCCTGAAGCAAGCGAAGCTGCTACTGAAAAACAAGAAGTAAAGAATCATAAGATGCTCTTCCAGAAGCTTCTGATGTCTACAAAGAGGATTATTTGAAGACCTCACTCTCTGAAGAAACTTTCATGGGTTCAAATTTCGTGATGGCACTCGCTTCAATTGAAAGAAGCATCTCAGCATAAAGAATGGAATATGAAGATATAAAAAGAATACAACAGAAAGGATAAGTCAGAATCTAGCTCAATGACAAAGGCAAACTCTTCATAGAACAAGACTTATCAAGTTAGAATTTACTTGATTTCTTTCAAAGTATTTATTTAACTCTCTATAGCCATAAGTTAATTCTTTTTAACCTTAGTCAAAATGAAGATAAAATTCCCTAATAATTTTTTGATTGATTTAGCATATAAATTGTTTGGGAAAATAACGTATATAAAAGCATAGGAATAATCAAAGTAAAATATATCAAAGTTTAAAATCTACTTTGTTTATTGAAAACTAAAAAGGCTAATGCTTTAAATGCATTGTCAGAATAGTAACAAAATTTATTCTCACTCTTAATGATAATTATCTTTTTGAACCACGCGTGTCGTTTGAAGTGACACATGAGTAGTGAGATAGTCTTGAGAATAGAAAAAATATCCTCATACCTTACCCTTTGTCAGATTCTACCACTCTTCATAGATAAATAATAATTACAGAATCTATTTAAAATCCACTTACTCTTCTCCCTACACTTTTTCTAGTCTCAGACCCAAATCCTCAAAAACCCGAAAACTCTTTGCTCGCGTTCAAATATGTTCATCTTCAACAATTTTTTCTCAAAAATCAATTTTTGGCTCATCGTCTCTTCCAGATCAAATTGGTACCAACTTTCCTGAACTTAAATGTTCCATTCCCACATCTCAGTTACGGGTCTTATCTGAATCTGTAGTGAACTTTGAAAATCTCGAGGAAAATGGTTATGACCTCTCCTTAGATGTTTCCATTCAAGGATGGGAAACCTTATTTGAAATTAGACAAATAAGTTACGGGTTATGGCATATGAATCTAGACAAGATATTACAACAAACATTGTTGGAATGCCAGTCGTGATTTCTGAAAAATCTATCGCACAACTACTTAATCATGACAGGACTAGATTAAAGTGTTGTAGTCTAAACGACAAGTGCATTAGCAGGAAACACAAAATGAGTGTTTCCTCCAAAATCTTATTAGAAAATAAGAGCTCCAAACTGTTCAAGGATCTTCATCATTTTCTAAAGATCTAAGGTAGAATTATTTTAGAATGCATTTATCAGAAACCTCACACCAATAAACTGCCCTTAATCGAAAATGGTATAAAAGAAATTTTATACAACCCGGCATCAAGAAAAAAGGTCAATCTTACCTTCATTATTTTAAAGCATTTGAGATATGCTATCAACTGCTCCATAAGCCATAAAGAGGGTCATATCAAATGGATACCCCTTGGAAGACTCATCATCGCTCTCTTAATCAACTGTAGATTAGTTGATTCCCTCGCTCAATTAAAATTGCATGAGTATCTGACCCCACAATATGGAAAATTCTTTGATGGAAGAAACATAAGAGCCATGATGCCAACTGTCATCCCTCCGTCAGAAGATCTCGTGTCAAACTTTTTAAACTATCATACACCTCAACCTGAAGATAATTATGCATTCACTACTACAGATGGACTAGAGACCTTCTTATCTCATATAAAAGAATGTATTATCAAGGATGTGCCGATTAGTATGTCTCCTGAAGCCGTCATGTCAATCTTTCATGATCCTTATGAAATTCTCTCCCAAAGAATCATTCAATATATCCTTAGTATAGCTAACTGCTTCGAATTCAAAGAAAGACTTCCATTTTTTTTGGAAATTCGTGCCATTCGTCGAAAATATACAGACCTTAATCAAAAGTTTGATGATTCATCCAGTGAAGAAGATTTGTTCCCCTCATCACTAAAATCTCATATGCCTCTTTCCGATGATCCTAGTACTCTTCAAACCATTCTCCCTACATTATCTTCCCCCCCTTTCGAGAACCCTCATCAAATTTCAATTTTTCCTGAATCTCTTGATAAAGAAACATTCTCAAACTCTATTTATATGGATGAGGTGTCATCTAACTCTGAGGAGGAAATCGAATCATTCACTTACACTAAGATTTGTGAACCAGATCTTCCTCTACAAAAACCTAATCCCTTGCCTGATCCTGATTCCCTTGTCAACTCCCATCATGACCTTCCCCACTCATTCTCTCCTATTGATCATCAATCATAAATAATTAAAGTGGATCTTCCATCCATTAAATCCTACAACTTGCCTCCAACTCCCTTTCATCATGCCTTTTGTCAAACCTCAATGAGGCTACTAACCTCATCTGAAATCTTCCAAAAGTTTAAATAACTTTCTTTAATCTCTCATGAAAATATCTTGAGAATTTCTTCCTCCATCATGGATCCCTTTAAATCTAAAGCCGCATGGTTTAACTTCAGACATGTAATGAATGTCAACTCTGACATCATGCAATTTGTATGTTGTAAAGAGGCTAAAAGGAAATTCGAAGACCTGCTTGAATCCTTATCCTCA
The DNA here is from genome assembly GCA_948472305.1 of Vicia faba. NCBI lineage: Eukaryota > Viridiplantae > Streptophyta > Magnoliopsida > Fabales > Fabaceae > Vicia > Vicia faba. Next base: position 1,329,562,441 of record OX451737.1, on the reverse strand, counting down.
CCTCTCTTATGTGTTAGAACAAAGTTTGGTTCCAATTATATCTTAGAGTTTTGATGATAACAATGAAATAAATTTTGTGATATATTTTATACTCTGACTTGTATGTTCTCTAAGTTCAGATGATGTTCTGACTTATGCATCTTAGAAAGAAACAACATTCTATGCAAGTCCAAAGCAAACTCTGATGAAGAGCAATCCTAAGCAACCTCTGATAAAGCTAGCTGAAGCAAAGATCTGATAATGCAAGATTAAAGAAAACTCTGATGAACACATAACTTGAAGAATACTCTGATAGAAGAAAAGATCAAGTAAACTCTGAAATGGCAACGCTGCAAGCAAACACTTCAACTTCCAGAGACAAGCTCTGACAGTACCGTTGGTTATTAAATGATAAGACGGCTAACGCACTCAAGTGTACTACGCGCACGAGAATTGGAAACGTAAAGACCAAGCCTACACGCAACACGCATCATTGCAAACACGCTTCATTAAATGCATGCACTATAATCAAGGCATTAACGGTCAAGAATTGGAAGCTATATATATAAGACCTTTTGTTTCAAAGAAAGGTTACTGACTTACTTGAAACATACTTACGCTCATTGTTTTCATACTTGTAAACTAATACTGTATAGTGGGTAGATCTTAAGTATTGGGAAACAATCTTAGTGATAAATCACAGTTTGTGATAAATCTTTTTAGAAGCAAATCTGTTTCACTACTATTAAGAGATAATTTTGTAAGTGTTCCTTGAGAGACCAGTTGGGTCAGATTTCTCAAGAGGGCTAGGACTAGTTTTGAATCTTAGAGGTGTTAGTCACTTGCAGATGGCTTGTGCATTGTATTGTTAGTCACACCAGTTTAGATTGTGCATTTGTAATCAGTTTGATTATAATGGATTAAGTCCTCGTTGAGAGAGGCGAAATCACCTTGGCGGGTGGACTGGAGTAGTTTGAGTTTCAAACGAACCAGGATAAAAATACATCTGTCCTTCCATTAGTATTGCGCGAGAAAAAGGAAAAACCTTATTCAACCCCACTTCTAAGTGTTTTCTCACCCTTCAATTGGCATTAGAGCTCTAGTTCTGGGTGCAAACACCTAACAGTGTCAGAAAAAGATCCAGAAGGAAAACACTATGGCATCTGAACAAAACAACAAAAACTGCACCAAACCTCTAGTGTTTGATGGAGAAGACTTTGAATACTGGAAGGATAGACTAAAAAGTTTCTTTCTAGGTCATGATGTTGATCTATGGGATTTGGTCCTAGATGGGTACACTCATCCAGAAGACAAAGACAGAAACAAAATTGATAGAAAGAACATGGATAAACAACAAAAGTTAGATTTCAAGAATCACCACAGAGCCAGAAACATCTTTCTAAATGCTATCTCTAAAAATGAATATGAGAAAATCACCAACAGAGATACATCACATGACATGTTTGAATCCCTCAAGATGACTCATGAAGGAAATGCTAAAGTAAAAAGACAAAAGCTTTGGCTCTCGTCCAGAAGTATGAAGCATTCAAAATGGAAGAAAATGAGTCTATTGAAGCTATGTTCTCGAGATTCCAAACTCTGATTGTTGGCCTGAGAGTTCTGAACAAAGGATACACCAAGGCAGACCATGTTAAGAAAATTATCAGAAGTCTACCCAAAAGATGGGAACCTATGGTCACTGCATTCAAAGTGTCAAAAGATCTGAATGATGTATCCCTTGAAGAACTTATCAATGCTTTAAGGAGTCACGAGATAGAACTTGATGAACATGAGCCTTAGAAGAAAGGTAAGTCTGTCGCCCTTAAATCCATTAAAAATTTTGAAACTAACGCTTTTCAGGAAGAAGAAGGAAACTCTGAAGATTCTGCATCAGAAGAAGATGAGTTATCTCTTCTCTCCAGAAGGATCAAACAGATGTGGAAGCACAAACAAAAGAAGTTCAGAAACTACAAGAGATCATAAGATAAACTAGAATCTTTTGGACATAAGAAGTCAAGCAGGAGAGATATAGTCTTCTATGAATGTAAAGAACCAGGAAACTACAGAAGTGACTATCCTAAGCTGCAAAGAGAAAGACCAAAGAAAAAGTTTGGAAGAAAGAAAGGCATGATGGCCACCTGGGATGATTGAGAATCTTCTGAAGCTGAATCCGACTCAGAAGATGAACATGCTAATCTAGCGTTTATGGCTACCACAGCAGATGACGATGACTCAGACTCTGACTCAGAACCAAAAGAGGTATTCTCTGAATTTTCTAGAACTGAACTTGATGAAGGATTATCTGAACTGGTTGAAAACTACATTAAACTCAAAATCAAATACAAGAAACTCAAAAAGAATCTTGCATCTGATTTTGAGAAACTTGAAACAGAAAACTCTGAACTTAAAGAAAACATTTTTAAAATCAAAGAGGAAGTTCAAAAATTTGAAAAGATTTCTATTTCAGATTCTGCTTCAAGTTCAAAAGATATTCTTAAAGAATATGACTCTACTTTTCAAACGTTTCTTGCTAAAAGCATAGATAGAAGCAAAATGGCTTCAATGATCTATGGTGTTAGTGGAAATGACAGAAGAGGTATTCGATATAAAGCTCCCAGAGGGAAAGAAATATATAAACCTAAGCCTGTTGAGGAAATGGTTACCACATATAAACCACTACACAAACAATTTAGTTTTGGGCACACACATGATATCAAATACACTTCTCACTCTGAAAATTCTTATGCAAAATCAAAGTTCAATCTGAACTTTAGAAACTCTAACCAAAAAGGACCTAAAAATAAATGGGTACCTAAGGAGAAAATAATCTATGTTGAAGATGTCCTTAACAGCTCAGTTGAAACACCAGTCATGGTACCTGGACTCTGGATGCTCGCGTCATATGACGGGAAGAAAGTCTATGTTCCAAAGTCAAGAACTTAAATTTAGAGGAGATGTCAAGTTTGGAGGAAATCAAAAAGGAAAGATTATCGGTACTGGAACCATTGGAAACGGTAACCTTCCTTCTATAACTAATGTTCTGTTAGTAGAAGGATTAGCACATAACTTGTTGTCCATAAGTCAATTAAGTGACAACGGTTATGACATAATCTTTAATAAAAAATCATGTAGAGCTGTTAGTCAAAAAGATGGATCAATCCTTTTTAATGGCAAGAGAAAGAACAACATCTATAAAATTAATCTTTCTGATCTTAAATCTCAAAATGTAAAATGCCTTATGTCTATTAGCTATGAGCAATGGGTCAGGCACAGAAGATTGGGACATGTTAGCATGAGAAGAATATCTCAAATTAACAAACTCAATCTGGCCAGAGGACTTCCAAATCTGAAGTTTAACTCAGAAGCTCTGTGCGAAGCTTGTCAGAAAGGAAAATTTTCAAAACCTTATTTTAAGACAAAAAATGTTATTTCTTCCTCTAGGCCATTGGAACTTCTTCATATTGATCTGTTTGGACCAGTTAAAACTGCATCCATCAGAGGCAAGAAGTATGGATTGGTCATTGTTGATGACTACAACAGATGGACATGGGTTAAGTTTTTAAAACACAAGGATGATTCACATTCTTTATTCTTTGACTTCTGCATCCAAGTTCAAAATGAAAAAGATTTTAGAATCATAAAAGTTAGAAGTGATCATGGAGGAGAATTTGAAAATCATTATTTTGAAAAGTTTTTTTTAAAGAAAATGGCATTTCTCATGATTTCTCTTGTCCTAGAACTCCCCAACAAAATGGAGTTGTAGAATGAAAGAATAGAATTTTGCAAGAAATGGCCAGAACCATGATTAATGAAACTAATATGGATAAACACTTTTGGGCAGAAGCAGTGAACACAATGTGTTATATTCAAAATAGAGTCTCTATAAGACCTATTCTTGAAAAGACTCCTTATGAATTATGGAAAAACAGAAAACCCAACATTTCATATTTCCATCCTTTTGGATGCACTTGCTATATTCTGAATACTAAAGATAATCTGAATAAGTTTGATTCTAAGGCACAAAAGTGTTTTCTGCTTGGATATTTTGAACGCTCAAAAGGCTATAGGGTATACAACACAGAAACTATGATTGTTGAAGAATCAATCAAAGTCAGATTTGATGATAAGCTTGGCCAGCACAAGCCAAAGCAAAATGAAAATTCTGCAGGTATAGAAGATCATCTTACAAACTCTGAAGAGTCAGAAGCAAAAGACAACTTAAAAGATCCTCCTATTGAAAATGCTATGGAAAATCTAAGAATTTCTGGACAAACCTCACAAAATAAATTCCCCAAAATCACATCAGCACATCCAAAAAATGTGATTATAAGAAAGAACGAAGATCCCATCTGAACAAGATCCTCCTTCAGAAACAATGAAGAATCACTGTTTGGATTGGTCTCTTTGATTGAGCCAACTTCAATAGAGGAAGCTATGCAAGACAATGATTGGATCCTAGCTATGCAAGAAAAATTAAATCAATTTTCCAGAAATGATGTGTGGGACCTAGTTCCAAAACCTAAAGGATTCAATATCATAGGAACTAAATGGGTCTTCAGAAACAAGTTAAATGAGCAAGGAGAGGTTGTCAGAAACAAGGCACGACTGGTTGCTCAGGGTTATAATCAACAAGAAGGAATTGATTATAATGAAATCTTTGCCCCAATCGCCATGTTAGAATCAATTAGATTGTTAATTTATTTTGTTGTTCAACACAACATCTCATTATATCAAATGGATGTTAAAAGTGCTTTTTTAAATGGTTACATTGAAGAAGAAGTTTCTGTCCACCAACCTCCGGGTTTTGATGACTCAAAATTTCTAGAACATGTTTTTAAACCGAAAAAGTCTCTGGACGGTCTGAAATAAGCTCCCAGAGCTTGGTATGAGCGTCTGAGTAATTTTCTTTTAGAAAAGAATTTTACCAGAGGCAAAGTGGCCACAACTTTATTCAGAAAAACATTTAAAAATGACATTTTAATCTGTCAAAAATATGTTGATGATATTATTTTTGGAACTTCTAATGACTCTCTTGGAAGAGAATTTGCTGAGTCTATCCAGGCTGAATTTGAGATGAGCATGATGGGAGAACTGAAATTCTTTCTGGGAATTCAAATTAATCAAACTCCAGAAGGTACTTACATACATCAGACAAAGTATGTCAAAGAACTTCTGAAGAAATTCCAGCTATCAGAAAGTAAAGAAGTAAAGACCCCAATGCATCCTACATGCATTCTGGGAAAATATGAGGTAAGTAAGAAGGTAGATCAGAAACTCTACAGAGGTATAATTGGATCTCTTCTCTATCTGACTGCATCTAGACCATATATTTTATTCAGTGTATGCTTATGTGCAAGATTCCAATCAGATCCTAGAGAATCTCACTTAACTGTTGTTAAGCGAATTTTGAGGTATCTGAAAGGTACTACTAACATTGGACTGTGTTATAGAAGATCCAAAGATTTTAAAATAGTAGGTTATTCTGATGCTGACTTTGGTGGAGATAGAATAGAATGCAAAATCACCCCTGGAAGTTGTCAGTTTCTGGATGATAACATTATCTCATGGTACAGCAAGAAGAAATCTACTATTACACTATCAACCACTGAAGCTGAATATATATCTGCTGCTGGATGTAGCACTCAGATGATCTGGATGAAGAGCCAATTGGAAGATTATCATCTATATGAAAGTAAGATTTCTATCTTCTGTGATAATACCTCTGCTATCTGTCTTTCAAAAAACCCCATCCTACATTCTAAGGCAAAACATATAGAAATTAAACATCATTTCATAAGGGACTACATTCAGAAGGGAATTTTAAACTTAAATTTTGTAGACACAGACCATCAATGGGCTGACATTTTTACGAAACCCCTCTCTGAAGATAGATTCAAATTCATTCTGAAAAACATCAGCATGGAATTTTGTCCTGAATGAAAATATTTTTTCCTTCTATATGTGTTTCCAGAATGTTCTGAAATGAATATTCTAATTGACTACTCTTCAGAAGTGAGAAGAAGAGTTACATCAGAAGCCATTCATCATGTTCTGAAATGTTTCTAACATTTCATTACTAGAATGGTCAGAAGTTCATTATACTAAACCAGCTGTCTCACGCTACCCTCAGAAGTTGAACGCGTGTTTCAATTCTGAAAGGTCACGCATGCGTGCACTGCTATCGAGACGCTGTTCCCAGGTAATTGTTCAGATTTGATAGAATCTCACGCCTCCCCTCAATGTCATGTTTCATTAATTGCTAGTAATTATTACTTTTTTTTAATCGTTCAGAATTCTTATTGGTTTTATTTCCCAAAAAATTTTCTCAAGCTATAAATACCTTGCAAAATTCCCCTCTTTTACTTTTTACTCCCTCTCTCTAAGTTTCAATCGCCTCTGCGTTTTTGTGAAAAACTCTTTCTCTATATTTTTCTTGTTGTTTTTGTTTTATAACTCTGTTTTCTTTTGAATCTTCAATATATGACAATTTTGAATTTATTAATTTTTTTACTTTTTGATTATGACAAAAAGGGGAGAAAATAAGATTTTAATCTGATCCATGAAAACAGTTACGGAACTAAGTCTCAAACATTCCTAATGAAATACAAAGTTATTTTCTGTTTAAGAGATATGCAGGAACTCAAGAAACTCTGAAAGACTAAGCTCTAAACATTATCAGGAAAAGAATTCCTAAAGAAACTCTGAAAGAAAAAGTCTAAAAGCTCTGAAGAAAAAATCTCAGGAAGTTTCCCTTATGCTTTTAAACTCTTTAAATTACTCTTTATTTCAGAAGAAAAAATGTAAATCTCAGGGGGAGACTATCTATCTCAGGGGGAGATCCTCACGCTTGCACAAATTATTTTTCCAAAATCTGAATTGTTTTGTCATCATAAAAAAGGGGGAGATTGTTAGAACAAAGTTTGATTCTAATCATATCTTAGAGTTTTGATGATAACAATGAAATAAAATTTGTGATATATATTTTATACTCTGACTTGTATGTTCTCTAAGTTCAGGTGATGTTCTGACTTATGCATCTTAGAAAGAAACAACATTCTACGCAAGTCCAAAGAAAACTCTGATGAATAGAAATCCTAAGCAACCCCTGATAAAGCTAGCTGAAGCAAAGATCTGATAATGCAAGATTAAAGCAAACTCTGATGAACATATAACTTGAAGAATACTCTGATAGAAGAAAAGATCAAGTAAACTCTGAAATGGCAACGCTGCAAGGAAACACTTCAACTTCCAGAGACAAGCTCTCACAGTACCGTTGATTATTAAATACTAAGACGGCTAACGCACTTAAGTGTACTACACGCACGAGCATTAGAAACATAAATACCAAGCCTACATGCAACACGCATCCTTGCAAATACGCTTCATTAAATGCATGCACTATCATCAATGCATTAACAGTAAAGAATTGGAAGCTATATATATAAGACCCTTTGTTTCAAAGAAAGGTTATTGACTTACGTGAAACATACTTACGCTCACTGCTTTCATACTTGTAAACTAATACTGTATAGTGGGTAGATCTTAAGTATTGGGCAACAATATTAGTGATAAATCATAGTTTGTGATAAATCTTTTTAGAAGCAAATCTGTTTCACTACTATTAAGAGATAATTTTGTAAGTGTTCCTTGAGAGACCAGTTGGGTCAGATTTCTCAAGAGGGCTAGGACTAGTTTTGAGTCTTAGAGGTGTTAGTCACTTGCAGTTGGCTTATGAATTGTATTGTTAGTCACACCAGTTTGGATTGTGCATCTGTAATCAGTTTGATTATAGTGGATTAAGTCCTCGTTGAGATAGGAGAAATCACCTTGGCGGGTGGACTGGAGTAGTTTGAGTTTCAAACGAACCAGGATAAAAATACCTGTGTCCTTCCATTAGTATTGCGCGAGAAAAAGGAAAAACCTTATTCAACCCCCCCCCCCCCCCCCTCTTCTAAGTGTTTTCTCACCCTTCATCATGTTTAGCTGCTCCAGAACCTACAAAACAAGTGGTTCTTGGCTTAGAAGTTGAACATCCTTCCAATGTCTATAATACTGTCTTAGTAACAACCAAAAACCAACCCTCTTGATCTGGTGTAAAGTCTACTATGGATGTTAAAAAGGAAATCAATGGGCTAAAGGAAACTCTTGAAGAATTCCAAAAGAGCAATCAGCGTGTTCAAGAACGACTGGACATAAACGAGGAAAGAAATGCTGCTTAAGCAACGTCCTTCAATTAGATGGTTGATATGTTCAAGCAGTTTATGAAGAAGTTCAACAAAGAATCTTAGGATTAGAACTTTTGTCTTAGAACTTAAGATTTATTTTCTTTTGTTTCTAAAAAAATTGTACCTTTTAAACCAGTTGGTTATCAATCAAAGTTTATCTTTCTGTCTCTTTATCACCTTTTTTATTTCCGACAAAGGGGGAGAAAGTAAAATGATTTTGATAATGTTCATTCTCAGAATATTAAACTCAAACATGTATAATGTTGTTTCTACTAACTGTTTGTTTGATGTTTTCTATCCAGGAACTCTAAACAAGTTCACTGAGTTTATTCTTAGATAGGTTGAAGATGAAGATTCTGATGCAAAGGTTGAAAACCTTATGGATGAAATCAACTCTTTGTTCATACATAAGATGTTGTACACTTGATGAATATATGAACATTCAAACAGATGTACCAAACACAATTCAGAAGTTATAAACTTACTGAAAGTAAGGTAATCTTGCTTGATATCATAGTGTTTAGAAGTTGTTAACTTTCTCAGTGTATGAAATTCATACTTAAAGCTCAAAAGTTGTGCTCTTCTGAAAGGAAGACAAGTCAACATTCTGATGCATGCTCTCATACAAAGATGCTACTCAAAATCCATGCTCTGATACGCGTGTTTCTGCAACGTATGCTCTATTCTAAAGTTGTGAACTATATAAATGTCTGATACATTGGAAAATATCAGATCAAATGTTGATGCTTGAGAAGTATTGTGTTTTGGTTGTGATATTAGAATCACGAAACATAAGCTCCGATACATGATGTGTGGCATTCTTCAATCAGGCTCAAATCAAGTTTTGATTCTTCATCAAGTGCTAATAGAAACTAGGTTCTGAGATGAAGACCAGGTGTTCTAGTCAGACTCTGATGAGTTGTTGTAGGGAAGTGCTACTTCTATATTCTTATGTTCTGAATGCTCAATTTTTTTTTGTGAGTCTTGGGCTCACGGGGAGACTCTGAACAAGCTTAAATATAATTTTGGGTTTAACAGATCCAGGGGGAACTGTGAGCTTAACTCTGAATTTCTCAGTTATGGTGATTACTATGTATAAATTGTTCTATCAAAATACATGGTTTTATCATCATCAAAAAGGGGGAGATTGTAAGAACAAGAAGTGTTTCTACATCTGACCTTGAGATTTTGATGATAACTTTACATGTTATCTTAGAGAATAATTGTATACATTGATGGTTTCTTCTAGTGTGTAGTTGCGGCTATAATGTTCTGTCTTTGGTACAAGGCCTGTGACGTCTTCAAGTTCTGAGCATACACTCTGGAAGAAAACATATGGATACATGTTTCGTTGAAGTTAAGGTTCTGAACTGATCTTCTGCAATGTGTCTTAGGAATGTTAGTACAAGAAGTTATGATTGTGACTTTGTGGTTAAGCTTTAGAGGCCTTCTAAAGCTTTACTTCTGTGTTACAAGTTATGAAGATTATGAAGACGAGGTTCTGCTGAACAAGTTCTGATGATCTAAAGAAAAGCAAGTTCTTACAACCAAATGCTGAACACTCTGAAGACAAGGTTCTACATGACAAGTTTTGAAGACTCCAAGACTTAGGTTCTGAAGCTTAAGAAATATTATTCTACAACAAGCTTCAATGTTCAACATTCAAATATCTGAAGCCTCTGAAGATAAGAATAAAAGTTCAAATGGTTAACGTGTGATGTTATGCAAAAGGTACATAAAGTTTCTGTGACCTCTACCCTCTAGGGTAGCGTAAGGAAAATCCTTTATACTATATTGACAACTATTGCATATGGGATTTTCATTAAAGCACAAATAGAGGTGGGAAGAAAAGTCTCCATCAATATTATTTATCCCATGAGAGGGAAAGGAAACATTGAGTAAATCTAGAGTAAGGAAACATGGTCATCGCGACCAAGATAAAAAGGTAAGGAAGTCGATTACATGAGGGAAAGGTATTAACACCCCTCACGTTTGTGGTACTCCACATGATCCACTCGAGTTTGTTCTAATATAAGGGTGTATAAAAATCTAAAGCCTAATGCTAATGGAATTCATGCAAAGTATATACAAAATAAATTTTTTATTAGTTGTGCATGCCTCAGTTGTGAACCTTTGTGGCTACGTACCCTTTTGTGCAATGAGAGATCAATGCACTCATAGTTCACCTAAAAATGTGTTTTGGTTTATTGTGTGTTTTTTATGAACAATGCTAGCAAAGCATGTCCTTTTTGAAGAGGTTTTAAAATAAAAAGTCTAAAGACAAAAAGGTTTGCATTGATTTGTGTTTTTTTACCTTTAAAAAAATGATTTGGTGATTCAAACCACATTAAAGTCTATGAAATAAGATACTTTGGGTGATCGAGCCAGACATCTCGTACCCAAAGTACTCATGTAAGGCTCATGGAACATGGTTCATATCATTATTGTTAAGTGTTTTGAGAAGTTTGAAAAGAAAAGAAGAAGTTCTTGTTTTTACATGGATGCATAAGAGAAAAGACCAACAAAAGGGGATCTCAATCCTATAAGTTGTCATGCTTGTAGACCTAAAGTTGGGATGAGAGAGAGAGATCTACAAAATTCTATCATGCATGGATACAAATCCTAAGGTCTATTTAGTTCAAACTTAGAGAATAATGAACTAAAGATCCTATGGGGAACATGGAAATCTCACAAAAGAGAAGAAGAAGAAGAAGAAGAAGAAGAAGAAGAAGAAGCAAACAATCATACACTTAGATAAGAGAGAAAGCAAGTATCACATAAACACACATGTAATTAGGTAGAAACCTAAGCTCTAAACAAGAATATAAGAAGAGATGGTAAAACATTAACACCTAACAATGATATCAAGTCATCAAAGTAGGATGGAAAATATGAGAAGAGATGATAAAACATCAACACCTAACAATGATATCAAGTCATCAAAGTAGGATGGAAAATAGATGAAAAGAGATGATAAAACATCAACACCTAACAATGATATCAAGTCATCAAAGTAGGATGAAAAATATGAAAATAGATGATAAAACATCAACACCTAACAATGACATCAAGTCATCAAAGTAGGATGGAAAATATGAAAAATATGATAAAACATCAACACCTAACAATGATATCAAGTCATCAAAGTAGGATAGAAAATATGAAAAGAGATGATAAAACATCAACACCTAAAAATTATATCAAGTCATAAAAGTAGGATAGAAAAGATAGAGATGACAATTAGATAATTACTCATCATACATGAGAAGTAAAGACTTACTCAAGACATAAGGTACTTAGATGAGATACCTATAAACCTACTTAGAAAAGCAAGCAAAGATAGGAAGCGAGATAATAAAACATCACACAAAGATGATAAAACATCAATAATCTTATGGAAAAGAAAGGGTAGTGTCAAGAAGAATAGGAAAATGTAAACATGTTATATACTTAGCCCAAACCTCACGGTCAAGAAGAAATTCAAATAGTCATTGAAAACATGGTACAAACACCAAAATACACAAACTAGTTTCAAACAAATTTGTGATGTGAGGTGAGAACAAGTGCGTGATCAAGTGAACATGGCATGATATGTCAATTAAGAGTGGAGTCAGAAGCAAACACATAAGGACAACACATATCAAAGACCTCTAATACCCTTAAGGTATCACTACTTAAGCATATTCAAGAGTTAGCACAAGGAAGAGATAATACCACACCTTAACATTCCCCTAAAGGTGATTGAAACACAAGAAAGTGATAGATGAAGAGGGAACATGTTTATAGGGTGTCGAAGGGTTTACAAAAAGTTACAAATTAGGGTTAAAATTTGGACAATTAGAAGTTCAAAACAAAGTGATCATCATTAGCTAAAAGGGATCAATTAAATTGTTCCAAGCAAATGTGATGCTAAAGGAATCCAATGACTACTAATTTTCCAAAACTCAGTCCAAAAATAGTTCCATAAGCTAGCAAATTAAAAGCAAGAAGCTCAAGCAAGTTTCAATGCACAATTTAAATAAAAAATTAGGTTAAAAATAGAAAGAAGAGTTGTAAATTCAAACCAAATTAATTATAACTCTCTTAATGTATCTAAAAGTCAGAAACAAAGTTTAAAGTTCTTGGATCAACATGGAAGGGTGAAAAAGATTCGAAATCATATAGACTAGTTAGCAATGTTCTCAAACTAGACATGTTGAACAAAATATTTTGTAAAAAATATAATATGAAGATTTAAAATTCCACAAAAATTATTTTCATGATCATAACTCATCCAAGAACTTTAAAAAAATTTTATTTAAATTTTAGAAGTGAAGGAGATGAGATAATTAATTCAATTTTTATGACTATGAAAGAAAAAGAACCAGAAACAACAATAAAATTCTATAATTTTTAGAGTCCATAAAAATTAATTTTAAATCAGATTAAAAATCATGGAAAATTATTTTAATCTCTAAGAATTACTAAAAATATTTTTGTGGAATTTTATCATGAGGGAAAAATTAAAGAAAAATAAAAACAAAATATAACAAAATTGAAAGAAAAATGACACTATTAATCAATTGATTTAGTTAAAGTGCCAAGAAATTTTGTAAAAAATATAAAAATTATTTTCAGAAAGTAGACTCAAATATCTAATTGACCATATTTTTTTATAATTTTTTGATCATCAAAACTATAAAAGTAAAATCAAGAAAAACAATTGAAATAAATAGGGAAAATAAGAAAAAAAATTCAAATATAATATAAAATAAAAAATGGCGCGCACATGGGGCTCAACCAAATTCAAATCAACCAATTAGTGACCGTCTTCTCCAATCAAACAGTTCTATCAATCCCTAAAATCGTGTTTATGCAATGAACTTCAAACCAACATTACTTACTCATTTCTCCATGAAATCACATGAGATCTGAAGCAAGTCTGTAGATCTCATGGAGATTTACAATGTTATACTAAGAACTACATCAATCAAACACTAATTTGCAGAGAAATTTGAACAAACTTTCACTGATTTTCACATTTTTGCACAGAATTCAGAACAAGATGTAAGCACGGATTCACAAGATTATATACATCAAACCTATTGCTTGGCTAGCTAACAACACAGTGAACACGGATTTAACAATTAAAATCCACTATGAACATAAATACAAGCTCATGAACAGATCTATGGAGTTTTGAAGAATTACCTTAGTGGAGTAGTTCCAATGACTTCTTCAGATTGTTCAAGAGGATGATAGAAACCCATAAACACTTGTACAAGCTTTAATAAGAAGAAAATAGCAACAAGAGAGCAATATCTCTTTGAAGAAATTTTGAAAACCGAGAGAAATTTCTTGAGAGGATTTGAGAAAGCTTTGAGAGAAGAGAGAGAACTTCAGCTGGTGCTTTCTAGCATGAATTGATTATGTGCGTGAATGAAGAGGAGATAACTCTTTTTTATAACCGTTGAGAGCAAGGTTAAGAGTTAACTGTGGTTACTTGAAGATTGTTGAGCAAGCTGAGTGAACAAAAGAAATCTCATGGGGTCTTGCGTTTTGTGTTGTCTTATTATGATGTTGGCTACATTTTGATGATCAAATAGAGAGTAGAAAGAGTGAGGAAACGCGTGAGAAGAGTGATCTGGAAGATGCATATGGGGGAAAAGTGAATGGAGGGAATTTTCCCTCTTTGGGAAAGGCACAAGCATATCATGCATGCATTGATTTTTCACTTTTCTTGGATTATTTAGGAAAGAGTGAGGTAAGAAAAAAAAGAAAGAAGCGTGTGTATGTGATGTACAAGGAGTTTATGCAGTAGAAATTATGTCATGCATGCAAGATCTCAAGTTCTGGCCTGAGCAAAATCAAGTAAAAACCGTGCCAATCTAAAGCATATATCTCCATCATTTCTTCATCATTCAAGATGATATTTATCTTTTTGGAAATCTCTCATTACACACCATAATTTTGCAGAAGAAATCAAGTCAAATGGAAGCTCGTAGATCCCTTAAAACTGAGCCAGAAAATGGTGATTTTGAGTGTGCCCAACATCTGGTTGGATGAGCTTGTCACAAGCCTAAGAAAATCGTGTAAGCCTTATCATAATATCTCCTTCAATTCTCAATCATTTGAGGAGTTCTTGTAATCACTAGAAAGCTCAGGTTACGCTCTTCAATATTGGTGTTGAAAGAAACTTAAATGAAGGCTTGTATCATGCTGAAAATGTAGCACAAAAATCTGGAATTTTGGTGAATCAGGGACTTAGTGAAAATTTCACTAAGTGTTGAAAAGTTGTCAACTTGAAATTCCCAACTTTGAACCTACACATCTCTCTCAAATTTGATCCAATGAAGATGAATTATCCATGGTTGGGAAGGCCTTGAACAAAGAACAACTTTGGTGAAGAGTTGAAATTGAATTAAAGCTTTGATCATGGTGAAAAATTGGAATGAAGATGACTGGTCCATCAAGTGTAACTTGCCATATTTAAAAACCTTCAACTAACCCTAATTCCCAAATTGGGTAACTTTGTACAAATCTTAATTTTTGATGAATCAATGAGAATTTCTTGATCAAATCTTGTACATGGACCAAATTTGACTTGATAATCAAGATTTTGACCTTAAAAAGTCCATAGTTGACTTTGTTGACTGTATGGTTGACTTTCCCCAATTCAATTGCTTTGCAATCATGTGATTAATTGAATCACTTTTGATTAAAATTAATGATCAATCCTTCAATCATAGATGCTTAGGGACGTGTTGAGAAGCATGGAAGAAAAATTGAGTCAAAAAATCAGAGAAATCCTGATTAAATCCAAAATCCTAATTTTGGTCCCTTGTGTTAAGAGGTGATGATCAAGCTTCAAAACCCTAATTCCTTTGAGTATGATGGAGAATTCCTTGAATAAAGATGTCCCATATAATGATGAAAGGGTAATACTTTAAGGACTTAAATTATACAAGCATTAAACACTTCATCTGGCCAAAACCCTAATCTCAAGAGATGGGTAGGAGAAAAGTGATTCACTTTAAGACTTTGTAATTTTCAATCTTCTGATGAATCAATAAGACAAATAAGATATCTTGAGGTATGAGAAACCCTTGCAACTTGAGTGACCCAAATATTAAGGGCATGAGACCCTTCTTGCACTGATTGTCAACACAACCATCTTCTATAGCTTTTAGAAAATCATGAGAACCAGAGATACCTTGATCCTATCTTAAATGCATGAATATGTATGATGAAACATAAGCCATATAAGGTAAAAATAAGAGGGAAAATTTTGGGGTGCAACAGCTGCCCCTATTCAATCATCTTAAACTTGATAAGTGAGAAAAAGTGACATATTTCAAACATTCAAGATGAAAGAGGATTGAATATCTAAAGAACCCAAAAGTTAGTGCTCTTGAACGAGAGAGTAAAGAAACAAGGGTAATTGTATTTTTGTAAGGATGATACCAAGCAAACTGGGTGAAAGAGGGGAAGACTAATGAATACTAAATCTTACCAAAGAGTGTCAGATAATACTGGACTCAAGAGATATACCAAGTAGAAATTGGATTTGAACGATGGGCCAATAAGAGATTGGACTTGAAAAGTAATCCAAGTAGAGATTGGACTTACACCAAGATCACTAGCGGATGCTAGACTCTAGAAGAATGTGCCAAGACATAACTGGAACACAGACTGCAATAATGAGATAAAACTCAACCCAAGAAGACTAGATATTACTAGACTCTAAAGATACAAATATATATATATATATATATATATATATATATATATATATATATATATATATATATATATATATATATATATATATATATATATATATATATATATATATATATATATATATATATATATATCAGATCTGAATGGGTATACCAGAAATAAACTGGTCTTGATCAACAAAGGACAAATAACACTAAACTTAAACCATTACCTCGCTAGTTGAATGCTAGTGGGATCGAGTAGAGGTTATCGAGATAAAACTCGACCTCTGGGAGTACTATAAAGAACACGCCCGGTAGGAACTGGTGTGAAGACAAGGTAACGAGATAAAAACTCGACCTAAGAGGAACTAGATAAGACTAGACTCTGAAAAAGTACTCAATAGGACAACAATAAAAATTGGGTCCTATAGCAAGGTGACTGAAAGTGCGTGTATTTTAAAAGGACATCTAGACTATGGACAAAGCTGAAAGAATCCAAGGAATAAAAGAGACAAATAACGAGTAAAGACTCGACCCAAGAAGACTAGTAGAAGAGATTGGCCCAAAGATAAGAGTTAAAAACGAGTAGCAAACTCGACTCAAGAAGACTAGTGGTAGAAGCTAGTCCAAAGATGAGTATCAATACAAAACCGGATTGCATGCACAGGTAACGAGATAAAACTCGACCTAAGAGGAGCTAGTAGAAACTAAACTCAAAACAAATACCAGGGTAAAACTGGATTCGAAGGTTACACCTATAGACATTGAAATGAGCCAACAAGGGTAGTAGAGACTAAACCTGAGAAAATTATGTTAGGGAAAGAACTGGACCATTACCGAAGATAGCAAGAAGACACTCGACAACTTGATGGTAACTGTGATCGGTGGATTTAGAACTGACTATTTTTTAGTTAGTTTCGCGAAATGTCGCGGTAAGAAAGAGTCGCCACCGTCTTTTATGTTCTCCAACATGGAAAGGACAAAAGCACAGCAAAATTCCTTATTCGAGAATGTTTTTCGGTTCGGGAGGTAGATTTAGAAAGGGAAGGTGTTAGCACCCTTTCTATCTGTGGTTATCCACGGGCTCTTAGGTACTTGCTCTTATGTTTTCAAAATTGTTTGCTTTTCAAATGTGAGTGGGTTTTGAAAAAGTTCGTTTGAAAACTTCTAGGTAACTCTTGTATCAGTCCTCAAGAGTGTATGAAGTATTGTTTGAAAACTTTTTGAAAGTGTAAGGTGTGAAAAGTATTTTGTTTTTTTTTTTTTTGGAAAAGAGCAAGTACCCATGAGTCATCTACCTACCCTAAGGAATTAAGCTGTGTAAGTGTCCTTTAGATAGTGCTATCCCACCATTGAGAGGTAGGTAGCACCATCATTGGAGGTGTTCGGGTCAATTCGATTTTAGGGACAATGTGGTCACCGAAGCAACAGTAGGACACCTTAGAAGCTACCCTTATGTCCTTGATCCTTTTTTTAATCCAAGGCAACCGTTTCGAGGCAACTGTTTCGAGGCAACTGTTTCGAGGCAACTGGATCATGGACATAAGGACCGCTAAGACGTCCTATACTTGACGACCACGTTTCGAAGGCAACGAGTGAGGCGTACCCTAGAAGTGGTGTGTGTATTTGTGTGTTGTATTCAGTTAATGTTTGTCTTTGTAATTAGTGAGCTATGAGTTGTTTTTATTTACATACATTCTTTCATGCAAATTTAGCAGTTAAGGGGTGCAGAAAGTAAATTGCGGAAACATAAATCCTACGCTATTACAAGGCGCGGGTCTATACATCGCCAAAAATTACAAAGACCCGTTTTTGGTAAATAAGTACGAAAAATAAATAAAACAGTAAACCTAATTAACTATTACATGCCTTGGAAGCAATTACATAATAATAAACTGTGCGCGAATAAAAATTAAATCGGAATGTTCTAAGGGTGTTGACCCTTTTAAGAAAAGAAGTTGATTTTTTTTAGTCTTTTTGTAATTAAAATGAAATTAAAGCTAATTAATGACTAATTAATTAATTTAATTAAAAGAAAATATTTTTTTATTTTTATGTTTTTATGAAATAAAAGAAATGGAATAAAATTAAAGTTAACTTTTACCTAATTCTAGATTTATTTTAATTATTTAAGAAAAGGAATTAAAATTGCCTAAATTAAACTAATTTAGTTAATGTTTATTTACAAAATAAAATAATAATAATAATAATGTTAATTCTATTTTTTTGGTTTTTTATGAAAATGTGTTAATTATGCTAATTATTAAAATAAAATAAAATAAGGCAAATAAATAAAAGAAAAGAAAATGACAAAACAAAATAAAATAAGAAAAAAGTAAATAAACCCAAGGGGGGTGAGATGGCCTTTATGGAGGTTTTCTGAAGTAATTCTGGCCCAACAACAAGAAGCCTTATTTGACTTTTTTCGGTTGCCTACGCATGCGCTGACTCCAGAGCATAGTACTCTTGCGTTCTGGGCCTTTAGATCTGCCTCCAATGACACTTGACTTGTTGGATGGGTGAGGCTTATGGTGGAAACTACTTGAGAAACTGCACAAGAACGCGTTAACAAAAATGATATGAGAATTATGGGGGACCTGGGAAGAACTTACAGCGCGGTATGAGCCTCAGGACTTGGCAAAGGTTGCTTTAGCTTCAGGGCGTGGCAAGGAATAGAACCACGTGTTTGTTTTGATCTGAAGATGCTCGCAACTATGTTTTAGAACTCTCACTTTTTGAATAATTTTTGGTTTTTCTCTTGGCCGTTTCTGCACACACTATTTTTTGAATGAGGTTGGGAAGTCTTGTATATATAGTAATGAATGAGAATCAATCAAAATTATGGTCATTAAGCTTATGCAATTATGTTCTTGATTTCCTCCATAACCAACATTGAACCATTTGCCATATTTGTGAAAATTTGAATTTTTATGCCCATAATTGGCCTTGCACGAATTTGGAAGGTATTTCAAGGTGTATCAAAGCTAATCAACACAAAATATATCCCTCCATTAATTTCTTTGATTTTTATTTGAATTTTAAAGATTTAAAATGAATTAAATCAAATAAAATTAAATAAAAATGAAAAAATTAATTTTAAATCTTGAAATAAATTGTGGGACACGTGGGAAGCATGGCCAAGCTGAATCAAGTGGAAAAAGTGGGCCCCTTTTGTCAAAAATGAATTTTCAAGGATAGTTGACTTTGGCCATTTCACAAAAAATTCCCAACTTCTCCAAAGCATATCTTGCTCAATTTTGAAGCTATGAACATGTTCTTGGACATTTTGGAAAGGTCTTGAAGTCCTCTAACCAATGTATTTGGTCCCATGTAATTTTGATTTACCAATATCAAGTTATGGTCTTTGACTTAAAGTGCCTTTTTGTTGACTTTTGAAAATGACCTATAATGTTGAAATTGATAACTTTTTGTGAGAGCATTTCTTGGACTTGGAGTGTGAATATGAGTTGTAGGAAATGTCATCCCATTCAAAATGAGCATTGGATGGGATTTTTATGATGAACCATGAAAAAGTTATGCCTTGGTCAAGTTACAGTTGACTTTTCAGCTGTCCAAAAACAAAAACTTTTGCATCTTTGATGATTTTTGAGCCATTCTTGTGGAATCATGATCAAGACTTGATCAAATGATGATTGTGGCTTCAAAATAAGATGTTGACCAAATTTTTTGACTTTTGACTGCCAAATGACCATTTTGCCCCTACAGTTGACTGTGAAGCAATTAGGGTTTTTGACTGTGCAACTTGACCTTGTGAGCCTTGAAACTTGACATGTAGGTGCTTGACAATGTGTATGAGCATATGGAACTTGATTGAGCCCTTGAGTAGACCTTGAACCATTTGAGGTGATGCTTGGAAAAACTTTGAAGATTATGGGAGGGCAAATTTTGGGGTACAACAGTAACATCAAAAGGATATTATATGGGTGAAAACCAGAATACTGAGGGTAAAACGACCTCGTTGGGGATATAATCCAAAGTTTTTAGCAAATCCACTAGAGAAAAAATAAAAAGCAATGGCTTATGTCTCAATGCATGTTTGAATTATTTTTTTTCGTGGAGTAATGTTCCAAAAAGGAATGGAAACAATACACTTTGAGGATGCAATGTGATGACGCATAATTCTGCTAGATAAAAGAAAATACAAGGATCTGCTAGAGAGAAGCCCTTGAAAATCTGAGATATGTAGGGATTAAAAAACCAAGTAACTGGTAAGTACGGGATACAAACTCTGAGGGAAGTTGCAAAAATTGCAAACGTTGCTGGAGAAGTTTGGGTCAAAGCTATAAACTCTGAGAAGGGGAACCAAATGAAGATTGGACATTGCTGGAGAGAACACCAATAATATGGGGCCTGCAGGGAATCAAAATTCACCTCTGACTTCCTGAGGAATAATTTCTCAACTTCTCTCCTGGGGATGACAGAAACTTGTATTGTTGGGGATATGAGGATCTAAGCTGCAGATAAGAGAACTTATGCACAAAACTCTTGCGGGAGAGGAGCTAACCTTGGCGTAAGAAACTCCACAGGGGTTTTACGAATGATCTTCAATAAGAATGAGCCTCACCGAGGATATAGGATCCTTGGGAAAGAAGCCACAATAGTGTTTTCCTCTGAGAATATGACACTTATCAACATCCAGGATCAAACTCTACTGAGGAAAAGGGAGAATCCTAGAATAAGAACTTTTGATGAAACGACTCAGCTGGGGAAATGATAATTCCTAAATAAAAGATCGCAATAAGGTAACTTAGCTGGGGATTTAAAAGATCCTAAACAAGAGATCTCAGAAAGTAGCCTCTTCTGGGAAGTGAGATAATCTTCAACACGACTTAACTTGAAAAAATGAACAATTCTCAAGCAGACTTGGCTGGTGGATGAGAAAAGATTTTTAGCATAAGGAGTCTCAAGATAAGCTTCCGCTAGGGAGATGAGAGAATTCTTGAATAAGAAATCTTAGTGAAGCGACTTGTCGAGGAATAAGAAAATTCTCAACCTGAACTCTCATCTGGGGAATGAGACATATCTGCTTCAGGGAATAAACATTCTCCCATGAACACAATAATATCACATATTTGTTGGGGATATAGATTCTTTACCAAGAAGTCTCATCTATCACAACCTATCAGTCAATGATTCTCCTTTTGGTGATGTTAGGGAGAAGAAACCTTCAAGCACTCGGAAATATTATCCAAGAATTTCCAAGTCAACCACATTCTCTACTTAGGGAGAGTCGTTGGGGAGAAGTAAAAACTTCAGTGCTGCTGAGGAGATGACCTGAGCTGGGGATACAATAGTCATCTTGAAGGATTTTGTTCTGGTATTGGCAATTTACACATAAGCGAATGAATGACAGTTCCTGCAAAACAAACCACACCAAACATGCCCCAGGTATAGCATGACGACTTTGTCTACCAACTAGGATACAAAAAACTTAAGAGTAATTTTTGTAATTTATTTATCATGTTGTGCAAAGCCATCAAATTTTCAAATGCAAATGTTTATCAAAAGGGTATCAGACGATTTTTGCAAACAAAACAGTAAAAGAAAATAAAGAAAGATTTTTGGATAAAAAAATCTTTTATTGATTGAAATTGGCTTGTAAATAAGCATTTACATCAGGAAGAAATTCCTAGAAATAGGTAATTGCAAAAGCAAAATAAAAGAGTGTTACAAAAATGGCAATGTGAAAACGAATATCCGTCAGGTTTCGATTCTGCTATAACTCTTATGACCTTGAAGTTCTCATCACTTTGCTTTCTGACGAAGATGACTTGTTCGATTCCTACCCTTCGGGGTGACAAATCATAGTAGTAGATGAAATCAAAGATCCGACGTTAGACATAGTCATTCGCTTTAAATCCCTAACTTTTTCCTGGATTGCCCTTTCAAGTTTTCAATCCACCGGGATACCCTTTTTTGCATAAGCTTCCCTTTTGGGTTTTCAACTTAGCGGGTGAACTTATTATTCTTTTTCATTCTTTTCAATTCTTCTTTTTTATCCCTAATTTTTTCCTGAACCTTTTATTCATTTCTTTTGTGGTTTGCCGGGATGCCCTTTTTTGCATGAGCCGTCGACTTAACGGGTCTCTTTTATGAGAAGTATTTTTTGACTAAGTATGCGTTCACAGGGAGTTGGAAGTCTTCATTATCCATAGTTGTAATCATCATGGCTCCGCTAGAGAATAGTTTCTTTACAACAAATGGTCCTTCATAAGTTGGAGTCCACTTTCCCCTGGAATCCCTTTGAGAAAGAATAATTCTTTTCAGAACAAGGTCACCATCTTGATAGCTTTGAGGATGCACCCTTTTGTCAAATTCTCTTCTAATCTTCTTTTGGTAGACATGACCGTGACACAAAACCGCTAGTCTTTTCTCGACGATGAGGTTCAATAGATCCAATCAATTATGTACCCATTCAGCTTCATCAAGATCAACATATTTCATAATCATTAGAGAAGGAATCTCAACTTCCATATTCAATAGTGCTTCCATTGCATAAACAAGTGAGAACGGGGTTGCCCCAGTCGAAGTACGTAATGAAGTATGATAGTCATGCAAAGAGAAAGGAAATATCTCATGCCAATCCTTATAAGTTACCACTATATTTTGCACAATCTTCTTGATATTTTTATTGGTCGCTTCAACAACGCCATTCATCTTAGGACGATATGGAGAAGAGTTGTGATGCTTGATATTGTAGGTTTCATAGAGCTCTTTCATCATTTTGTTATTGAGATTAGATCCATTATCAGTAATGATCTTTTCGGGAATCCCATAATGAAAAATGATGTTATGCTTGATAAAATAAGCAACCACTTGCTTGGTAACATTTTCATAAGATGCAGCTTCAACCCACTTGGTGAAGTAATCTATAGCAACCAGAATGAAACAATGATCTTTGGAAGTAGTTGAATAAATACGACCAATCATATCAATACCTTACATTGCAAAAGGCCATGGAGAGGTCAAGACGTTCAAAGGAACGAGAGGCACATGCACTTTATCATTATAGACTTGGAATTTGTAGTAGATTTTAACATGGTTGTAGAAATCATTTTCCTTGGTGGACCAATAGTAACCAGCTCACAAAATCTTTTTGGCCATGGTGTGTCCACTGGAATGAGTCCCAAAGGCACCTTCATGCATTTATTCAATGATTTTTTCTGCTTCATTCTTGTCTATACATCTGTGCAACAAACCATCACGAGAGTTGAATCTCTATAAACTTTCAAAAACTTGATTTGCAAATTAATTCCAGCTTCAATCCCATAAGTAAAAGCTTAATATTCGGCCATGTTATTAGTACAATAAAAAGAGATCCTGACTATGAAAGGAATATGAAAACCTGCAGGAGAAGTAATGAAAACTCAAACACTATTTCCCATAGCATTTGAGGCACCATCGAACACGAGCATCCATCACAATCCTAGTTCGGGTCCTTCTTCTGGGCCAGGAATGTTACAATCCCTAATATACATGATATGTTCATCTGGCATTTCAAATTTCATTGGCTGATAATCATCCACAAGTTGGTGAGCAAGATAGTTTTCCAATACAATACCCTTGATGGCTTTCTGAGTAGTATACTGGATGTCATATTCAATTAAAATCATCTGGCAACGGGCTACCCTTCCTGTGAGAGTTGGATTCTCAAATATGTACTTGATGGGATCTATCTTAGATATCAAGTAGGTGGTATGTGTCAACATATATTATCTCAGGCGCTTAGCAGCCCATGCAAGTGCACAACACGTCTTCTCAAGAAAAGAGTACCTTGATTCACATTCTGTAAAATTCTTGCTTAAGTAATAGATGGCCTGTTCTTTCTATCCTGTCTCATCATGTTGACCGAGCATGCAACCCATGGAATTTTCCAGAACTGTTAGATACATGATTAACGACTTTCCTTCCAGTGGAGGCATAAGGACCAGAGGTTCCTGCAAATATTCTTTTACTCTGTCGAATACTCTTTGACAGTTGTCATTCCACCTGATCGTTTGATCTTTTCTTAATAACTTGAATATTGGTTCACACGTGGCTATGAGATGAAAGATGAATCTAGAAATGTAGTTTAACCTCCCCAAGAAACCACAAACTTATTTTTCTATTCTCGGTTCAGGCATTTCTTGAATTGCTTTTACTTTAGTAGCATCAACCTCGGTACCTTTTTTGCTTATGATAAAGCCCATCAGCTTGCCAGTTTTCACCCCAAAGGTGCACTTATTCGGATTCAACCTCAGTCTGAACTTTCTCAGTATTTCAAATAACTTCTACAAGTTAACCAGATGTTCTTCCTCTGTCTGAGAATTGTCAATCATATCTTCAAAATATACTTCAATCTCTTTATGTCATGTCATGGAAGAGAGTGACCATAGAACACTGATACGTTGCCCCTGCATTCTTAAAACCAAAGGTCATCACCTTATAGCAAAATGTTCGCCACTTTCTAATAAAAGTTGTTTTCTCCATGTCTTCTGGTGCCATCTTGATATGATTGTAACCAGAGAAGCCATCCATAAAGGAAAACACTTTTGACTAAGAAGTATTATCCACCAAAGTATTAATATGGGGGAGCGGAAAATCATCTTTACGGCTTGCTCTGTTCAAGTCCCTATAATCTACACGCATCCTGACTTTTCCGTCTTTCTTTGGTACTGACACAATATTTGCAATCCAGGGTGGATAAGAGATAACTTTCAAGAAACCTGCATCAAACTGATTTTGAACCTCCTCTTTAATCTTCTTAGACATCTCGGGATGAGTTCTTCAAAGCTTCTGTTTAATCGGAGGACAATCTTATCGGAGAGGTAACTTGTGCACAACAATATATGTATCTAAACCAGGCATGTCCTTATAGGACCTGACAAAGACATCCACGTAATCTCCAAGCATTTCAATCACTCTTGCCTTTACACTTTCCTCTAAATCGGCCCCTGTCTTGACCTCTTTCTTCGCTTCTTCGGCACCCAAGTCAATCACTTCTAGAGATTCCTGGTGCGGTTGGATGACCTTTTTATCTTGCTTTAATAACCTTGCCAACTCTTCAGGGAGTTCACAATCTTTCCCACCTTCTTCTTCGGCTTGGTAGATCAGATTATCAAAGTCATAATGAGCAATAACAGAATCGTTATTAATGGAATCTAGGACGGATGTGCATCTACATGAGTGATATTTTTTATGTTTTAGTGATAGTGTGTGAAAAAGAAAATATTGCCATTTAAAGACAGGATTATAATAAAAACATAAAGAAAAGGAACACAATATTTGAATGAAAAAACGACTTTTGTTTAATGATAAAATTTTGAAAAAGCAAACATGGTGGCCCTACACAAAGATTCACTAAGCCTTGGGTAGAGCATAAGAATTATGACATGATAAAAAGAAAACAAGAAAATTAATCCTGAGCGGTTGTAACTTGGATGACGTCCACAAAAGTCCAGTTGTTAAGCTCTTGACTTGGAATACTTGGGCGGATCCAATCATCAATGTTGTAGACGTTGTCTCCATCATCACCAACTGCGTTGGTGCAACCATCTTGGACAATACCAGAATTGGAGAACTTCACTGGAGTAGACAAACTTGGAGCTCTGGGAGCTGCACTCTGCTTACCGGGATTAAAACCCAAGCTGAACTTGTTAAATTTAGGAATAACATCCAGAACCTGACCCCCAACCTTCAGAGTGACCAACCTCTACCAATGCTCTAGCATCCTTGAAAGAAGACATAGAAGTCTCAGATTTCTTCCTTTGCTCAAATGGAGGGATATTGACCGTCTGTACTGTTTCGAAAAACTGGAAAGGAGTTTCATGTACTTCTTCTTTAACTTCTACGTAACAGAATGAAGTTAAATGACTTATAATGTACTCTTCTTCACCATAAATAATGATTGTCTTACCATCCAGTGGGTACTTGAGCTTCTGATGAAGGGTAGAAGTGACCTCCCCTGCTTTGTGAATCCATGGACGTCAGAACAATCAACAATATGCCAGATGTATGTCCATTACATGAAATGTAGCAGTAAAAACACGAGGGCCAACTTTGATAGGTAAGTCCACTTCACCAAATACTAATCGCCTGGATCCATCAAAAGCTTTCCCCACTAAATCACTAGGACGTAATTCAAGACCGAAGTAATCAATCTTCATTAGCACGGACTTTGGTAATACATTCAATGAAGATCACGTGTCCACCAACACATGTGATAAAGTTGTACCCTTGCACTCTATGGAGATTTGCAATGCTTTGTTATGGTTGCGCCCCTTAGGAGGGAGATCAAAGTCAGTAAAGCCCAAAACATTCCCGACAGATATATTGGCACAAACTGTTTCAAATTGAGCAACCATTATTTCATGTGGTACAAAAGTATTCTTCAATAGCTTCATCAGGGCATTCCTGTGAGCCTTATAATATATCAACAAAGATAAGATAGACATCTCATAAGGCATCTGATTCAACTGGTCTATGATGTTATAATCACTCTTTTTGATTATCCTCATTAACTCTTCAACTTTGTCGGGAGCTGAAGAAGTCCTAGGAACAACAATTGGTTTAGGAATGCTATCCTACACATGTTTCTGGTTATCAATCATCGCTTGTTTGCCCCTGTTTCTTGCCAAGATATCAACAACATCTTGTACATTGTAGGGACCAAACACCCTTCCATTTCTTGTCATACAACCAATACCGGAAAAGTTATTAACATTTGCACTATCATCCTCAATAGGCTATTCCTCTGAAGGACTTTCCATATTTCTTACCCCATGGTAATAGACATCAACACCATAATACCATGGAACAACCTTTTCACTGGTATAAGGTATTAGACCAGGTAAAGTAATTGTTAGAGGAACTGTTCTGGAAGGAGCAAGAATGCTCCTTTGTTTATATGGGATAGAAATCATGGAAATGTCCTTCTCGAGAACCTTTATATACCTCAAAATTCTATTGAATTATAAAGATCCATCATTGATCAAACTCTGAAATACGAGCTTTCAAATCAACGCAACCCTCTGGCTGATCTTTACACTTGTAACAATCAAGAACACAACTTAGGAAAATAGCATTATCAATCAAATATCTTTTAACAAATGGCAACCGGGTAGTCAAAAAACCCACATCCATGACCAAGTTAAAAACTTTACCCTTATCAACAATAGCGTTAACAGTTGGGCCTCCATGAGGTGGCATATGATGCTGGATAACATTAGGACCATTGTTGGGGGTAAGCTGAATAGCTTTAGCGTCCAAAAAATCTTGTATCTTGCACTTCAATGCATACAAGTTCTCTATATCATGGCCTATGCCACCAAAATGTAATTTTCATCTAGCATTGGAATCATAGTTGGCTGGGAGCCTCTCCGGAGGAGCTAGCATATTTCTAAAATTGAACAACTTTAGCTCAAGCAAATGTTGAAGCGCTTCAGAATAACTCATGGGTAAGGGATCAAATATCCTTGGTTGCCTCTGCTGTTGATGATTATTATTCTAACGAGGAATGTTTTGTTACCTTTATTGTTGCGGACACTGTTGTTAAGGAGCATTCACTGGAATAGACACAACATTGACTTGTTGATGCTAGTTATTTCTTCCTCTTCTCTTATGGGAATAAACAGTACTAGTTTCACCCTCTTTCTTCCTAGGGTATGCCGCAAATGGTTTCTTATTATTTCCGCCTGAGGAGCCACTAGAATTCCCTATCTGAATTATGATCATCTTCAAACCAACCTCAATTCTTTCTCCCGCCATCAACAATTCAGAGAAACTATTGTACCCCAAAATTTTCCTTCCCATTTTTCTCCAAGACATTCTCACGAGGTCCTCATTTTCTCAAGATTTGATCAAACAAATGCTTCTCCTAAGTAATGGGTCCACAACTAGGGTTTTATATTTTTAAAGAAAGATTGGGTTTCAAAGGTATCAAGTGATTTCCATGGTTCTTCATATGTCTTCAAGGATGCTCATATCAAGTTTCAAGCCTTGCATCATAAGTTTGCACAATCAATAACTCAGATGATTGAAAGTCAATTGTATTGGGTAAAAAGTCAACTGTGGTCAACATACAGTCAAACTTAAATATTTTTGGTCAACATCAACATTTTGGAGTGATATTCATCATTTGATAAAGGGTTAATCATGACTCCTCAAGGGAAGTCCTCAAATCATCAAAAGTCTAAAATTGCCAAATCAGGGTTTCCTTAGGAAAAGTCAATTGAACTTTGGCTGAGTATAACTTTCACATACTTCATCAACTTTTCCCCAACAAAAAGATCATTTTGAACGAAATTCAATTAACTACTACTTGGAATTTATGCTCAAGTCCAAAATGTGCTTCATTTGAGAGATATGAGCCAATACATTATAGGTCATTTCAAAAGTCAACAAAAAGATACTTTTTGTCAAGGCAACTTACATCAAGATAAAGTCTCCAAATACAAAAATGATCAAAATAAAATATATAGAGGACATCTTGAGATTTTCAAAAAGTCAAATATCACCTTCAAAAGATGAAAATTGAGAGAGTTGTGACCAGGGAAAGTTGAGGAATTTTGAGAAAATGCATGAAGTGCAACGTGAGCAAATTTGATTTTTTGAACTAGTGGGCCTAACTTTTGATGTTCAAACATGTTAATGATGTCTTAGAGGATCTCTAAATCCATTCACATATTTTTTATGATTTTTATTTCTTTTATTTGAATTTTTATTCTTTTAAATGTAAATTAAATCAAATAAAATATGAAATAATGGTATAAGGCATGTGGGCTTTTGTTTTGGATCTTCTAGAAGGCCCAAGACCTCATAAAAGCATGCCTAAACCGTGAAAAAATGTTGGAAACAAGAATATTCAAGTTTAGAATGTTTTTAAAATAATTTTGGAAAGATTTCAATGTGTTTTTTTGCAATGAATTGTGATATAATAATACAAGATTCTTGTCTTATTCTTGTTCCATTTCATTCCTCTATAAATATATGCAATACTCAAGTGCAAAGGACACAAAAAAATCCGCCTCAAGAACCACTTCAAAAATCTCTTAGAATTCTCAAGAAAAAGTGAAAAGTCGTATCACACGATCCAACCACTCTCAAGCCAAATGAACTGTCCAAACCTCTTCCTGAAGTCCTCAGAAACACATACATCCCAAGAACCTGAAGATTCGGTGCCTGGAACTCGTGCTTCAAACTCCACCGATTTGTGTTTTTTTCTCTTTGAATTCAATCTTAAATTCCATACATTACTAATGTGATTGATGAGCTCAAATGTATTTAGGATATGATTTAGGACGAGTATGACGTGTCACATGCAAGCTTTGATGCATGAATCTCTATATGCCATTTTAAGGCATAGAAATACGTTGCTTCAGATCTCTCTTTACAGGCACATTCAAGAGAAAAGAACCCCACCATCAGATTCGTTTCCAACTTTTCAATTTTCTTGTTTTTATTATTTTTGCTTTTTCTTAACTAATATAATTACTTTTTTTAATTAAAATCAAAAGACCATAAAAAATCAGAAAAAATTATTAAAAATTAGATTTAGGTTTTTTTAATTAATTTAATTTTTGACCAACAAAAATTATTTTAATTAAATTAAATTTGTTTTTTATTTCATAATTAATTTGTAAATTACTTAGAATTAGATTTAATTATTATTATCACTTTAATTATTTTTCATAAATAAAAACATCAAAAAATATTTTCCTAACACTTAGAAATTTTCTTTAGGTTTTAAATACCTTATTCTAATTTCTTTTCTCTTTGCTATTTAAATTCTAGAAAACAAACGTATATGTTAATCGATTGATTTTGTAATAGCTTAGTTTATTTTCCTGCATTTTTCCTTATTATGTAATTGCTCATGGGATGTAATACCCTAGGTTTATTTCCCAGCACGTTACTTTCTGCACCTATGTATGTATATATGTCTGTATATATAACTGTATAGTAATTAGGCATGTATGGCAAGATGTAAAACGAAACGATAGCTAACCATAATCAAAGATTAAAATTAACTTAAATCAAAGCACTTTTCATACGCGCACCTCTAGGGAGACCCCACTTGTTACCTCGGATAAAGCACTCATATCCCTCGAATGTGGAACACTTTAGAAAAGATCCTCGGTTAAAAGATCGTAGTCCCTCGATGTTGCATCAGTAAAACGATCTTAGTCCCTTATGATATAATTGCTAAAGTGTCGTACAAATTGTTTTTATGACGGTACGATGACCCGCGCCTGTCCTTTAACATCCAATGTTAGGGCTTCCTACTAACTAATGGTAGGATAACACAATCTAAAGGTAGGGGAGAATAACACAAACGACTTTTTGAATAGGTAGATAGCTCGTAGTCACTTGCTCACAACAAAATTTCAAAACAAAATCTTTTACACAATCACACTTTTCTCTAAAATATTTTCAAAATAAATATTTTGTATGCATTCTCAACGATACGAGAATCATTACAAAATTGCCTCACTTAGATATTTTTCAAAATATTTTCAAGCAAAACACAAACACAAAGCATTTTCAAAAGTGAGCTAGCGATTAAGAGCCCGTAGATAACTATGGATGAAAAGGGTACTAACACCTTCCCTTTTCATAACCTACCCCCGAACTCAGAATAATCTCAAAGGTCTTTCCTGTTCTTTTCACCCTTTCCTTTATTGGATAAAATAAAAGTCGGTGGCGACTCTTGCTATCCGCAACATTTATGATGAAACGCAAAACCAAAAGTCAGTTCTCCCACCGTATTACAGAACTGGCGACTCTACTTGGGAGAAATTAAAGTGGGGTTACCTTTAGAGTTAGATCACATTCAAAATGCTTTACTTGCTTGATTTGTATACTTTATATTTCGGGGTTTTGCTCGGGTTTATTTATGTATAGATCCTATACCTGGATCTGGGGGCATTTTAGGTAAATAGTAATAGATCGTGGAAACATTACGGCGTAGATCGATATGGTTGAAGAAATGGATACATTAGTGCGACACATTGGTTTGTGCTGGTGTCCCTTGAGTAAGTCAAGGAAAATGTTGGGCTGCCGTATGGTGTCATAAGCACCAAGTGACCTTAGAACCTTAGTTGACACAACTTAGCCATTAGAAAATAGTGATATGGCCGACTTTGGTGCAGACTGAATTTGGTTGATACTCGATACTACACTCATTAAGATTAGACTCTCAGGATATTTTGGTCGCAAATTAGATGCTTATGTTGAAACAATGCCTGGGAGAAAGATCAGTGATATGAGACTCCAAGAACCCGATTACTTCTTTAAGGACAAGTTGATCTAACTAAACCCCAAGAGGGTACTTACCTACAAACTCCATGCAAGCCTTTAAACCTAAGACTAATTGTGTGACTTGTTTTCATTCATTATCTAACAAATTGAACTCCTTGTAGGGCTCGTTTGTATTCATTATCTAAACGACATGAATTCCTTGCAGGACTTGTTTGTATTCATCATCCAATAACTTGGACTTCTTGCAAGACTTACTTGTTTTCATCACCTTACACTTTTTCTTGGTGTATAGCATACACATCATAACATCATACCATATCATTTTCACTGACCATTTCAAGGATCTCAAGGGCCTGTGGTGTAGGTTATCATGAACTAGATGTCTAGCGAGGGACAGGAGGATTTATTTTCCTCCAACCAAATTCCATCAAAGTATCTTGAATTAACGTCTAGCAAGGGGAAAGGGGATTTATTTTCCTCTAACCAATTCAAAGACTGAAGTACGTTATCTTGAGTCAAAGGCTAGGATCCACTCATCATGGTGAGCTTGATTCTTATAGAAGGACATTCAACAATGCGAAGTTCTTCTGTCAAAGTTGCAACAACTTCTAAGAGTTCACTTTTTGTTTATCCCGCGAGATCCTTGAAAATATTGCATCTACATATCACGTATGTCATTACATAATAGGTAGTTCTCAAGACATGTTTCTCATTTTCTCTCTGTTTATTTCAGTAGAAAAATGGCTCTCGAACAGACCGTCAAAGATCTCCAAGCTCAAAATGCACAATTCCAGGAAATGTTCCTAAGCTTAGCCAAGGGGCAGGAGGAACTGAAAGCACTCCTCACCAAGAATCCTGAAGACAACAAGGAGGATCAGTTGGAACAATTGTTAGCTGAAAAGGCAAATATGAGAATCCAGATGATGGGTCATATGGCTCTTATCCAAAACATAGCTTGGGGACAAGAAGAGTTGAGAATTCTCATCAGCAAACTTCATCAAGACAAATACAACCGTATGGGACGAACGGTAAAATGGGGAATTAAATCATCAATCAACCTCCAATAAGATAGGAAGTTAGATTGTTTAAAAGTAGGCCTTTCTGGATTTCTACTACATCACAAGCCCAACAACGACCTCGTCAACAAAAACAGGGTAGTTAGCGTAAGCAGGATACATCCAAAAGGAAATATACCAAACTCAACATGTCGATATCGCAAGCCTTGAAACACATGTTGGAAATGAATTTAGTCACGTTGAAGAATCCTCCTCGGAATCCCAATACTTCCGCTCCTAGCTACAATCCTGATGCAAGGTGTGCATATCACTCCAACAATCTGGGGCATGATACTGATAGCTATTGGATGTTGTAATATAAGATTAAAGACTTGATCGACGAAGGAGTGTTGGAATTAACATAAGATGGTCAGATTGAGTTTTTTTCATCCCTCAAAGGCACACCATCTGAAGTGATAAATTCAGGCGGAGAAGCTTTTTGTTCATTCGAATTTTCATTTGTAATTTCTTTAGTTAATTTAAACACTTATCTTTATGTCAGACTTTGGTTGTCCCCATTAATTCATTGCATATGTTTGTCTTGAATTAATCAATTCGTTTTCACTATACTTAAACTATGTTTTTACTTACTTTTTGTGATATTCAACTCTCGATTAAAATGATACCATAATCTCTACAATATGCTTTTGAACATACATTGCTGACGATGTACATGCGTTATTTCAAATCCTAAATAGTGGAGTTATAAGGAAGATAATCCATAGTTAACCCCTTTGAGCCTAAGAAGTAGGAGTTTTCTTTTTCACATAAATTGAAACCTTTAATCATGACTTGGGGCAGGGTAGTTTCTCAGTTAATTCAAATGTGCATTCAATCGTAAGCTTTAACTTTGTACACAATAGGTGATATCAAAGACATCCTTCCGAATCAAAATTTGGTGATGGTTCCACGTAATCATTAAATTAGGCAGTCATTACCTTTCAAAAGAAGAGCCCGCTAAGTCAAAACCTATGAAGGAGACTTAAGAAAAACTGGGGCATCCCGCTGACTGTAATCTCAAACAAAAAATTCAAGCAAAAATTAGGGATAATAAATTCAAAAATAGGTCGCTACAAATCCTCAACAAAAATAAAATGTTACAAAAATTACTGCCTTCTCAAATAAACTTCCAGTATCCGAACCATCATCAAAATATCATTCCAGACTCAATTGGAATCTAAACGCACAATTAACTGAGTATAGGGATGAAGAACATCACGGAGAATGGGTTGGGTACAAATAAAGTTTGAGCCTTTATCCTTTGTTTCTTAAACCATGAACCAGACCACGTTACAACCCTTAAAAGTCCTAACTGAAGCATAAGTTAGTTGGAAAGCATACTGTTACGAAAGGTATCCTGACTCCTGTAAAGCTTACTATAAATCCTTAGTTGAATTCATATTCTT
The DNA here is from genome assembly GCA_948472305.1 of Vicia faba. Classification (NCBI taxonomy): domain Eukaryota; kingdom Viridiplantae; phylum Streptophyta; class Magnoliopsida; order Fabales; family Fabaceae; genus Vicia; species Vicia faba. Next base: position 1,329,528,815 of record OX451737.1, on the reverse strand, counting down.
ACAAAATTCTGTTGTTTATTAAAAATGCATTTTCAAAAACTTCAAGACATACATAAGCTTTGCATTTTTAAATACCACTGTTTGCATATAACTAATTGTTCAACAGCAAATAAATTCGCACGACAATTACTCAATGAACGGAAATCCTCCCAATGGACATAATTACTTTAGAGGATGGGTAAAAAAGAAAGACACTTCCAGTAACAAACCTTTCATGGGCACAAGTGGTTAAATCAAGGAGCATGACATGTTATTGTCCAACTCATCTTTGGCAGTCAAGTCAAGATTCAAAGAATCTCTCATAAAGTCCTGAATAGAAAGGGGCAGATCTCCATCTGAATCACTTGGGGAATTGAACATGAATGCCAACAAAGGGTCACATACGATCAAGCAAACATTTTCTGGCAGTGCTACAACACTTACTACTCTAGACAATGACAATTCCCCGTGCCCTGTGAACCCGAATATAGTCAAAAGATACTACGCATAAAATAGACCTGCCAGGTTGACATGCCTAGGAAAAATTAAGGGCATCCCGACAAACTAAAAGGGTTCAGGAAAAAATTAGGGATATATACAATTGTACACCCGGCAAGTCGAAAACCTGAAATGGAGGCTTGGGAAAAAAAGGGTATCCCGGTAGACTGAAAATCTAAAAATATGGCCCAGGAAAAAGTTAGGGATTAAAGCGTATGACTATGTCCAATTATCTCATCACTTGAAGACTTATCACCCTGATCAACATTTACCGAGGGCTCTAGAAGCTGAGATAATGTTCAAGTCATCCACCTCCATAGAAAAATCCTCACAGAATTATCCCCACAGAGTCATCTTCACAGGCTTATCTTCAACAAAGATACATGCCCCGCAAGGCTGAATTAACCTAATCACACTCCCCGACAGATCTCCCCTAGCGGATGAAGGAATATAATTTCCCCCCCAACAACATCGCTAACCTACGGAGTCCTAGTCCTCGCTAGAGTTTATGGCGTCAACACAGTTTATAGGAATTCTCTTCCCCAACTGAGTTTATTCCTGCAAAACTGTAAAATCCCCTGCAAATATCTTTTCTCCAGTAGAGTTATTTTCCTCAACAAAGTGTTTCTCCAGCAAGTTTAGGGTTTATTTCCCCAACATAGTTTATTTCCCTAGCAGGGTTTATTTCCCCAACAGGGTTTATTTCCCCAATGGAAAACACTCTCCCCAGCTTGAGTCCATCTTTCTAACTACTGTAGATCACCGACAAAACTCCTCTCTATAGAAAAAGGCAGTCCAAACCACCATCCCCAGAGAGTTGCTACGGAATCTGAAATTGGAACAAATAATGTTTAACCTTATCCTCTCCATACGGGTCGACATCCATATCAGAAACTCGGTCAGACAACACCTCATAAGTTTATCCATCTCTTTTATCCCTAGTTAGAGTATATAAGAATTAAAATTCCCCAGTAGAGTGATGAACAACCAACATTCTTGAACTCTTCTCCCCAAGCAGAAATCAACATTCCTCATCAGAATTTCCTCGAACAGAAAGTAGGAATCCCAGCGGAAACATTCCATACAAAATTAAAGATTATCCATATTCTTCATCCCAACACCATTCGAGATTTATTTTCCCCAGTGAGATGTTACACAGAGCTGCTATGTTCAAACGACATTCCATGTTCATACATTATTTACAAACATCATAACATATGTATACGAAATGCATATATCACACTCTCATTTATTTTGAGAACATCATTATGCAATTCATTCATACATCATGACATTGATACAACTAACTCTTTACCTTTTCAGGTAAGCTCAACCAAACGAACAAGTATCATCAACTACCTACATGACCAGACAATCTTCTCAAAGGCTACATCTATCAAATAATTTCTTAAACAATTCTTCTGGTTCAGATAAAATCGAGCATAGATTTTATTCTGATATTCTTTTGGAAAAGTCGGGCGTAGACTCATTCCAGCATCTTTACTAGTAAGCGGGTGTAGACATCTTCTAGTATATCGTTCAGACGTAATCAAGTGTAGATTCCTTCTGAAACTTCTTTTGGAAAAGTCGGGCATAAACTCATTCCAATATCTCTTTCGGTTGAAGTCGGGCATATACGTCTTCTAGTTCAGATAAAATCAAGCGTAGATTTTATTCTGATATTCTTTTGGAAAAGTTGGGCGTATACTCATTCCAACATCTTTTCTAGTTGAAGTCAGGCATAAACATCTTCTAGTATATTATTCAGACATAATCAAGCATAGATTCCTTCTAAAACTTCTTTTGGAAAAGTCGAGCGTAGACTCATTCTAATACCTCCTCCAGTTGAAGTCGGGCGTAGACATCTTCTGGTTCAGATAAAATCGAGCGTAGATTTTATTCTGATATTTTTTTAGAAAAGTCGGGCGTAGACTCATTCCAACATCTTTTCTAGTTGAAGTCGGGTGTAGACATCTTCTAGTATATCATTTAGACGTAATTAAGCGTAGATTCCTTATGAAACTTCTTTTGGAAAAGTCAAGCGTAGACTCTTTCCAATACCTCCTCCGGTTCAAGTCGGGCATAGATATCTTCTGGTTTATATAAGATCAAGCATAAATTTTATTTTGATATTTTTTGGAAAAGTCGAGCGTAGACTCATTCCATCATCTTTTCTAGTTGAATTTGGGCGTAGACATCTTCTAGTATATCATTCAGACGTAATCAAGCGTATATTCCTTCTGAAACTTCATTTGGAAAAGTCGAGCGTAAACTCATTCCAATACCTCCTCCGATTGAAATCGGGCGTAGACATGTTCTGGTTCATATAAGATCAAGCATAGATTTTATTCTGATATTCTTATGGAAAAATTCAGGCGTATACTCCTTCCCACATCTCTTATAGTTGAATTAGGGTGTAGAGATCTTCTGGTACATATGAAATCGAGCATATATTTCTTCTGAAACTCTTTTGGACAAAGTTAGGCGTAGACTCGTCCTAAGTCCCATCTCCGACGATTCTCTGTAACCTCTCCAAATGACATCTTTAGGCACATTCCTGGTACAATCAAACAACATAGTTACTTCGTGCACAAGCGAGTGCAAATTTCTGAGCACTTGAGTGTTCAATATTCTTCTACCTTCAAGTCACGAATGGCATACATGCCAATCTAACTCTTCAGGTTTAAGAAGACTGAACATGGGCTGCTGTCCCCAAAATTTTCCCTCCCATTTTTCTCCAAGACATTCTTACGAGGTCCTCATTTGTTCAAGATGGCTCAAGATTTGATCAGACAAATGCTTCTCTTAAGCAATGGGTCCACAATTAAGGTTTGGAATTTTTCAAGGAATATTGGGTTTCAAAGGTCTCAAGTGATTCCCATGGTTCTTCATTGTCTTCAAGGATGCTCATGTCAAGTTTCAAGCCTTGCATCACAAGTTTGCTAAATTAATAACTCAGATGATTGAAAGTCAACAATATTGGGTAAAAAGTCAACTATGGCCAACATACAGTCAAACTTCAATATTTTTGGTCAACATCAACATTTTGGAGTGATATTCATCATTTGATCAAGGGTTGATCATGACTCCTCAAGGAAAGTCCTCAAATCATCAAAAGTCTAAAATTGCCAAATTAGGGTTTCCTTAGGAAAAGTCAACCGAACTTTGACTGGGCATAACTTTCACATACTTCATCAACTTTTCCCCAACCAAATCTCATTTTAAATAAAATTCAATTCTATACAACTTTGTATTTATTCTCAAGTCCAAAATGTGTTTCATTTGAGAGATATAATAAAATTCAATTCTATACAACTTTGTATTTATTCTCAAGTCCAAAATGTGTTTCATTTGAGATATATGAGCCAATACATTACATGTCATTTCAAAAGTCAACAAAAAGACACTTTTTGTCAAGGCAACTTACATCAAGATAAAGTCTCCAAATGTAAAAATGATCAAAAGATAAATTATATAGGACATATTGAAATTTTCAAAAAGTCCAATATCACCTACAAAAGATGAAAATTGAGAGAGTTGTGGCCAAGGCAAGTTGGGGAATTTTGAGAAAATGCATGAAGTGCAAAGTGAGCAAATTTGAAGTTTTGAACTAGTGGGCCTAACTTTTGATGTTAAAACATGTTCAAGATATGTTAGAGGACCTCTAAATCCATTCACATATTTTTAATGATTTTTATTTCTTTTATTTGAATTTTTATTCATTTAAATGCAAATTAAATCAAATAAAATATGAAATAATGGTATAAGGCATATTGGCTTTTTTTTGGATCTTCTAGAAGGCCCAAGACCTCATAAAAGCATGCCAAAACCATGAAAACATGTTGAGAACAAGAATCTTCAAGTTTGGAATGTTTTTAAAACAATTTTGGAAAGATTTCAATGTGTTTTTTTGCAATAAATTGTGACATAATAGTACAAGATTGTTGTATTATTCTTGTTCCATTTCATTCCTCTATAAATACATGCAATACTCAAGTTTAAAGGATACAAAAAAAGCTGCCTCAAGAACCACTTCAAAAATCTCAAGAAAAAGTGCAAAATCGTATCACACGATCCAGCCACTTTCAAGCCAAACGAAGTGTCCAAACCTCTTTCTGAAGTCCTCAAGAACATATCCAGCCCAAGAACCAGAAGATTTGGTTCCTGGAACTCGTGCTTCAAACTCCACCGATTTGTATTTTTTCTTTGAATTCAATCTTAAATTCCATGCATTACTAATGTGTTTGACGAGCTCAAATGTATTAAAGATATGATTTAGGACGAGTTTGACGTGTCACATGTAAGCTTTGATGCATGAATTTCTATATGGCATTTTTAAGGCATAGAAATACATTTGCTTCAGATCTCTCTTTACAAGCAGATTCAAGAGAAAAGAACCCCACCATCATATTCGTTTCCAACTTTTCAATTTTCTTGTTTTTATTATTTTTTCTTTTGCTTAATTAATTTAATTACTTTTTTTAATTAAAATCAAAAGACCATAAAAACTTAGAAGAAATAATTAACAATAAGATTTAGGTTTTTTTAATTAATTTAATTTTTGACCAACAAAAATTGTTTTAATTAAATTAAATTTGATTTTTATTTCACAATTAATTTATAAATTACTTAGAATTAAAGTTAATTATTATTATCACTTTAATTATTTTTCATCAATAAAAACATCAAAAAATATTTTCCTAACACTTAGAAATTTTCTTTAGATTTTAAATACCTTCTTGTAATTTCTTTTCTCTTTGCTATTTAAATTCTAGAAAATAAATGTATAGGTCGCACAATTGATTTTGTAATAGCTTAGTTTATTTTCTCGCATTTTTCCTTATTATGTAACTACTCATGGGATATAATAGCCTAGGTTTATTTCCCCGCACTTTACTTTCTGCACCTATGTATGTATATATGTCTGTATATATAACTGTATAGTAATTAGGCATGTATGACAAGATCTAAAATGAAACGATAGCTAACCCTAACCAAAGATTAAAATTAACTGAAATTAAAGCACTTTTCACACACACACACACACACACACACACATACCTCTAAGGTGAACCCACTTGTTGCCTCAGATAAAACACTCATATCCCTCAAATGTGAGATGCTTTAGCAAAGACCCTCGGTTAAAAGATCGTAGTCCCTCGATGTTGCCTCGGTAAAAAGATCTTAGTCCCGTACGATATAATTGCTAAATTGCCCTATAAGTTGTTTTTATGACTGTACGATGACCCACGCCTGTCCCTTAACATCCAATGATGGGGCTTCCTACTAACTAATGGTAGGATAACACTATCTAAAGGAAGGGGGAAAATAACATGAAAGACTTTTTGAGTAGGTAGATAGCTCGTAGTCGCTTGCTCACAACAAAATTTCAAAACAAACGTCTTTTACACAATCACACTTTTCTCTAAAATATTTTCAAAATAAACATTTTGTATGCATTCTCAACGATACGAGAATCATTACAGAATTGCCGCACTTAGGCATTTTTCAAAATATTTTCAAACAAAACATAAACACAAAGCATTTTCAAAAGTGAGCTAGCAATAAGAGCCCGTAGATAACTACAGATGAAAAGGGTGCTAACACCTCCCCTTTTCATAACCTACCCCCCGAACTCAGAATAATCTCAAAGGTATTTCTTGTTCTTTTCACCCTTTCCTTTATTAGATAAAAGAAAAGTCGGTGGCGACTCTTGTTATCCACAACATTTGCAATAAAACGCAAAACCAAAAGTCAGTTCTCCCACCGTATTACAGAAACCAACAGAAGTACTTATTATCATGCGATCATAATACGACCCTTGTAGAGTACCCATAAACATATCAGTGAGTTTTCTCTCCATCTGTGGAGGTTGAACTCTAGCAGCCAATTCACGCCATTTCCGGGCGTATTCCTTGAAGGGTTCATTTGGGCCCTGGCCAAGTTCTGTAGCTGAGTACGATTAGGTACCATATTAATGTTATATTGGTAGTGCCTGAAAAAGGCCTCTACCAAGTCTCTACAGCTTGGGATATGTGACCTTTCCAACTTCATATACTATTTCAAAGATGCCCCAGACATGCTATATTGGAAGTAATGAATCAACAACCCTTCATCTTCTGTGTGCACTGACATTTTGCGATAATAAGCTTTTGCATGTGTAACTTGGACAAGTGAGCCCATTGTACCTTTCAAATACAAGAGGTTTGAACTTATGAGGGACCCTTACTCCAGGCACCAACCCTAAATCATTACTATCCATTCCTAGGACACCTTTCCCTTCAACAACCTTTAAACTTTCCTCGAGCATACAATACTTCCGATCTTTAACAGTGAAACCTGGGTCAGAGTTTTGCACAGAATACTAGTCTTCATTGTCATAGTCAAATTCCGGAAGCTAGTGATTTCTTCTATTCTGATTCCACCCTCTTTATCATATGAGAAGATGAGATCTAGGCGGTGGTGGAGAATAACCATAGCTGTGGTGGAATGGATTATAGGGATGCTGAAAAAACTGCTCACGTACATTCTCCTAATGATTATTCCCAAGTCCAACAGAGATGTCTTCATACATCCCCTAAATTCCATTCTCATTTTGGCTCCTCTGAGGGTTCTCAACAAGTTCCTTCAACTCATCCAGTCTTCTGTTCATGTTAGTGATCACCTCTATGAACTGGGCCATTTGATTGGCCATTTGGGTCCTCATCTCATCTATCTCTGCATGTACTTTGTCCATTTGACGTGGTAGATTGCCTCTATTTGAATATCAGTGAGTAGTCCTCTTGTGAATTATGATAAGAAAAGAAGAGAAAAGAAATAAGAATATCGGCCGGAAAAAACCTGTAATGCACGAAATGCATGATATGCATGTTATGTTTGTTATCTCTAGGGTATTCAAGATATTTGCTAGCCATCAAGAACAACAAACAACATGATAAGAAGATATAGGCAATAACAAGAACAACAAACAACATGATAAGAAGAAGCCAACATTCATTCCATTTTGTATCATGATCCTTTCGATCATGGCTGTCAGATTATTTTTTGTGCCATAATTATGGTGTCAGACTTGCTGTATCAGTTCTTCAGCATTTTGATTCCTATTAACCATCATTACACCTTGATCACCATCTCTAAGGATCTGTGGGGGAAGCCTAGGTATTTCGACCCTAGGTTGTTCGACTTTTACTCTGAGGTTCCTCCTATCGAATTGTGGATTTTGGTTAATAGTTACACCTTCTTCTAAGACTACACCTTGATCCTCTCTCATAGGAGCTCTCTGGGGTTGTGGAACCCCAAAAAATTTAGTCATGCACGCCATTTGTGCTGTCATTTGTTGGTTTGACTGAGTGGTGTTTTGTATTAGAGGGTTCAATGCTGTAATTAGAGTTTGTGCCAACATTTGCACCATGTCATGGTTGCTTTCATCCATATGTTGCCTCAAAATTGTTGTGGAAGCGTTTGTGAGGCTTGGCATTGCATGGGATGTCCCTCCTAAAAGTTGGTTCCTGCCCATAACAGATCCAGATCCCTGTAAAGGCGAAGACGCACTTACCAAAGGTTCTGAAAATGTAGACGCAACATTCATAAGGCTAGCCATTTCAGTTGTTGGCATGCCATAAGGCTGGTCTCGACCCATCCAGGCTGTCGAAAATCCTGGGGGAGCGTGTGTTCGAAATCCTATATTCACCCTTGGTGGGGGTGTTCCTGTTGGACCTCTGGGACCTGCATACGAAAGTATTGGTCCCGTTTGGGTTGTTGTCAATGTTGGTATCGAACCAACAATTGACGAGACAATTTCACTAACGGTTGGTATTACCACTGTTCCCGTAGTAATTGGTGGAGGTATTTCTCCATTATTTGGCTGATTAGCCATATTGCTTTCACTATCTCTCTTTCTAGTTGTACACTCGTTGGTGGTTACTTTACCACTTCTTAATAACATGCAAAACTTTGTAAAAGAAAATCATGCGAAGCATTTATATTAAAATTAATAAGCAAGAGCGGAAGACAAAATAAATAAAACAACAGTAATTAGAAACGTCCCACCAGGTGTGCCAATTTGTTCACCATGTTTTCTGGTAAACATCCGCTAATCTTCCAAAAAGGGTAACTTTTTGGTTACTCGCAGGATCGATCAGTTTGATCCTAGGAAATATGCTAATTTGTGATGTTGTTTGGACATAAACGTTAATATGGGTGAAGAACGCACGCTCGACTCGGAAAGGGATGAGTTTGAGTGCATAAAGTAAAATAGAAAAAAGGGGTTGAGGAGAGTTTAGGTGCAGGAATATGGGTAAAAGTGTAGATAAAGTACAAACAAGATAAAAGGGCAAGAAATGTAAAGAGAGAAATAAAAGACTTTGATTGTAAAATGTGGTGTTTCAAATGTACATTTTCAGTATTCTTTCTCACGCAGCGGGTACTTGAATAGTATTGAATAATTTGTACGATCAGTTGAACACACGGAAATCTACATAAACTTCCTATATTTATAATAAAACTAGGTAACCGTCGAGGAGTTACCTTGCTCTAGGATGAAGACAAGTGTCTTCTGCATGTGCTTCGACCCCTCTTTTCACGCCCCGTTGCTTTCCTCAACTGCCAAGCGAATTTCTTTTCCCTCCTTTCTTCAGATTCAAAATCTTCTGGGGCAGATACGAAGTTTCCTTCTGGTCAAAGAACTTGGAGTCCTTTTAGTCGAAGGGATTGAGAATCATCTGGTCGAAGACTCATTTTAACTTAGAATTTCTCTAAGTATTTTTTCTACTCTGTCGAAGCCTTTCCAACTTAGACTTGTTCAATCTATTTTTGGCCCATAAGACCAACTTGTTGTAGGTGTCAAATTTAGGAGCTAACACGCTCCCAAAAGACATTGAAGACTTCCTCAAACTTTGTAGGACAATGGTTGATGGATTCAGAGCAGAAATCCGCAGGTGCACTTAGAAGAGTTTGTTTCCCTTAGTTAGTTCTTTTAGCTACTTTTAATGTTTGGATAAAATATTTTTCAATATCTGAATTGTATTCTCTTTTTAAAGATAATTATTATATCAATAAAAGTTTTGTTTCATTATCTCATTTGTGTATTTATTTTTAAGACACTCGCCAATAAAAAAGCAAAACCTGAAATATATATATATATATATATATATATATATATATATATATATATATATATATATATATATATATATATATATATATATATATATATATATATATATATATATATATATATATATATATATATATATATATATATATATATATATATATATATATATATATATATATATATATATATATATATATAATCTGAAAGAGAATCCAAGTGAATAAGACATTCAAAAAATGAAACTTTTAGCATATTCATATGCATCCATGCATTCACAAGCATTACATTTTATAAATTCATACAAAAAACTTACCATTTTTCAAAAGTCTTCTCCAGTTAAATCATTGGTAAGAAAGCACCACCTCTCCGATCACCATATCAAACAAGGGCCCATAAAAAGAAAGTGATTGAACACATCGAAGAGAATTAAGCTGCTTTCAAGGAGGATTTGGAGCAAGTGAAAGGAAATATCGATTCAATGAAGGGAGATATAAGCCAAGTTCTTCTAGCCTTTAAGAACATCATCGAAAGGAAAGAACAGATTCCTAGGGCCGCTTTGAAGAAGTAGCCCAAACTATTGGTGCATCAAGCGGTCACCAACCAAGAAGGGAGCCAGAATCATGACCTCTAAAGTCAACTATGGCCCAGCAAGAAGTCAGGAAAGCTGATACTGAAGGGTTTGTCCCACCTCCGCTAAAGGTAGGGGCATCCCATACTTTACAAATTCTAGTCAACAACATGGACAACTACATAGACCTACAATATAGAGACCATGACTTAGAAGACGTCAATCAAGTACCTCAAAGGACAACCCATACCCATGTCACTGAAAATTCCTTGGCGCTCAATCAATATAAAGATCTTGAAGAAAGGTTGAAGGCTGTGGAGGGTTACGATGCTTTCAACGTCGATGCTCTCGAAATGGGTCTAGTTCCAGATGTGGTAATCCCCCCAAAATTAAAAGTACCTGACTTTGGAAAGTACAAGGAGCTCACATGTATGAGGAACCATCTACACATGTATTGCAGGAAGATGCATGCCTACGCTCAAGATCAGAAACTAATGATTCATTGCTTCCAAGACAGCCTGAGTGGGGCATCTTTAGATATGTACATGCAATTGGAGCAGGTTCATATCTAGACATGGGTGGATCATGCCAATGCTTTCCTAAGACAATACAAGTATAATTTTGACATGGCACCTAACCGTATGCAACTACAAAACTTGTCTTAGAAGAAGGAGGAGTCTTTCAAGTAGTATGCTCAAAGATGGAGAGAAATGGAAGCCCGTGTACAACCTCCACTCCTGGAGAAAGAATTAGTCGATATGTTCATGGGTACTTTGCAAGGATTGTACTATGATAAGATGGTAGGAAGCATCTCTTCCAGATTTCCTGATTTGGTAACTATTAGTTAAAGGATTAAAGCAGGAATAAAGAGTCGTAAGATACAAGGGGCATCATCTAATACCCCTTATAGTTCAAAGAGACATGTTCCCAATTTCTCGAAAAAGAAGGAATGAGAAATTAATGTTGTCGCATCACATCCAAGGGAACAATAACCATTGGTAATTCCAAGAGAAAAACAACAATAGAATAGGTTTAAAAGGTCTCCGAGAAGATTTGATCCTCTCTACATGCCGTATAGTCAGTTATTGCAACACTTACTCAAGGCATCTTTGGTAGAGCAGAAGCCACTAGCTTCTCCAATCAGGGCACTCCCACTAAAGTATGATGCAAATGCCAGGTGTGAGTATCATGCCAATTCTCCTGGGCATACTATATTAAAATGTTGGGCCTTTAGACATAAGGTTCAGGATTTATTGGATTCTCAGGATATCACTTTTGATAAACCAAACACCAAAACAAACCCCATGCATCCATATGGTGGACCGACAGTGAATGCAATTGAGGTGGTCACTGACTTTGAGGCGACCAGACAAGTAAAGGCCTCGATAAATGTTTTGAAAGAATATCTGTTGGAGTGTGGGTTCCTATTGGTACACAATGAAGATTTTGAGAAGACGTTACAAAAATTGGTGGATCAGGGGATAGTCCAATTCGGGCAATACCTTAAAGAAGAATATGTAGATGCGATCGGTGGAAGTGTGAAGAAGCCATTGGTAATTCCTTTCTAAGGGCTGAATCTTGATAAGAAAAATCTTGTGATTACATAGGGAGAGTCAACAGAAGCACCAGTGATGACACCACGCCAGACTCTGAGCATTCCAATAATTCCAAAAACTAGAATGGTGATAAGTGGGCATCTCCAACTCCCTACAAAAGTAACAAAGATGTACCGTGGAGTTATGATTCTACTGTCTATGTCAATGATTCAAAGCAAGAGTGTGAACCATCAATAAGTCAAGGACCTGCAATCATAAATATAACTGGAACAGGGGGCATGACTCGCAATGGTCGAATCTATAGTCTAGAACCACAAAAAATGAATGATGATATTGTTAAAGATAAGGGGAAAGTTGTGGTGGAGGCAAGCCAAGAACAAGAACCTCCAAGCAATAATTTTCTGACCAAGAGGCAGAAGAATTCTTAAAAATAATCAAGAAAGTGATTATAGGGTGGTGGATCAACTACACCAGACCCCAACCAAGATTTAAATACTCTCGTTGCTCCTCAATTCAGAAGCGCATTGAGACTCTCTAATGAAGGTTCTAAGTTCTGATCATGTTGCATAAGAGATTATAGTGAATCCGTTTAACAATGTCATAACAAACTTAACATATAGATCATACATAGGCTTCAATAACAACGAGTTACCTCTACAAGGTGTTGCACATTTCCATTCAAATAGGTACAACGTACCTGTCCAGGGTACTCACCAATACTGGTTCTGCCCTCAATGTTTTACCAAAATCCAGCTTGATGAAGTTAACACTAGAGGGTGTTGTTATAAGGCCAAGTTCTACGATAGTTAAAGCTTTCGATGGTTCTTAAAGTACAATGTTTGGAGAAGTAGATCTTCCTGTCAAGATTGGACCGCATATGTTTTATATCACTTTTCAAGTAATGGATATAGAACCAGCATATACATGTTTACTCGGACAACCTTGGACTCATGCAGCAAGGGTCGTTACTTCAACTCTACATCAGAAATTGAAGTTCTTCATTGAAGGAAGATTGTTTGTAATCGACGGTGAAGAAGACATCTTTGTAAGTCACATAAAGTCCTACAAATATATTATGCGGATGAGGACTACATAACAACACCATTTCAAGTCTTAGAAGCTGCTTCAATGGTGACCCTACCGGTGGAAAAAATCAAGAAACCCACTGTGACTTCGTGGAGAGATTTGCAAATAGACGTGGAAGATGGAACCTCAAAAGGTTGGGGAAAACTTGTGGAAATACCGGAGAATAAAAATCGTTTTGGTTTGGGCTACGAATGATCAAAGGCTACCTTGAAAGGTAAGGAGCAATTTTATCCTATCCAAGAAACCTTCATCAACAAAGGAACAGAGCATGGCAGACAAGTGGCGATGATATCTAACAAGAGAAACACCAAGAGAGCATCTGACTTCATCTGTGAATGTGCTCCAGGCGAAGAACTCAAGAATTGGACAACTGTGGAAATTCCAGATATATTTTCTACTCCAAAGTAATTTTTCTTGTTTTTAAAAAGAACCTATTCCAAACTCGAGGCATAGCGGTAGCTTGTAAGGGTCCCCAATTTGCTTCAAACAGTATTCATAATTAATAAAAGTTATATTTCGCTTCAATTAAGATCCATATCTTTCTCTTGTATTTATCTCTTATATTTTAAAATGGAAATACTTTTCTTCATATGAATTTTCAAATTCACATACTAAAGACTACACCAAAACATGATAAATGTGCATATCCATGCCTAAAATCACTGATAATGTTACTACTACTATCCGATATAATTTTGATGCACCCATCAACCAAGCAGAAGAGGAAGATGATGAAGATCTTGAACTCTCCGAAGAATTAGCGAGGGAATTAGAGCAAAAGGCTGACAATATACAACCATACCAAGAGACCATTGATACCATCAACCTTAGCACCGAGGAGGATCTAAAAGAGATCAAGCTAGGGGAAACATTGGAGGAAAGCATTAAAGAAAGACTGATCAAACATTTACATTAATATGTGGATATATTTGCCTGGTCTTAAAAAGATATGTCAGGATTGGATACAAATATTGTGGTGCATAGACTACCTCTCAAGGAAATTTGTTCTCTAGTTAGAAAAAATCTCAGAAGAACTCATCCCGACATGTCTAGCAACATTCGAGAAGAGGTCTTTAAACAATTCGATGCAGGGTTCTTAGCAGTGGTAGATTATCCACCTTGGATAGCTAACATCGTACCAGTGCCCAAGAAGGATGGCAAAGTACGCATGTGCGTAGATTACCGGGATCTGAACAAAGCAAGCCCTAAAGAGGATTTCCTATTACCTCACATAGATATTTTGGTAGATAATACAGCTGAAGCTTCGGTATTCTAATTTATGGATAATTTCTCGGGTTATAATCAGATCAAAGTGGCACCCGAAGACATGAAAAAGACTACTTTCATGACTCCTTAGGCACTTTCTATTACAAGGTGATGCCTTTCGATCTAAAGAACGTAGGGGCAACTTATCAACGAGCTATGGTTACGCTATTTCATGATATGACCCAAAAAGAAGTCGAGGTTTACTTAGATGATATGATTGCCAAATACCATACGGAGGAGGATCACATTATTCACTTATAGAAATTATTTGAGCGCATGCGAAAGTTCAAACTGAGGTTGAATCCAAACAAGTGTACATTTGGTGTCAGGTCCGTCAAGTTATTGGGTTTTACTGTAAGTCCGCGCGATATTGAGGTAGATCCCAACAAAGTGAAATCCATACAAGAAGTTCCATCTCCAAGGATATAAAAAGAGGTTCGTGGTTTCTTAGGACGATTGAATTACATTTTGAGGTTCATATCGCACCTAACTGCTATGTGCGAGCCTATATTCAAATTACTTTGAAAAGATCAAACAATAGCGTGGAATGATGATTGTCAGACAGCCTCCGAGACAATAAAACAATATTTACAAGATCCACCAATCTTGATGCCACCAGTACTTGGAAGACCACTCATCATGTACTTCATAGTACTCGAAGGGTCAATGGGATGTGTATTAGGGAAACATGATGAAACAAGTAGAAAAGAGAACGCAATTTACTACCTCAGTAAGAAATTCATTGAATGCAAAACCAAGCACTCACTCCTCGAGAAAACTTGTGATGCATTGGCTTGGGATACTAAATGATTGATGCAATATATGTTAACTCACACCAAGTGGTTAATAAAAAGAATGGATCCTTTGAAGTATGTATTCGAAAAACCATCCCTTACAGGAAAGATTTCCTGATGGCAGATGTTACTATTCGAATACAACATCCAATATGTTACTAAAAAGGACATCAAGGGTAGTGTACTAGCTAACCATCTATCTCACCAACCGTTTCCAGAATATCAACCAATGAAGTTCAACTTTCCATACGAAGAAGTCATGGTTATAGGTGACTACAAAATACCAGGACCTGACGATGGACCTAAACCAGGGGCACGTTGGACACTCATGTTTGATGGTGCTTAAAACACACTAGGGCATGATATTGGGGTAGTTTTGACTTCTCCTAAGAATTTCACAAACCTTATACTGCAAGGTTATGTTTTGACTGCACCAACAATATTGCTGAATGCGAAGCTTGTATCTTAGATCTGGAAGCTGCTATCGATCTAAGAATTAAACATCTCGAAGTGTATGGAGACTCAACATTAGTCGTATACCAAGTCAACGGATAATGGGACACTAAACATCCCAAATTGATTCCATACCAGGATCATGTTTTGAAGCTAGCTATAGAATTTACTGAAATTACATTCGGTCATATTCCACGAGAAGAAAATCAGATGGAAGACGCCTTGGCATCTTTATCAGCCATGTTCAAAGTGACTTGGACAAATCACGAACCATGCATTACAATTAGACATTTTGAAGAACATGCACATTGCCTTGCCATTTAAGAAGGACCAGATAACAAGCCTTGGTTCTATGACATCAAAAGGTATCTCGAGAAACAAGAATATCCAGAAAATGCCTCTGTATTTGACAAGTGAACTCTGCGGAAGCTAGCTTCAAAGTTCTTTCTGAATGGTGATGTATTATACAAAAGAAACTAAGATATGGTGTTACTCAGGTTCATGGAGAAACAAAAATTAGATACACTTATGAGAGAAATACATGAAGGTGCTTTTGGAACTCATACGAACAGACATGTCATGGCTAGAAAAATATTACGAGCAAGTTATTGTTGGTTGACAATGGAAGTTGATTGCTACCATTGTATAAAGACATGTCCCAAATGCCAAATCTACGCCTATAAAATGCATGTGCCACCGACTCCTTTAAATGTCCTAAGTTCTCCTTGGCCATTTTCAATGTGGGGAACTGATATGATAGGAATGATCGAACCGAAAGCCTCTAACGGACACCAGTTCGTACTAGTTTCCATCGGCTACTTCACCAAATGGGTGGAAGCTATGTCCTACGCAAATGTAACAAGACAAGTGGTTACTCGTTTCATAAAAAAAAAATCTTATATGAAGATATGGGGTTCCTAGTAGTATTATTACAGACAATGAGTCCAATTTGAACAATAAAATGATGAAAGAGTTATGCGATGACTTCAAAATTAAGCACCATAATTCCTCACCGTATCGACGTAAGATGAACGGGGACGTTGAAGCTACCAATAAAAGTATCAAGAAAATCATTCAGAAAATGGTGAAGACATACAAAGATTGGCACAAAATTCTCCCCTCTGCTCTACATGACTATCGTACTTCCATACATACATCAACCAGTGCAACTCCCTTCTCTCTAGTGTATAGCATGGAGGCATTACTCCCTATTGAAGTAGAAATTCCATCGTTACGAGTTCTAATGGAAATAAAACTTGAAGAAGCAGAGTGTGTTCAGACGCAACTTGATCAGCTTAACCTCATTGAAGAAAAAATGCTTGACAACTTTGTGCCATGGTCAGTTGTACCAAAAGAGGATGAAAAAAGCATTTGGCAAGAAGGTTCACCCTCAAGCGTTCAAAGAAGGAGATTTGGTAATCAAAAAGATTCTACTACCTCTCATTGATTCACATGGTAAATGGACACCCAACTACAAAGGTTCATACGTGGTAAAAACATCATTCTCAGATGGTGGTCTTATCCTCACAATAATGGATGGGGAAGAATTGCCACATCCGACGAACTCCGACGCAGTCAAAAAATACTATGTATAAAAAGCTTGCTAAGTTCAAACCTTAAACGGGTGACTTAATAAAAAAGGAGCGTACGGGAGGATTGAAAAACCTAAAGGGCGATCCAGGAAAGAATTAGGGACATACAAAAAAAAATTATCCCTATGGTTTGAAACCAGAAAGGGCGACCAGGAAAAACTTAGGGATCTTACGCAAAATAAAGGACAAAAAGACTGTGATCTAAGAACCACGACAATGAATATGAAAGAAAGGGATTAATCCAAATCATTCGACTCAGAAGCAGAGGAGATTGGAGCTATCAAAAGACATTGGGGAAACAACAGTAGCAATTATCATTTTTCATTGCCATTTTCAATTTTATGAAAAGTTTCTGTAATTACCTCTTTCTAGGAATATCATCTTGTAGTCTCGCCTGTTCAAAGGCATGTTTATCAATAAAACATTTACTCTTTCAATTGTGTCTTTTCAATTTTTTGACTTGTTTGCAAAATACTATGGTTATTTCTTGTAAATACTGCGGTGAAATCATTTTGGGGATTTGACAAATAAAAGCATTTGATAAAACATCAAAAAGAATTTGGGTTAGAAAAACATCGAAAGAAAATCCACGACTACATCCACAACTACATCCATGTCTATGTCTGCTGTGATACAAATTTCAAAATCTTGCTAACACCATTCATACAACTTCGGAGAGTCGGTGATGCAAAACCAATGGTTTAAAAGGAGAAAATATTAAAACATTTATAACAAACATTTGGTGCATATATAAACATTTGAGGCATATACAAACATTTGAGGCATATACAAACATTTGGTACATATACAAAATACTCAGTGCATATACATTTTAGGGGTTCCATATCAGCTTAGGGAATTTAGCATGGCATTTTACGAATACCTTTTTTTAAAAAAACTACGAACTTTCTTGGGGCCCATTGTTGAATTATCTATGTAAAACAAACGAATACCTTGGTTGAGAACAGACACAACCAGTAAACTCCGATCTTATCTTGGATCTAGTTATCCAAGATTAGATTACCAAAACACTCTTCAATTATCTATCCTATAGGTTGTGGTAGGTATGCAAGTTTTCAAGATTACGTTATTTATCCTCTAGGTCGTGATAAATATGTAAGACTACCCTCATGTCAATTATCCTCTAGGTCGTGATGAATGCACAAACTTTTTAATCATATATCCTCTAGGTTGTGGGAAGTGTGTGAATTATCGGGTTTATGTTATTCATTCTCTAGGTCGTATTGAATACAAAAGTCTATACCCGTGTCGTTTATGCTCTAGGTCTTGATAAACACACAAACATTTCAATCATCTATGCTCTAGTTTATGGTAGGTGTGCGATTTTTCGGGTTTATGTTATTCATTATGTAGGTCGTAATGAATACATAATTCTATACTCGTGTCATTTATCCTCTCGGTCGTGATAAATGCACAAGTTCTTTCTCGTTTTATCTATCCCCTAGGTTGTGATAGGTATGAAAATTATCAAGATTATGTTGTCCATCCTCTAGGTCGTGATGAATACATAAGCCTACCCCTGTGTCATTTATCCTCTAGGTCGTGATAAATGCACAGGTTCATCCTCGTATTATTTACTCTCAAGGTTGTAGTAAAGATACATAAATCTGTGATATAATTAATTGTGTTAGTCTCTATGCAACAATGTATTATCAAGCTCTATTTTATTCATCCCCTAGGCTGTGATGAATAGACAAAATCTGCATTATAAGCTTACTATGTTAGTCTCGAAGCATTAGTAAGTCAATTTCCAAACTGGTGTTATTTATCTCCTAGGTTATGGTAAATACGCAAAAAATCTACGATCAATTTTAGGTACTGATGAGTTGTCCGTGTCGTCGTATCTATGTCAAATCAAAACTTTAGGCTCTAATTCTGGTAGGATGATACATCATTATCCTTGCCTCTTTTTTTCGTACTCTCGGGTAACATTGTACAATGTATCCTTATAAATCCTTGGTCAAATTTTGGGGTCTTCCATTATTTAATAAGCCTCAGATTAGAATGTGCGAGACATATGTGTTGTACCCCAATTTTTTCCCCTAAGATCCCTTCATCATACCATATTGATTCAATCACAACAAGATCACATTAGGGCTTTTGGTTCCCCTCCCTATCTTTAGCTTTGCCCTTTAAGGAATCATCAAGCACCTTGACTTGTTTTTCTTTTGTAATCATTCATGTTTTGTTTTGACTTTCCTTTTTATTAATAAAATGCAATGTTGGTTTATTTCACTTGTTAATAATGTAGGTAAAGGCAAGGTGGCTTAGCAAGTTGATCCATGGGTTCATGAGTTTATTTCCATGCCCTAGTCAATAAAGCTTGAGAAATCCAAACCTCACCATTGATGTTGTTTTGGAAGAAATGGCATGGCAAGGTTTATTTTGGTTCACCGCATTTCAAAGTTATCAAAATTTATTCAAAAGTACAAGGGGTTGATTGAAGAAGTTGTAATGGTTGGACAACGTCTTGTTCCCATTGGTCACAAGTGCATATCTCTCTTAACTCTAAAGATATGAAATTGGTTGTGGTTGCTATGAGTTCTCATTATCATCCTCAACAACTTCTATTTACAAAGAAAAAGAGTTGGTACAAGAAGGTTGTTCAAAATTGTCAAAGTTCCTCAAAGCATTTTCTTGATCTAGGAGCTAGGGTTTTGAACTTCAAAGAAGTATATCTTGCTCATAATTTGGAATTTTTGAGTGATTCCAAAGGCATCCTTATCTTCAAAGGGTTATTAAAAAATCACCTTAAAAGTTTCAAGGAGTTTTCATATGGAATAAACTTAATGTTGAAGAATGATTACAAGTCCGCCAGATGAACCCCCAATTTCCCATGTGTGATTTCAAATGATCATAACTTGGTGAATTTTTATCACCTTGAGCATAATATTTTTCCAAAATGATCTTGAAGATGTGACATTTATTCCTTCTTTTATGTGCAAAGTGAGAAAATGGATGGAAGATGCCCTAAGGATACAAAAGATTATAGATCATTTCATGATTTTTTGCCAACTTCAACAATTCATAACTCTCTCAATTTTTGGATATTTTGAATGGATCAAGTTTCAAAATGTCATTCAAGAGGTATATTTCAGGCCATCTTTTTTGGTCAAGAGCAAATTCCAAGTGGAAGGCCATGTTTGGATGAAAAACATTATAGGTCACTTTTGAAGAAAAATTTGAAATATTTCTAAGTATGGAAAGTCAACCTTTTTCCCCCCAACTTTGACTCATTGCAACTTTCATCTCAAGCATCCATTTGATTCCATTATTTTCCCATTGCAAAGCTTGTAATCTCATCTATTTAAAGCATCAAGAATCATGCCTTAAGACCCCTTGAGCTGAGAAAGCCATTGGATTGAACTTGGTAACTTGGAACTGAAGTTTCTTCATACGTCAGAATTTGAAATTCATATCTTGGCTTCTAAACATCAAATTAGTACAAGTTTGTGATCTAAACATGTTTAACCAAGTTGCCAAAGTGGATTAGAGCCTCAAAACGCAAGGATTGGATGAGTTTTGATGCAAAATAGATCACACCATACTCGTGTATCAGGTTCACACGATTTCCCTCCAAACTTCATCATTTCACACGCTTGAACATTCCATTTGATTCCCTATAAATAAAGGGTCATCCCTCATTCATTTCCTAATGCTTGAACAGCCAAAATCACCCTGCCAAACTTGCTCCACAACTCATTTTTCTGTAACTCCGAAATCAGTGTTCAAGCCTTTTTCAACCCAATTTTTCCATCAATTCACCTTCCTTGATCTTACCTCAAGCTAACCATACAATTAACTTCAAGAATCATGCCCTATATTGATCCATAGAAGTCCAGTTTCAGAGCTCTACAACTCAACTTCAATAGGTAGATTTCTCCATCAATTCTTTAAAACTTTGATATTATTGTGAAGCTCTCATTGCCCTGGTTCTAGTCGCAACACTTGCTTTTATCTGGAAACACGTTTTGACCATGAAATTTCAAATCCCTTTCAAAACTTCCCTTCCAAATTGCTTGATCTACAGTTTATATAAATTTGTCGCGAATGTGTGGTTGTCTTCTTCTTGAAGAGATGAAGCGAATGACATAGGTATGAGCTTCTGATTTTACAGTTTGAGAGACCTGCAATTCACGTTGGCTGGAGGTTGAAGATGACCAACGTGTCATCTTCCAACCAATGATGACGCGCCACTTGTTTTTTTTTGAAATATGATTTTATATTTGATTCTATGCTTTATTCACTAATGACCATGATATGCACAACACTCCAGATCCATTGGATTTGATTACTAACGCGTTTTGACTCTCATCCAATGGTCCACATATTTTTGACTTTATTTTTCTTTTCTGATATTTATATTTAATTGTTTTAAACTTCAAAAATCATAGAAAATTCACTTTTAGTCCAAAAAATCTGAAAAAATTATGAAAAATATTTTTGATTTTTCTCTTTCTGATTTTTATTTTTTCACTATTTTATTTTGTGTTTTGATATTTTTTATAAATTTTCACTTTATTTGAATTGTTTTAAATGTTTAAAAATACTTTTATGCATTTTTAAATTCTGAAAAAATTATGGAATGATCCAATGATTTTGTGACAAATATTGGTTACCTCATTTGTTTTTTATTTCAGACTTTGTTATTTTTTTAAATCATTTTTGGTTTATTTTACTCATTTCTTTTAATTTGAAAAATAGTTTCTAACTTTAAAAAATTACCAAAAATTTTATAAAAATATTTTAGTTCATTTCTGATTTTATATGGTATTACTTAATATTTCTTGATTAGTTTGAACATAGTTGATATTTTTTTTCTTATTTCTATTTTAAAACATTTTTAATATATATATATATATATATATATATATATATATATATTAAATGCAATATTATTTTGTGATTATTTTCTGGCTGATCTTGGGTTAAATTTTTTGATCATTAACTTTATTAACATCATTGGATCCATGGTGTTGAGTCTAACTCCACAAAAAATGGATGAATGATTTTAATAATAGTTTGATTAAATTATAATTCAAATGTGGTTTGTATATTCTTTCCCACCTCTCTTCATATCATCCCTTTCTTATTGCACTAAGTGTTATTGGAGCATGATCTCTATATCATGTCTCAAAATAAATGGCGCATAGATTGCTATTGACCGGCCTCAAAATAGGTGCGACTTCTATATAAGTCCACTTACGATTGCTTAACATAGCGCTAAATTTTATCCCGATTCGAATAAATGATCATTTGTGGCCCAAACCTATGTTTGCAAGCCCAAGTATGTTAATTTGGTCTCTTTGATCTAATAATCTTGAGATTCATTTTGTGGAGGCTTTGGTTCTACCAATCCTCTAATGGATCTACATCAATTTTGGTCAACGTGAATCACTTAAACATCGTTGATCATTACATTTTACTTTTGAGTATTCCAAATGGATGATATATTTTACAAAAAGCAAATTCAACTTATTATGTGGAGGCTTTGGTTCTACCAATCCTCTAATGAGTTCCAAATGCAAGTTTCAAGATGGTCATTCAACTAACTACTAATTATTAAATTGTTGTTACTTTATGCTTTTATTTTTTATGCTTTATGTACCGTTTATTTTAAGCATTACATTTCATGCCATTTTGATTTTGCTCAGTTGAGCATTTAAATTGTTATTTTCATTTTGCTCACTTGAGCCTTTATTTTCATTTTTAAGACACCTAATAATCAGCATAAACCCTAAAAAACCCTTTAATGAAGCTTGGACTATTTGGCTACTATCCTTGGTATTATGGAGCATTGGACTTCTTAGACTTAGGATTAGAAACTTTGACCTATGTTGGAGACCTTGTGACCTTAATTTATATTTTATCTGAAGTTCTCGAGGTTTACCTCAAGACATTGGGTTGTTTGTTTATTTTGTGTGCAGGTTATTGTGGTTACATATTTTGTTTGTAATATGAAATTCACCTGTATACAAACGTTACTCTGCCCAATTTTTGCGAAGACTTAATACACTTGAAGTTTAGTTCTCTCAAGTGGTCTAGTATCTTTTCTTGCTTGGTTCCAATCCAAAGAATTGGAACTCTATCTTGACTCATAATGTCTAGTATTGGCTTCTTGTTGGTTAGATGGTTCTTCTCCCTAACTTTTACCTTATGCTTTAGGATAATCTCTCCTTCTCCTCCCATCTTCTTCAATTTCAAAAATCTTCTTTCTCCTTTTGAAAACTCTTCTTTTTTTTGAAACTTGAACCATTTCATAATAAACTTGGATCTAGGTCCATGCATTTTCAAAGCCTTTTCATGAATAAACTTCAATAAACTTAATAATACCTTGGCATTTTTTTGTGAGAAGACTAAATGTCAATCAATCTCATTTTAAACCATTTTTCCACTTTGGATTTTTATCTTTAAAAATTTTCTCAAAAGATTGGACTCTTGTCAATCCTTGTAGTGATGCAAACAACTATACTTCTACAATATGTAGTGAAGAGAGATATTTTCCACTTGGGTGTTGAGTGAGGCATTGTTGATTTTAAAATCTAAGCCATATCCTCCACTTTGATATGATGCGAATTCTCCTTTCTTATGATTGTGGGTAGTAAGGATGTTTTCGACACGGACAATGACGATGATGTCTTATCCCAAAAAATTAACTAACATACTTGTGTTTGTGTTTTAAAATTTTTTAAAAGAGGAACTACGTGTACCCTGATCCCCTGTTGCACAAAAGGTGGTACGTAGGCACTAAAGGTTCGCAACTGCGACAGATGCAAAAATCATAAAAAATATACTTCTTTTCTCACCTCCACCATTTATTTTTTATACAACATTTTATAGCCAAAATATATAGATTTTTCAAAGAGTTTCCTGTGGAGTACCGTAGATGTTTAGGGTTCTAATACCTTCCCTTTGCATAACCAACCCCCTTACCTTGAATCTTTCCCCCTCTTTTTGGATTACTCGTTCTTTTCCAATTCCTTTGGAAACAATAAAGTGCAGTGGCGATTTTTATTTTAATCTATACAAGTCTAGTCAATCCAATGGCTTAGTCTTAAAAATTTCTACCCTATAGAAAAAAATGGCAACTTCACTGGGGACAGGTTGACCTCTTGCTGGTCCATCCCTAAGTGGGTTGAACTTATCTTTGTTTATATCTGTATATGTGCCATTGTTGTTTATGTGTTATATGTTGTATATATGTTTGTCTGAATTTTCCTGGTTTTTAGGGTGCTTGGTAATTACTTATAAGTCCTATACCCGGACTTGGGCAAGCTTAAAGATAGGATGGTTGGTATAGTCATGTTAACTTTGAGGGAGTAATCCCAAAAAAGGAGGCATGAGATCCCCCACTCAGTGGAGGCCCCTTTGACTGTAGTGTCATTTACCGAGTAATCAGGAAGACGTATTGCTTACGACCTGGGAACCTGCTGAAGCTGAGGACCGCAAAATACCTAACCCATATTGGCCTTTTAGGTGTAGTGTAGAAGCTATGACTGAGTAATCTGGAAGTAGTTGTCACGCGATACTATGCTCAGACGAGTCTTTCTTGAGAATATTACTAACTACCGAGTTAATCGGGAAGTTGGTAATATTTGAAGGAAGGATGTAGACTCCGGGAACCTCTAGAACCTTGTTTTATAGGTGATAAATTTTAGACCATACCTTATGGTTAGTACCTTCGACCTCATGCTCGTGACGTTGAACCTATGAGCCCTATGTTTGTTATTTTGTGTGTGATTGTTGCATCATGTATCCATGCACTCATAATCATCTTTTGAAGAGATTTTATTTCAATGGACTTAAAAGTTGACCATTTGTGAATATCTCAGGTACCTTTTGACCATGGATTCTGGAAAAAGAAAGACCGGGAAATAAAGTTTCAAAGATCCCAAGATAGATGAGTTGATCAGTCTGATTCCCGAGATTGAGTGTTTTGTAGATTTTCGGAAGAAGTATGGATCCATCATTCCTCTTATGAAGCTTTGGATGAAGGAGGGTATTCTCTCGACCTTGGTCCAGTTCTATGATCTGATGTATCATTGCTTTACTTTCCCCGACTATCAGTTGATTCCTACACTAGAGGAGTATTCTTATCTGTTGGATTTACCTGTTACCGATCGTGTTCCTTTTACTGGTTTGGAGGGTGAGCCAAAACCACATGAGGTTGTTGCTTTGATCCATCTGGGGAAGTTTGAGGTTAAAGCCCATATGACTACTAAAGGAGGGATGAGAGGATTACCGGCTCAGTTCTTATTGGAGAAAGCCCATTACTTTTCAAGGATGAAGAGTACCTTCGCTTTTGAGTCCATCTTCGCTCTACTTGCTTACGGGTTGTTTTTATTTCCTAATGTGGACAAGTTTGTCGACATTAATGCTATCAGGATCTTCATGATTGGAAACCCAGTTCCTACATTGTTGGGTGATGCTTATTACTCTATTCATCTTTAGAATTCTTATCATGGGGGGATGGTTATCTATTGCACGCCTCTGTTGTACCGATGGTTTATTTCTCATATGCCTCAGTCTGATGCTTTCTGGGATGTCAGGAAGGAACCCCATTGGGATCCTAAGATCATGGCACTTACTCATTCAGATATTGATTGGTATCATCAGGCTTATCAAGATGTAGAGATTATCGATAGTTGTGGTAGTTTCCCCAATGTACCTCTTCTTGGTACAAAGGGAGGAATTAACTATAACCCTGTTCTTGCACGACGACAACTTGGTTATATGATGAGGGATAAACCAAACAATATTCATTTGAGTAGTTTCTTTCTGAAGGAGGGAGAAAACCACAAGGAATCTAAGGAGCAGATTGTGAAGGCCTAGCGTCACATTCATAGGAAGATTAGGAAAGACTTGGGACTTAGGGTGGATGTTTATTTAGAGTATTATATTCAGTGGGTCCAAATGAGAGCTATTCAGTTGAAGATGCCGTATTCCAAGAAAACACCTATGCCCGATTTTTTTGTGAATACCACTCCTCCCCTATTTGATGATATAGAAGAGCTACAACTTGCTTTGGTCAGGATGCAACAGGAAAAGGATGCTTGTAAAAATAAGTGCCAAACTTTAGAGATTTCCTATAGAACAAACTTGAAGGAGAAAGACGACCTGATTGAGATCCTTGAGAGTCGGGCGATAGAGACCATGGAGAGGCAGGGGGATTTATTTTCTCCTAAGCCTTATTCAGATGCTAGTTGCTCACTTCATGATTCAAGTGATTGGAAGGAGGTTTCCACAAGATATGCGGAAGAAAACCAGAGGATGAAGGGTCAGATTTCCAGGCTTACAGGGAATGCCAAGATTGTCCATGGGGAATGCCAGAGAATTTTGCGCCTGAAGGTTTAAATCTTGGTCCTCAAGATACTCCAGTTGTTTAGACTTTTGTTACTCCTGCACCTCCTGTAGTGCATGCTACTCCTGCTGCACCTCCTTCAGTGAATATGATACCAGTTGTTAATGATGATATTGTAACGGTAGAAATGTTTAAGACTAAGCCATTGGATTGGCTAAACTTATACAAATCAAAAATAAAAATCGCCACCGCGCTTTATTGTTTCCAAAGGAATGGGAAAATAGAGAGTAACCCAAAAAGAGGGGGAAAGATTCAAGGTAAGGGGGTTGGTTATGCAAAGGGAAGGTATTAGCACCCTAAACATATATGGTACTCTGCAGGAACCTCTTTGTAAAATCTGTATATTTTGGCTATAAAATGTTATATAAAAATGGATGGTGGAAGTGAGAAAAGAAATATATTTTTATGGTTTTTTCACCCGTCGCGGTTGCGAACCTTTAGTGCCTACGTACCACCTTTCGTGTAATAGAGGATAAGGGTACACGTAGTTCCTCTTTTAAAATTTTTTAAACACAAGTGTGTTGGTTAATTTTATGAGATAAGACATCATCGTCATTGTCCGTGTGGAAAACATACTTACTACCCACAATCATGAGAAAGGATAATTTGCATCATCTCAGAGTGGAGGATATGGCTTGGATTTTAAAATCGACAATGCCTCACTCAACACCCAAGTGGAAAATATCTCACTTTACTACATATTGTAGAAGTATAGTTGTTCGCATCACTACAAGGATTGACAAGAGTCCAATCTTTTGAGAAAGGTTTTTAAAGTAAAAAGCCAAAGTGGCAAAATGGATTGTAATGAGATTGATTAAATTTTAGTCTTCGCACAAAAAATGTCGAGGTATTATTAAATTGATTAGAGCTTATTTATGAAAATGTTTTGAAAATGCATGGACCTAAGTCCAAGTTTATTATGAAAGTGGTTCAAGTTTAAAAACAAGAAGAATTTTCAAAGGGAGGGAGAAGATTTTGAAATTAAAGAAGATGGGAGGAGAAGAAGAGACTATTCTAAAGCATAAAGTAAAACCTAGGGATAAGAACCATCTAACAAACAAGAAGTCAATACTTGACATTATGAGTCAAGATAGAATTCCAATTCTTTGGATTTAAACTAAACAAGCAAAGATACTAGACTTCTTGAGAGAACTAAACTTCAAGTGTATTAAGTCTTCACAAAAATTTGGCAGAGTAACGGCTGTATACGGGTGAATTCCAGATTACAAACAAAGAATGTAATCACAATAACCTGAACACAAAACAAACAAACAACCCAATGTCTTGAGGTAAACCTCAAGAACTTCAGACAAAATATCAATTAAGATCATATGATCTCCAATATAGGCCAAGGTTGAAAATCCTAAGTCCAAGAAGTCCAATGCTCCATAATGCTAAGGATAGTATCCAAATAGTCCAAGTATTTTAAAGGTTTTATGGTTCGTGTTGATTATTAGGTGTCTTAGAAGAGAAAACAAAAGCCTCAAGTGAGCAAAATAAAAATGACATGAAATGTAATGCTTAAAGTAAATAGTACATAAAGCATAAAAAAAGGGCATAAAGTAAAAACAATTTAATAATTAGTGGTTAGTTGGATGACCATCTTGAAACTTGCATTTGGAATTCATTAGAGGATTGGTAGAACCAAAGCCTCCACACAATAAGTTGCATTTGCTTTTTGTCAAGTATATCATCCATTTGGAATCCTCAAAAGTACCATTTAATGATCAACGATGTTTCAGTGATCCGCGTTGACCAAAAGTGTTGTGGATCCATTAGAGGATTGATAGAACCAAAGCCTCCACATAATGAATCGCAAGTTTATTAGATCAAATATATCAAACTAACATACTTGCGCTTGCAAACATAGGTTTGGGTCACGAATGATCATTTATTCGAATCGTGACAAAATTTAGCGCTATGTTAAGCAATCGTAAGTGGACTTATGTAGAAGTCACACCTATTTTGAGGCCGATCAATAGAAATCTATGCACCATTTATTTTGAGACATGATATAGAGATCATGCTCCAATAACACTTAGTGCAATAAGAAAGGGATAAGATGGAGAAGGGTGGGGAAGAATATACAAACCACATTTGAATTAAAATTTAATCAAACTATTATTAAAATCATTCATCCATTTTTGTGGAGTTAGACTCAACACCATGGATCCAATAATGTTAATAAAGTTCATGATAAAAAATTCAACCCAAGATTATCCAGAAAATAATCACAATAATATTGCATTTAGTATATACATTAAAAAGGTTTTTTTAAAATGTTTTAAAATAGAAATAAAAGAGAAAAATATCAACTAGGTTCAAATTAATCAAGAAAAAATAAGTATGACCATAGAAAAATCAGAAATGGACTCAAATATTTTTATAAATTTTTTGGTAATTTTTTAAGTCAAACTATTTTTTAGCTAATTAAAATTGCTCAAACAAATAGAAAATAGATAAAAAATAGTAAACATCAATATAAAATTCCATAAAATTTTCAAAAAGTCAAAAATATGTAAAACGATATTTATGAAATTTTTTTAGAATTAAAAAATGTCAGAAAGTATTTTTAAGGTAATTAAAACAAAGCAAACAATGCAAAAAATATAAAAAATATCAATTTTCAAAATAAAAATATGAAAAAATAGTCATGAGATCAGAAATAATTCAAAGTATTTTTATGAATTTTTTCATAATTTTTGGATGAAAAATAAAAGAGTTATCAAATTTTGAAAATTAAATCAATTAAAATATAAAATCAGAAAATAAAATAAAACCAAAAAAATATGGGCCATCAGATGATAGTCAAAATGAGTTAGTAAGCTAATCTAATGGACCATACGCATTATGCTTGATATGGACCTTAGTAAGACGCGCAGGGGATCGGAAAAAAGGCAACTAATGAAATTAAAACGTTTGGCACACTATCATTGGCTGAGACGAGACATGTCACCATCTTCAACCTCCAGCCACCCTACAATGGAGATTTTGTGAGATCTTTCAAATGGAAAAATTAAGACCCCAGACCAATATCATTTGATTCGTCTCTTCAAGACGATCCTAACACCACCCTCACGCCAAATTTATATAAGGTATACAAAGAGATATGAATCAAAAACCCAGAAAATAGTGAGCACCTTCAATTTGAGATTTCTCTCTCAATTCTCAATGAATTTAAAAATTGTAAGAAGGACTAGAATCAGAAGAAGGAGTAGAACATATTAGTGCTTTATTTGGATCCAAATGGTGTAGAATTCTATCTTTTCGAAGTTCAAGAAAGAAGCTCTGAAACTGAACTTCTGTAGCTTGAATTATAGCTCGTTTTGCTTGGTTTAAGTGCTGGAGAGTTTGTATGATGCTTAAGGAAGATGAATGTGCAAAGAATTTTGGAAGAAAAGGCTGGAATCTCATAAACTGATTTCAAAAATTTGAAGTTCGTGTGAGGTTTTGACAGAGTGTTTTTGCCTCTCAAAGCTTCAGGAAATGAATGGGGGATGACCCTCTATTTATAGGGAATCAAATGGAATGTTCAAGCGGGTGAAATGATGAAGTTTGGAGGGAAATCGTGTGAACCTAATGCACGAACAAAGTGTGATCTGATTTGCATCAAAACTCATCCAATCCTTGCGTTTTAAGGCTCTAATCCACTTTGGCAACTTGGTTAAACATGGTTAGATCACAAACGCGTGCTAATTTGATGTTTAGAGGCCAAAACATGAATTTCAAATTCTGAATTATGAAGAAACTTCAACTCCAAGTTACCAAGTTCAATCCAATGGCATTCTCAGCTCAAGGGGTCTTAAGGAAAGATTCTTGATACTTTAAAAAGATGAGGTTACAAGCTTTGAAATGGAAAAATTATGGAATCAAATTGATGCTTGAGATGAAAGTTGCATTGAGTCAAAGTTGGGGAAAAATGTTGACTTTCCATACTTAGAAATATTTCAAAATTTTCTTCAAAAGTGACCTATAATGTTTTGCTTCCAAGCATGGACTTCCACTTGGAATTTGATCTTGACCAAAAACTATGGCATGAAATAGACCTCTTTAATGACATTTTGAAACTTGAACCATTTAAAATCTCCAAAAATTGAGAGAGTTATGAATTGTTGAAGTTGGAAAAAAATCACGAAATGACCTATTATCTTTTTCATCCTTAGGGTATCTTCCATCCATTTTTTTCACTTTGCACATAAAATAAAGCATAAAGTTAACATCCTAAAGATCATTATGGAAAAATATTGGGCTTAAGGTGATAAAAATTGACCAAGTTATGATCATTTGAAGTCACACATGGGAAATTGGGGGTTCATCTGGAGGACTTGTAATCTTTCTTCATCATCAATTTTCTTCCACATGAAAAATCCTTGAAACTTTTGAATATATTTGTTAATAACCCTTTGAAGAGAAGGATGTCTTTAGAATCACTCAAAAATACCAAAAGATGAGCAAGATATACTTCTTTGAAGTTGAAAACCCTAACTCCTAGATTAAGAAAATGCTTTGAGGAATCTTGACAAATTTAAATCACTTTCTTGTACCAACACCATTGCTTTGTAAATAGAAATTTTTAAGGATAAAAATGAGAACTCATAGACACCAAAACCACTTCCATATCTTGATAATTAAGTGAAATATGCACTTGTAATCATTGGGAACAAGACCTTGTCCAACCATGACAACTTCTTCAATCAATCCCTTGCACTTTTGAATCAATTTTGATATCTTGGAAATGTAGTGAACCAAAACGACCTTGCCATTCTATCCCTTCCAAAACAACTTCAATTGTGAGGTTTGGACTTCTCAAGCTTTATTGCCTATGACATGGAAATAAACTCATGAGACCATGGAGCAACTTGCTAACTCTCATTGCCTTTACCTACATTAGTAACAAGTAAGACAAACCAACATTGCATTTCATTAATTATAAGGAAAAAATCAAGACAAAACATTCATGATCACAAAAGA
The DNA here is from genome assembly GCA_948472305.1 of Vicia faba. Classification (NCBI taxonomy): domain Eukaryota; kingdom Viridiplantae; phylum Streptophyta; class Magnoliopsida; order Fabales; family Fabaceae; genus Vicia; species Vicia faba. The sequence continues at coordinate 1,329,497,555 of OX451737.1, read as the reverse complement.
AAATAAGTTAAGGTGCTTGGTGATTCCTCAAAGAGCAAAGCTAAAGGTAGGGAGGAGAACCAAGAACCCTAATGTGATCTTGTTGTGATTGAATCAATATGGTTTGATGAAGGGATCTTAGGGAAAAAAATTGTGGTACAACAACTGCCCTTATTTAAGTTTCTTCTATCCGGAGATGCGAAGGTTAAAAATCTTCGTGTCGACGCGATCGAAGATACTTAAATATAAAACAAACCCTATTTTTGACCCTAAGATGCCATGCAATGCTTATGAGCATGAACAAAATCAAAGAGACACAAAACACCACTGGGGATGTAACAAAGGAAATAAAGAAACAAAAGAGAAACCCGACCAGGAAAATAAATCACTGGTGAATCAAAAGACCTGACTTATAGAGGCTGATAAAAAGTCAAAGGATACACCAACTTTTACTGAAGGTGAAATTACCAACGCCAACTGGAGGTAGAAAGAGGAAAGAAATAACAACATTGACGTTTATTGACAGAGAGCTACCAATATTCACTGAAGGTAGAGAGAAGAAATCATCAACGTTTACTGACAATGAACTACCAGCTTTCACTGAAGGTAAAGAGAAAAGAGAATATCATAACACTGCCATTCACTGACAATGAACTACAAACATTCACTGAAGGTAGAAAAAAGATAACAAGCACCAACTTTCACTGAAGGTGACCTACCAACTTTCACTGAAGGTAGAAAGAGAAAATATCATAGCATCACCATTCATTGACGATGAACTACCAACGTTCACTAAAGGTAGCAAAAAGATAACAATCACCAACTTTCACTAAAGGTGACCTACCAATTTTCACTGAAGGTAGAAAGAGAAAATATGATAGCACCGCCGTTCACTAACGATGAACTACCAACGTTCGCTGAAGGTAGAAAAAAGATAACAAGCACCAACTTTCACTGAAGGTAGAAATAGAAAATATCATATCATCGCTGTTCACTGACGATGAACTACCAACATTTACTGAAGGTAGCAAAAAGATAACAAGCACCAACTTTCACTGAAGGTGACCTACCAACTTTCACTGAAAGTAGAAAGAGAAAATATCATAGCACCGCCGTTCACTAATGATGAACTACCAACGTTCACTGAAGGTAGAAAAAAGATAACAAGCACCAACTTTCACTGAAGGTGACCTACCAACTTTCACTGAAGGTAGAAAGAGAAAATATCATAGCACCGCCGTTCACTGATGATGAACTACCAACGTTTACTGCAGGTAGCAAAAAGATAACAATCATCGACGTTTACTGCCGAAGACCTACCAACTTTCACTGAAGGTAGAAAGAGAATATATCATAGCATCACCGTTCACTAACGATGAACTACCAATGTTCACCGAGGGTAGCAAAAAGATAATAATCTTTCCCCAAAATTATGGCATTTCACCTAGAACAGGTCTCAACTTCTTCTTTAACCAAGGCATTCTGCCTAGAAAGGGTAATATATAAGCTGTCCCAAATAAAGAGACTACCACTTGCAAAGATTTCACAATGAACTGTCTCTATGATATTTAAAGTATTGCCATCCACTGGAGTAATTTGACAACAGACTGCAAACTATCTACTCATAGAGAAGATAGCAAAAAAGTTACATCGACTTTTACAGGGAAGTACAAGTTGCTCAAATAAAGAGAACTCCTACTTATTGTTATGGAGGATTGTAAAAAGAATGACTTTCCGGGGAGAACAATATGGCTTCCTGGGGAAAGCAATATGACTTCCTAGGGAAATGCCAATATATTCCTGCTAAGGAGATAAAGTCTTCTCGTGCAAAATAAATGCACATTCTCAAACCATGGCTCAAAGCTTGCAGAAATCCAAAGTAATAATATTTTCGAGGATCATAGATTCAAACCAGAAATAAACTGGAGTAAAACAGTCAAGCAAAATACACCCTTTGAGAAATAAACTCAAGTGGGAAACTCAAATCATCTAGACAAAGAGCTGTATAGGAAGGCTAAAGAAAAAATATTCCATGACAGATAACTCAATGGGGAAATTTAAAGAATATACACTTTCTGATTATGACAACACTCTATTAGAGAGGGGTCAACACAATTATGCAAAATAGGGCAATGCGTCTGTGATCGGTGGATCTGGAACTGACTGTTTAACGCTGGTTCGCGAAATGTCGCGGAAGCAAGAGTCGCCACCGTCTTTTATTTTCTCCAAATGGAAAGGACAAAAGCACAGAAAAATTCCTTAAAGAGATTGCTCTCGGTCCGGGAGGTAGGTTATAAAAAGGGAAGGTGTTAGCACCCTTTCTATCCATGGTTATCCATGGGCTCTTAGATACTTGCTCATTGTGTTTTCAAAAAGGTTTGTTTGCTTTTCAATGTGGGTTTTAAAAAGTTTCTTTGAAAATTCCAGTTCGACTCTTGTATCGGTCCTCAAGAGTGTTTGAAAAATTGCTTTCGAAAGCTTTTTGAAAAGGTGTCAGTGTGAAAAGTCTTTTTGAATTTGTTTTGAGATTAGAACAAGTATCTACGAGAACCTACCTACCCTAAGGAATTCGTCTGTGTAAATGTCCTTTAAAGTAGTGCCATCCCACCATTGAGAGGTAGGTAGCACCACCGTTGGAGGTGTTCGGGTCAATTCGAGGTTGTAGGGACATGGTGATCACCAGAGCAATGGGAAGACACCTTAGAAGCTACCCTCATGCCAGGTTCCCGGATCATGAGGACTTACTAAGACATCCTCTACTCGACGATCACCTTTCGAGGCAAGGCAACAGTGAGGCGTACCCTAGGGGTGGTGTGTGATTTGTGTGTCATATTCATTTATTTTTGTCTTGTCATGTCATGGGTGATCTACGCGTTATTTTTATTTTGTCCATACATTCTTTCATGCTCTGATTTAACAGTTAAAAATATTGCGGGAAAAGTAAATTCTAAGCTATTACAAATGGCGCGGGTCCACATCGCCAAAATTAAACCAGGACCCGATTTGACAGAAAAATAAAGAAAGCAAAGAAAATAAAAGAATTAAAAGTGCGAGCAATTATTTACACGGCTTCGGGAGAGATACATAAATATTTAAGCGAAATAAAATAAAAATGCGAATTAATAAGAAATTAAGAACGAGGGCGTTGGACCCTTTTTGTAAAATTAAATTAAACGGAATTAATTAGTAAAGAAAAAAAAGAAAAGGAGATGTTTTTGGTATTTTTTAGTATTTTAGGATTTAAATGAAAAAAAGAAAATTAATTAAAATTAAAATAAGATGCAAACCCTAATCCTAATTATTTTTAATTTATTAAGAAAATATTGAAGTTTTTTAACCTAAAATTAATCCTAATTTTTATATGCAAATTTAATTATAAAAATAAATAAAATTATTTAATTATTATAGGAGAAAAAGGAAAAAAGATGAAATTAATTAAAACCCTAATTCTATGTTTTTTTAGATTTTTTTATTAAAAGAATTAAAATTAACCTAATTTAAAACTAAATTTAATTATATGCATTTGTTTATGAAAATACTAAAAAATAAAATATTTATTGTTTTTCTCTTTTTTTCTGATTTTTATGGGTATTTTTTTATATTTATGAAAATATTAAATTGATTAAAAGAATAATAATTAAAAGAAGATAAAATAAGGAAAAGATAAAAATAACAAAATTTTTGCAAACCTTGGGGGTATCAGTCCCCAGATAGGAGGTATAGTTTAGCAGCCTGGCCCAAGAATCTGAGGCCTTATGGACTTTTTTCTGGGAGCATACACGCGCGTTGACTTGAGTTCATCATAGTCTTCAGTTCATGGCCGTTGATCTGACGCTCTGGGACACATGGGCGTTGATTTTTGAGGATGCATGGTAGTCTTCAGCACAAGCGCTACATATGAACGTTAATTGAAAAATAACAAATGGAAAGGGTGAAGACCTGGGATCGAACCCAGGTCATTAACATTACCAGTCCTTATGCTTGCCAGTGGAGCCAATTCACGCGTTTGATATATAATAATTAATAAACATTATAAAAGAAAGGAAAGTCAGGGGCCTCAAATGCGCGCGAAGATTTGAATCTTCCTATTACCGCCCCACACGTCATCATCTTCTTCGCATAGTTTTATTTTCCTGAAACAAAAGAAACATAGGCAACGGTTTTCATGCGTTGCCTAAGATGATATACCAGAAAATAGGGATTAGCCCTAGGGGCTCTATAAATTAGGCGCGAGGGTGGCCTCTTCTTCGTCCAAGTGCGCTGATCATGACCATGGTACTGTGGCTTGCTAATTTTACAGGACCAAGAAATCCCCAATTCAGAATCCTGTAAACCCTAAAAAACGATGATGGTATTTTGGCATATAACGCGTAAAACTTCAATTAAAGCACATGATTAGTTTGCAAACATCATTATAAACACAAAAATAACCACAAAATATGTTAACAATGCATGTATGAGAGAAACCGATTCAGAAATTTTCTTCACCAACTTCCATGGTGATCTTACGTTTTCTTGAGTATGGGGCTTGGGGAATGATTGGAATATGTCCTGTAACCTTCAAGGAAGCTAATGGAATGGAAATCTTGGCTTGAAACCACCTACAAGTTAGTTTTAAGAATTGAGTTTTTAGACAAAATTTTTCAAATTGGTGAATGGTTCTTGCGCAGCTTTTTATGGTCTCTTGCATTAGGTTTCGTTCTTTGTATAAGTAGTAATGAATTAGGTTAAAGAAATTGTCCCAAGATCCATGAATTAAAGGATTCAATATTTGATTTCTTCACCATGATTTTCAAATCTTTTTCCATGTGTTTTTTCTCTCAATCATATCCAATCTCTCCAAATCTTTCCCTATTTGAATATGCACGAATTATTGATGATATAATGTGCACAAAAAGATTGAAAAAAAATAGGTTAAGCATTTTTCATATATTTAATTTGATTTAAATGAATTATTATAAATAAAAATTCAAATAAATAAATAAAAAATGAAGAAATACTTCCCTTTGGGCCAAGTGGTCGTGCACATGCCATGGATGATGAATTGTGGAAGAAAAATGGGCCCATTAGCAATTTTAGGTCATTTGAACCAATGTTGACTTTTCAAAATATCCAAAAATTTCCCAACTTCCACAAGGCACAACTTGCTCAATTTTTAAGATTTTCTCATGTTCTTGGACATTTTGGAAAGGTCTTTGAGTCCTCTAACCAATGCCTTTGGTCCCATCTCATTTTGATTTACCAAGCTCAAGTTATGGCCTTTGACTTAAAGTCCCTTTTTGTTGACTTTTGAAAATGACCTATAATGTTGAAATTGATAACTTTTTGTGAGAGCATTTCTTGGACTTGAAGTATGAAGATGAGTTGTAGGAAATGTCTTTCTCTTCAAAATGAGCTTTGGATGGAATTTTTCTGATAATCCATGTGAAAGTTATGCCCTGGTCAATTTACAGTTGACTTTTCCAGCTGTCCAAATAAGGAAACTTTTGCATCTTGATGATTTTTGAGCCAAGCTTTGAGAATCATGATCAAGCATTGATAAAATGATGTTTGTGACTTCAAAATGAGATGTTGACCAAAAATTTGAACTTTTGACTGTCAAATGACCATTTTTCCCCTACAGTTGACTGTAGTGCAATTAGGGTTTTTGACTGTGCAATTTTATGCTGAATGTCTTGAAACTTGATATGAGGATGCTTGAACATATTTGTAGGCATGTGAGACTTGATTGGACCTTTGGAAACTCCATTTTCTTGATCAGAACAAAAACCCTAGTTTTGACTGCTTAGGAGGCTCTTGCACTGTGCAACCCTTGGGGAATTTTGAAGCTTGACTTGGCAAATCTTTGAAGAATATGGGAGGGAAAATTTTGGGGTACAACAGTTGCCCCTGTTCAATCTTCTTAGACCTGAGGATGCAGATTGGCTGACGTGCCTTTCGTAATCCGAGGGTAGAAGATGATTGAACACTAGAGTGCCCAGAAATTTACGCTCACATAGTAGCAGTCTGATGATGGAATGGGCTTACAGATGCCATTTAGAGATTGGTGAACAGGATGATGGGCTTATAGATGCCATCTGGATGTTGATCGCATAAGAGATTCCTTAGCGAGAACCTGCATACCTGCAAAAGAAAAAAGAGTACCTGACACGTTGCAAGAACTGGTTTTCAGATGCTTTTGTGTAGATATGTCCTGACTGGTTACAGGAATCGGATCTTCGAATTCTTCAGACGTGCCCTGGCGAGATACAGGAATCGAGTCTGGTAATGTTAGTCTTCAACGGATACACCCTGGCAAGATTCAGGCGTCGGATCCTCGAACTCTTCAGACACACCCTGGCAAGATACAGGAATCGGATCTGGTAATGTTAGTCTTCAACGGATACACCCTGGCAAGATTCAGGTATCGGATCCTCGAACTCTTCAGACACACCCTGGCAAGATACAGGAATCGGATCTGGTAATGCTAGTCTTCAACGGATACACCCTGGCAAGATTCAGGCATCGGATCCTCGAACTCTTTAGACACACCCTGGCAAGATACAAGAATCAGATCTGGTAATGTTAGTCATCAACGGATACACCCTGGCAAGATTCAGGCATCGGATCCTCGAACTCTTCAGACACACCCTGGCAAGATACAGGAATCGGATCTGGTAATGCTAGTCTTCAACGGATACACCCTGGCAAGATTCAGGCATCGGATCCTCGAACTCTTCAGACACACCCTGGCAAGATACAGGAATCGGATCTGGTAATGCTAGTCTTCAACGGATACACCCTGGCAAGATTCAGGCATCGGATCCTCGAACTCTTCAGACACACCCTGGCAAGATACAGGAATCGGATCTGGTAATGCTAGTCTTCAACGGATACACCCTGGCAAGATTCAGGTATCGGATCCTCGAACTCTTCAGACACACCCTGGCAAGATACAGGAATCGGATCTGGTAATTGGTCATCAACAGATACACCCTGGCAAGATTCAGGAATCAGATCTTTAGTTGCGACCATTGATGGTAATCATTTTTGTACTTTTTTCCTGAAAAGACAAGCGTTAGTTGTATGCGATGTCATGTGGTATGACATGCGAGATGCTCTCTGAATACATGAGTTTGTACGTTCATGATGCGTATATGCATGCTATAATGTATGAAGATGCTTATGAATGTATTTTTCGTCTAGGAAAGTAAATCCTTGACGGGTGCCGGGAAGTCACTCCTAGGCTGATATTGAAGAATAAGCTTTGTTTCCGCTGGGGATGATAGTTGCAAGAATACCGGTAGGAGAAGATGACTCCGTTGGGGAATGAACTTGGCAAATGGAAGATTCTGCGGGGAGAAAAGTACTCTAGCGACCATGCTGGGGAGCAATACTCTGTGGGGAGAGGGATGCTTTGCTGGAATGTTGATAATAGTTTGCTGGGGATACCCTGGTTATGTTCTTTAGCCGAGCCTACCTTGATACCTTGGAGGACAGAACAATTAGATTGCTTAGACAACTCTTTATTGCCCCTGTTTCTAATGTTACCTGTAATTAATCCTTTGTTTCGTATGCAAATATTTATGAGTTAGCAAATTATTGTCAATGCATATATCACAAATTGAACCTTGGACGTTCTTCGCAAAACAAAACAGAAAAGAAAAACAATTGGCACTTTTTTAACTGAAAAATATTTTTGTATTGATTTTTGAATGGCCTGAAAATAGGCGTTTTGTGTACAAGAGGCTGACGTCCTAGTAAGAGAACGCCACCGAACAAAAGAATTTATACAAATTTGTACAAAAGAAAACAAAACAGCTGTGTGAAATGGATGATCCACTGGGTTTCAACTCTGCTATTGCCTTTATAACTCCGAGCGTCTCATCACTTGATGACCTTGGTTGAAGGTGAAGCTGACTGATCGATGCCGTCTGAACTTGATGTAGATACCGGATTCTGGATGCAAAGTGATCAAATGAGACATAGTATTACGCTTTATCCCTAATTTTGCCTGGACCACCCTTTCGGGTTTTCAGTCCACCGGGATACCCATTTTTGCCCAAGCCGCCTTTTCAGGTTTTCGACTTGCCGGGTGTATAGATTTTTTCATTTTCATCCCTTCATTTTGCCCGAACCCTTTTGGTTCGACGGGAAGCCCTAATTTTTGCCTAGGCATGTCAGCCTAGCGGGTCTTTTTTATGCGTAGTATCTTTTCACTATGTCTGCATTGGCGGGGTGAGGAAGGTCGTCACCATCCATGTTGGTTAGAATCATGGCTCCTCCTGAGAACACATGCTTAACCACAAATGGCCCTTCGTACGTAGGGGTCCATTTGCCCCTTGGATCACTCTGAGGAAGGATGATTCTCTTGATTACCAGATCCACAACTTTATATTCCTGTGGTCTGACCTTTTTGTTAAATGCCCTGATCATTCGTTTCTGATAAGTCTGACCATGGCAGATAGCAGCAAGTCTCTTTTCATCAATGAGGTTGAGCTGATCAAGTCGTGTCTGGATCCAATCATCTTCGTTCAGGTTTGCATCCTTCATTATCCGGAGAGAGGGTATTTGCACTTCGATCGGCAAGACTGCCTCCATACCATAAACCAAAGAGAAAGGGGTTGCCCCGGTCGACGTCCTAGCTGAGGTACGGTACCCATGTAGAGCGAACGGTAACATCTCGTGCCAATCTTTATAAGTCACTGTCATCTTCTGCACGATTTTCTTGATGTTCTTATTTGCTGCTTCTACAGCCCCATTCATCTTCGGTCTGTAAGGAGAAGAATTGTGGTGCTGTATCTTGAACTGCTCGCAGAGCTCAGCGATCATCTTGTTGTTCAGATTGGTACCGTTATCTGTAATAATTCTCTCAGGGACGCCGTATCGACAGATCAGGTTATGCCGAATGAACCGCGCCACAACAGTCTTGGTTACTGTAGCATAGGATGCTGCCTCAACCCACTTCGTGAAGTAATCAATCGCCACTAGGATGAAGCAATGCCCATTAGATGCCGTAGGTTTAATCTCGCCGATCATGTCTATGCCCCACATTGCAAACGGCCAAGGCACAGTCAGAACATTCAGGGGAACCGGAGGAACATGCACCTTGTCTGCATAGATCTGGCACTTATGGCATGTCCTGGAATGTTGGTAGCAGTCAGCTTCCATTGTGGACCAGTAGTATCCTTCCCGAAGGATCTTTTTAGCCATAGTGTGTCCACTGGAATGTGTACCAAAGGTCCCTTCATGTAGCTCTTCCATGATTCTTTCTGCTTCAGTCTTATCCACACAACGCAGTAGGGTTGAATCATGGTTTCACTTGTACAAGATGCCGTTGCTAAGGAAGAACTTTGCTGCGAATCTTCTCAGGAATTTCTTATCATTGACAGATGCACCTTCAGGGTATTCCTGCGCTTCCAGATATCTCTTCACCTCATGGTACCAAGGCTTCTCAGTTACCAATTCAGTCTCGAGATCGCAACAGTATGCCGGTTCGTCCAGTTTCCAGATGATGATCCGGGGAGCCTCATTATCCCATTTAACTTTGAACATAGAAGCCATTGTAGCTAACGCGTCCGCCAGCTGATTCTCTTCTCTTGGAAAGTGTTCAAAGGTTATCTCTGTGAAGTGGGGGATCAGGGTCAACACACATTCTCTGTAAGGAATAAGGTTCGGATGTTTCGTATCCCACTCTCCTTTGATCTGATTGATCACCAGAGCGGAATCTCCGAAAACACTCAGAAACTTGATCCTTAAGTCGATCGCAGCTTGAAGACCCATGATGCACGCCTCATACTCCGCCATGTTGTTGGTACAGTTGAAACATAGCCGGGCAGTGAGTGGAGTATGGGTACCTTGAGGAGATATGATGATGGCGCCGATACCGTTACCCAAAGCATTGGAGGCTCCGTCAAAGTGCATAGACCATCGCGATCCTGGTTCAGGTCCTTCATCCGATCCAGGTACTTCACAATCAGTTACTATCATGATGCTTTCATCCGGAAATTCAAAGTTCATTGACTGATAATCATCTACAGCCTGATGTGCCAAATGGTCTGCCAATACACTTCCCTTGATGGCTTTCTGGGTCGTATAATGAATGTCGTATTCCGTCAAGATCATTTGACATCTTGCAATCCTCCCAGACAGAGCAGGCTTTTCGAATATGTACTTTATAGGATCCATCTTTGAGATCAACAAGGTAGTGTGAGTCAGCATATACTGTCTTAGCCGGCGAGCAGCCCATACCAAAGCGCAGCAAGTTTTCTCAAGCAGTGAGTATCGGGTCTCACAGTCGGTAAACTTTTTGCTAAGGTAATAAATGGCATGCTCTTTTCGGCCAGACTCGTCATGCTGCCCCAGCACACACCCCATTGAGTTGTCAAGCACTGTCAGGTATAGTATCAGAGGTCTCCCTTCAACCGGTGGCATAAGGATGGGTGGTTCTTGGAGATACTATTTGATTCTGTCAAAAGCGGCCTGACATTCATCATTCCAACGTACTACCTGATCTTTCTTTAGCAGCTTGAAGATTGGCTCACAGGTAGCAGTTAGGTGCGAGATGAACCGAGCAATGTAATTCAGGCGTCCTAGAAAGCCTTTGACTTCCTTCTCTGTCTTGGGAACTAGCATCTCTTGAATAGCTTTGACCTTAGCAGGGTCCACTTGAATGCCTTTATCACTGACCACGAAGCCTAGCAACTTTCCCGATCTTACCCCGAAGGTGCACTTGTTCGGGTTCAATCTCAGCTTGTATAGTTTCAACCGGTCAAACAACTTCTGCAGATGATCTAGGTGCTCTTCCTCAGTCTGGGACCTTGCGATCATATCGTCAACATATACTTCTATCTCGTGATGGATCATGTCATGGAATAAAGCGACCATGGCACGTTGGTAGGTTGCCCCAGCGTTCTTCAGCCCGAATGGCATGACCTTGTAACAGAAGGTGCCCCACTGAGTAACAAAGGTAGTCTTCTCCATGTCTTCAGGTGCCATCTTGATCTGATTGTAACCTGAGAAACCATCCATGAAAGAGAACACCTTGTGCTGAGCTGTATTATCAACAAGGACATCAATGTGAGGTAAGGGGAAGTCATCCTTGGGGCTGGCCCTGTTCAGATCCCTGTAATCGACACACATTCTGACCTTACCGTCCTTCTTAGGTACCGACACCACATTGGCAACCCACTGAGGGTAAGAAGTCACTGCAAGGAACCCAACATCAAACTGTTTCATAACCTCGACCTTAATCTTTTCAGACATCTCTGGACGCATCCGACGGACCTTTTGCTTAACTGGAGGGCAGTCTTCCTTAGTTGGCAAGTGATGGACCACAATATCGGTATCCAACCCGGGCATGTCTTCGTAGGACCAGGCAAATATCTCCATATAATCATGTAGCATCTGAGTCAACCGTTGCTTCACGCTGAGCTCTAGGTTGGCACCAATCTTTACCTCTTTCCTGTCTGCCTCAGTACCCAAGTTTATTATTTCCACTGGCTCTTCATGGGGTTGAATTGCCCTCTCCTCCTGAAGTAACAGTCTTGCAAGTTCACCAGGCACTTCGCAATCATCTTCACCTTCGTCTTCGGCTAAGTTGATCGGATTTTCGAAGTCATAACTGGCAGTAGCAGAGTCGTTACCAGTAAGATCCAGAGTGGATTGAAACCTGTATGAGTGAGTGTGTGTGTAAATACAGCTGTTTTGAAATATATGTAAAGGAAAGAAAAGACAGAAAAGGAGCATAAGATTTGCAATGCGAGAAAACGTCCAAGATTTTCATTCATGATATATGAAATGACAATTTATATGCCCTCACAAATGAAACCACGGTGCCTCGGGTAAGACACCGGGCCATAGAGTTTATTGTTTATTACAAATACCAAAAACATAGGAATTCATTACTTAGTAACAAGAGAAACAGACAGGTTGTCCTTTGTACTCCAATTATTAAGTCCATTGTCGGTTGCAGGGTAAATCCAGCTATCAAACTCAGCTTCATCCACTTCCTCTTCGTCCCCAACAGCATTCACTCCATGAGCAGGCAGGGGAGCTGTCACTACATTAGGCTTCTCAGATGCCTCAAACTGTACCTCCTTGGCATCAATAAGGTCCTGCAGCTTGTTCCTTAATGCCCAACAGTCATCAGTGGCATGCCCCGGGCTATCAGAATGATAAGCACAACGAGCATTCGGGTTGTACTTGGGAGATGTAGTATTTGCAATCCTCGGAGCCTCTCTGACGGTTACCAAGTTGGTTGAGAGCAATTGTGGTAAGATCTGCGATAAAGTCATACTCAAACGGGTGAATTCCCTTCTGGGTCTCTCAGCCCTTGGTTGGTTAGCTTGCCGAGGAGCGGCTGCAGGCTTAGCAATCGTCACCGCACTGACAGCTTGGCGGCGCTCGGGTCTCTCTGATCTCCTGGAACCATATACAGCACTAGCCTCCTTCTTGAAGAGTTTCTTCTCAGAACTGGACGATGCACCCTTCGGAATTTTTCCAGACTTTAACCCAGCTTCAATTCTCTCTCCAGTCAGAATCAGATCAGTGAACCCTGCAAACGAATTCCCGATAAGATGGTTGAAAAACGGCCCAGATAGGGTCCCCAAGAACATTTCCACCAACTCCCGATCAGTCAACGGAGGCTGCACCCTTCCAGCCAGGTCTCTCCACTTCTAAGCGTACTCCTTAAAACCTTCACTTGAACCTAAAGACATACCCTGGAGTTGGGTACGTGTAGGGGCAAGGTCGGCATTATATTGATACTGCTTATAGAAAGCAGTAGCCAACTCCTCCCAGTTACGAACCTTGGTCCCATCCAGCTGATAGAACCATTCGAGATGAGTCCCTGAAAGACTCTCCTGGAAGAAGTGGATCCACAAATTCTTATCCGCAGAGTACGGTTGCATTTTCCGAACATAGGACCTGAGATGTAGCTTGGGACAAGATGCCCCGTCATATTTAGAGAAGGATGGTGCTTTGAACTTATGAGGGATAATCACACCAGTTGACAAACCCAGATCTCCGAAATCCAGCCCAGGTACCTGTTGAATTTCCATAGCTTTCAACCTATCCTCCAGTTGCTTGTATCTGTCTTCTGCAGGAGGGTACTGCTCTTCATCAAAATCAGTCTCGTTGTCGGAGACTACCGGACTAGGAACCCTTGCTTCTGCCTGAGGATTACTCTTGCCAACAGAAGAACCAGCCTCTTCGTGCTGCAGAGCATTGCCAAACCTTCGGCCTGAGTTGAACAGAACAGTTCTTCTCTTCTTCTTCTTCTCCTTCTTCAGGAGCATAGTCTTTAGCTCTTCTTGGCCTTGAGCCAAACCCTTGATTAATTCCTGAAACTGCGCATTCTGCGCCTGAAGAGCCTTGATGGATGTCTCAGTTGATGACGAGTCGGGATTCATGATGCTGAAATAAACGGCGAAGAACTGTAAGCAACCTGAAAAGAGGAAAACCTGCTATGCACATGATGTATGAAATGCGTATGAATTATGTTTTCAAAGACAATCGGGAATCCACTTTGTAAACAAAAAGGAACACACTTCATTAGATTCAACTTTGAAACTGAAATTGTTCAACAGGTTGCCCTTAGGCATTACATGAAAGTAAATACTGAAAAGGAAAATCAAATTGTGAAAGATCATCCAGAGCTCCCTATTGATCCCATGGTCTCCTCTTCTCCATACGGATGTAGGCATTCAGAGCTCTCTCATTCTCCAACTGCTTTGTCAGCTTCTGGATCTTTAATTCCTGCTCGTTGAACTTTTCTCGGTAAGAATCCCGCTCTTCGTGTAGTTGCGACCAAGATCTCTTCAATGTCTCATAGTCAGTAGGTATCTGAGGAGGAAGGACAGTTGGAGGAACACCATCTTTGTCAGGACACTCAAGAATGACGGGTCTGACAGCTTCATACGGCATACCTAACTTCTGAGCACAGATGCGAACCCATTTGTAGTAGGCTTCCATAGGTAAAGAAGTCTTTGGCCCTAACTCCTGTGGGTCAACTTTATGAACCTTGTCCCAAGCCTTGATGAACCTACGATGTAGCTCGTCACTATCCACCTGAAATTCAAAACTGATGTGAGGCACCAACATCTCATGGGGGCCTGCTCTTCTTGCTCTTCCAAACTGACGGAGTGCTAGACATGGATTGTAAGAGATCCCTCCTTGGGTACCAATCAGAGGAACATTAGGGTATTCCCCGCATCGATCAATAATAGCTATCTCATCCAAACCTCTGCAAGTCCAAATGATGTCTTTGTCGGTGAGAGACATTAACCTGTGAGCCCAACCTCTTCCTTCTTGATTCTTCAGTACGAATTTGGGGAGGTGCGAAGTAAACCACCTCACCAACAAAGGGATACAACACCATAGGGTTCCTCGTCTTCGGGTAGTACGAGCATGAAGTTGTTGCAAGATGTCACCCAAGAGAGTGGGCACAGGATTCTGAGACATAAAGATCCTTATGGCAGTGACATTGATGAAGTTGTCAGGATTAGGAAACAGGACTAACCCATAGATTAGGAGAGCCAAGATGTCTTCATATGCCCTAAAGTCCAGGTCATTCCAGAAACTGTTAGCTTTACCAATCAGAAACTTGGCCAAGAAACCCTTAACTCCACTTCTAGTTACCCAGTTGTCTGTTACCTCTTGATGGGTCAAAGGAAGAGCTGCAGCAACATCCTCAAGCCTGAGGGTCTTTTCCCAACCAGTAAAGGGAGTCTGATCCAAGATAGGGATACCAAGAAAATCAGAGAACTCTTCCAGGGTAGGGGCCAGCTGGAAGTCTTGAAAGGTGAAACACTGGTATAGAGGGTCATAGAACTGGGTCAGAACACTCATCAACTGTTGATCCCGCTTTGCAGTGACTAAGCTGAGAAGAGAACCATGCCTCTGGATGAAGGAAGTGGTATTTGGAATTCTGCTAACCAACTCATCAAGCAATTCAGGTGAACGAACAAAGTTGAACCGGATAGTATTCCTTCGCACAGGCATCATAATATCCTACAAAACAGAGCAAAGGTGAAACCCTCTTGTCTTTGAAATGGTCAGTCCTTATGCAGGATGCATGCAATGCTCATGATGCTATGATGTTATGATAAAGCACACCACATATAGATACAAAGGCAAACATGGTAAGGCACACAAGTCACACAAGGCAAGCCCCTAAAGTTTTAGGCCAGCATGAGGTCTAGGTACTACCCTCTTTCAGTTTGTTGGTTCATACCTGTCCTAATCAAAAGTAACCGGGTTCTTAGAGGATCCCAATATCATTGACTACCCTCAATCGGTCATAACTCCAGCATCGCAATCTTTTCTTGCGGCCAGAACCATCACGAGAGTTTAGCCTCAATGGGCGTAGCATACTGCTACAATTCTAAAGGCCAAGTTGTGTCAATTAAGGTTCTAAGGTTGTTGGTGCTTAATGACTCCTTGGAAGACCCATATTCTCCTCGTTGCGACACAAGGGATATCGGTACAGACCAAGGTGCCACACCAACGTAGCCACTGCTTCACCTGTGTCGGTCTACGCCGGACAGGTCCCTCACAGCTTATGCTACCTAAACAGGGTATCCCCAGATCCGGGTTAGGATCTATGTAACTCCGATGCAACCCACAATAGTAAAGCAAGCAAATCAATACAATTGAAAACACAGTTATGAACTAACCCTAAGGTACACCTCACTTTATAAAGGTTCCCCAGCAGAGTCGCCCGTTCTGTGATCGGTGGATCTGGAACTGACTGTTTAACGTTGGTTCGCGAAATGTCGCGGAAGCAAGAGTCGCCACCGTCTTTTATTTTCTCCAAATGGAAAGGACAAAAGCACAGAAAAATTCCTTAAAGAGATTGCTCTCGGTCCGGGAGGTAGGTTATAAAAAGGGAAGGTGTTAGCACCCTTTCTATCCATGGTTATCCATGGGCTCTTAGATACTTGCTCATTGTGTTTTCAAAAAGGTTTGTTTGCTTTTCAATGTGGGTTTTAAAAAGTTTCTTTGAAAATTCCAGTTCGACTCTTGTATCGGTCCTCAAGAGTGTTTGAAGAATTGCTTTCGAAAGCTTTTTGAAAAGGTGTCAGTGTGAAAAGTCTTTTTGAATTTGTTTTGA
Source organism: Vicia faba (assembly GCA_948472305.1). Lineage (NCBI taxonomy): Eukaryota > Viridiplantae > Streptophyta > Magnoliopsida > Fabales > Fabaceae > Vicia > Vicia faba. The sequence goes on along the minus strand of OX451737.1, from coordinate 1,329,481,483 downwards.
GATTAGAACAAGTATCTACGAGAACCTACCTACCCTAAGGAATTCGTCTGTGTAAATGTCCTTTAAAGTAGTGCCATCCCACCATTGAGAGGTAGGTAGCACCACCGTTGGAGGTGTTCGGGTCAATTCGAGGTTGTAGGGACATGGTGATCACCAGAGCAATGGGAAGACACCTTAGAAGCTACCCTCATGCCAGGTTCCCGGATCATGAGGACTTACTAAGACATCCTCTACTCGACGATCACCTTTCGAGGCAAGGCAACAGTGAGGCGTACTCTAGGGGTGGTGTGTGATTTGTGTGTCATATTCATTTATTTTTGTCTTGTCATGTCATGGGTGATCTACGCGTTATTTTTATTTTGTCCATACATTCTTTCATGCTCTGATTTAACAGTTAAAAATATTGCGGGAAAAGTAAATTCTAAGCTATTACAAATGGCGCGGGTCCACATCGCCAAAATTAAACCAGGACCCGATTTGACAGAAAAATAAAGAAAGCAAAGAAAATAAAAGAATTAAAAGTGCGAGCAATTATTTACACGGCTTCGGGAGAGATACATAAATATTTAAGCGAAATAAAATAAAAATGCGAATTAATAAGAAATTAAGAACGAGGGCGTTGGACCCTTTTTGTAAAATTAAATTAAACGGAATTAATTAGTAAAGAAAAAAAAGAAAAGGAGATGTTTTTGGTATTTTTTAGTATTTTAGGATTTAAATGAAAAAAAGAAAATTAATTAAAATTAAAATAAGATGCAAACCCTAATCCTAATTATTTTTAATTTATTAAGAAAATATTGAAGTTTTTTAACCTAAAATTAATCCTAATTTTTATATGCAAATTTAATTATAAAAATAAATAAAATTATTTAATTATTATAGGAGAAAAAGGAAAAAAGATGAAATTAATTAAAACCCTAATTCTATGTTTTTTTAGATTTTTTTATTAAAAGAATTAAAATTAACCTAATTTAAAACTAAATTTAATTATATGCATTTGTTTATGAAAATACTAAAAAATAAAATATTTATTGTTTTTCTCTTTTTTTTCTGATTTTTATGGGTATTTTTTTATATTTATGAAAATATTAAATTGATTAAAAGAATAATAATTAAAAGAAGATAAAATAAGGAAAAGATAAAAATAACAAAATTTTTGCAAACCTTGGGGGTATCAGTCCCCAGATAGGAGGTATAGTTTAGCAGCCTGGCCCAAGAATCTGAGGCCTTATGGACTTTTTTCTGGGAGCATACACGCGCGTTGACTTGAGTTCATCATAGTCTTCAGTTCATGGCCGTTGATCTGACGCTCTGGGACACATGGGCGTTGATTTTTGAGGATGCATGGTAGTCTTCAGCACAAGCGCTACATATGAACGTTAATTGAAAAATAACAAATGGAAAGGGTGAAGACCTGGGATCGAACCCAGGTCATTAACATTACCAGTCCTTATGCTTGCCAGTGGAGCCAATTCACGCGTTTGATATATAATAATTAATAAACATTATAAAAGAAAGGAAAGTCAGGGGCCTCAAATGCGCGCGAAGATTTGAATCTTCCTATTACCGCCCCACACGTCATCATCTTCTTCGCATAGTTTTATTTTCCTGAAACAAAAGAAACATAGGCAACGGTTTTCATGCGTTGCCTAAGATGATATACCAGAAAATAGGGATTAGCCCTAGGGGCTCTATAAATTAGGCGCGAGGGTGGCCTCTTCTTCGTCCAAGTGCGCTGATCATGACCATGGTACTGTGGCTTGCTAATTTTACAGGACCAAGAAATCCCCAATTCAGAATCCTGTAAACCCTAAAAAACGATGATGGTATTTTGGCATATAACGCGTAAAACTTCAATTAAAGCACATGATTAGTTTGCAAACATCATTATAAACACAAAAATAACCACAAAATATGTTAACAATGCATGTATGAGAGAAACCGATTCAGAAATTTTCTTCACCAACTTCCATGGTGATCTTACGTTTTCTTGAGTATGGGGCTTGGGGAATGATTGGAATATGTCCTGTAACCTTCAAGGAAGCTAATGGAATGGAAATCTTGGCTTGAAACCACCTACAAGTTAGTTTTCAGAATTGAGTTTTTAGACAAAATTTTTCAAATTGGTGAATGGTTCTTGCGCAACTTTTTATGGTCTCTTGCATTAGGTTTCGTTCTTTGTATAAGTAGTAATGAATTAGGTTAAAGAAATTGTCCCAAGATCCATGAATTAAAGGATTCAATATTTGATTTCTTCACCATGATTTTCAAATCTTTTTCCATGTGTTTTTGCTCTCAATCATATCCAATCTCTCCAAATCTTTCCCTATTTGAATATGCACGAATTATTGATGATATAATGTGCACAAAAAGATTGAAAAAAAATAGGTTAAGCATTTTTCATATATTTAATTTGATTTAAATGAATTATTATAAATAAAAATTCAAATAAATAAATAAAAAATGAAGAAATACTTCCCTTTGGGCCAAGTGGTCGTGCACATGCCATGGATGATGAATTGTGGAAGAAAAATGGGCCCATTAGCAATTTTAGGTCATTTGAACCAATGTTGACTTTTCAAAATATCCAAAAATTTCCCAACTTCCACAAGGCACAACTTGCTCAATTTTTAAGATTCTCTCATGTTCTTGGACATTTTGGAAAGGTCTTTGAGTCCTATAACCAATGACTTTGGTCCCATGTCATTTTGATTTACCAAGCTCAAGTTATGGCCTTTGACTTAAAGTCCCTTTTTGTTGACTTTTGAAAATGACCTATAATGTTGAAATTGATAACTTTTTGTGAGAGCATTTCTTGGACTTGAAGTATGAATATGAGTTGTAGGAAATGTCTTTCTATTCAAAATGAGCTTTGGATGGAATTTTTCTGATAATCCATGTGAAAGTTATGCCCTGGTCAATTTACAGTTGACTTTTCCAACTGTCCAAATAAGGAAACTTTTGCATCTTGATGATTTTTGAGCCAAGCTTTGAGAATCATGATCAAGCATTGATCAAATGATGTTTGTGACTTCAAAATGAGATGTTGACCAAAAATTTGAACTTTTGACTGTCAAATGACCATTTTGCCCCTATAGTTGACTGTAGTGCAATTAGGGTTTTTGACTGTGCAATTTTGTGTTGAATGTCTTGAAACTTGATATGAGGATGCTTGACCATATTTGTAGGCATGTGAGACTTGATTGGACCTTTGGAAACTCCATTTTCTTGATCAGAACAAAAACCCTAGTTTTGACTGCTTAGGAGGCTCTTGCACTGTGCAACCCTTGGGGAATTTTGAAGCTTGACTTGGCAAATCTTTGAAGAATATGGGAGGGAAAATTTTGGGGTACAACAGCGTCCATAAAACAATAACGAATGTGAATGAGCAATGATTTTCCAAATTTTAACTATGCATGATGTATGTATGAATGTATGAGTGTTATCGTGCATATGCTGACAAAACAGACATATAACACTGGGAGTAACCAGGAAAAACCAACTCAGGCACCATCAACACTCGGCTAAATCACATCCAAGATGAACATTCCATAAGAAAAAAGGTAGGTGCCAACTGAGGAAACAAAACCTAAAGAATGGCTTAACTTTACTGGGGAGAAACGTAATTCGGAAGTAAACAAAACATAGCGACAAAACAGTACAAATATAGAGATATAACATCCTTTCCCAGGCTTTACCAAGGAATAGCACTTCAGACTTCAACGGGGAATCAAATATTTTCAAAAGTAACGCTTCTACTGGGGATTTGAAAAATCAATTTCAAGTAAAGCAGACGGACACCAAATCATCAAAACATTCACTGGGGAATTCGTGCTGACTTTATTGAGGAGGTTAACACCACATTCTCAAAGGGAAAACTAAAATACGTTCCTTACTGGAGAAACCAGTGGCATGTGTTCTTTGAGAGTAATTATTGTACCAACTTCTCTGAGAAGAAAGAACTTCTATCAAACAAGAGAAACCCAATACAAAGAAAACATCCTGAGAAAAACTTCCCTGGGAAACAAAACTTCTCAAAACAACTGGAGTTCGTCCATTCCCGGGATCACCACTTTTATTTTTCTCTTGCGTCACAAATTTTAAAGTAAAAGGAAATTGTAAATTCTTTTTGAAAATCAATTTTGTTATTTAATCTTTTCGCTTTGAAAGTTATTATCAATAATAAATGGAGTCTTTTCAAGCTAAATAAAATAAGAAATACAAAGAATTGGGTAAAAGCTCAAATTTCATTAATAGAATGGTAGTCTGTGAATGGCGAGACTCCATGGATGATTACAAAGTTCAGAAAATGGTAATATAATGGAAAAGATACATTGAGATACAATGACCACTATCCCCTCTAACAACTTTTGAAATCCTGAGCAGCAGCTTCTGTTGAAGTATGATGAGGATCCGAGAAAATTGTTGCTCCAATGATCAAGTCTTGTCTGACGTAGTTACTTCCCAAGATAGTCCCTAACTTTTGCCTAAGCCGCCCTTGCGGGTTTTCAACTTAGCGGGAAATTTTATTCTGTTTATGTCTCTAATTTTTTCCTAGACCGCCCTTTCGGGTTTTCGGCCTAGTGAGACGCTCTTTTTTGCCTAAGCCACCCTTTCGGGTTTTCAACTTAGCGAGCTGTTCTTTTATTTCTTTAGGCGAAGTATTTCTTGACTACATCAGCATTCATGGGACGTGGGAACTCCTAGCCATCCATAGTTTCAAGAATTAATGCACCTCCAGAGAAGGCTTTCTTGACAACATACGGGCCTTCAAAATTGGGAGTCCACTTGCCCCTAGAATCAGCGTTAAAAGACATGATCTTCCTGAGCATGAGGCCAACTTCTCTGAATTCACGAGGTTTGACCTTCTTATCAAAAGCTTTCTTCATTCTCTTTTGATATAACTGGCCATGACACAAAGCCGTCATTCTCTTCTCTTCAATCAAATTCAATTGGTCAAACCTGTTTTGGACACATTCATCCCCTGACAACTTGGTTTCCATTATCACACGCGAAGAGGGAATCTTAACCTCAACTGGGAGTACCGCTTCCATTCCATACACAAGGGATAACGGGGTCACTCCTGTTGAAGTGCGGACATATGTTCGATATCCATGAAAAGCAAAAGGGAGCATTTCATGACAATCTTTATAAGTAACAACTATAACACCCCAATTCTACCCCGATATTTATATAAATAAATCAGAGTTATAAAATCATCCATGCAAACGAATCGGGATGTCACAAATTCATCATCAAAAACTCATTGCATTCATCGTGGATACGTAACACTTTAAAACATTAGATGAACCATCATTGTAACAACTTTAATTAAATTATTCTACAATTCAACATCTACGCATCGGAATTCTTAATAACATCTTTATCATCGTTAAAGCAACTTCAAAACAACACAAACTTAATAATAATCAACTTAAGTTCAACAACTGAATAATCAACAATCAAAAGAAACATGCGTTCATCCCCCCGAGTGTTACATATCAGATCAATGGCACCGACTCGAACTAATGAAGGTATACAGCCTTCACTCTCGATTATCTGCACGTTACCAACATAGGGCTAACATTCAAACAGAAGGGGTGAGATATCTAACAAATTAATAAAGCGTATGATAAGTAATATATTAAATTACATCATATAACATCACCACTTCTTATCTTATAATCAATAATAATCACAACAATAATACACATTCACAACATCAATACACACTTCTTTATGCAATCATACAATATGACTCAATATTATGCAAATGCATGTGGTACCATTGGAGCAAAACTCCCATCTCAAAAATTTCCAATTAATAGAGGCATCAACAAGGCATAAGCCTTCATCTCAATATTCGCCAATTCAGGCCATCTCAACGAGCATAAGCTCCATCTCAAAATGCAGCGTATGCGACACAATCATGAATGTAATAACAACACCATAATTGACAACATCTCAATACAACACCATCGTTGGCCAAAGGCCTACCCCTTAAAAGCATCTCAACATATCTTCATCAACATCATTTATCATAAATCATCGAACATCATATATACATCATAATTCATCAAACAAAATCTCATTAACATCATCTCATCAACAATTCAGTCGTACAGTAATACAACAGTACTCATCATTTTCACAATGTTGGCCATAGGCCTACAACAAGATATTGCCTATAATTAGTTAATCAACTAAGAATTACTTCTAAATCACCAAACCTCTACATACTACTATTCTGTAATCTTACATCATTATCATCATTAGTCCTACTGTTACAAACCAGAAAGTAATCTATAAACGTCTCATCCTCATCCTTCTTCATAAAGACCAACATAACGATTAACGCGGGAATTAACTCTAGTCATAATTGGGATACTAGAATTACAATTCCTATTATTCATTTTAATCCTTAAGAATAAATCTCATCGCGTTAGCTATTCAACGCTTCGAACGACACCTCAAACGGCTTCCGAAAACTCAAGTTACAGCCTCCGCAAACTGATTCTGCCAAAAACCAGACAACATGGATCGATGCATAATGTCTTGGATCGACGCGTACTGCACTGAACTCGTAACATGAGTTGATGCATCCTCTCTTGTATCGACTCATACTGAGTCTGCCACACAGCATGTATCGACACATGCCCCTACGTATTGACTCATCCTGAGTCTAAAGTCCTTATGTGTCGACACACGAATCCTTCGTGTCGACTCATCCTGAGTCTAAAGACCTGCTTGTATCGACACATCAAGTTTGGGGTCGACGCATACTGCTCTGTCCTGCATAATTTATGTGATTTTCTCTGCGTTTTCACTACGGGTTCCATATTTTGAGCCCTAAAAACCTAGTCTAATCATAAATAATAATCACTTATAATTATCCTACAATTCTACATCAAATAAACAACATGGGGACGTCATCATTCATCTTTCAATCATCAATTCTCATCATATAACAACATATAATTCAACCATGAATAAAAAAACACTTTCACATCTAACTCCACATACCAATTATCATGAACCCAATTATAGAGTAAGAACCACACCCTTACCTTGGATTGAAAGTCACTCTATAATCTCCGGTTGAATTCCCGTTCTGCCGTTCTTCCTCTTTTCCAACAACTTCACGTTCTTCTTTCCAACCCTTATTCTTCTTACTACTTCTTCTTTCTATTCTTTATGACAATAAAAAAATAACCTATTATTCTCATTACTCCTTATTGGGATTAAAACTAATACACCCCCTTATTACTACTATTTCTTTAAAACAGGCCCACATCAAATAATATCATTCTTCTAAGATTATTTCTCCACTTAATAAAATAAATAACTCTAATTAATTACCATGAAACTTCACAAATATTACAAAAACAATTTAATTAAATGATTAATTAAATTACGGGCGTTACAACTCTCCCCCACTTAGAATATTTTCGTCCTCGAAAATTTACCTTAATCAAACAACTTAGGATATGAGTCTCGCATCTTACTCTCCAACTCCCAAGTCATGCTTTTTTCCGGCAGCTCCAAGACAAACCACTTTAACCAAAGCAATCTCTTTTCCCCTCATTGTCTTAGTTTCACGATCTGCGATCCGTACAAGCATCATCTCCACCGTAATATTATCCCGTACTTGCACATCATCCATATGAATCACATGAGATGGATCTGAAATATACTTCCGGAGTTGCGACACATGAAACACATCATGCAAATTCTAAAGATTAGGCGGTAAAGGCACTCTATAAGAATCATTCCCCACTCTCTCTGAAATCTGATACGGTCCAATAAAATGAGGAGTGAGCTTCTTAGACTTTAATGCTCGCTCAACACTAGTCACAGGTGTAACTCTCAAAACACATGGTCACCCGCTTGAAATTCTAAATATTTCCTTCGCTTGTCATGATAACTCTTCTATATACTTTGGGAATCTTTCATCTTTTCTCGAATCAACTTCACCTTCTCAGTAGTCTCACGAACAAGTTCAGGTCCAAGTACTACACTTTCACCAGATTCATGCCAACATAAAGGAGTTCTACATCTTCGACCATACAACGCTTCAAAAGGTGCCATCCAAATACTATAATGGTAACTGTTATTATAAGTGAACTCTATCAAAGGAAGATAAGTATCCCACGAGCCTCCCTGTTCAAGAAAACATTCGCTTAAAAAGTCTTCCAACAATTGAATCACCCGTTCAGTCTGACCATCTGTCTGCGGATGATACGCTGAACTCAACCTCAACTTAGAACCCAATGCTTCTTGCAAACTGTTCCAAAAATCATAAGTAAATCTTGGATCTCTATCTGACACAATGCAAAAAGGAACACCACACAACTTCACAATCACACTAGTGTAAATCTCATCCAACTTCGACACTGGAAAACTGATGTTAATAGGAATAAAATGAGCCGACTTCGTAAGCCTATCAACATCCACCAAAATTGAATCATGTACTCTTAAATTATTAGGTAACCCTATCACAAAGTCCATTGAAATTCTATCCCATTTCCATTCTGGAACTTCTAACAGTTGCATCAACCCTACAGGCTTCTAATGTTCGACTTTGGACTTCTGACAAGTCAAACATGCATACACAAACCGAGCCACATCACTCTTCATTCCAGGCCACCAAAACAAACCTTTCAAATCTTGATACATCTTTGTAGCTCCTGGATTGATAATCAACTTACTTCTATGACTCTCTTCAAGTATCACCTTCTTCATCTCAGCATCATCAGGAATACAAATCCGGTTACGAAATCTCAGCGCACCTTGTGCATCTAGCTTGAAATCACTATTCTCAGACTGATCGATCCCCACCATCAAATCTACCAGTTTCACATCCAACTTCTGAGCTTCTCTGATACTGTCTAGAAATTAATTATTAATCTTCAACATACCCAACATAACACTTTGCAGAGTAACCTCACAAACTAAACTCATATCTCTGAACTGTTCAATCAATTCCAACTCTTTAACCATCATTGCCGACATATGTAAAGTTTTTCGACTCAACGCATCAATTCCAACCATCTTCATTGCCTCATATTCAACTCCTTCTGATTGAAAATATACTTTAAGCTCTTATGGTCACTAAACACTTCAAATCTAGAACCATAAAGATAATGCCTCCAAATCTTCAGCATAAAAACAACTACAACAAGCTCTAAATCATGCGTAGGATAGTTCTTCTCATGAGTACTTAACTGCCTTGACGCATAAGCAACTACCTTATCATTCTGCACAAGCACACCTCCTAAACACATCTTAGAAGAATCACAATATACGACAAAATATTCTCCTGGATTAGGTAACGTCAAAATCGGGTCCGACGTCAACCTTTTCTTTAATTCCGTTAAAATTTCTTTGCACTGAACATCCCATACAAAAGCTCTACCTTTACAAGTCAACTTAGTCAACGGAAGTTCCAACTTAGAAAAACCTTTGATAAACCTTCTATAATAACCAGCTAATCCCAAGAAGCTTTTAATCTCAGTAACTGACTTCGGAGTTTCCCATTGCAACACAACATTAACCTTCGATGGATCTACAATAATGCCACTACCTAAAATCACATGACCAAGAAAACTAACCTCCTTTAACCAGAATTCAAACTTAGATAGCTTTGCATACAACTTCTTATCTTTCAAAACTTGCAATACTACTCTTAAGTGTTCTGCATGCTCTTCTTCTGACTTAGAGTAAATCAAAATATCATCAATGAACACCACTACGAACCAATCCAAATAAGTATGAAAGATACGATTCATGTATTCCATGAATAATCCCGACGCATTAGTAACACCGAAAGGCATCACCGAATACTCGTAATGTCCATAACACGTTCTGAAAGCCGTCTTCTGGATATCTTCATCCTTCACCTTAATCTGATGGTAACCGACCTCAAATCAATCTTACTAAACACACAAGCATCCACCAATTGATCCATCAAGTCATATATTATTGGAAGAGGATACTTGTTCTTAATTGTCACTTTATTCAACTGTCTATAATTAACACAAAGCCTCATACTTCCATCTTTCTTCTTCACCAACAACACTGGAGCTCCCCATGGAGATACACTTGGTCTTAAAAACTTTTTTCAAGTAACTCTTCCAATTGCTTCTTTAACTCTGACAACTCACATGCAGACATCCTATATGGTTCCATAGACACAGGTTTGGTACCAGGTAAAAGGTCAATAGCAAATTCAACTCCCCTTTCCGGCGGTACATCAGGAATCTCATCAGGGAAAACTTCAAGAAATTCACACACCACCTGCAATTCCTCAATTATAACTTGAGTCTCTATATATAGCGACGCTACCAACGAGAACATCTGTGCTTCCTCTTGCATCAACTTCCTCAACCGTCTAGTAGATAACAGACCATCTTCCTCTTCTTCAGGAGTAGAAAACTTTACAGACTTGTCATAACAATTAATATGAACATAGTTATGCTCTAACCAGTTCATACCCAAAATCACATCCAAACCTCTTAACGGTAAACAAACCAAATCAACAATAAAGTCTCTGTCGAATATCGACAAGGGACACTTTAAACACACAAAAGAAGTAGTCACCGACCCCTTGGCTGGAGTATCGACGACCATTTCTCCATTCAAAGAAGACAACATAAGACCCAATCTTTTAGCATAATCAGCAGCAATAAAACAATGCGTAGCACCGGTATCAATAATATTAATTAAAGGAGTACTATTAATGAAACATGTACCTTTGATAAGTCTGTCCTCAGTAGCTGTCTGATCCTCAACCAAAGCGAACACTTTACCACTTGTCTGAGCCCTCTTAGGTTTCTTACACTGGCTACCAATGTGCCCTTCTTCTCTACAATTAAAACAAATCACATCCTTATGTTCACACTCAGATACAACATGTCCATTCTTACCACAACGGAAACACCTCTTCACCTCAGTAGTGCACACATTACTCTTGTGCCCAGATTTTCCACACTTAAAACAAACCACACCAGCAGGAACATCTTCTCTACTAGTCCTCTGACCCTGAGAAACTTTATGTTTACCTTTACCAGCTGGGGCATCATAAGGCTTACCACGATTCTGTTGGTGCTTACCCCTCTTCTCACTGATAATCTTATAATGAGCATTATTATCCTCCTCATAAATTCTGCAACTATCAATCAAATCAGCAAAGACACGGATCTTCTGGTATCCAACTGCCTTCCTGATCTCCAGGCGCAGCCCATTCTCAAACTTAATACACTTTGAAAACTCAGCACCTGCCTCAGCATAGTGCGGATAAAACTTAGCCAACTAAGAAAAATTGGTAGCATACACAACAACTGACATATTCCCCTGCTTCAGCTCAAGGAACTCAATTTCCTTCTTACTACGAACATCTTCAGGAAAGTACATCTTCAAAAACTCCCTACGGAACACAGCCCAAGTGACATTCTCACCTGCAGCTTCCAACTTCTGATAAGTCTCTAGCCACCAGTCATGAGCCTCGACTGCTAGCATATGATTACCATAACAAACCTTCTATGCTGGAGTGCAATCCATCACACGGAAGATTCTCTCAATCTCTTTTAAACACTCCAATGCTCCGTCAGGATCATACTTTCCCTTGAACGTAGGCGGATTCTCTCTCTGGAAAGTCGCCAAGCTACGAGATCCAGCATTCCCGTCCGTATTCAGCTGATTCTCCATCGCATGAGCTATTGCTTCTAGAGCAGCATCAAGTGCAACACCATTCCTTCCAGCCATCTCAACTTATCACTACAACATAAACAACGGTTAGAACTCAAATTAACAATACTCGATTATTAGACAACTACGAATCAACGACAAGGTCGGACCAACCTTTTGCTCAGATACCAACTTTGTAACACCCCAATTCTACCCCGACAATTATATAAATAAATCAGAGTTATAAAATCATTCATGAAAACGAATCGAGATGTCACAAATTCATCATCAAAAGCTCATTGCATTAATCGTGGATACGTAACACTTTAAAACATCGGATGAACCATCATCGTAACAATTTTAATTAAATAATTCAACAATTCAACATATACGCAGCGGAATTCTTAATAACATCTTTATCATCGTTATAGCAACTTTAAAACAACACATACTTAATAATAATCAACTTAAGTTCAACAACTGAATAATCAACAATCAAAAGCAACAAGCGTTCATCCCCCCGAGTGTTACATATCAGAGCAATGACACCGACTCGAACTACTGAAGATATACAGTCTTTACTCTCAATTACCTGCACGTTACCAACATAGGGGTAACATTCAAACATAAGGGGTGAGATATCTAACAATATAATAAAGCGTATGATAATTAATATATTAAATTAGATCACATAACATCACCACTTCTTATCTCATCATCAACAATAATCACAACAATAATACACATTCACAACATCAATACACACTTCTTTATGCAATCATACAATGCGACTCAATATTATGCAAATGCATGTGGTACCATTGGAGCAAAACTCCCATCTCAAAAATTGCTAATTAATAGAGGCATCAACAAGGCATAAGCCTTCATCACAATATTCGCCAATTCAGGCCATCTCAATGAGCATAAGCTCCATCACAAAATGCAGTGTATGCGACACAATCATGAATGTAATAACAACACCATAATTGACAACATCTCAATACAACACCATAGTTGGCCAAAAGGCCTACCTTTTAAAAGCATCTCAACATCTCTTCATCAACATCATTTATCATAAATCATCGAACATCATATATACATCATAATTCATCAAACAAAATCTCATTAACATTATCTCATCAACAATTCAGCCGTACAGTAATACAATAGTACTCATCATTTTCACAACGTTGGCCATAGGCCTACAACAAGACATTGCCTATAATTAGTTAATCAACTAAGGCTTACTTCTAAATCACAAAACCTCTACATACTATTATTCTGTAATATTACATCATTATCATCATTAGTCCCACTGTTACAAACCAGACAGTAATCTATAAACGTCTCATCCTCATCCTTCTTCAAAAAGACCAACATAACGATTAACGCGGGAATTAACTCTAGTCCTAATTGGGATACTAGAATTACACTTCCTATTCTTCATTTTAATCCTTAAGAATAAATATCATCGCGTTAGCTATTTAACGCTTCAAATGGTACCTCAAACGGATTCCGAAATCTCAAGTTACAGCCTCCGCAAACTGATTTTGCCAAAAACCAGACAACATGGATCGACGCATAACGTCTTGGATCAACGTGTACTGCACTGAACTTGCAACATGAGTCGACGCATCCTCTCTTGTATCGACTCATCTTGAGTCACACGACATGTATCGACACATGCCCCTACGTATTGACTCATCCTGAGTCTAAAAGTCCTCATGTGTCGATGCATGACTCCTTCGTGTCGACTCATCCTGAGTCTAAAGACCTGCTTGTATCGACACATCACGTTTGGGGTCGACGCATAATGCCCTGTCCTGCATAATTTCTGCGATTTTCTCTGCGTTTTCACTACGGGTTCCATATTTTGAGCCCTAAAAACCTAGTCTAATCATGGATAATCATCACTTACAATTATCCTACAATTCTACATCAAATAAACATCATGGGGACATCATCATTCATCTTTCAATCATCAATTCTCATCATATAACAACATATAATTCAACCATGAATAAAACAACACTTTCACATCTAACCCCACATACCAATTATCATAAACCCAATTAAAGAGTCAGAACCCCACCCTTACCTTAGATTAAAGGTCACTCTATAATCCTGTTGAATTCCCGTTCTGCCGTTCTTCCTCTTTTCCAACAACTTCACGTTCTTCTTTCCAACCCTTATTCTTCTTACTGCTTCTTCTTTCTAACAATAATAAAATAACCTATTATTCTCATTACTCCTTATTGGGATTAAAACTAATACACCCCATTATTACTATTATTCCTTTAAAACAGGCCCACATCAAATTATATCATTCTTCTAAGATTATTTCTCCACTTAATAAAATAAATAACTCCAATTAATCACCGTGCAACTTCACAAATATTCCAAAAACAATTTAATTAAATGATTAATTAAATTACGGGCGTTATAACAACCATCTTCTGGATGATCTTCTTGATATTCTTATTAGCAGCTTCAACAGTCCCATTCATCTTTGTCCTGTACGGAGATGAATTGTGATGGACAATCATGAATTCTTCACACAGTTCTGTCATCATCTTGTTGTTTAGATTCGAGCCATTGTTAGTAATAATTCTGCTCGACACACCATACCGACATATGAGATTATTCTTAATGAAGCGCACAACCACCTGCCTGGTGACGTTAGCATATGAAGCAACTTCCACCCATTTGGTGAAGTAATCAATTGCTACCAAGATAAAACGGTGTCCATTCGAAGCTTTGGGTTCTATCATTCCAATCATGTCAATGCCCCACATAGAGAAATGCCATGGGGAAGAGATCACATTAAGAAGTGTCGGAGGCACATGAACCTTTTCCACATAAATATGGCATTTATGACACTTCTTTGCAAATTTGTAACAATCGGATTCCATTGTCAGCCAATAGTAACCTGCCCTTAGCATATTTTTAGCCATCGAATGTCCATTGGCATGAGTGCCAAATGAACCTTCATAAACCTCATGAATCAACATGTCTGCTTCGTGTCTATCCATGCATCTGAGCAAGACCATATCATAATTTCTCTTGTACAACACATTTTTACTGAGGAAGAAACTGCCAGCCAATCTTCTCAATGTCTTTCTATCTTTATTCGATGCACCAATCGGGTATTTTTGAGTTTGGAGAAAATGCTTGATATCATAATACCAAGGTTTCTCATCTGCTACCTCTTATGTTGTAAACACATGAGCGAGCTTATCCAGTCACCAAACCATAATTCAAGGTATATCATTCCAAGTATTCACTTGATAAATAGAAGCCAAAGTTGCCAGAGCATCCGCCATTTGATTTTCATCTCTAGGAATGTGATGGAATTCAACTTTATTAAAGAAGGGTAACAACCTTCTAGCATAATATTTATAAGGGATCAAGCCGAGGTGACGAGTATCCCACTCTCCTTTAATCTAATTTATTACCAAAGATGAATCACCATACACATCTAGAATTTTAATTCTGAGATCAATAGCTTCCTCAAGACCCATGATGCAAGCCTCATATTCTGCCATATTATTAGTACAATCAAATGTCAACCTTGCAGTAAAAGGAATGTGTGATCCGTGTGGAGTGACAATAACAACACCAATTCCTTTACCATAAGCATTCACAGCTCCATCAAATATCACACTCTAACGAGATCCAGGATCAGGACCTTCCTCAGGCAACGGTTCATAACAATCTTTCACTTTCAGAAACATCACATCCTCACCAGGAAAATCATACTTCACAGACTGATGATCATCAACTGGTTGGTGAGCAAGATAATCTGTCAGCATGCTGCTTTTAATAACTTTTTAAGTGCGAAATTCGATGTCATATTCAGATAACATCATCTGCCAGCGGGAAATTCTCCTAGTAAGAGCAAGTTTTCAAAAATGTACTTGATTGGATCCATTTTGGAGATCAACCAAGTAGTGTGATTCAACATATACTGCCGCAAACGTTTTTCTGCCCAGGACAAAGCACAACATGTCTTTTCCAGCATGGAATACCGTGATTCATAATCAGTAATTTTTTTTACTGAGATAATAGATGGCATACTCTTTCTTCCCCGTTTCATCTTGTTGTCCCATAATACAACCCATTGAATTATCTAACACTGTCAGATACATAATCAACGGTCTTCCTTCGACAGGAGGGAGCAAGATAGGAGGTTCAAGAATATATTCTTTAATACTTTCAAATGCCCTTTGGAAGTCATCCGTCCATACACAACCTTGATATTTCTTTAACAACTTAAAGATCGGCTCACATGTTACAGTCATGTGGGAAATGAATCTGGAAATATAATTCAAACGCCTGAGGAACCCTCTGACTTGATTTTCATTTCTTGGCGCTAGCATCTCTTGAATTGCTTTGAATTTATCAAGGTCAACCTCAATTCCTTTGTGGCTAACAATGAAACCCAACAATTTCCCTGATCGAACAACGAAGGTACATTTATTTGGATTCAAGTGGAGACAATACTTCCTCAAACGCTAGAACAACTTCAACAAATCTTCTACATGCCATTCTTCAGTCTGGGATTTAGAAATCATATCATCAACATATACCTCGATTTCCTTGTGCATCAGATCATGGAACAAGGTTGTCATAGCCCTCTGGTACGTTGCACCAGCGTTCTTCAACCCGAAGGGCATCACTCTGTAACAGAATGTTCCCCAGGGTGTGATAAACGTTGTTTTTTCCATGTCCTCTAGAGCCATTCTTATTTGATTATACCCAGAGAATCCATCCATGAACGAGAATACTTTGAATTTTGCTGTGCTATCCACTAACATATCAATGTGTGGAAATGGAAAATCATCTTTTGGACTAGCTTTATTTAGATCTCTGTAATCTACGCACATGCAAACTTTTGCGTCTTTCTTTGGTACTGGGACAATATTGGAAATCCACTTAGGGTACACTGATGTCACAAAAAAATTGGCATTAATCTTCTTTAGAACCTCCTCTTTGATCTTTACTGCCATATTTGGGTGAGTTCTTCTCAACTTCTATTTGATTGGCGGACACTCTGGTTTCAACGGCAAATGATGCTCTACAATATCTGTATCTAGACCAGGAATATCTTGATAAGACCAAGCAAAAATATCCACATACTCTTTCAACAACTCAATCAACCTGCTCTTCACATCAGGGTGCAACAACGCTCCGATCTTGACTTCTTTCAGATCTTCTTCTGAGCCCAAATTGATTACTTCCAATGGCTCTTTATATGGCCGAATGGAATTTTCCTTGTGCTTAAGCAACCGTGAGACCTCTTCTGGAATCTCGTCATAGTCTTCTTCTTCGGCCCCATACACAGGACTTTCAAAGTTGGGAGAGGGTGCAGGGTCATTGTATTCAACGAGTTTTTTAATTAATCTGCACATATAATTTATGATTGCTTTTAGAAACTGAAACATATAACAAGTGATCATGCAGATTGAATTTCAGTTATTATTTATTTTGAAAAGTTTTTTTTCTTTCTGATTACCATTTTCCAAGAAAAAGCAGAAAATAAAGACATAATTTGGGTAGCAAAGACCACTTTTATTATTGATTTTAAAAGTCACAGCAATCAGATAAGCCCATACAATATTAATACTTCCACCTTGGGCAGAGTGAATGCTTTTCAAAAAGATTAACAAAACAAATTAATTTGAAACATGTATGCAAGAGGGAACATCAATGGTAATCTAGTTATGAACCCTAACTCCGTGCGTTACGTAATTTGGCATTTCTTTCTCTACTTCATCTTCCACAAGGGCATTAATCCTTGAGATATTTGGATGAAGATAAACCCCGCTACAGAAGATGTCTTGATACTTGCCTGCAGCAAACTTCAACTTCATGCTCTTACCTTTATCATTCTTCATAGAGAACCCCAAGCCAACTCTATTCTTGTTTACAGGTGGATCCACAATATGTCCCCATACTTCACTATGGCCATTACGCATAACTTGCTGAGCATCCTTAAACGAAGCCATAAAGTTCTAATTTCTTCTTATATTATCAATGGATAAGGCTTGGAACTGGGTTCTAACAGTAGCTTCATCCGCCTCCACAATGCTGAAAGAGGACAAATGAGATATCAATAATGCCTGTTCTCCATTTATGATTACTACTTTTCCTTCACGTACAAACTTCAGTTTCTGGTGTAAAGTCGAAGTGACAACCCCTGCCTCATGTATCCACGGCCTTCCTAGCAAACAGCTATAAGCGGGTACAATATCCATGACCTGGAAAGTAATCTGAAACAAATGTGGGCCTATATGAATAGGAAAGTCCACTTCACCAATAACATATTTCCTTGATCCATCAAACGCTTTCACAATAATGCCACTTGGGCGCATGGGCGTTCCTTGATATTTCAATTTCACGTATAACGTTCAAAGTGGATCCATTATCAATCAGCACATTGGATAGTGAATCATTCTTGCAGTTCATAGAGATGTGGAGGGCCAAGTTGTGATTCCTTCCTTCATCTGGAAATTCATCATCGTAGAAACTCAGGTTATTACATGACATAATGTTCCCTACTACACTGCTGAATTGGTCTATAGGCATGTCACATTCCACAAAAGCTTGATCTAATACCCTCATCAGAGATTCTCTGTGAGCAGAGGAGTTCATCAATAAAGCCAAGATAGATATTTTTGAAGGAGTCTGCAGTAGCTGATCTACAATTCTAAAGTCGGTCATCTTGATTATCTTCAAAATATCATCCACTTCTTTCTCTAACGTAGCTTTACTAGATTCACCCGTAATCTTCTTGGGTTCAACATTCTTAGCAATTTTCTTTCCAATGCTAACATCTCCACGAACAACTGGTGCAAATACACGACCACTACGGGTCACTCTTCTAGTCTCAACAATATTTATAACATCAAGCATTGGCTGGATGGGAACTTCCACACCATCCTCTAAGATTGTAGTGTTATATTTGTAGGGTACAACCTTATCTGAATTGTAAGGGACGGGACCCGGCAAATTAATCACCAATGGAGTAATAGCCGACTTGCTACGATACTCGACTTCAAAATGGGCGGGTGCACCAAAACAAGGCACAATGACGTTTACACCTTCTTCAACACAATCAGTCAATATGGAGTCATCTATGGAAAACAAATATTCATCCGAGGAGAAGAACTCATCTGCAGAGGCATACTCATCATCCAATCCTTCTTCAGCCAAACAAACCTCAATCACATCAACTTCATGGTAATCATTCCTCTGACTGGTAACCTTGATAGTTCCATTATCTAACAACAACTGAACACCTTTCTTCACGATTGAACATCCTCGGGAGTCCAAGCAGCAAATTCGGCAAGATCCATACCGATGTTCCACATTACCATCCATGTGGTAGAAAGTAGCTTGCAATTGTACAAGATCCTCATTCATATACTCCAAATCAAAAATTATGAACTCTCCAGGACATCCAAAAACCATTTTCACCTCCTCTTCATACTCTGCCCTAGGCCTGATTATGTGGATGAGGCCCTTATCAATCATCTCATGCAAATCAGCCTTTATCTTATCGCAACCCTATATGTCTGTACTGCAAATAGAACAACCAGAATGGTCATGCGTATAGTAGCTAAATTCACAGAAGTCTGCATGCATTTCACTAAATCTCCTCTAACCATGTGAATATCAAAAATCCGGAAGTCACCTGGACAACCGACCACCATGTTCATAATGTTTTCTTCTCTATGCTTGGGTAGAGGATTGTCTTTCACATTAGGGCCCACATCTTTGAAAGATAGAATACCAGACTTCACCAATTTTTGCTCCTCAGTCTTCAAAGGATAGCAATTCTCAACATTATGCCCTGGTGCTCCCTGATGA
The DNA here is from genome assembly GCA_948472305.1 of Vicia faba. Classification (NCBI taxonomy): domain Eukaryota; kingdom Viridiplantae; phylum Streptophyta; class Magnoliopsida; order Fabales; family Fabaceae; genus Vicia; species Vicia faba. The sequence continues at coordinate 1,329,461,926 of OX451737.1, read as the reverse complement.
AAAGCACATGTTTGGTCTGCTTTGTAATACCAAGGCAATGGTGTTGGTATCGAGAAGTGGTCGGGTCTGAACCAACTTCTTCTGAATCAATGCCAGTAGTAACTCTGTATAACTCATAGGAGTAGGGTCATAACTCTCCCTTTTCTGATTATACTCTTAATTCCCCTGTTGGGATGGTCTCTGATAAGCAACAATAGTTGGAGCTACACTAACAATTGGAGTAACTGAGGCGACTTGCTGATGACGCTGATAATTTCTTCTAGGAGGATTAACCTTCCTCTCTTGCATAACAACATTTGTATCCCCTTCCTTCTTCTTGGTAAACCCATAAGATGGCTTCTTCGTACCTCTAGATCCTTCACTCTTCGTTAAACGACCCTGTCTCACAGCCTCTTCTAAACGGATACCCATGCCTACCATTTCAGTAAAGTCACTTGGCGCACTCGCTATCACCCTCTCATAGTAGAAAGCACCCAGAGTCTTCAATAAAATCTTAGTCATCTCCTTATCCTCCATGGGAGGAATCACTTGGGCGGCTACCTCACGCCATCTCTGTGCATATTCTTTGAATGATTCCCTGTCTTTCTGAACCATGGCCCTGAGTTGATCACGGTCAGGTGCCATGTCCACATTGTATTTGTATTGTTTGATAAATGCTTCTCCCAAGTCATTGAAAGTATGGATGTTGACGCTGTCCAAGCTCATATACCACTTCAACGCAGCACCAGTCAGGCTATCCTAAAAAAGGTGAATAAACAGACGCTGATCATCAGTATGGGTAGACATTCTCCTTATATACATTACCAGATGAGAACGAGGGCAAGTGTTGCCCTTGTAGTTTTCAAACTCTGGGACCTTAAACTTTACAGGTATCTTAACATTCGGGACCAAGCATAATTCATTCACGTTCTTCCTGAATAACTCTTTTCCCCTGAGGGCCTTCATCTCCCTCTGCATCTTGTCAAAATGCTCTTGAAAATCATCCATTATGTCAGATGCCCAAGTCTTCACTTGGTGGAGGAAAAGGACGACACACATTATCATTAACAAATGGAACCAAATTCACCGAAGGAGGTGCAGCAGGAGCAGCATGCACCACAGGAGGTGCAGGAGTAACAGTAGTCTGAACAACTGGAGCTTGTTGAGGACCAAGATTGAAACCTTCAGGTTTAAAATTCTCTGGCATTCCCCAGGGATAACCTTGAGGCATATGATTTTGAACAACAGCTGGGGTAGCAGATACATGAATAGTCGGATCTTCAGCAGTAGCCCTTGTTGGTTGAGGTTGAACACTCAGTGGCTGATTCTGAGCATCTACCAGAGATTCCATCATAGCAGTAAGATTGGCCATGCCGACCTTCAAAGAAGAAACTTCCTCGCGCATCTCGTGATTCTCTTGTTCTAAGTTGTCCATCTTCCTTCTGAAATTAGCTCGAGTGTTGTAGTGGTGAGTCATCTTGCTGAACAAAGTAAAGAAGCTTGGTAAGACACTCGGATATGCATAAAAAATGCAAGAAATATGTGCAATATGATGCATGATATGTAATGCACATATTTGTTTTTATTATATTTCAAGGGACTTTAAGATTTATAGACACATTGCAAATATCAAAGTAATAACGCATTTGAAATACTCAAATTTTTTATTATAATAACTTAAAAATGGGTTACAAGTCTCAACAATCCCAAGTACAAGATGAAAATAAAGTCTAAAACCTTGAGAAGTAAAGTTTTCGGAGACCACTCTATACGCTGGCGCTTCCCTATAAGCTTGGAAATCAGAGCCTTTAACCTCTAGTTTTCTTCCGCATACCTGGTGGCAACCTCCTTCCAATTACCTGAATCAAGAAGTGAGTAATCAACATCTGACTGAGGCTTAGGAGAAAATAAATCCCCTTTCCTCTCCATAGTCTCTACCGCTCGACTCTCAAGGATCTCAATCAAGTCGTATTTCTCCTTCAAGTATGCTCTATAGGAAATCTCTAAAGTTTGGGACTTATTCTTCCAAGCATCCTTTTCCTGTTGCATCTTGACCAAAGCAAGTTGTAGCTCTTCTATATCATCCAATAAGGGAGGAGTGGTCTTCACAAACAAATCAGGCATAGGTATTTCCCGGGAATACGACATATTCAACTGAATAGCTCTCGCTTGAACCCTCTGAAGATATGGATCCAAAGAAACAACCCCCCTAGGTCCCAAGTCTTTCCTACTCTTCTTATGAATGTGATTCCAGGCTTTCCAATCTTATCCTTAGCTTCCTTATGGTCTTCTCCCTCCTTCAGAAAGAAACTACTCATATGAATACTATTTGGTTTATCCCTCATCGAATAACTGAGCTATCGTTGTGCAAGAACATGGTCTTAGTTAATTCCTCCCTTTGTACCAAGAAGAGGTACATTGGGGAAACTACCACAATTGTCAACAATCTCTATATCCTGGTAAGCTCGATGATACCAATCAATATCCGAGTAAATAAGTGCCATGATCTTAGGAGCCCAACGAGGTTCCTTCCTAACATCCCAGAAAGCATCAGACTGAGGCATATGAGAGATAAATCACCGGTACAACAAAGGCGTGCAACAGATAATCATCCCCCTATGATAAGAATTCTGAAGATGAATAGAGTAATACGCATTACCCAACAATGTAGGAACTGGGTTTCCAATCATGAAGATCCTGATAGCATTAATGCTAACAAACTTATCTACATTAGGAAATAAAAACAACCCGTAATCAAGTAGAGCAAAGATGGCTTCAAAAGCAACAGTACTCTTCATCCTGGAAAAGTAACGAGCTTTCTCCAATAAGAACTGAGTCGGTAAGCCTCTGATCCATCCTTTAGTTGTCATATGGGCTTCAACCTCAGACTTCCCCAGATGGATCAAAGCAACAATCTCATGTGGTCTTGGCTCACCCTCCAAACCAGTAAAAGGAACACCATCGGTAACAGGTAAATCCAGCAGATAAGAATACTCCTCTAGTGTAGGCATTAACTGATATCGGGAAAAGTAAAGCAATGATACATCAGATCATAGAACTGGATCAAGGTCGATAGAACACCCTCTTCCATCCTAAGCTTCATAAGAGGAATGATGGATCCATACTTCTTCCGAAAATATGCAGAACACTCGATCTCGGGAATTAGACTGATTAACTCATCTATCTTGGGATCCTTGAAACTGTACTTCCCGATCTTTATTTTTCCAGAATCCATGGTTAAAAAGTACCTGAGATATTCACAAATGGTCAACTTTTAAGTCCCTCGAAATAAAATTTCTTCAAAAGATGCTTATGAGTGCATGGATGCATGATGCAACAATCACACACAAGATCACACATATAGGGTTCATAGGTTCAACGTCACGAGCATGAAGTCGAAGGTATTACCCATAAGGTATTGGTCTAAAAGTTATCACCTGCCGAATAAGGTTCTAGAGGTTCCCAGAGTCTACATCCTTCCTTCGGATATTACAAACTTCCTGATTAACTCCGTAATTAGTAATATTCTGAAGAAAAATTCGTCCGAGCGTAGTATCGCGTGACAACTATTTCCAGATTACTCCATCATAGCTTCTGCACTACACCTAAAAGGCCAAGATGGGTTTGGTATTCTACGGTCCTCAGCTTCAGTAGGCTCCCAGGTCGAAAGTAGTACGTCTTCTCAATTACTCGATAAACGAAACTACAGTCAAAGGGGCCTCCACTGAGTGGGGGATCTCATGCCTCCTCTTTTGGGATTACTCCCTCAAAGTTAACATGACTATACCGCCCGTCCTATCTTAAAGTTTGCCCAAGTCCGGGTATAAGACTTATAAGTAATCACCAAGCACCCTGAAAACCAGGAAAATCCAGGCAAACATATATACAACATATAACACATAAACAAAAATAGCACATATACAAATATAAACAAAGATAGGTTCAACCCACTTAGGGATGGACCAGCAAGAGGTCAATCTTTCCCTAGTGAATTCGCCATTTTTTTCTGTAGCGGTAGAAATGTTTAAGACTAAGCCATTGGATTGACTAGAATTATACAGATGAAAAATAAAAATTGCCATCGCGCTTTATTGTTTCCAAAGGAATGGGAAAAGAGTGAGTAACCCAAAAATAGGGGGAAATATTCAAGGTAAGGGGGTTGGTTATGCAAAGGGAAGGTATTAGAACCCTAAACATCTATGGTACTCCACAGGAACCTCTTTGTAAAATCTATATATTTTGGCTATAAAATGTTGTATAAAAATGGATGGTGGGGGTGAGAAAAGAAATATATTTTTATGGTTTTTGCACCCGCTGCGGTTGCGAACCTTTAGTGCCTACGTACCACCTTTCCTGCAGTAGGGGATTAGGGTACACATAGTTCCTCTTTTAAAAAATTTTAAACACAAATGTGTTGGTTAATTTTATGAGATAAGACATCATCGTCATTATCCGTGTGGAAAACATACTTACTACCCATAATCATGAGAAAGGAGAATTCACATCATCCCAAAGTGGAGGATATGGCTTGGATTTTAAAATCAACAATGCCTCATTCGACACCCGAGTGGAAAATATCTCACTTTACTACATATTGTTGAAGTATAATTGTTTGCATCACTACAAGGATTGGCAAGAGTCTAATCTTTTGAGAAAGGTTTTTAAAGTAAAAATCCAAAGTGGCAAAATGGTTTGTAATGAGATTGGTTGACTTTTAGTCTTCTCACAAAAAAGTATCGAGGTATTATTAAATTAATTAGAGCTTATTTATGAAAATATTTTGAAAATGCATGGACCTAAGTCCAAGTTTACTATGAAAGTGGTTCACGTTTAAAAACAAGAAGAATTTTCAAAGGGAGGGAGAAGATTTTGAAATTAAAGAAGACGGGAGGAGAAGAAGAGACTATCCTAAAGCATAAAGTAAAAGCTAGGGATAAGAACCATCTAAAAAATAAGAAGTCAATACTTAACATTATGAGTCAAGATAGAATTCCCATTCTTTGGATTGAAACCAAAAAATCAAAGATGCTAGACCTCTTGAGAGAACTAAACTTCAAGTGTATTAAGTCTTCACAAAAATTGGGCAGAGTAACGGCTGTATACGGGTGAATTCCAGATTAAAAACAAAGAATGTAATCACAATAACCTGCACATAAAACAAACAAACAACCCAATGTCTTGAGGTAAACCTCAAGAACTCCAGACAAAATATTAATTAAGATCACAAAGTCTCCAATATATGCCAAGGTTTCTAATCCTAAGTCCAAGAAGTCCAATGCTCCATAATGCCAAGGATAGTATCCAAATAGTCCAAGTATTTTAAAGGTTTTTATGATTCATGTTGATTATTAGGTGTCTTAGAAGAGAAAACAAAAGCCTCAAGTGAGCAAAATAAAAATGACATGAAATGTAATGCTTAAAGTAAATAGTATATAAAAAAAAAGGGCATAAAGTAAATACAATTTAATAATTAGTGGTTAGTTGGATGACCATCTTAAAACTAGCATTTTAAACTCATTAGAGGATTGGTAGAACCAAAGCCTCCACACAATAAGTTGCATTTGCTTTTTGTCAAGTATATCATCCATTTGGAATCCTCAAAAGTACCATTTAATGATCAACGATGTTTCAGTGATCCGCGTTGACCAAAAGTGTTGTGGATCCATTAGAGGATTGATAGAACCAAAGCATCCACACAATGAATCACAAGGTTATTGGATCAAAGAGATCAAATTAACATACTTGGGCTTGCAAACACAGGTTTGGGCCACAAATGATTATTTATTCGAATCGGGACAAAATTTAGCGCTATGTTAAGCAATCGTAAGTGGATTTATGTAGAAGTCATACCTATTTTTAGGCCGGTCAATAGCAATCTATGCACCATTTATTTTGAGACATGATATAGAGATCATGCTCCAATAACACTTAGTGCAATAAGAAAGGGATAAGATGGAGAAGGGTGGGGAAGAATATACAAACCACATTTGAATTAAAATTTAATCAAACTATTATTAAAATCATTCATCCATTTTTGTGGAGTTAGACTCAACACCATGGATCCAATGATCAAAAATTCAACCCAAGATTATCCAGAAAATAATCACAAAATAATCTTGCATTAGTATATATATTAAAAAGGTTTTTTTAAAAATGTTTTAAAATAGAAATAAAAGAGAAAAATATCAACTAGGTTCAAATTAATCAAGAAAAAATAAGTAGGACAATAGAAAAATTAGAAATGGACTCAAATATTTTTATAAATTTTTTGGTCATTTTTTAAAATCAGAAACTATTTTTTAGCTAATTAAAATTGCTCAAACAAATAGAAAATAGATCAAAAATAGTAAACATCAATATAAAATTCCATAAAATTTTCAAAAAGTCAGAAATATGTAAAATTATATTTATGAAAATTTTTAGAATTAGAAAATGTCAGAAAGTATTTTTAAGGTAATTAAAACAAAGAAAACAATGCAAAAAATATAAAAAATATCAATTTTCAAAATAAAAATGTGAAAAAATAGTCATGAGATCAGAAATAATTCAAAGTATTTTTGTGAATTTTTTCATAATTTATTGGATAAAAAATAAATGAGTTATGAATTTTTGAAAATTAAATCAATTAAAATATAAATCAGAAAATAAAATAAAACCAAAAAGATATGGGGCATCAGATCATAGTCAAAACGCGTTAGTAAGCTAATCCAATGGACCAGACGCGCTGTGCTTGATATGGACCTTAGTAAGATGCGCAGGGGATAAAAAAAAAAGGCAACCAATGAAATTAAAACGTTTGGCACGCTATCATTGGTTGAGACGAGACATGTCATCTTCTTTAACCTCCAGCCACCCTGCAATGGAGATTTTGTGAGATCTTTCAAATGGAAAAATTAGGATCCCAGACTAGTATCATTGGATTCGTCTCTTCAAAACGATCCTAACAGAACCATCGCGCCAAATTTATATAAGGTATACAAAGAGATATGAATCAAAAACCCAGAAAATAGTGAGCACCTTCAATTTGAGATATCTCTCTCAATTCTCAATGGATTTAAAAATTGTAAGAAGCACTAGAATCAGAAGAAGGAGTAGAACATGTTAGTGCTTTATTTGGATCCAAATGGTGGAGAATTCTACCTTTTCGAAGTTCAAGAAAGAAGCTCTGAAACTGGACTTCTGTATCTTGAATTATAGCTCATTTTGCTTGGTTTAAGTGCTGAAGAGTTTGTATGATGCTTAAGGAAGATGAATGTGCAAAGAATTTTGGAAGAAAAGGCAGGAATCTCAGAAACTGATTTCAAAATTTTGAAGTTCGTGTGAGGTTTTGACAGAGTGTTTTTGGCTCTCAAGGCTTGAGGAAATGAATGGGGGATGACCCTCTATTTATAGGGAATCAAATGGAATGTTCAAGCGTGTGAAATGATGAAGTTTGGAGGGAAATCGTGTGAACTTGATGCACGAACAAAGTGTGATATGATTTGCATCAAAACTCATCCAATCCTTGCATTTTAAGGCTTTAATCCACTTTGGAAACTTGGTTAAACATGTTTAGATAAAAAACGTGTGCTAATTTGATGTTTAGAGGCCAAAACATGAATTTCAAATTCTGACTTATGAAGAAACTTCAGTTCTAAGTTACCAAGTTCAATCCAATGGCATTCTCTGCTCAAGGGGTCTTAAGGCAAGGTTCTTGATACTTTAGAAAGATGAGGTTACAAGCTTTGCAATAGAAAAAGAATTGAATCAAATGGATGCTTAATCTTAAAGTTGCATTGAGTCAAAGTTGGGGAAAAAAAGTTGACTTTCCAAACTTAGAAATATTTCAAATTTTTCTTCAAAAGTGACCTATAATGTTTTGCATCCAAACATTGCCTTCTACTTGGAATTTGCTCTTGACCAAAAAATATGGCATGAAATAGACCTCTTGAATGACATTTTGAAACTGGAACCATTCAAAATATACAAAAATTGAGAGAGTTATGAATTGTTGAAGTTGGAAAAATAATCATGAAATGACCTACAATAGTTTGCATCCTTAGGGCATCTTCCATCCATTTTCTCACTTTTAACATAAAGGAAGGCATAAATTTCACATCCTATAGATCATTATGGAAAAAGAGTGGGATCAAGGTGATAAAAATTTACCAAGTTATGATCATTTGAAGTCACACATGAGAAATTGGGGGTTCATCTGGAGGACTTGTAATCTTTCTTCATCATCAAGTTTCTTCCACATGAAAACTCCTTGAAACTTTTGAAGTGATTTGTTAATAACCCTTTGAAGAGAAGGATGTATTTGGAATAACTCAAAAATACCACAAGATGAGCAAGATGTACTTCTTTGAAGTTCAAAACCCTAACTCTTAGATCAAGAAAATGCTTTGAGGAATCTTGAAAAATTTGAATCACTTTCTTATACCAACACCCTTGCTTTGTAAATAGAAATTGTTGAGGATAAAAATGAGAACTAATAGCCACCAAAACCAATTCCATATCTTGAGAATTGAGAGAAATATGCATTTGTGATCATTGGGAACAAGACCTTGTCCAACCATGACAACTTCTTCAATCAATCCCTTGCACTTTTGAATCAATTTTGATATCTTGGAAATGTAGTGTACCAAAATGACCTTGCCATGCCATCCCTCCCAAAACAACTTCAATGGTGAGGTTTGGAATTCTCAAGCTTTATTGCCTAGGGCATGGAAATAAACTCATGAACCCATGGAGCAACTTGCTAAATCTCATTGCCTTTACCTACATTAGTAACAAGTAAGACAAAACAATATTGAATTTTATTAATTAAAAGGAAAAAATCAAGACAAAACATTCATGATAACAAAAGAAAACAAGTCAAGGTGCTTGGTGATTCCTCAAAGAGAAAACATAAAGGTAGGGAGGAGAACCAAGAACCCTAATGTGATCTTGTTATGATTGAATCAATATGGTATGATGAAGGGATCTTAGGGGAAAAAGTTGGGGTACAACAAATATGTGTCGTCCTTTTCCTCCACCAAGTGAAGACTTGGGTCTCTATGATAGAATGGATGATTTTCAAGAGAAGTTTGACAAGATGCAGAGGGAGATGAAGGCCCTCAGGGGAAAGGAATTGTTCGGGCATAATGTGAATGATTTATGCTTGGTCCCGAAAGTCAAGATACCTGCGAAGTTTAAAGTCCAGGAATTCGAGAAGTACAAGGGCAACACTTTTCCTCGTGCTCATCTTGTGATGTATGTAAGAAGAATGTCTACCCATACTAATGATCAGCGTTTGCTAATTCACTTTTTTAAGGATAGTTTGACTGGTGCTGCACTGAAGTGGTATATGAGTTTGGACATCTTCAATATCCATAATTTCAATGACTTGGGAGAAGCATTTATCTGACAATACAAATACAACATAGACATGGCACCTGACCATGATTAACTCAGGGCCATGGTCCGAAAGGACAGGGAATCGTTCAAAGAATATGCACAGAGATGGCGTGAGTTAGTCGCCCAAGTGATTCCTCCCATGGAAGAGAAGGAGATGAATAAGATTTTCTTGAAGACTCTGGGTGTTTTCTACTATGAGAGGATGGTAGCGAGTGCACCAAGTGACTTTACTGAAATGGTAGGCATGGGTATCCGCTTATAAGAGGCTGTAAGAGAAGGCCGCTTAGCAAAAAGTGAAAGTTTTGGAAGTACGAAAAAGCCATCCTATGGGTTTGCAAAGAAGAAGGATGTAGATACAAACCCTGTCATGCAAGAAAGGAGGGTTAATCCTCCTAGAAGAAATTATCAGCGTCATCAGTAAGTCACCTCAGTTACTCCAGTTGTTGGCGTAGCTCCAACTAGCGTTGCTTATTAGAGACCATCACATCGGGGGAATCAAGGGTATAATCAGAGAAGGGAGATTTATGCCCTATCCCTATGAGTTATACAAAAGTACTCCCGGTGTTAATTCAGAAGAAGTTCGTTCAGACTAGACCACCTCCTGCTGTACCATCACCATTGCCTTGGTATTATAAGGGAGACCAAACATATGCTTTTCATCAGGGAGCACCAGGGCACAATGTTGAGAACTGCTATCCTTTGAAGACTGAAGTACAAAAATTGGTGAAGTATGGTATCTTATATTTCAAGGATGTGGGCCCTAATGTGAAAGATAATCCTCTACGAAAGCATGGAGGAGAAAATGCTGTGAACATGGTGGCAGGTTGTCCAGGTGACTTCCGGATTTTTGATGTTAATTTTGTTAGAGGAGATTTGGTGAAAATGCATGCAGACCTCTGTGAATTTAGCTACTATACGCATGACCATGCTGATTATGCTATTTGCAGTACAGATGTACAAGGTTGTGACAAGATAAAGGCTGATTTGCAGGAGATGATGGATGGGGGCCTCATCCACATAATCAGGCCTAGGGCAGAGTATGAAGAGGAAGTAAAGATGGTTTCTGGATGTCCTGGAGAATTCAGAATCTTTAATATGGAACATATAAATGAGTATCTTGTACAATTTCATGCTACTTTCCGCCACATGGTTGGTCAGATAGAACATCAGTATGAATCTTGCCGAATTTGCTGTCGGGACTCCCAAGGATGTTCAATTGTAAGGAAAGGTGTTCAGTTGTTGTTGGATAATGGAACTATCAAGGTCACAGGTTAAAGGGATGATTACCACGAAGTTGATATGATTGAGGTTTGTTTAGCCGAAGAAGAATCAGATGATAAGTATGCCTCCGCATATGAGTTCTTCTCCTCGGATGAAGGTTTGATTTCCAGATATGACTCTGCAATGACTGATTGTATTGAGGAGGGAGTAAATGTTATTGTGCCTTATTTTGGTACGGCTACCCATTTCGAAGTTGAATATCATAGCAAGCTAGCTATTACTCCATTGGTGATTAGTTGGTCAGGTCATGTCCCCTACAAGTCAGATAAGGCGGTACCCTACAAGTATAATGCTACAATCTTAGAGGATGGTGTGGAAGTTCCCATCCAGCCAATGCCTAATATTGGAAATATTGCTGAGACTAGCAGTGTGACCCGTAGTGGTCGAGTATTTGCACCAGTTGTTCGTGGAGATGTTAGTACTGGAAAGAAAGTTGTTGAAAATGTTGAACCCAAGAAGGCTACGGGTGAATCTAGTGGAGCTACGCTAGAAAAAGAGGTGGACGATATTTTGAGTATAATCAAGATGAGCGACTACAGAATTGTAGATCAGCTACTGCAGACTCCATCAAAAATATCTATCTTGGCTTTATTGATGAACTCCTCTGCTCACATAGAATCTTTGATGAGGGTATTGGACCAAGCTTTCATGGAGAACGATATGCCTGTAGACCAATTCAGCAGCGTAGTAAGGAACATTACTTCATGTAATAACCTGAGTTTCTACGATGATGAACTGCCCGATAAAGGAAGGAATCACAACCTGAACCACCACATCTCTATGAATTGCAAGAATGATTTGTTATCTAATGTGCTGATTGATAATGGATCTGCAATAAATGCTATACTGAGAAGCACACTTATGAAGTTGAAATATCAAGGTACGCCCATGCGCCCAAGTGGCATTATTGTGAAAGCATTTGATGGATCAAGGAAATCTGTTATTGGTGAAATGGACTTGCCTATTCATATAGGCCTACATTTGTCTCAGATTACTTTCCAAGTTATGGATATTGTACCCGCTTATAGCTGCTTGCTGGGACGGCCGTGGATACATGAGGCAGGGGCTGTCACTTCGACTTTACACCAGAAGTTGAAGTTTGTGCGTGAAGGAAAAGTGGTAATTATAAATGGAGAGCAGGCATTATTGATATCTCATTTGTCCTCTTTCAGCATTGTGGAGGCGGATGAAGCTGCTGTTGGAACCCAGTTCCAAGCTTTATCCATTGATAATGTAAGAGGAAATGAGAACTCTATGGATTTGTTTAAGGATGCGCAACAGGTTGTGCGTAATGTCCATAATGAAGTATGGGGACAAATTGTTGATCCACCTGTAAACAAGAATAGAGCTGGCTTGGGGTTTTCTGTGAAGAATGATAAGGGTAAGAGCATGAAGCCGAAGGATCCTGCAGGAAAGTATCAATACATCTTCCGTAGCGGAGGTTATCTGCATCCAACTGTTTCCGAGATTAATGCCATTGTGGAAGATGAAGCAGAGCCAGTAATGCCAAATTATGTGACGCACAGAGTTAGGGTTCAGAAGTGGATCACCGTTGATGTTCCCTCTTGCATACATGTTTCAAAGTAATTTGTTTGAAAAGCTTTTACTCTTCCCAAGGTGAAAGTATTAATATTGTATGGGCTTATCTGTTTGATGTGATTTTTAAAATCAATAATAAAAGTTGTCTTTGTTTCCCAAATTGTGTCTTTATTTTCTACTGAGGGTACACTAATGTCACAAGAAAACTGAAATTCAATCTGCATGATCACTTGTTATATGTGTCAGTTTCTAAAAGAAGTCATAAATCATATGTGCAGATTAATTAAAAAACCTGTTGAATACAATGACCCTGCACCCTATCCCAACTTTGAATGTCCTGTGTATGGGGCCGAAGAAGAAGACTATGATGAGATTCCAGAAAAGGTCTCACGGTTGCTTGAGCGTGAGGAAAATGCCATCCAGCCATATAAAGAGCCATTGGAAGTAATCAATTTGGGTTTAGAAGAAGATCCGAAGGAAGTCAAGATTAGAGTATTGCTGCATCCTGATGTGAAGAGCAGTTTTATTGAGATGTTGAAAGAATATGTGGATATTTTTGCTTGGTCTTACCAAGATATGCCTGGTCTAGATACAGATATTGTAGAGCACCATTTTCCGCTGAAGTCAGAGTTTCCGCCAATCAAATTGAAGTTGCGAAGAACTCACCCAGATATGGCAGTGGAGATCAAAGAGGAAGTTCTAAAGCAGATTAATGCCAGTTTTCTTGTGACATTAGTGTACCCTCAGTAGATTGCCAATATTGTCCCAGTACCGAAGAAATACAGAAAAGTTCGCATGTGCGTAGATTACAGGGATCTAAATAAAGCTAGTTCAAAAGATGATTTTCCATTTCCGCACATTGATATGTTAGTGGATAGCACACCAAAATTCAAAGTTTTCTCGTTCATGGACAGATTTTGCGGATATAATCAAATAAGGATGGCTCCCGAGGACATGGAAAAAACAACGTTTATCACACCCTAGGGAATATTCTGTTACAGAGTGATGCCCTTCGGGTTGAAGAACGCTGGTGCAACATACCAGAGGGCTATGACAACCCTATTCCATGATCTGATGCACAAGGAAAATGAGGTATATGTTAATGACATGATTGCTAAATCCCAGACTGAAGAAGCGCATGTAGAAGATTTGTTGAAGTTGTTTCAGCGTTTGAGGAAGTATTATCTCAACTTGAATCCAAATAAGTGTACCTTCGGTGTCCGGTCAGGGAAATTGTTGGGTTTCATTGTTAGCCAGAAAGGGTTGAATTTGACCCTGATAAAGTCAAAGCAATTCAAGAAATGCCAATGCCGAAAACTGAAAAGCAAGTCAGAGGGTTCCTCGGGCGCTTGAATTATATTTCTAGATTTATTTCCCACATGATTGCAACGTGTGAACCAATCTTTAAGTTGTTAAAGAAAGATCAAGGTTGTGTATGGACAGATGACTGCCAAAGGGCATTTGAAAGTATTAAAGAATATATGCTTAAACCTCCTATCTTGCTCCCTCCTGTTGAAGGAAGACCATTGATTATGTATCTGACAGTGTTAGATAATTCCATGGGCTGTATTCTGGGACAACAAGATGAAACAGGAAAGAAAGAGTATGCCATTTATTATCTCAGTAAAAAGTTTACTGATTATGAATTGTGGTATTCCATGCTAGAAAAGACATGTTGTGCTCTGGCCTGGGCGACAAAACATTTGCGGCATTATATGTTGAATTACACTACTTGGTTGATCTCCAAAATGGATCCAATCAAGTACATTTTTGAAAAGCCCGCTCTTACTGGGAGAATTTCCCGCTGGTAGATGCTGTTATTTGAATATGACATCGAATACCTCACTTAAAAAGTTATTAAAAGCAGCGTGTTGGCAAATTATCTTGCTCACCAAGCAGTTGATGATTATCAGTCTGTGAAGTATGATTTCCCTGATGAGGATGTGATGTTTCTGAAAATGAAAGATTGTGATGAACCATTTCCTGAGGAAGATCCTGATCATGAATCTCGCTAGAGTATGATATTTGATGGAGCTGTGAATGCTTATTGTAAAGGAATTGGTGTTGTGATTGTCACCCCACATGGATCACACATTCCTTTCACTGCAAGGTTGACTTTTGATTGTACTAATAATATGGCAGAATATGAGGCTTGCAGCATGGGTCTCGAAGAAGCTATTGACCTTAGAATTAAAATTCTAGATGTGTATGGCGATCAGCTTTGGTAATAAATGAGATTAAAGGAGAGTGGGATACTCGTCACCCTGGCTTGACCCCTTACAAAGATTATGCTAGAATATTATTACCCTGCTTTAATAAAGTCGAATTCCATCACATCCCCAGAGACGAAAATCAAATGGCGGATGCTCTGGCAACTCTGGCTTCTATGTATCTAGTGAATACTTGGAATGATATACCTCGATTTATAGTTCAGCGACTGGATAGGCCCGCTCATGTGTTTACAACAGAAGAAGTATAAGATGATAAACCTTGGTATTACGATATCAAGCATTTTCTCCAGACTCAGAAATACCTGATTGGTGCTTCAATTAAAGATAGAAAGACACTGAGAATACTGGCTGGCAGTTTCTTCCTCAGTGAAAATGTGTTGTACAAGAGAAATTATGACATGGTCTTTCTCAGATTCGTGGATACACACGAAGCAGACATGTTGATGCATGAGATTCATGAAAGTTCATTTGGAACTCATGCCAATGGATATTTGATGGCTAAAAAGATGCTAAGGGCAGGTTAGTATTGGATGACAATGGAATCTGACTGTTACAAATTTGCAAAGAAGTGCCATAAATGCCAGATTTATGTGGACCAGATTCTTGTGCCTCCGACACTTCTCAATGTTATTTCTTCCCCGTGGCCTTTCTCTATGTGGGGTATCAACATGATTGGGGTGACATAACCCAAAGCTTCGAATGTACACCGTTTTATCTTGGTAGTGATTGATTACTTCACCAAATGTGTGGAAGCTGCTTCATATGCTAATGTTACTAAGCAGGTGGTAGTGTGCTTCATTAAGAATAACCTTATATGTCGATATGGTGTGCCGAGCAGAATCATCACCGACAATGGCTCGAATCTGAACAACAAGATAATGACAAAACTTTATGAAGAATTCAAGATTGTCCATCATAATTCATCTCCGTACAGGCCGAAGATGAATGGGGCTGTTGAAGTTGCTAATAAGAATATCAAGAAGATCATCCAGAAGATGGTTATTACTTATAAAGATTGGCATGACATGCTCCCTTTTTCTTTACATGGATATCAGACATATGTCCGCACTTCAACAGGAGCAACCCTGTTCTCCCTTATGTATGGAATGGAAGTTGTGCTCCCAATCGAGGTTGAGATTCCCTCTTAGCATGTGATAATGGAAACCAAGTTGTCAGAGGCTGAATGGGTCCAGAACAGGTTTGACCAATTGAATTTGATCAAAGAGAAGAGAATGACAGCTTTGTGCCATGGGCAGTTATATCAAAACGGAATGAAGAATGCTTTTGATAAGAAGGTCAAACCTCGTGAATTCAGAGAAGGAAACCTCGTGCTCAAGAAGATCATGTATTTTAATGCTGATTCTAGGGGAAAGTGGACTCCCAATTTTGAAGGCCAATATGTTGTCCATAAAGCCTTCTCTGGAGGTTCATTGATTCTTGAAACTATGGATGGCAAGGAGTTCCCACGTCCTATGAATGCTGATGCAGTCAAGAAATACTTCGCCTAAAGAAATAAAAGAACAACTCGCTAAGTTAAAAACCCAAAAGGATGGCTTAAGAAAAAAAGAGCGTCTCGGTAGGCTGAAAACCCGAAAGTGCGGTCTAGGCAAAAATTAGAGACATAAAGAGAATAAATTTTCCCGCTAAGTTGAAAACCCGCAAGGGCAACTTAGGCAAAAGTTAGGGACTTTCTTGGCAAGTAACTGCATCAGACAAGACTTGATCGTTGAAGCAACAATCTTCTTGGATCCTCACCATACTTCAACAGAAGCTGCTGCTAAGAATTTCAAAGTTGTTAGAGGGAATAATGGTCATTGTATTTCAATGTATCTTTTCCATTATATATTACCATTTTCCAAACTTTGTAATTATCCATGGAGTCTCGCCATTCGCAGACTACCATTCTGTCAATAAAATTTGAGCTTTTACCCAATTCTTTGTAGTTCTTATTTTTATCCAGCTTACAAAGGCTCCGTTTATTATTGTTAATAATTTTCGAAGCAAAAAGGATTAAATAACAAAATTGTTTTTTCAAAAATAATTTACAACTTACTTTTACTTTAAGATTTTGTGATTCAAGAGGAAAACAAAAGTGGTGATCCCGGGAATGGATGAACTCCAGTAGTTTTGAGAAGTTTTGTTTTCCCCAGGAAGGTTTTCTTAGGTTGTTTTCGCTGGTATCCACGTGTTTATTGTATATTGAAGATGATACCAATTGGCGTAAGGTACAATATCAGGTTTGTGATCCCAATGTCCCCAGTCAATTGTTGGTTTGTTTTCTATTTTTTTGGGTTTGCTTGGTCTGAGGTCTCTATGCCGGATTCCCCAGCGAAGTCTTCTCTCGTATGACAAAAGGTTTCGTCCCCTTGGCGTGCTGACATGGGATTATTTGCAAAATGATGCTCTTTTTGACAGCATTAGCGTTATTGTTGGTATTTATTTCCCAGTTAACTAGACCAGGGCAGTATATTTTCTAAGAAGTATTGAGACAGTTTTCAACTTTTGGGTTTTCACCTGCCCAGTGTGGAGTTTTATTTAAAATCCCCAAGATTTTGACCTCTTTCTATATGTTGACTTCTCGATTCCTCAGGAAGGCTATCCCAAGGCATATTTTGTTTGAATAAGTTTGCATGATATGAAGACTCAATCCGAAATTCCCCAGTGAAGGCCTTGCTTATTTGATAGAAGTATCTTCTCCCCGTGCATGCCAAGGTTTGACTCATTTGTGAAGCATCTCCTTTCATCGGTACTTGCATTTTGTTTGAATTCCCGATAACCAGGCAAGGGCAGTGTTTTATTTAAGAAGTGTTGAATTAGTTGTCAACTTTTTGGGTTTTCACTCGCTAAGTGTTGGGTTTGATTTAAAATCCCCATAAGATTGATTCCTTGCTATAATGTTTGATTTCTTAACTCTTCAAGTTGTTGTCCCCATAAGGTTTCATAATTTTTCCCCAGAGATGTTGGTGGAATACTTACTCTCAATATTGAAGAATGTATCTTTGTTTTCCCCAGTGGAGAACGTATCTTAGTTTCCTCCCTTCAACGTGGTGTTGGCCTCCTCAATGAAGTCAGCACGAGGTCCCCAGTTGATGTCTCGATGATGAGGCGTTATCTCCCCTAGTGAAGTATGTATGTTATTATTTCCCTAATAAAGTCAGCTCGAGATCCTCAGTTGATGTTTTGATAATATGGTTTCCATCTGCCTTATTCCAAAACAGTATTTCAATCCCCGATAGAAGTGAGGACCGTGAAAACATTTTTCCCCCATTAAAGTCTAAGTGCTATTCCCCGGTGAAGCCTGGAGAAGGATGTTGTATCCATGTATCTGTACTGTTTTGTCGCTATGATTTGTTTACTTTAGGATTATGTTCCTTCCCAGTTGAAGTTAAGCCGCGAAATAGGATGTTGTTTCCTCAGTTGGTGCTTCTTTTTTCTTATGGGGTGTTCATCTTGGATGTGATTTAGTCGAGTGTTGTTTGTGTCTGAGTTGGTTTTGTTTGTTTATCGCTAGTTTTATATGTCTGTTTTGTCAGCATATACATGATAACACTCATGCGTTCATACATACATCATGCATAGTTGAATTTAGTAAATCATTATTCATTCACATTCGTTATTATTTTGTTGACATATTACCCTGTTTTACAGATTTGTGTTGTCCTCTCTCCAATATAGCGTCAGCCTTAAGCACAAAGTGTATATTCTTTCAATTTCCCCATAGAGTTATCCCTCGTGGAAGATTTTTGCTTTAGCCTTCATGTACAGCTCCTTGTATGGATGGATTTGGTTTTCCCTCTTGAATTTATTTCTCAAAGGATGTATTTTGCCTGACTGTTTTACTCTAGTTTATTTCTGGTTTGAATCTTTGTTTCCCAGCAATATTATTATTTTGGATTTCCGCAAGCTTCAAGCATTGGTTTGAGAATGTGCATTTATTTTGGCACGAGAAGACCTTTATTTCCTCAACAGGAATATATTGGCATTTCCCCAGGAAGTCATGATTCATTCTCCAGGAAGCCATATTTTTCTCCCCTGAGAGTCATTTTTAAAATCCTCCATGACAGTAAGTAGCAGGTCTCTTTATTAGAGCAACTTTTACTTCCCCGTAAAAGTCGACGTTACTTTTTTTTTGCTATCGTCTTTATGAGTGGATATTCTGCAGTTCGTTGTCAAATTACTCCAGTAAATGGCAAGTCTTTCGATATGGCAGAGACAATTCATTGTGAAAATATTTTCAAGTGGTAGTCTCTTTATTTGAGACAACTTATATATTACCCTTTCCAGGCAGAATGCCTTGGTTAAAGAAGAATTTGAGACCCGTTCTAGGTGAAACGCCAGAATTTAGGGAAACACTTGTTATCTTTTTGCTACCTTCAGTGAACGTTGGTAGTTCATCGTCAGTGAAAGACGATGTTATGATATATTCTTTCTCTCTACCTTCAGTGAAAGTTTGTAGATCACCATCAGTGAAAGTTGGTGATTGTTATCTTTTTTCTACCTTCAGTGAACGTTGGTAGTTCATCGTTAGTGAACGGCAGTGCTATGATATATTTTCCTTATACCTTCAGTGAAAGTTGGTAGATCACCATTAGTGAAAGTTGGTGATTGTTATCTTTTTGCTACCTTCAGTGAACGTTGGTAGTTCATCGTCAGTGAAGAGAGATGTTATGATATATTCTTTCACTCTACCTTCAGTGAAAGTTGGTAGATCACCATCA
Source organism: Vicia faba (assembly GCA_948472305.1). Taxonomy (NCBI): domain Eukaryota; kingdom Viridiplantae; phylum Streptophyta; class Magnoliopsida; order Fabales; family Fabaceae; genus Vicia; species Vicia faba. The sequence continues at coordinate 1,329,442,800 of OX451737.1, read as the reverse complement.
GTGAAAGTTGGTGATTGTTATATTTTTGCTAGGTTCAGTGAATGCTGGTAGTTCATCGTCAGTGAACGGCGATGCTATGATATATTTTCCTTCTACCTTCAGTGAAAGTTGGTAGATCACCATCAGTGAAAGTTAGTGATTGTTATCTTTTTGCTACCTTCAGTGAACATTGGTAGTTCATCATCAGTGAACGGAGGTGCTATGATATATTTTCCTTCTACCTTCAGTGAAAGTTGGTAGATCACCATCAGTGAAAGTTGGTGATTGTTATCTTTTTGCTACCTTCAGTGAACGTTGGTAGTTCATCGTCAGTGAACGACGATGTTATGATATATTATTTCTCTCTACCTTCAATGAAAGTTGGTAGATCACCATCAGTGAAATTTTGTGGTTGTTACCTTTTTTCTACCTTTAGTGAACATTGGTAGTTCATCGTTAGTGAACGGCGGTGGTATGATATATTTTCCTTCTACCTTCAGTGAAAGCTGGTAGATCACCATCAGTGAAAGTTGGTGACTATTATATTTTAGCTACCCTCAGTGAACGTTGGTAGTTCATCGTCACTGAATGGCGATGTTATAATATTCTTTCTCTCTACCTTCAGCAAACGTTGGTAGCTCAATTTTAGTAAACGTCGGTGTTGTTATTTCTTTTCTCTTTCTACCTTCAGTAAACGTTGGTAGTCTCGCCTTCAGTAAAAGTTGGTGTATCCTCTGACCTTTTTACCATCCTCTATGAGTCAGGTCTTTTGATCCACTAGTGACCTATTTTCCTGGTCATGTTTCTCTTTTGATCCTTATTCCCTTTGCTACATTCCCAGTGGCGTTTTATGTCCCTTTAAAGTTGTTCACGTGCATTCATATTCACAAGCATTACATGGCATCTTAGGGCCAAAAATGGGGTTTGTTTTATATTTAAGTATCTTCTATCGAGTCGACACGAAGATTTTTAACCTTCGTATCTTCGGATAGAAGAAACTTAAATAAGGGCAGCTGTTGTACGCCAATTTTTGCCCCTAAGATCCCTTCATCATACCATATTGATTCAATCACAACAAGATCACATTAGGGCTTTTGTTTCTCTTCCCTATCTTTATCTTTGCTCTTTGAGGAATCACCAAGCACCTTGACTTGTTTTTATTTTGTAATCATTCATTATTTGTTTTGACTTTCCTTTTTATTAATAAAATGCAATGTTAGTTTGTTTCACTTGTTAATAATGTAGGTAAAGGCAAGGTGGCTTAGCGAGTTGATCCATGGGTTCATGAGTTTATTTCCATGCCATAGTAAATAAAGCTTGAGAAATCCAAACCTCACCATTGATGTTGTTTTGGTAGAAATGGAATTGCCCTGTTAATTTTGGTTCACCACATTTCAAAGTTATCAGAATTGATTCAAAAGTACAAGGGGTTGATTGAAGAAGTTATCATGGTTGGACAAGGTCTTGTTCCCATTGGTAACAAGTGCATATCTCTCTCAATTCTCCAGATATGGAAGTGGTTTTGATTGCTATTATTTCTCATTATCATCCTCAACAACTTCTATTTACAAAGCAAAAGAGTTGGTACAAGAAGGTTGTTCAAAATTGTCAAAGTTCCTCAAAGCATTTTCTTGATCTAGGAACTAGGGTTTTGAACTCCAAAGAAGTATATCTTGCTCATCTTTTAGTATTTTTGAGTGATTCCAAAGGCATCCTTCTCTTCAAAGGGTTATTAGAAAATCACCTCAAAAGTTTCAAGGAGTTTTCATATGGAAGAAACTTAATGTTGAAGAAAGATTACAAGTCCTCCAGATGAACCCTCGATTTCCCATGTGTGACTTCAAATGATCATAACTTGGTCAAATTTTATAACCTTGAGCACACTCTTTTTCCATAATGATCTTTAAGATGTGAACTTTATTCCTTATTTTATGTGCAAAGTGAGAAAATAGATGGAATATGCCCTAAGGATACAAAAGATTATAGGTCATTTCAAGATTTTTGGTCAACTTCAACAATTCATAACTCTCTCAATTTTTGGAGATTTTGAATGGTTCAAGTTTCAAAATGTCATTAAAGAGGTCTATTTCATTCCATCTATTTTTGTAAAGAGAAAATTCCAAGTGTAAAGCCATGTTTGGATGCAAAAATTATAGGTCAATTTTGAAGAAAATTTGAAATATTTCTAAGTATGGAAAGTCAACATTTTCCCCAACATTGACTCATTGCAACTTTCAGCTTAAACATCCATTTGATTACATTCTTTTCCCATTTCAAAGCTTGTAATCTCATCTTTCTAAAGCATCAAGAATCATGCCTTAAGACCCCTTGAGCTGAGAATTCCATTGGATTGAACTTGGTAACTTGGAACTGAAATTTCTTCATAAGTCAGAATTTGAAATTCATGTTTTGGCTTCTAAACATCAAATTAGCACGCGTTTGTGATCTAAACATGTTTAACCAAGTTTCCAAAGTGGATTAGAGCCTTAAAACGCAAGTATTAGATACGTTTTGATGCAAAACAGATCATACCTTACTCGTGTATCAGGTTCACACGATTTCCCTCCAAACATCATCATTTCACATGCTTGAACATTCCATTTGATTCCCTATAAATAGAGGGTCATATCTCATTCATTTCCTAAAGCTTGAACAACCAAAATCACCCTGCCAAACTTGCTCCACAACTCATTTTTCTGTAACTCCGAAATCAGTGTTCAAGCCTTTTTCAACCCAATTTTTCCATCAATTCACCTTCCTTGATCTTCCCTGAAGCTAACCATACAATTAACTTCAAGAATCATGCCCTATATTGATCCATAGAAGTCCAATTTCAGAGCTCTGCAACTCAACTTCAATAGGTAGATTTCTCCATCAATTCTTCAAAACTTTGATATCATTGTGAAGCTCTCATTTCCCTAGTTCTAGTTGCAAAACTTGATTTTATCTGGAAACAAGTTTTGACCATGAAATTTCAAATCCCTTTTCAAAACTTTCCTTCCAAATTGCTTGATCTACAGTTTATATAAATTTGTCGCGAATGTGTGGTTGTATTCGTCTTGAAGAGACGAAGCGAATGGCATAGGTCTGAGCTTCTGATTTTACAGTTTGAGAGACCTACAATTCACGTTGGCTGGAGGTTGAAGATGACCAACGTGTCATCTTCCAACCAATGATGGCGCGCCACTTGTTTTTTTTAAAATCTGATTTTATATTTGGTTCTATGCTTTATTCACTAATGACCATGATATTCACAGTGCGCCAGATCCCTTGGATTTGATTACTAACACATTTTGAGTCTCGTCTAATGGTCCACATATTTTTTACTTTATTTTTCTTTTATGATTTTTATATTTAATTTTTTTAAACTTCAAATAGTCATTGAAAATTCATTTAGTCCAAAAAAACTAAAAAAATTATGAAAAATATTTTTGATTTTTCTCGTTCTGATTTTTATTTTTTCATAATTTTATATTGTGTTTTTTATTTTTTATAAATTTTCATATTTTTTGAATTGTTTTAAATATTTAAAAATGCTTTTATGCATTTTTAAATTCTTAAAAAATTATGGAATGATCCAATGATATTGTGATAAATATTGCTGACCTCGTTTATTTTTTATTTCTGAATTTGTTATTTTTTTAATTATTTTTGGTTTATTTTACTCATTTCTTTTAATTTTAAAAATAGTTTCTGAATTTAAAAAATTACCAAAAATTTATAAAAATATTTGAGTTCATTTCTGATTTTTCTATGGTCTTACTTAATATTTCTTGATTAGTTTGAACATAGTTGATATTTTTCTTTTTTATTTCTATTTAAAACATTTTAAAAACCTTTTTTAATATATATATATATATATATATATATATATATATATATATATATATATATATATATATATATATATATATATATATATATATATATATATATATATATATATATATATATATATATATATATATATATATATATATATATATATATATATATATATATATATATATATATATATATATATATTAAATGCAATATTATTTTGTAATTATTTTCTGGCTGATCTTGGGGTAAATTTTTTGATCATGAACTTTATTAACATCATTGGATCCATGGTGTTGAGTCTAACTCCACAAGAAATGGATGAATGATTTTAATAATAGTTTGATTAAATTTAAATTCAAATGTGGTTTGTATATTCTTTCTCACCCCTCTTCATCGCATCCCTTTCTTATTGCACTAAGTGTTATTAGAGCATGATCTCTATATCATGTCTCAAAATAAATGGTGCATAGATTGCTATTGACCGACCTTAAAATAGGTGCGACTTCTATATAAGTCCACTTACGATTGCTTAACATAGCGCTAAATTTTGTCCCGAATTGAATAAATGATCATTCATGGACCAAACATACGTTTGCAAGCCCAAGTATGTTAATTTGATCTCTTTGATCCAATAACCTTGAGATTCATTGTGTTGAGGCTTTGGTTCTACCAATCCTCTAATGATCTTCATCAATTTTGGTCAACGTGGATCACTTAAACATCGTTGATCATTACATTTTACTTTTGAGGATTCCAAATGAATGATATACTTGACAAAAAGCAAATGCAACTTGTTGTGTGGAGGCTTTGGTTCTACCAATCCTCTAATGAGTTCCAAATGCAAGTTTTAAGATGGTCATCCAACTAACCACTAATTATTAAATTATTTTTACTTTATGCTTTTATTTTTTATGCTTTATGTACCATTTATTTTAAGCATTACATTTCATGCCATTTCTATTTTGCTCACTTAAGCATTTATATTCTTGTTATTTTCATTTTGCTCACTTGAGCCTTTCTTTTCTTTTTCAAGACACCTAATAATCAACATAAACCCTAAAAAACCCTTTAATGAAGCTTGGACTATTTGGCTACTATCCTTGTTATTATGGAGCATTGGACTTCTTGGACTTAGGATTAGAAACTTTGACCTATGTTGGAGACCTTGTGACCTTAATTGATATTTTGTCTAAAGTTCTTGAGGTTTACCTCAAGACATTTGGTTGTTTGTTTGTTTTGTGTTCAGGTTATTGTGGTTATATATTTTGTTTGTAATATGGAATTCACTCGTATACAGCCGTTACTCTGCCCAATTTTTGTGAAGACTTAATACACTTGAAGTTTAGTTCTCTCAAGAGGTCTAGTATCTTTGCTTGCTTGGTTCCAATCCAAAGAATGGGAACTCTATCTTGACTCATAATGTCAAGTATTGTCTTCTTGTTGGTTAGATGGTTCTTCTCCCTAACTTTTACCTTATGCTTTAGGATAGTCTCTCCTTCTCCTCCAATCTTCTTCAATTTCAAAAATCTTCTTTCTCATTGTGAAAACTCTTCTTGTTTTGAAACTTGAACCATTTCATAATAAACTTGGATCTAGGTCCATGCATTTTCAAAACCTTTTCACGACTAATCTTCAATCAACTTAATAATACCTTGGCATTTTTTTTGTAAGAAGACTAAAAGTCAATCAATCTCATTTCAAACCATTTTGCCACTTTGGCTTTTTATCTTTAAAACTTTTCTCAAAAGATTGAACTCTTGTCAATCCTTGTAGTGATGCAAACAAATATACTTCTACAATATATAGTGAAGAGAGATATTTTCCACTTGGGGTGTTGAGTGAGGCATTGTTGATTTTAAAATCCAAGCCATATCCTCCACTTCGAGATGATACGAATTCTCCTTTCTCATGACTGTGGGTAGTAAGTATGTTTTCCACACGGACAATGATGATGATGTCTTATCCTATAAAATTAACCAACATACATGTGTTTTAAATTTTTTTAAAAGAGGAACTACATGTACCCTGATCCCCTATTGCACAAAAGGTGGTACGTAGGCAATAAAGGTTCGCAACCGCGGAGGGTGCAAAAATCATAAAAAATATACTTCTTTTCTCACCTCCACCATCTATTTTTTATACAATATTTTATAGCCAAAATATACATATTTTTCAAAGAGGTTCCTACGGAGTACCGTAGATGTTTAGGGTGCTAATACCTTCCCTTTTCATAACCAACCCTCTTACCTTGAATCTTTCCCCCTCTTTTTGGGTTACTCGTTCTTTTCCCATTCCTTTGGAAACAATAAAGCACGGTGGTGATTTTTATTTTGATCTGTACAAGTATAGTCAATCTAATGGCTTAGTCTTAAACATTTCTATCGCTTCACTATGTATTCTCGCACCCTTCAATCGAAGAGTAATTAAATAGGGGAAACTGTCATACCCCAAATTTACCCATCAATTTTAATGATCTTTTTTAATCTAAATTTCAATATTACTATGTTACTAATTTATAATCATATTATATTGCTTATTCTACAAGGGGTATATATTCATAAGACGGGTGTACCGCTTCAAAATGGACCATCAAAATCTGATGGCCCATTGAGTTTTTTTCATGAGGTTTATCTATAGTAGAGGGTGTATATTTGTTTCACTTTTAGGCTGGCCCATTTCAGTTTTTTATATATATAGACCGGTCCATTAAAAAATGGCTTTGTTTTTTATTAAAGATAGGATGTATTGGGCTCAGCTTGCCTTACAGCTAAGCCCATTTTAAGCTTCATCTTCGTATAAATGGGGTGTTTTTAGTGAATTGGATGGCCCATGAAGATTTGTGGGAGCCAATTAAGTTCATTAGGAATGGGAGTTGACCAGGGTCAACTACAGACTTTTTATTACTCAATTTTTATTATATCATTATTTTCTATTATTCAATTTCAGTTTATTCAAATTATTATTCAGTTATTATTTAATTACTAATATTTAACTAGTATTGTCAATAATTATGTTTCGATTTGTTGATCAAAGTCAACTAGGGTTTTCCCCTAATGCAATCAACGATGCATCTCTTCTTCTTTCTTGTTAAGCAAACAACCCAAGCCCAGAAAATGAAAACAGATACTGTATAGATTTAAAGCAAATCAATTGAACATAATCAAATCAAACATTGTCTTATTTACAACAAAATCGTCCAGAATCTAAATCTTTACAAAAACTAAATCTTTCATATTTTTATACAAAGATCATATCGATTACAATCTAAATCTTCCTAATTCCTAATTCAATAAGAAAATTTGTAACGACAAATAAAACAATATTTCCTAATCCATCATTAATCCAAAATAACCCTAAATTCTAAGAAGAGAGGAGGAGAAAACTTGTTACAAGGGAAGAACGAAATGAGAAAAAGAAGAGTTGAGATCTAGGTTTAAATTTCTAAAACCCTAGATCAGTGGTGTCGTCTTCAAAGACTTCGTCCCCTAAGATCTTCAACTATAAACATCGTTATCCTTCCCATAAAGAAAGAAAAGAAGAATCAGAAGTGAATAGGAGAAATCAGGAGAGAAAAGAAACTCAGAGATTCACGGCCATAGAGGTATTCCGATTAACACTTAGCTTAGGGTTGTAACATGTGAATTTCCATGATTTATGTTTGATTTTGAGGTTTCTAGATAAATCCTAGGGTTAGGGTTCTTCAAGGATATCATTAGGGTTCATCCCAGAACCCTAGGGTTCTTGGGGTTCGTGGGGTTTGTATGAACATAGGGTTAGGGTTCTAAGGGATGGATGAATATGTTTGTGATTCTGGGTTCCTCGCGGTGTTTTTTGGATGAAGGTGGTGGTGCCCTGGAGTGGCCACCGACGGAAGCGATTTCCGATCGGCGGCGCCCAGGGTGGGGCGATTTCCATGATCGCCTTTCTAAAGAGAGGCGAGAGCATCTCTCTCTTGAATACATAAAAGGTTTTGTTTGGTTTTGTTAGAGAGATAAAGAAGAGAAAAAATGGGCCTCAAGCCCAAAAATCCTCTTTTATAACACTCTTCGTATTCAGATACATCCTCCTTACCGTGCACCCTCAATCAAACCCTTCAAATTTTAATCAGAAGCTCTAAAGTTGCGACCTAATCCTAACTCTATACGCGTTAGCCACACACGATCCAACGAGCCTCTATCCAATTCAATTCTGGGCCAAGCCCAACTACTAGCCACACATCCCCATTTACTATATAATTGAACGAATGTAACCCCCCTGCATTTTGGGCCTAAATATAATATCTGGATTTAGGGCCATGTTATTTACACCCCAAGAATTACTAAGCTCAAAAAAAATGCACCCCTTGCATTTTTGTTAAAATTTATTTTATTTTTACATTTTATATTTCACTTACTTATTTTATTTTACATTATAATTAATATTTTTAATATTTAATATGTCTATTTTAATAAATTCTAAAATTGTTGATTTTTTAATTTATTTATTTTTTTAAATAATAACTCATTTTTTTAATACTTTAATTGCGTTAAATTCTTTTTTCTCATGCATTAAAAATATATTTTTTCTCATATTACATAATATATTTGAAAACATCTAACCAATCAGATACTAAACCTTTTTTTACTAACTTAATAAACTCAATATATTATTTTCAAAAAGGATTATGGAGATATCTTCTATCGACTGTGAAATTTGCCTACAAATTCCGCTATTCACACACCTAGATTTGGTTCAAGGAGAATTCAAGATGTTTCCATAGTTCATAAAAACACCAAACAACAACTACGAACTACGAATTGGGACTCTGATTTCTCATAAGAGGATACGTAGGCATACAGCTTAAAAACAGTGGCAAGTTCCCCTAATTAAAACTAAAACTCTATTCCTAAACCTTTAACCTAAACCCTAGTATCCTTGTGAACAAGGTAGATGAGGGGTGCCTAATACCTTCCCTTAATATAAAAAGAGTCAATAACTTAGAATCTCTGATAAAATTAGGGTTATATGTTATATTCTTTTCCCTAGGATAAAAATTAATGATGGAAACTCTATATTTTTAAACCGATTATTACAGCTATGATGCAAAGCGACAGGACCAAGGTTTCCAGAACAACTGGACACTGCTATGTTGTTTCTAGAAAACCATATGGAACAAGATCAAAGGTACGGTGTAGCTTCAGAATACCATATACTAGATCCAAAGTCACCAGTGGTACCTGTAAGAATAATTTCTCCCACCTCATGGGTGAAGTCTAGGTCAAGGTAAAGTCAAGGGTAACTCAAAATCATAGGTCCGCCTGAGAATACTACCATCGCAGCCACATACGTGGATGACAATAGTACCTCATTTGAACCTCATCTGAGTATGAAATACATGACCGCACTAGTAGGATCTTCATCCAGTAGCCGTCATGCTCCACCCTATTCCTATGTGTTCCTAAGAGTTTACAACTCTGGCCTGGGTACTGGGCCTTTTACCTCATAGTAACACCTCATCCCAACAAAGAAACATTACAACAACAATACCCAAAGTATAGGAAACCATGAAATAAGATGAAATGCGTGAAAGTATATAAACAAATAAATCAATAACATAATAAACACATAAACACACAAAGAAAAGAAAACAAACAAAAGCTAGGACTGACTTGCATAGGATGGACCAACAATTGGTCAACCTGCCCCAGTAGAGTCGCCAACTATCGCGTCTAGGATTTTCATCGAAGTACGAACAGAGGCAGAAAGAAGAGTCACCATCAATGTTTTTTATCCCAAGAGAGGGAAAGGAAACAATGAGTAAACCTATAGGAAGAAAACATGGTCATCGCTACCAAGAGAAAAGGGTAAGGAAGACAATTACGCGAGGGGAATGTATTAGCACTCCTCATGTCTGTGGTACTCCATAGGATCCACTAGAGTTTGTTCTAATATAAGTGTGTGTAAAAATCTAAAGCCTAATGCTAAGAGAATGCATGCAAAGTATATAGAAAAGAAAGGTTTTATTAGTTGTGCCTGCCTCGGTTACGAACCTTCGTGCCTACGTACCCCCTCCGTGCAATAAGAGATCAAGGCACTTGTAGTTCACCTAAAAAGTTGTTTTGGTTTGTTGTATGTTTTTTATGAACAATTCTATCCAAGCATGTCCTTTTTGAAGATGTTTTAAAAGAAAAAGTCTGAAGACAAAAAGGTTTGCACTAGTTTGTATTTTTTAACTTGAAAAAAGGATTTTTGGTGATTCGAACCACATTAAAGTCTATGACATGAGAGACTTTGGGTGGTCGAGCCAGACGTCTCGTACCCAAAGTAATCATGTAAGGCTCATGGAACATGGTTCGTATAATTATTATTAAGTGTTCTGAGAAGTTTGAAAAGAAAAGAAGAAGTTTTTGTTTTAACATGGATGAAAAGAGAAAAGACTAACAAAAAGGGATCTCAATCCTATAATTTTTCATGTTCGTGGACCTAAAGTCGGGATGAGATGGAGATCTACCTAATCTTGTCATGCATGGATACAAATACTAATGTATATTTAGTTCAAACATAGAGAAGAATGAACTAAAGATCCTACGGGGAACATGGCAATCTCACAAAAGAGAAAAAGAAGAAGAAGCAAACAATCATACGCTTGGATAAGAGAGAAAGCAAGTATCACATAAACACATGTGTAATTAGGTAGAAACCTAAGCACTAAACAAGAATAGAAGAAGAGATGGTAAAACATCAACACCTAACAATGATATTAAGTCATCAAAGTAGGATGGAAAAGATGAAAAGAGATGATAAAACATCAACACCTAACAATGATATCCAATCATCAAAGTAGGATGGAAAATAAATGATAAAAAATCAACACCTAACAATGATATTAAGTCATCAAAGTAGGATTAAAAATATGAAAATAGATGATAAAACATCAACACCTAACAATGATATCAAGCCATCAAAGTAGGATAGAAAATATAACAAGAGATGATAAAATATAAACACCTAACAATGATATCAAGTCATCAAAGTAGGATAGAAAAGATAGAGATGACAATTAGACAATTACTCATCATACATGAGTAGTAAAGACTTACTCAAGACATAAGGTACTTAGATGATATACCTATAAACCTACTTAGAAAAGCAAGCAAAGATAGGAAGAGAGATGATAAAACATCACACAAAGATGATAAAACATCAAACATATTATGGAAAAGAAATGGTAATGTGAAGAAGAAAAGACAAAAATAGACATGTTATACACTTAGCACAAACCTCATGGTCAAGAATAAATTCAAATAGTCATTGAAAACATGGTACAAACATAAAAGTACACAAACTAGTTTCAAACAAAGTTGGGATGTGAGGTGAGAACAAGTGTGTGATCAAGTGAACATGGCATGACATGTCAAGTAATAGTGACGTAAGAAGAAAACACATAAGGACAACATATATCAAAGACCTCAAATAACCTTAACGTATCACTACTTAAGTACATTCAAGAGTTAGCACAAGGCAGGGACAATACCACACCTTAACATGCCCCTAAAGGTGAGTTAAACACAAGAAATGGATAGATGAAGAGGGAACATGTTTAGAGGGTGTCAAAGAATATAAGTGAGTATAAAATGATCTCTAAGATCACACAGTCAAACATCACAAGCATGGGGAAAATAATGCATGCATAGCACATAAAGGAAGTGGCCAAAGGAGGCAAGCAAGCAAGTTCAATTTAACAAGTAAAGATCAAATTATGAAAGCATAATTGATAAATTATGGCATGTGTGACTTTTATAGTAAGTTAACTCAAGATGAGGTTTAAGATTAACCAAGTAAGAAGATGAAAATTCATACACAAGAAAAGTCACCTAATTGATGAATAACATCATCTAAAGATGGATGATACTTGCCTTAAATCATATAAGATTGATAAAGATCAAGTAAGAAATAAATTATATCTCATATGTAATGGGGTAATAGTGAATACCTCATAAGACATAAATCATGAACTTAAATACTTAAGAAATGTCAACAAAATAACATACTCAAGTGTCTTGACAAATTGACAAAGTATAGTCCCTTAATGCACACAAGCATTATGACTTAAATAAATCAAAGTTAATGTCTTTAAATTTTATGGGAAACAGAAAACATCAAGATATATTCATAGTACATGGCACAAAATATCATGAGGCAATCACTAGACAATGATGCTCAAAACACAAGTAGAAAAAGGGAATGTGGCTTCTTATGTGTCACCATATTGGTTAGTAAGTAAGTACTTAACCAAGGATAAAAGAAGAATGAGAAATGAGATGATAAGATAGGTTAGGATCAAAACTTAAGCACAGAGATGTTGGACCTTGGTCCTTTGGAGATCATGTGAGGTATGAAGAAAAGTTGTAGATCTCATGGCGATCTACAACGTGATACCAAGAACTATAATAATCAAACACTAATTTGCAGAGAAATTTGAACAAACTTTCACTGATTTTCACATATTTTGCACATAATTCAGAACAAGATGCAAGCAAAGATTCACAAGATTATATACATTAAACCTATTGTTTGGCCAGCTAACAACACAATGAACACGAATTTAACAATTAAAATCCACTATGAACACATATGCAAGCTCATGAACATATCTATGGAGTTTTGAAGAATTAAATTAGTGGAGTAGTTCCACTGACTTCTTCAAATTGTGCAAGAGGATGATAAAAACCCAGAAACACCTGTACAATCTTCAATAAGAAGAAAATAACAACAGAGAGTAATATCTCTTTGAAGAAACTCTGAAAACCGAGAGAAATTTCTTGAGAGGATTTGAGAAAGCTTTGAGAGAAGAGAGAGAACTTCAGTTGATGATTTCTTGTGTGAATTGATTGTGTTTTTCAATGAAGACGAGCTAGCTCTTTTTTATAATCATTGAGAGAAAGGTTAAGAAATAATCGTGGTTACTTGAAGTTTGTTGAGCAAGCTGAGTGAAGAAAAGAAATCTCAAGGGGCCTTGAGTTTTGTGTTTTATTATTATAATATTGGGTGCATTTTAATGATCAAATACATAGTGGAAAGAGTGAGGAAACGCGTGAGAAGAGTGAGCTGGAAGATGCACATGGGGGAAAAAGTGAGTGGAGGGAACTTTCCCTCTTTGGGAAAGGCATGACCATAGCATGCATGCAGTGATTTGTCACTTTGCTTAGCTTATTTAGTAAAGAGTGAGGTAAGAAAACAAATCAAGGAGCATGTGTATGTGATGTACACGGAGTTTCTGCAGTAGAAATTATGTCATGCCTGCAAGATCTCAAGTCCTAGCCTGAGCAAAGTCAAGTAAGAACCGTGCCAGCCTAAAGCACATATCTCCATTATTTCGTCATCATTCAAGATGATCTTTATATTTTTGGAAATATCTCATTACGCACCACAATATTGTAGAAGAAATCAAGTCAAATGGAAGCTTTTAGATCCCTTAAAACTGAGCCTGAAAATGGTGATTTTGAGTGTGCCCAGCATCTGGTCAGATGAGCTTGTCACAAGCCTAAGAAAATCATGCCAGCCTTATCACAATATCTCCTTTAATTCTCAATCATATAAGGAGTTCTTGTAATCACTACAAAGCTCAAGCTATGCTCTTCAATATTGGTGTTGACAGCAACTTGAATAAAGGCTTGTATCATGCTGAAAATGTAGCACGAAAATCTGGAATTTTGGTGAATCAAGGACTTAGTGAAAATTTCACTAAGTGTTGAAAACTTGTCAACTTGAAATGACCCACTTTGAACCTACATATCTCTATAAAATTTGATCAAATGAAGATGAATTATACCTGGTTGGAAAGGTCTTGGAACAAAGAGCAACTTTGGTGAAGAGTTAAAATTGAATTAAGGCTTTGATCATGCTGAAAAATTGGCATGAAAATGACTGATCCATCAAGTGTAACTTACCATATTTAGAAACCTTCAACTAACCCTAATTCCCAAATTGGGTAACTTTGTACAAATATTTATTTTTGACTAAATAAATGATAATTTTTTGATCAAATCTTGTAAATGGACCACATTTGACTTAATAATCAAGATTTTAACCTTAAAAAGTCTAGAGTTAACTTTGTTGACTTTATGGTTTACTTTTCCCCAATTCAATTTCCCTGCAATCATCTGATCAATTGAATCACTTTTGATTAAAATTGATGATCAATCCTTCAATCAAAGATGCTTAGGGACATGTTGAGAAGCATGGAAGAAAATTTATGTCAAAAACTCAGAGAAATCCTAATTAAATCCAAAACCCTAAATTTGGTCCCTTGTGTTAGAAGGTGATGATCAAACTTCAAAACCCTAATTCCTCTGAGTATGATGGAGAATTCCTTGAACAAAGATGTCCCAGATGATGATGATAGGGTAATAATTCAAGGACTTAAGTCATACAAACATTAAACACTTCATCTCGCCAAAACCCTAATCTCAAGAGATGGATAGGAGAAAAGTGATTCACTTCAAGACTTTGTAATTTTCAATCTTCTGATGAATCAATAAGACAAATAAGATGTCTTGAGGTATGAGAAACCCTTACAGCTTGAGTGACCCAAATATTAAGGGCATGAGACCCCTCTTGCACTGACTGTCAACACAACCATCTTTTATAGATTGTAGAAAACCATGAGAACCAAAGATACCTTGATGCTATCTTAAATACATGAATATGTATGATGAAATATAAGTTATATAAGTTAAAAATAAGAGGGAAAATTTTGGGGTGCAACAACAACCACTCTCATTGTGAGTTTTGGGAACAAATCAATTGAATTTACAACTATCTTTCTTTACTTAACAAATCTCTTTTACAAGCTTAATAGAAAAACATTATTTAGAGAAAAGGTGGAAAGCTATCATTGAACTGTGACAGGATACAAAAATATTATTTTATACTGTCTAAACTCTTACACCTTAATCTATCCGTTGGGAACTAGTCGTTGGTGCAGGAGAAGTCCTTGCTATCCTCACAACGTCTCTCTCTGTCAAAGGCTATAAAAGAAGATAAAAGCTTCAAAGATAAAGTGATGGAAGCTGGTAGCCGTTGTCATTTGTCATTGGCCATTAAGCTTCATCATGTGAAAGGAAAGCAGTGGATGCTGTAGATGTTAAAGTTGCAATGTTACACACCCTGAAGACCACTAAAGAAGAGAGAAAAGAAAGAATGGAGATTTTAACAAGATGCCATTCAACTATCAAAATATGCATATTGGATAAAACAGAAAAAGCAAGTAGTTATTGCTCGTAGCTTGCTCAGAGAAGAATAAGACTACAAGATGTTATTCAACTTTCAACCACATACATCTTGGTAGATTTCAGAAGAAGCAAGGAGTTGTTGCTTGTAGCTTGCTCAACAAGAAGATGAAGAAGAACACTATAAGATGCTAATCAACTTATGATCATATACATCTTTGTAGAACATTGTATTGAATGCTAGAGTTGTTGCTCGTATAGTGTTTCTGCTCACATCTCTTCATGTAAATTGTTTTAACACTTGAGTTGTTGCTCGAAGAAGTGTTAAACAATATATGCTTAAAACACTTGTGTAATTTGCTTAGAAGAAGCATTCATGTAAACATAAGATCACCATCAAGTGTTGTTGATTGATACCTAGGGAAACTTGGTGAAAGTCGGATCTCAAGAAGATAATGGCTGTTGGTCAATATAGGAAATCCTGATAGAATATCTTACGAAATCAGATTCTGTTGGGTCAATGGTCGTCATATCTCAAAGGAGACCGAGTAAAGGTCAGACTCTTGTGATACCACTGATGGATATCATTGCAAGGAAATCCTAGCAGGAGATCTTGAGGGATCATATTATATTGGGTCAATGAATGTTATATATGGTTGGATCATTAAATGTGTCATTGTGTGTTAGTCACCGGCGGTTGCTCGTGCCAGTGTAATCATTTTGGTTATAATGGATTAAGTCCTTGGATAAGGCAAAATCATCCTTGCGAGAGTGGACAGGACTAGTCTATTTAACAGTGAACCTGGATAAAATACTTGTGCCCATTTCTCTTCATTATCCTTATATCTATTATCATTTGAGTGCTTAGATTTTCTAAACGGGAATGTTTTCTAAGAACACAATTCAAAGCCCCCTTTCTTGTATTTTCTCTACCTTCACAATAATTACATTATCCTCCAAAATATGTTTGCCTCTAACAATCTAGTTATCATTCCATGCATGGATATCACTACCATCACCAATATTCCAAATACTAGCTTCCAACAAAGTTGGATTAATGCTCACAATGGCTTTCCAAAGCTTTGAGTCATTGCTATTAGCTTTAATATTGATAATAAAATCATCAACTTTATACTTTCCTCTTAAAACTCTACACCACAAATCATCATCCATTAAAAATCTTGCCGCCCAATTTCATTATACAGACTTGATTCATAATATCAAGGTCCCGCAACCCTAAACCTGCATCACATTTACTTGACACAACTTTCTCCCAGTTAACCGCATGATGGTTCCTCTTCAGCTCTATGTCACCCCAAATGAAATTTAGCTGAAGCTTTTGGATCTCCTTAATACACACCTTAGAAAGCATATTAGTCATCATTGGGAAAACAGGAATGGCTTCCATAACGCTCTTTGAAAGAGTAACTTTACCAGCAAAAGATAGATTCCAAGATTTCCAACTCGAAAGCTTCTTCATTAACTGCTGAATCAAATAGTTAAAATCCCCTCTCCTAAGAGCTTTCCCTGTTAAAGGAACCCCCATGTTTTTTCTAAAGTTGTTGGCTTCTTTAAACCCCGACACGACAACTAACTTTGATATTATGCCCTTAGTGGCATTCTTCAAAAACAAGATACTCAATTTTTCTATAATGATCTCTTGCCCCGACATTTTACAAAAGGCATCTAAAGTTTGTTTAACATACTCTATCTGTGACTCAGTTGCTTCCCCGAAAATAAGCAGATCATGAGCAAACATTAAATGAGTAATGTTTACACCATTCCTTCCTACACGAAAAAGCTTCCACATTCTCGTATTCACCGTGTGCTCAAACAAATGGGACATATTATCCATGGAAAGGACAAAAAGATAGGGGGAGATTGGATCTACTTTCCATATTCCACGTTGAGGATGAAAAAACTCGTTTCTATTGCCATTCTAGTTCACATTGGTTGCAATGCTCATGACTCCATACATGATAAGGTTGATCATTTTCTCTGGCAACTCGATTTCCACTAAATTTCTCCATATAAATTCCCATCTAAGTTTATCGTAGGCTTTAGATAAATCTATCTTCACCGTAAAATAGCCTTTCTTCCCTTTCTTATTACTCATGCTATGAATTACTTCATTTGCTATGATAGTATTCTCTTGAATTGGTCTACCAGGAACAAACCCCATTTGATAGGGAGACACCTGATACGACATATGCGTCTTCAATCTCCCAACTATCACCTCAGTAATAACTTTATATATAGTATTACATAAGAAAATAGGGCGAAATTAAGTAACATTTTGAGGTTGATCAACTTTTGGAATAAGACAAATATCAGTCTTATTAATGTCTGCAGTGACACTAGGGTTGTGCCAAGCCTCTTTAACAAAGTCACTTATCCTAACACCCACCAGACCCCAAGCTTTCTGATAGAATCCTGCAGGAAAACCATGAGGCCCTGGCTCCTTCCACGGTTTAATAGAGAACAAAGCTCGCATGACTTCTTCTATACTAATATCTTTCCTTAAATGGTCAATAATATCGCTATCCAACTTCGGGAAAGTAACTTCAGTCTGCTCCGAGATGTGCCAATGGTTGGGACGCGCAAACAACTCTTTATAAAACTCTATGACATGACTCCTTAGGGCTTTGTGTTCAATGACCCAATCACCATTATCATTTCTCAACATATTCTTTTTATTTTCACGGGGGCTTGCATAGATAGCTGTAAAATTTCACTGTTATCATTATCAATCTTGATTCTAGTATGAATAAATTGATCATTCTTTTTAAGAAGATGAACATCCATTGCACTAGATTTCCAAACAATACCAATTCCCCCCTGCAAAACCTCTATTCTCGCTACTTTCAAACGAGTCAAACCATTTTTTCCTTTTAATTTGGGTGAGATGAGATTGATTTTCTTGAGCTACTCAATTAAAGAATCATCCTCTTCTTTCCTTTTAAATTTAGACGATTAACTTTTAAAATACATTCCATTGATGCTTCTACTAAACTTTTTCCTTCAATAGTCACTAGCAAACAGGTTCTCCTGTCTTAGACTTTATTAATCCCGAGGGAAATTTCACAATTTGACGACCTTTTCAAGAGTTTATGATCCTTTATTTCAACAAGCAAAATTATTTTTTAAACTAACTCACCTTCACTAAATTGCTTGAGTTTAACTCACTTACTATAAGCTCTAACCCAAGGCTATGTTGAAGACTAGACCAATAAGTCATTCTTTTAGGTCCCGGGCCTCAACTTTTTAATTAAAAAACTTAAATATTTTGTCTAAAGTTTACATTAGTAATTTAAAATTGGGAAGACCAATATACTTGGTATTCTTGAATTCCAAAATATCAATTCCACTTGCATTTCCATTTTTATATTTGAAAAAATCTTATTGCCTCCTTTAAAATAAAATATTATATATTTAGTTTAGTGTTAAAGTTGTTGAGATATTAAATATAATCCAAAAATTTAATTAGGGTTTGTTAGCCTATCTAGTGTATAAGTTAGGTGTATATAAATAGACATAGTTTGTACAATTCAATAATAGAATTCTTATTTCCTTATTCTCTCCCTCTCTTTATCCTCTCACTAAAAATGCCCCATGCACTAACAAATTGGTATATAAACTCTGGTTAGATTCTTGATCGTGTTTTCAAGAATCACACACTAGAGATCATGTTTTTGGGATCTTGGATTGTTGTTAATCCATCATTGTGAAGATGAATGGTACTAATGATATTCCAAATTCTATTCTAACTCTTGAAAACAAGAATTGGATTCAATGGATAATACAGATGCAATCTATGTTTGGATTTCATGAAACCCTAAAAGTGGTTACTAATGGAGTTCTTGCGCTGGCTACGGATGCAATTGACGCACATAGAACCGCTCACAATGAAGTCAAGAAGAAGGATTGCAAGACTACATATTATATTCAAACGGTGGTAGATTCAGTGAACTTCGACAAACTTTTTCATGCTGAATCGGCGAAGGAGGCATAGGATATTCTTGTTATGTATTTTGAAGGAAGTGAGAAAGTCAAGGTTGACAAGTCGTAAACCTTCCGACGATAATATGGATTGTTATTGATGGGAGAAGACAAAAAGATTACAAGCTATGTATCGAAGGTGCAGAAACTCGTCCATCTTATGAAGGGCTATGGTGAAACCCTGACTGGTAAGATGATAGTTGAGAATGTAATGCATATGCTGACCTCTCACTTTGATCACATTATCATAGCTATTCAAGAATCCAACCAACTTGAAACCCTAAAACTATAAAATTTGGTTGGTTCATTGGAAGCGCTTGAGATTAGGATTGTCGAAAGGAAAGGAGTTCGAGACTCGATACAAGCATTGTAGGTTCAATCCTGGAAAAATAATAGCGGTTCGAACAAATTAAAAGGAAAAATCGACAAGACTCAGGGAAAAAAGTATGGGTCGAATCCCCATAAGAATAAATTTGATGACAGGGCTTCTGAATCCTCGAAAAGAGGAGAAGGAAATTACTATCGGAAATACAAAGAAGAGAAAAAAGGTGTGTAGTAACTGTGTAAATGGGGTCACTTGGACAAGCATTGTTGGTATAAGAAAAGACAAGATATCGATAAAAGTCAAGGATGAAGAAGCGAACCTTACACGCCAAGATTTAGATGATTATGAAGGTATGGTGGTAATGGTTACAGTTGCAGATAACCATGTCGAACCTAATATCTAGTTCCTCGACTCAAGTTGCTCGAATTACATGACTGGTCAAAAGGTGTGCTTGGAAGATTTCGACGAGTCAAAGAAGAGCAAGGTCAAATATGTTGTAATAACTCGTTGCAAGCAGAAGGTACTGAAAACATCGTTTTTCAAAGGAGCAATGGAACAAAGGCTATGATCAAAGATGTGCTATATGTACCTGAGATGAAGTGAAATCTTCTAAGTGTTGGACAACTGGTCGCAAAAGGCTTCTCACTCGTCATGAAAGATGGAGCTTAAGAATTGTTTGACACCCAGAACAATTTGGTCTTAAAATATCTGATGTTGAAGAATCAGACGTTTAAGACTATGATCAGTCTGACAGAGGTACAATGCTTGAAAACACTTGTCGACCACAATGATAGTTGGTTGTGGAATTTGAGGTTTGGCCATCTGAATTTTAGGTTACTCCATCAATTGATTACTCAAGAGATGGTAAATGGAATACAAAGTCTTATGATTCCCGACAAACTCTATGAAGGTTTTTTAGTCAGAAAGTAATCCAAAAATTCTTTCATTTTGACTATGTCAATGAGATCCTCTTGCATACTCGAAGTTGTACATTTAGATGTGTGGGGCTCGCTCGAAGAACATACCATTGGCAAAAACATGTATTTCGTATCATTTGTCAATGAGTACAATTGAAAACTATGGATCTATGTGATCAAGAGAAAGGATAAATATTAGAAATATTTAAGAGATTCAAGATACTTGTCTAAAACCAGAGTGAAAAGAAGATCAAAGTTTTGCGAACAGATAGAGGTGGCGAATACACATCCAAGATGTTTGAAGAGTTTTATGAAAAACATGGTGTCGATCATGATGTAACTACTCCTTATATGCCTCAATATAATGGAATTGCAGAAAGAAGAAACAAGACCTTATTGGATATGGCGAGATGCATGCTGAAGGAGAAGAATTTTCCAAAATCCTTTTGGGGAAAAGCTGTTTCGAATTAATTTATATTCTGAACAGGTGCCCTACCAAGAAATTGAAGAAAAAGGTTCCTAAAGAAGTGTGGAGTGGAAAACAACCATTAGTGAGTCATCTAAAGATATTTGGCTCTATGTGTTACAAGCATGTTCCTGATATAAGAAGAATGACACTTAATGACAAAAGTGAACCTATGATTATGGTATGATATCATAAAACGGGTGCATACAGGTTATTCAATCAAATTAATGAGAAGATTATGTTAAGTCGTTATATTGTGATTGATGAAAATTCTGCATGGGATTGGAATTCTGGTGATGGAGTTAATAAGCCATTGATGAGCTATGGATTTGACATAAAAATTGATAAAGTCGAAGTCGACAAAATTGCAAATATTCTAGTCAAAGTCAAAGAAGTTGCTGACATTCCTGACACAGTCGATATCAAAGAGGGTGTGGCTGCCACAAATCAAAGACCTCAAGGAACTAGAGTTTGTTCAACAAGACTTCAAGACTATGAAGTGGCTAGTGATTATAAAGTAATACTAGGTGGAGAGTTAGTTCATTTTGCTTTACTTGCAGGTGCTGAATCAATCAACTATAGTGAGAATTTATAGAATAAATAATGGAAGTCTTCTAAGGTCGAAGAGTTACCATTAATTGAAATAAACAACACATAGGAGTTAGTCGAATTTCCATCACACATAAAAGCTATCGAAGTAAAATGGGTGTTCAAGTTTAAACACAATGTTGATGGTTCGATAGTAAGACATAAGGCGAGATTGGTAGCTCGAGGATTTCTTCATAGAGCAGAACACAACTACTCTAAAGTATTTCCTCCAACAATAAGAATAGAGATTGTTTGACTAGTGGTAGCCTTGGCATGGAAGCACGTTTGGTCGACATTTTATTTAGATGTGAAATCAGCATGTTCTGAATGGTCCCTTAGACAAAGAGGTCTATGTCACACAACTTCTTAGGTTTATGATTTAGAAGGAAGCGAGTAAGGTATGCAAGTTGCACAAAGTGCTCTATGGCCTCAAACAACCACCTAGGGTATGGAATAAGAAGATCGACTCATACTTAGTTGTATTGGATTTGTAAAATGCAAGTCTGAGTATGGTGTCTATGTTTAGGTTGTGGCACAAAATATAAAAATCATATGCTCATATATCGATGACTTGTTGGTAACTGGAAATATCTTGGAGAACTTGTCGAAGTTCCCAGAGTTGATGATGAGAGAATTTGAAATGTTAGATCTGAGAAAGTTGTCTTATTTCCTAGGCATGAAGTTTAAAATGGCGAAGTAAGGAATAGTGCTACATCAAAGGAAGCATGTCAAAGAGATATTCAAGAGATTCATGATGGATGATTAGACCCCATCATATTTTCCTATCGAACCAAATTTGAAGTTGGAGAAGCATGGAGAGGAAGACAACGTCGATGTAACTTTGTTTAATCAAATAGTTAGATCTCTGAGGTATGTGTGCAATACTCAACCTGATATAGGTTTCACAGTTAAATAGTGATCATATACATGAGTGAACCAAGGGTGTCACACATGAAGGCTACAATAAGAATCCTGGGATACTTAAACGGATCTATAAACTGTAGAATTCTATTTCGACAAGATTCAGAAAGCAGAGAAGCTACTGTTACTTGCTAATCAGATGTTGATTGGTGTGGAGATAAGAAGATCTAAGAAATACAACTGGTTAGTTATATCAAGTCTTTGGTGATCCAATCTCATGTTGTGAGTGCAACTTGCCTCTAGATTTGTTTTGCATGATGTCAAAACTATAATAAATTAGAATTTATGTATATTGGAAGGTGTCTCTGAGTTTGTATGACACCCTGTGCATTTAGAGATCTTAGGAATCATATGAAACAATTTTGAAATTGGTCTCATTCATTAAAAATCAATTTATGCATAAAAATTCACTGCATGTGCTGATACATACGTGTTTCAGGCCGAGACATACAACTCAATATTAAAGCCTATGGAGTTTGTGTTTCATAGGTAGGCACATGCTATGTATAGGCCAACACATTTACTATCATATTGAAGCATATAGCCACTGACTTGCTCAGGCCCGCACATACTCCTTCATAGGCCGGCACATACTATTGTTTTTATGTTTATGTGCCGGCACATCCGTGTTTCAGGCCGACACATACTGATTGTTTGGGTCATTTTTGTGTAACTCTTTCATTCCTAAAATCTCTCATGTGCTATCTATCTTACACAACTATAAATATATCTTTCATGCATCATTACAACTTGATGAAACTATAAACACTTACCACCACTACTCTTCACCTTCAACCTCCAACCTATGCATACACACTGATAAATCATACATAATCATATTTTGTCAGGGTTCCATCTAGGCGACGTTCGATAACGTCCAATTAGGTTTTTGTGTGACCGAGAATATTGGGTTGATAATTGTGGGGGGTTTCATCCCGAAAAACCTAGGGTTTATGTTAGAACAAGATTTGGTTCTGCATATAATCTCTGAGTTTTGATGATAACAAAGCATATATTTTAGATGTAACAATTTTGTGTTCTAATAGTTTCTTGAGTGTGCAGATACAATATTCTATTTGATTCATGATTTTTGTCTAAAGAATCATCAGAACTATACTTAGCACGCCTTAAAAAGACTATCCTATCCGTTTCTCAAGTAACATCAGTAGTTCTAGTGAATGCTGAATGTTCGCCAGAAATAGATCCATGCGTACTTCTTAGATAAGTTGTTGCTTCGAAAGTCACGAGTGTATCCAGAAAAGGAATCTCTATATGTGGAAATCAGATATTAAGCTTATGCGTCAAAAATCAAATATCTAGTTTTTTCTTCAAAGATCAGAAATCAAGATAAAGTGCTTCTCAGATAAATCTTTTGCTTCCTACTCAGATATTAAGAAACTGTTTGTCAGATAAGCTGTTGCTACATGTCTGAAGACAAGGTTCTGATTCTGAAAGACTCTGATACATTTGTGAACACTTCAATGAAATGTCTTATGGAATATTTATCACTTCTTATCAGACACATTATGTAGGAAGATTAAGAACCAAGATGTGATCTCTTATGCGCTCTCTTACTACTTCAAGATTAGAAGTATCTCATCATAAGAAAAGATCATAAACTTACACAAGAAGAATACATGACAACGTACAACGCCTTTATGCTACTTGTTAAGAACACAATGCACGATTTAAGATTTGATGTGTCCTTCTCTCCCACGATCACACGCTACCGTTGTAGCAGCTGGCAAAGGAAAAAGGCGTTTTTACTATCCAACGGTCTTCTTTTCTCAACCTATATAAAGGGGTGACTACTTCATTGTAAACTAACGAAAAATATTTAAACGATTGAGGCATCAAAGTTATTGTGAAAGATAAAGAAAACAAAGAGACAAAATATTCAAGAGATATTCAAAAACACAAAGAGTTGTTGCTCAGTTTTGTGTTAACTTTAATTCTCTATAACACAAGAGTTCTTGCTCACTATTGTGTTATTTATCATTGTTGTATACACAAGAGTTGTCGCTCATGTTTGTGTGTAAACATTTGTTCTTCATTGAAGTGATAAATCTGGTTTTTAAAAGCACTCTTGTAAACACTATTTGATTGTAAATCTTTCTAGATTTATTTCCTTAAGTGACTAAGTTGTAGTCATAATTACTATAAATGGCTAAGGTGTTTTTATAAAATCTTAGAGGTTGTTGTAATCTTTCTAGGTTATTGGATTAAGTCATTTTCTAAGGAAAAATCACCTTGGCGGGTGTACAAGAGTAGCCTTTTCTATGGTGAACTTGTATAAACTAATCACGTCACTTTTATTTCTAGCTTAGAAATCATTGCTCGTTTGTGAGAAGTATTTCTAAAAGAAATAGTTTTTGAAAACGCAATTCAAACCCCCATTTCTTGTGTTTTTCTCAACCTTCAATTTGTATCAGAGCTTCCGCTCTCTTATTGATTTTCAAATCAAACACTTAACCTTGTAGAGAGATCAAGTATGAGAAAAACTTATATGGCTATTGCTGATACAAACGAGAGAGATGGTTACAATACCAAGCCTCCTATTTTTGATGGATAGAAATTTGACTATCAGAAAGTTAGCCTATAAAGTTTCTTTCAAGGCTATGACGCTGATCTTTGGGATCTTGTCATACTTGGTTACGAAGTATTTGTATCTGCGATTGGTATTCCCATTCTCATAAACAGAATGAATGATGATCAAAAGCGTGTGCTCAAGAATCATCATAAAGCTTAAACTATTATTCTCAATGCTATATCTCCCAATGAATATGTGAAGATCACTAATAGAGAAACAAAAAAATATACTTTTGATTCATTAAAAATGACACATGAAGGTACACTCAAGTCAAGGAGACTAAGGCTCTGGCCTTAATCCAAAAATATGAAGACTTTAAGATGGAAGATGATGAAACCATTGAAACTATGTTTTCAAGGTTCCAAAATTTAGTCGTAGTACTTAAAGTTTCAGACAAAGGTTATTCTACAGGTGATCATGTTAAAAAGATCATCAGAAGCCTTTCTAAGAAATGGAGACCTATGGTCATTGCTTTGAAGCTTCATGTGGATCTAAAAAACCGATCTCTTAAAGAGTTAGTTAGCTCCCTTAAAAGTCATGAAATAGAGCTAGAAGAAGATGAGCCCTAAAAAAGAGGAAAATCTGTTTCTCTAAGATCAAAGTCAGAAAGAACCAAGTCAGAAAAATGTATAGCCTTCTAAGCTGAAGAAGCAGAATTTTTTGACGATGAAGTTTCTGATGACCAAAATAAATTGTCCCTCATATCTAGAAGAGTCAAACAACTCTGGAAGAAAAGACAAAAAAACTTCCGAAGACCCGGAAGCAGAGAAGATAGTTCTGAATCATCTGCAAGAGAAAAAGTAAGCAAGGAAGTAACTTTCTACGAGTGCAATGAGCTTGGACACTACATAAGTGAATGTCCAATGCTCAAGATGGAAAACACCAAAAAATAAAGCTTCAAGAAGAATGCTTTCAATGGAAAGAAGAAAGGTCTCATGGCAACATGGGATGAATCAGACTCTGAAGAATCAGAATCTGAAGAAGACCGTGCTATTGTAGCATACATGGCCACTACCCCAGATGGAATAACATCAAAAACTGAGTCTGACTCATAAGAGATATTTTCTGAACTCTCTCGTGCAGAACTAGAATTATTTATATTTGAATCTATGATCAGGTATCAGAAACTTCAACAAAAATTTAAGAACCTTCAAAAAGTTCATGAATACGAAGTTGAAGAATATGGTAAGCTAGAGAAAGAAGTTTCTGAACAAAAAGGAGAAATTTGTATATTAGAAAAAGAAAATGTGTTTTTGAACAAGTAATGTTTAAAACTTGGAGAAACTCTTTCTAAAGCACCTTCCTTGTTTGAAACTGTCTTATACAAATATGAACATGCTTTTCAGAAATTCTTGAACAATATCATGGATAAAAGAAAAATGGCTTCCATGATCCATGGTTTTACTATGGAAAAATAGGAATTGGTTATGTCTTTGATGAAAAAACTCAAGAAAATAAACCATTATCTTTGTTTTCTTATCTCTGCCCTTCTTCACAGATACAAAAATTTGATATTGCATAGA
Source organism: Vicia faba (assembly GCA_948472305.1). Taxonomy (NCBI): domain Eukaryota; kingdom Viridiplantae; phylum Streptophyta; class Magnoliopsida; order Fabales; family Fabaceae; genus Vicia; species Vicia faba. Next base: position 1,329,416,457 of record OX451737.1, on the reverse strand, counting down.
AACCGAAGTTTATTAGAAACTATGGAAAAATTAACCTTAAAGGACCCAAGAATCTCTGGGTACCAAAAGAAAAAATGGTGTATGTTAAAGATATCTCACGCAGAGCTAAAATACCTGACATGGCTCCTGAATTCTAGATGATCACTATACACAACAGAAAGAAAGCATATGTTTCAAAACCTTGAACTTAATGTAGCTAAGTTCATTAGCTTTGGAGGAGACCAGAAAGGAACTAAAATTCTGGTAGGCTAGAACTCAGATGTCCTATAGAATGTCGAGACATCTGTTATGACAGAAACAATATGGAAAGGCATAAAAAATATAAAACAGTACTAAAAAGCATAAACAACACAAGGATTGTTAACCCAATTCGATGGCAACAACACCTACTCTGGGGGCTACCAAGCCAGGAAGGAAATCCACTATCAATAGTACTAATTCAAATCTAAACTCCCACGTTTACAACTAATCACTTAATCCCTACTGTAATATGGTGGAAGAACTGACTTTTGGGTTTGCATTTTATCACAAATGTTACTGATAGCAAGAGTCGCCAACAACTTTTCTTTTATCCAATAAAGGAAAGGGTGAAAAGAACAGGAAAGACCTTTGAGAATTTTCTGAGTAAGGGGGGTAGGTTATGAAAAGGGAAGGTATTAGCACCATTTGCATCTGCATTTATCTACGGGCTCTTAGTCGCTAGCTAACTTTGAAAATGCTTTGTGTTTCTGTATGTTTGAAAATATTTTGAAAATGCCTAAGTACGAAAATTTTGTAATGATTCTCGTATCGTTGAGAATGTATACAAAATGGTTGTTTTGAAAATATTTATTGAAAGAAAGTGTTGTTTTGTGGAAATATGTTTTGAAAATTCCAAAGTAAGTCATCTTTATTTATAATAACCCTTGTATCAGTCCTCAAGAGTGTTTATAAAGCATTTTGAAAGTAGTTGTTTTGAAAGTGTGAGGTGTGAAGATTGTTTTTGTTTGTGAGCAAGAGATTACGAGCGATCTACCTACTCAAAAGTCTTTGTTCTTTTCCTCCTTTAGATAGTGCTATCCTACCATTAGTTAGTAGGAAGCCATATCATTGAATGTGAGGGACTGGCGTGGGTCATCGTACAATTATAGAAGGCAACTTATAGGACGCTTTAGCAATTTTTGTAAGGGACTAAGATCATTTACCAAAGGCAGCATCAAAGGGTCATTGAAGGACTATGATATTTTAACTGAAGGTCTTTTGCTAAAGCATCCCACATTCGAGGGACATAACCGTTTTTTATCCGAGGCAACAAGTGAGGATCACCCTAGAGGTACATGCGTGCAAAGGGTTTTGATTTCAGTTTACTTTTTTGTCTTGAAATTAGGATTTTGCTATCAGTTGATTTTAATCTTGCCATACAAACCCTAATTACTCACAGTAATAAGGAAAGCAGTAAATTGCAGAAATTAAATGTCCTACGCTATTACAAGACTTCGGGAATGGGGGTGCAAATTTATGAATGGGGAGAAGATGAAGAAACCCTAATTATCTATTACATACCATTGATAGTTACAATAGTAAAAGCCTAATTTTAATTATTTTACAAATTAATTAACAAAATAAAACAAAGTGATTAAACTAACTTTTATTTATGAAAAATTAAATTAATTAAGAACCTAAATCTAAATTTTTGTGATTTTATTATTTTTTCTGGTTAAATAAAAATAATTTAGAAAAGAAAAAAGTTAGTTAAAACAAAAAAGAAAATAAAAATGGGCCTGTGTTTGTAAAAGGAATTTGGGGGGTGTTAAAAAGAAAAAATGAAAGGCCCAAATCAGGGAGGCCCAGGTGCCTATGATGATCATGTGTGGACAATTCCTTGGAGTGCACCATAGCAAGACTATCAGAAACGTTGGATCTGGCCCTTTTGAAATCTGAAAGTCAAGGTGTGAGGTACACCTTGCGCACCAATGACTTGTTTGTATTGAATCTGCAAGAAACAAATATGTGAAAAATAAAAGGGTACCATTGGGGCTCGAACCCAGGTCCCTCAGGTCATAGCGCGCTTGTTTTACCACTGGGGTGGTTGTTTCATCGGATTATGAAACACCCCCAGTAAATATATTATAAACTTGTTTCAAGAAATGGAATTTCCACTTCTTCTTCCTCGCTCCAGGAAACAACAAAAATATTTTTTGAACTTCTAAAAGCTTAATTTCTCAACCTTTTTGAAAACTTCCAAAACCAAACTTCCTTGATTTTTTACCATGACTTCAACCATGTAACTTTTGAAAGCTATAAGTTAAAGGATGAAATGAATTTTGCTTGGTACCAAACTGAAACCTAATATTTCATAAACTTAAATTCCAAAATTCTCATCATACAGTCAACATAAATGAAAACTAAGGACATGGTTAGTTTCAGGGCAGTCATATCTACATTTTATCTTTTACAATTGAAAGCAAATAATGCGTGCATAAGGATTTCAAAGTTGGAGAAACTTACCTCTTGAAGTGAAAACTCAGAACGCGTATGGAGGCTTCTAGGTGCAAGTAAATGATTGATTAAGCTTCATCGGACCTCCCTGAAGCTATTCCAATCCTTACTTTTTACTGAAAGTTGCTGAAATGCTCTAGCCAAGTCAAGTTGCAAGTCACGGTTTTGGAGTTTGGAGGATGGTGATGATGATGTTATAGAAGTATAACAAGGATATGGATGATTTATATATGATTTGTATATGATGTTTGAATGATAAAAAATAGAAAACACACAAGTGGATTGAGAGTTGGGTGTTGGAAACTTCAAATGTGCAACAATGGTGGTTTCTTAGTGATTATGAGTTTGAGAGAATTTGAGGGTGCTTGAGGGCTTGTGAAATCGTGTCTTGGCTTGAAAGCGACCTCTTTATTTATATGTCAAAGGTTTCAGAGGATGAGAGGACTTGGTTTACAAGTTATCAAGTTTTTCCTTGGTTGAGATGTAACTTGTGATTTCTTGAGAAATCAAATTTCTAATGTATAGTACCGTGGCTCATAGAATGGTTAGGAGCTATAGACATGTTTCTTCTTGCTTTGAAATTGTGTGTGTGCAGAAGAAACAATTGAGAGGCGGAAGGAGAGTTGACTTTGCACAAAGCATGCTTTTCTAAAATGGAAGTGTTAGCTTTCTTCCCTTAATGGAAAAATGAATTGGATAATGCTTGAATTAAATGGAACATAGCTCAAAAGCTTGTGTAATCTTCTGATTAGAGATAGATTTACAAGTTTAGACGCCTGCAAAGGGAGATTACAAGTCATGGCAGGAAGATTTGATCATAAGGTTTTCAAAAAAATGGCCTATAATTCAAGTTTGATATGCCATCTTCATCTCTTCGAAACTTCTAGCTCAAGCATGATAAATTTGTGTTCTTGGACATTTTGGAAAGCTTGAAACATTGTATACAACTTTCATGTTGACCACTTTGGCTAAATGAAATGGGAAATTGATGAAAATTGGATAAGAAGTTGAGATGAAAAACTGACCAAAACTTGTTGAAATTTTTTCTAAGTGTTAGATAAAAATAATCAGAACTTCATGGGCTCATATCTCTTAAATTAAGCACTTTTTGAGGATCAACCCTAATTGACAAAGTTGTAGAATTCATCAATCCCTACAACTTTCATGTTGAAAGTTTTCTTTAAATCAACTTGGATCTTAGTGAAAATGGCAATGAAGTAGTGATTTTGTTAAGAACAAAAACACTTACATTTTTTGTAAGTGTTGGAAAATTTTCCAACTTTTGACTTTTGTTGACTTTTTTTATTTATACTTGATGATCAAGTTTGATAGTTTTGAATGTTTTGATGATTCTTGATTTTTGAATTCCAATGTTGACCAAAAAGTCAATGTTTTGACTTTTGAGTGACTGTTGACTTTTCATTCAATTGATTCAATTCTTCCACTGTCAATCACTTGTATCTTTGGAAATGTCTTGAGCCATGTAATTAGGTCAAGATGTTTTATTTGAGCCCTTGACATCATGCTTTAATCCATTAGGTCATGCACTATGCCAAAAGTCAATGACCAGTCATCTTCAATCAAAACCCTAATTTGGCAATAGTTTGACCTTTGATGATTTGAGGGCGTTCCTTGAGGAATCAAGATCAAGCCTTGATCAAATGATTTAAAATCATCTCAAAATGTTGATGTTGACAAAAATCTTGAAGTTTGACTATATGTTGACCACAATTGACTTTTTACCCAATGCAGTTGATTTTCATTCATCTGAGCCATTGACTAAGCAAATTTGTGATGCAAGGCTTGAAACTTGACATGAGAATTATTGAGGACCTATGATGAACCATTAAAGTCATTTGAGACCTTTCTAACCAATCTTCTTTGAGAAGCACCAGTTGAAAACCCTTGCTTAGGAGGTGGTTTTGACCAGTCAACTTTTGAGTAGTTTTGAGCAAATGGGAACCTCATGAGAATGTCTTGAAGAAAATGGGAGGGAAAATTTTGGGGTACAACGATTACCCCTGTTCAATCTTCTTAAACCTGAAGAGTTATATTGGAACGTTCGCCATTCGTGACTTGAAGGTAGAAGATGATTGAACACCTAAGTGCCCAGAAATTTGCACTCGCTGGTGCACGAAGTAATGTTGTTAGTTTATTATACCGGGAATGGGCTTAAAGATGACATTTAGAGAGGTAACAGTGAGTCATGAGAGATGGGCTTATAGATACCACCCAAAGTAATTATTGATAGAAATTAGACTAAGTCTACGCTCGACATCAACTGGAAGAAGTATCAGAATAAATCTACGCTTGATTTAATCCGAGCCAGAAAATGTCTACTGGAAGAAATATCAGAATAAATATATGGTTGATTTAATCTAATCCAGAAAATGTCTACTGGAAGAAGTATTAGAATAAATCTATGGTTGATTTAATTTGAGCCAGAGGATGCCATCGTCCGTCTTTAACTGGGAGAAGTATCAGAATAAATCTATGGTCGATTTAATCTGAGCCAGATAATGTCTACTGGAAGAAGTATCAGAATAAATCTACGCTTGATTTAATCTGATCCAGAGGATGTTTGCATCCATCTTTAATTGGGAGAAGTATCAGAATAAATCTATAGTCAATTTAGTATGATCCTGAAACTGTCTACTGTAAGAAGTATCAGAATAAATCTATGCTTGATTTAATCTGAGCCAAAAGATGTTTACGTCCGTCTTTAACTGGGGGAAGTATCAAAATAAATCTATGGTAGATTTAATTTGAGCCAAAAAATGTCTACTTGAAGAAGTATCAGAATAAATCTACGCTTGATTTAATCTGAGCCAAAAGATGTCTGTGTCCGTCTTTAACTGGGAGATGTATCAGAATAAATCAACGCTTGATTTAATTTGAGCCAGAAAATGCCTGCTGGAAGAAGTATCAGAATAAATATACGTTTGATTTAATCTGAGCCAGAAGATGTCTGCGTCCGTCTTTAACTGGGAGAAGTATCAGAATAAATCTACGCTTGATTTAATCTGAGCCAGAGGATGTCTACTGGAAGAAGTATCAGAATAAATTTACGCTTGATTTAATCTGGGGCAGAAGATGTTTACGTCTGTCTTTAACTAGAAGATGTATCAGAATAAATCTACACTCGATTTAATCTGATCCAGAAGAGGTCTTTTTGTCTTTAACTGGAAGAATTATCAAAATAAATCTATGGTTGATTTAATCTGAGCCAGAAGAGGTCTACTGGGAGAAGTATTAGAATCAATCTATGTCCGATTTAATATGAGCCAGAAGATGTCCTTTTTTGAGAATGAACCTTTGAGGAAATTGCTGAAATATCCCTTTTTAAGATGTAGCCTTGGGGAAGACCGTTGGGTCGTATAAGTAGTTGATGATTGTAATGCCTGTTGATTGATCTTTCTTGAAAAGGGTAAATAGTTATCTGTATGAAATGTCATAATGTATCAAATGCATTGTGTAATGTTGTTCTCAAAATAAATGAGATTGTGCTATATGCGTTTCGTATGCATATGCTATGATATTGGTAAATGATGTATGAATGTGAAATGTTAATGGAAGTGTATCAATAGCTCCGTATGATATCTTACTGGGGAAAATGAACCCCTGATTGGTGTTGAGGATGAAGAACATGTGTAATCTTCAACCTTGTCTAGAATGCTTCGGCTATGGATTCCTGCTTGTTGTTTGAGTAAACTCCGTTGGGGAATGTTGATTTCTGTTTGGGGGAGAAGAGTTCAAGAACATTATTTGTTCATCGCTCTAATGGGGAATTTAATTCTTACATACCCTAACTGGGGATAAAATAGATGGATAACCTTCCGACTCGTCTAGGGAGTTTAATTCTTATATACCCTGACCGGGGATAAAAGAGATGGATAAACTTCTGACTCGTCTGGGGAAGATAAAGTTAACTGATATCTGGTCTAGTTCCATGTTTCGTAGCAACTCTCCGGGGACAGTGGAGACTTCACTGGGAAGAGGAGTTTTGCAGGTGATTTGTAGCCATCTGAGGAAAAGGCTCAAGTTGGGGAGACTGTAATCTGTTGTGGAAATAAACCTTGCTATGGAAATAAACCCTATTGACGGATGCATACTCTACCGAAGAAACACCCTTGCTGAGGAAATCTGCAGGGGGTTTTATAGTTTTGGAAGAATAAACTCAGCTGAGGAAGAGAACTGCCATGAATTGTACTTATTGGAACTCTGTAAGTTGGTGATATTGCAGGGAAGGAGATCATACTCCTTTATCTGCCAGATCTATCTGCGGGGAAATTGCAAGGAATGTATCTTTAGTGAAGGTGAATTTGTGAACATTATTCTGTGGGAATAATCTCATGGAAGTGACTCTGTGGGGATTTGTGGATAACCTGGACATCATCCCAACTCCTAGAGTTTTGAGTAAATGCTTATTCTTGTTCTTATGCATATATTTGTTAACAATTAATCATGTTCATATGCATATGTTCATTCAATTTTAGTCATTGGACGTTTTTGCAAACAAAACAGAAAAATTAAAAAACAAAAGTTTGAATTTTTAGGGTATATTTGTATTGATAGTTTGCCCATAAACAGGCGATTTTGTACAAAGAGACATAAATCCTAGTAAGATGAAATATTCATGAAATGATAATATTACCAATTGAAAACGTAACATATAGCTATATGGAAATGATCTCATTGGGTTCCAACTCGGCTATTGCCCCCGTGTCTTCGAACATTTCATTCCTTACTGTCGGAAGAAGTTGATTGAACTGATCTGTACCATTTGAACTTTTGACTTTGGTAATAAAGCTTAAAGTAAGTGATCCAATGGGACATAGTCGTACGCTTTAATCCTTAACTTTTTCCTGGATCGCCCTTTCGGGTTTTCAGTCCACCAGGATACCCTTTTTTTCCTAAGCCGCCTCTTCAGGTTTTTGACTTGTTGGGTGTACAATCTTTTATATATATCCTTAATTTTTTCCCGAACCCTTTTGGTTCGTCGGGATGCCATTATTTTTTCCTAGGCCAGTCAACCTAGCGGGTCGTTTTTATGCGTAGTATCTTTTAACTATGTCCATGTTCACAGGGTGCAGGAAATCTTCACCGTCCATAGTAGTTAGTATCATAGCACCGCCCGAAAATACTTTCTTGATAACAAATGGCTCTTCATAGGTGGGAGTCCATTTAGCCATAGGATCACCTTATGGTAGAATTATGAACTTTATTACTAAGTCACCAGCCTGATATACATGATGCTTGATTTTCTTGTTAAATTCCTTGATCATACGTTTCTGGTACATCTGACAGTGACAGATAGCTGCAAGCCTCTTTTCGTCAATCAGATTCAACTAGTCTAGCCTGGTTTAAATCCACTCATCTTTGTTTAAGTATGCATCTTTCATAATCTCAGAGAAGGAATTTGAACTTCGACATGTAGGACAACTTCCATACCATAGACCATAGAGAATGGGGTTTCCCCAATTGATGTTCATGCTGAAGTGCGATAGCCATGAAGAGAAAATGGTAACATCTAGTGCCAGTATTTGTAAGTCACAACCATCTTCTGTATGATATTCTTAATGGTCTTATTGGCGGCTTCCTCTGCGTCATTCATCTTTGGTCAATACGGAGAAGAGTTGTGGTGCTTGATCTTGAACTGCGTGCAGAGTTCAATGATCATAGTGTTGTTGAGGTTGGTACCATTGTCCGTGATAATTCTCTCGGGGATGCCATACCGACAGATAAGATTATGCTTTATGAACCAAGCGACCATATTCTTGGTAACAAAGGTGAACGAGGCTACTTCAACCCATTTTGTGAAGTAGTCAATGGCGACAAGAATGAAGCGATGTTCGTTCGAAGCAGTAGGCTTAATTTCTCCAATCATATCAATGCCCCATATTGCGAATGGCCAAGGATCAGTTATGACGTTCAAAGGTACCGGAGGCACATGAACCTTATCGACATATATCTGGAACTTATGACAAGTCCTCGAGTGGTGGTGGCAGTTGGTTTCCATGGTCGACCAATAGTAACCCACTCTCAAGATTTTCTTAGCCATAGTATGTCCACTGGAATAAGTACCAAAGATGCCTTCATGCATATCTTCCATAATTTTCTCTGCTTCCTTCTTGTCCACACAACAAAGTAAAGTTGAATCATGATTATGCTTGTACAAAATTACATTTCTAAAGAAGAACTTAGCCGAGAACCTCCATAGGAATTTCTTGTCATTGATCGATGCCCCTTCAGGGTATTCTTGAGCTTCAAGGTACCTTTTCACTTCATGAAACCAAGATTTTTCTTCTACTCCATCAATATCAATTTTGTAGTAATGTATTGGTTCGTCGAATCTTTTAATGGTAATTTTGGGAGCCTCATTGTCCCATATGACCTTGAACATGGATGACATGGTAGATAATGTGTCCCCCAACTGATTCTCTTCTCTTAGGATATGCTCAAAAGTAATCTCTTCGAAGTACGAAATCAAGGTTAGCACGTGTTCTCAGTAAGGGATAAGATTCAGATGCTTCGTATTCCATTCTCCCTTGACCTGACTGATTACTAAGACTGAATCCCCATATACGCTCAAGAATTTAATTCTAAGGTCGATAACAAAATACCCAGGATGCATGCTTCATACTCAGCCATATTATTGGTGCAGTCAAAGCAAAGTCTGGCAGTGAAAGTCGTATGACAACCCTGGGGAAAGATAATTACAGCACCGATCCCATTTCCAAGTGCGTTAGAAGCTCCATCAAAAACCATAGTCCACCGTGATCCTAGCTCAGGTCCTTCATATGGTCCAAGTTCTTCACAATTTGTAATTAGCATAATGTTCTCATCTAGGAATTCAAATTTCATAGATTGGTAGTCGTCTACAGCTTAATGTGACAAATTATCTGCCAGTACACTTCCTTTGATTACCTTTTTAGTTGTGTACTGAATATCATATTCTGTTAAGATCATTTTCCATCCGGATGTTTTTCAGGAGAGGTCTGGATTCTCGAATATGTACTTGATAGGATCCATTTTAGAGATCAATAAAGTAGTATGGGTCAACATATACTGTCTTAGTCGGTGAGCAGCCCATGCAAAAGTGCATCAAGTTTTCCCGAGCAGTGAATATCTTATTTCACAGTCGGTTAACTTTTTTCTAAGGTAGTATATTGCATGCTCTTTTTGACCAGACTCGTCATGCTGCCCTAGTACACACCCCATTGAATTCTCTAGCACTCTTAGGTACATGATTATAGGTCTTCCTTCAACTGGTGGCATCAGAATCAGAGGTTCTTGTAAGTACTCCTTGATCCTATCAAAGGCTATTTGACAATCTTCGTTCCATTTTACTACTTGATCTTTCTTCAACAACTTAAAGATTGGCTCACAAGTAGCAGTCAAATGAGAAATGAATTGGGCAATGTAATACAATCGACCTAAGAAACCTCTGAATTCCTTCTCAGTACGGGGAGCCCGCATTTCTTGAATAGCTTTAACTTTAGCGGGATCAACTTCAATACCTTTACCACTAACGACAAAACCTAGGAGTTTTCCAGACCTCACCCCGAAGGTGCATTTGTTCAGATTTAGCCTTAACTTGTACTTCTTCAGCCTTTCAAATTACTTATGTAGATGATCAAGGTGTTCTTCCTCAGTCTGTGTCCTTGCTATCATGTTGTCGATGTAGACCTCTATCTCGTGATGAATCATGTAGTGAAATAAAGCTACCATGGCCCGCTGATAAGTTGCCCCGACATTCTTCAACCCAAAAGGCATGACCTTTTAACAGAAAGTACCCCACTGTGTGACGAAGGTAGTTTTCTCCATGTCTTCAGGTGCCATATTAATATGATTATACCCTTAGAAACCATCCATGAAAGAGAACACCTTATGCTGAGCAGTATTGTCGACCAGAACATTAATATGCAGAAGTGGGAAGTCACCTTTGGGGCTTGCCCTATTCAGATCCCGGTAGTATACACACATACGTGCCTTGCCATCTTTCTTTGGTACCGGAACAACATTAGCGACCCATTAAGGATAGGACATCATTACTTAGAAACCTGCGTTGAATTATTTCATAACCTTGGCCTTGATCTTCTATGACATCTCAAGACGCATGCGACAAACCTTCTGCTTAATCGGAGAACAACCCTCTTTCATTGGTAGACGATGAACTAAAATGTTGGTATCGAGCCCTGGCATATCTTTGTATGACCAAGTAAATACCTCTAAGTTGGCGCCTATCTTGACCTCTTTTTTTTCTGTCTCAAAACTCAAATTTACAACTTCGACTGGCTCTTCATGTGGTTGGATATCCTTTTCTTCTTGTATTAAGAGTCTAGAAAGTTCTCCAGGTATCTCATAATCTTCCTCATCTTTTTCCTCGGCTTGGTAGATCGAATTTTCAAAGTCATAAGAGGAAATAACAGAATCATTATCAACGAGATCCAGAGTGGATGTGGATCTGCAATGTAGTGTGTGGATGTGTATAAGAACACATAACTATTTTAAAGTGAAATAAAGTAAAAGAAAGATAGAGAGCAAAAAATTTGAATGCAAAACATCCAATGTTTTTTATTAAATGAAAATATGACATATGAAATGACAACCCTTAACAAATAAAACATTGTGCCCCAAGCAAGACACAAGGTTTAAAGTCATTGTTTTAAAATAAATTACATAACCAAACTTCTTAAAGCAATAAAATAGAAATAGATATTACTTATGACTAAAGGAGATAAAGATGATGTCTTCTTCTTTCTAATTATTGAGTCTGTCATCAATGGTAGGGAATATCCAGCTGTCGAAGTCACAATCACTGTCAGCATCCTCTATAGTGTTGACTCCATTGTTGCTGACACATAATGGAGGTCTTCCAGCACGAGCGTGACGTATAACCCTTTGACCTTCTGCAGTAAAGCCCAAACCAAACTTGTCAGATTTGTAAGGGATATCTGGAAGCTAACCCCAAATAGTACAACCACCTTATTCTATTGTTGCTTTGGCATCTTTCAAGGAAGCCATATTATGCGGAACCCTTGTAGTCTTTGGAATGGCAGAAATATCTTTAATAGCAGCAGGGGTAATTACTTCAAAAGCTTGGCAGGGAGTCTCAATGAATTCCCCGTCCATTTCTACATGCCAGAATGAATTCAGATGGCTGACCAGGTGCTCTTCTTCTCCGTAGACAGTAACAATCTTCCCTTTCACAGGATATTTTAATTTCTGGTGCAAGGTAGAGGTAACAACGCTTTCCCCATGGATCCAGGGGCATCCTAATAGACAAAAATAAGTTGTTCAAATGTCCATTACATAAAAGATGGATTCAAAGATCTTGGAACCCACCTTAATTGGGAGGTCCACTTCTCCATGCGCCATTCTTTTGGATCTATCAAAGGCTCGAACTATAATGTCATTGGGTTTCAGCACGACCCCTTCACAATCCAGTCTGTCAAGAGCGCCCTTTGGCAGAACATTCAGAGAAGAGCCAGCATCAACTAACGCATGAGCCAATGTAGTGCCCCTACATTCAATGGAGACATTCAGGGCCCTATTATGATTTCTCCCCTCTGGAGTTAGGTTAGCAGTAGAGAAACCTAATCCATTATTAGTTGTTAAGCTAGAAACATAACTTCCAAATTGATCGGCAGAAATCTCTTGTGGTACATGAGTAGTCTTCCAAAATTTCATTAAAGCTTACGCATGGGCTTCAGAACATAGTAGTAAGGATAGCAGGGAGATTTTGGACGGGGTCTTCCCCAACTGTTCAACAATTTTGTAATCGCTTCTATGAATGATCTTCGAAACCTCTTCCATTTCTTATCCAGAGGTATCCTTGATTGTAGCTTCTTTTGGTGCCTCCGTCTAGGAAGACTCTATCATTGGCTCTTTACCCCGAGCATCGACAATTGTCTTGGTAACTATGTCTTGAAAAGGTGGAGAGATTTACGGGGAGCAAATCCTTCCTCTTCTAGTAATTTTGCTGGTCCTCGCAATATTGTCAATTTTGGGATCAAGCTCTTCATCATCTTCATCAGACAACTCTTGTTTAACACCATGGTAATAGATGTCAGACCCATAATTCCATGGAATAACCTTCTCTGAGGAATATGGGATGGGCCCAGGTGTTGTAATGATTAAAGGAGAAGCTTTTAGATTGGAAGTAATCCTTACAGGGCCTTTGGAAGTGATCCTGAAAGGAGTACTAGATATGATAGACAAATCTTGGCACAAGTTCTCACCATACGAAACTTTCTCAATCAAGATTACATGTGCATCCATCAGGCGCTGAATGCCTTCCTTCAGTAACCCGCAACCATTGGGTTCAACTACATAACAATAACATTATTTAACACAACCTGGAAATAAACTAGCTTGCAGCAAATTCTTCTTGATGTTGAGAGAGGAGTAACCACATAACTTATGGAGGTAACATACGGAACATATTCAATAGCACTTATTCCTTTTTCATGCTTTGGCATAGGAGAAGTAATCACGTTCGGAGTCTCAATTGTGTCAAACTCAATTTGCTTATCATCAATCATGTCTTAGATTTTGTTTTTCAAGGCCCAACATTTGTTGGTGTCATGCCCAGGATTGTTCGAATGATAGGCACATCTTGTATTTATATTGTACTTCAGAGAGGATGTGTTGGGATTAGGAGGAGGATCCAGGAGTGTTATAAGGTCAGCCTTTAACAAATATTGCAATGCTTGAGCCAATGGCATATTAATCCTGGTGAATTTCCTCCTAAGAGCGTCTGACCTATGTTGGTTTTTTTGTTATTGTTGAACAGGCACCAGATTAGAGATCAACACTGCTCCCACAAACTGATGGTAGTCATTTTTACTATGTCCTTTCCGACTATAGACAATATTGGCTTCTTTTTTACCAACAAATGGTTTCTTCACAACATTAGAAGTTGTAGCCATTGGAATCTTCCCATTCTTGATACCACTTTCAACTCATTCGCCATTCAGAATCAGCTCAGTAAACCTCGATGAAGAACTCCCAATCAACAGATTAAAGAATGGACCCGTCAGAGTTCCTATGAACATATCCACTAACTCCCAGTCAGTCAAAGGAGGTTACACCCTTTCAACTAGGTCCCTCCATTTTTGGGCATACTCCTTGAACCCTTTATTCAAGCCCATGGACATGTTTTGCAGTTGTACACTAGTCGGTGCAAGGTCAACATTATATTGATACTTCTTGTTGAAAGCAATAGCCAAGTCTTCCCATGTGTGAATGTTGGTTCCTTCCAGCTGATAGAACCATTCAAGTTGAGTACCAAACAAACTTTCTTGAAAGAAATTGACCCACAATTTCCATTCAGCAGTATGAGGTTGGATTTTTCGAACATATGACCTCAGAAAAAGTTTGGGAAAAGAGACCCCATCATATTCAGCAAAGATAGGGACCTTGAATTTGTGTGGGATGATCACCCCCGGGATCAGACCTAGCTCTCCAAAATCTAATCCAGGCATTTTCTGGATTTCCACAGCTTTGAGTCGGTCTTCCAACTCTTTGTATTTGTCATCTGCATGAGGATACTGTTCGTCAGAGTAGTCTTCATCCTCAGAAACCTGATTATTTCTATCTTCACCCCTGACACTTCTTCCATCCTCCACTTGGTTGTCGTCTTCCTCAAAGGAAACATCATTCACCTGAACTGGTTGAGCAGGACCTTTGAATCTCCTCCCTATGTTGAGGATAACAACCCGCTTCTTAGTTTTATTTTTCATGGTGAGGAGCGTCATCATCTCTTGTTGCCCTTTGGCCAAATTCAGAAGAGTCTCTTGAAATTGTGTATGCTAAGTTTTGAGATCCTTGACAGTTTGTTCGAGGGCCATCTTATACTGAAATAAACAGTAAATATATGAGGAAACCTATATTGGAAAACTTGTTTATGAAATGATGATGTTATGTGGATGTAATGTTTTCAAGGACCTTATGAGATTTAAATTTGCTAACCGAGAGGAAACAAAAACAAATATTTTTATTAATAAGTTCCAGATTATAATTTCCTCTTAGGCTTACAATGAAAGGGTCTCAAGGAGACAAAAATATGAACCTCTAAAACCTAAGACTCAAGTCTCCCACAGATTCTTCCTCTTCGTGTCGATGTATGCATTAAGGCTTTGCTCCCCATGAAGTTGCTTTTTAAGCTCCAAAACTTTCTTTTCACTTGCATAGAATTGAGCTTCAAAGGTGTCGCGTTCTTCCTTGAGTTGAATCCATGACTTCTACAATTCTTCGAGGTCAGTGGCCATGTTTGGATGGAGGAGGATGCGAGAAATGTCTCCTTTGACAACAAGCTCTAAGATCACCAGTAGAATAGCTGGATATGGAATCATAAGGTTTTAAGCGCAAGCTTATTCCCATTTTAGATAGGGCTCCAAAGGGATAAAATTCTATTATCCTAAAGTTTGGCTATCAACCTTGTTTACCATTCCCCAAGCACGTATAAACCTTTAGCGATAACCTTGGAAATCATTCTCGTAGCCTAACACAATACCCTGAATAAGTGAGTCATGAGGACCGTCTCATCGAGCATAACCAAATTGTTGTAGAGCCAGAGAAGGGTTGCAAGTAATACCTCCCCTAATGCCAAGGAGTGGAACATATGGGAATTCCTCGCAGCGGTTAATGATAGTAACATCTTCCAGAGATCAGGAACACCAATAGATATCTGAATGAGAAAGAGACATCATACTTTGGGACCACCTCAAACCTTGTTCGTTGTTCACTATTGATCAAGGAAGGTGCGAAATAAACCACCATGATAGCAAAGGTATGCAACACATAAGAGTCCCTCACTTCCTCATAGTATGAGTGTGAAGAGAATGTAAAATGTCTCTGAGCAAGGTAGGCACAAGGTTACGGGAAAGAAATATTTTGATGCAATTCACATCTATGAGTTGGTCTGGATTAGGGAATAACACCAAACCATAGATAAAAAAAGCCAAGATTTATTCCAAAGCTTGAAAACTCATAGCATCCAAAAGCATTCGATCCTTCTCTAACAAAAATTTAGCTAGTAAACCCTTGACTCCACTCCATGTTTCCCAATTTGATACAATGTCGGACCGTTTCAGATGTAAGGCTGCTGCAATTTCTTCAGGTTGTGGATCTTTCTCTAAACCGGTGAAAGGTATTTGATTGAGAACAAGTACTCCCAATAATTGAGAAAAATCTTCCATTGTGGGTACCAACTGATAATCGGGAAAGGTGAAGTGGTGATATGAAGGGTCAAAGAACTGGAATAGAACACTCATCATATCTTCTTTAAAACCTAAGGTAACCAAACTGAGTAGTCGACCATACCTTTTGATGAATGGAGAGCCTTTAGGAACCCTTGAGATTAACTCTTTAAGTTGAGAAGGTATCCTCATAAATCTGATCCGGATAGTGTTTCCGTGAGCGGAGGCCATAACCTACAAAACAGAACAAAGATAAATATCTAGGTCCTTGAAATGGTTAGTGAAATTGATATGGTATGATGTCATGATGTTATAATGTCATGTTCGAACAATTAATCATACAAACAAAACAAACAAGGCCTTAGGTTTAAGCTTTCATGTAGTTTGTAGGTAAGTACCCTCTTGAAGTTTTAGTTGGCTCAACATGTCCTAAAAGAAGTAACCGGGTTCTAAGAGCCTCAATATTACTGATCTTTCTCTCAGGCATTTTTTCAGCACAAGCATCTAAATTGCAATAGAAATATCCCGAGAGTCCAATATCAATGAGTGTAGTATCGAGTATCAACCAACTTCAGTCTGCACCAAAGCCGAACATCTCACTACTTTCTAATGGATAAGTTGTGTCAACTAAGGTTCTAAGGTCAATTAGTGCTTATGACACCACGCAACAGCCTAGCATTTGCCTTGACTAACTCAAGGGACACCGATACCAACCAATGTGTCGCACTAACATAGCCATCATTTCAACCATATCGGTCTATGCCATACAATTTTCATGATCTATTGCTACTTACCTAAAATACCCCCATATCTGAGTATATGATCTATACAAGAAATAAACCCAAGCATATCCCGAAATTTAAAGCATACAAAGCAAGCAAGTAAAGAAATAAAGGTGATCTTTCTCTTAAGATATCCCCACTTTTAGAATTAGTCTCGTCCCCAGCAGATTCGCCAGTTTTGTAATATGGTGGGAGAACTAACTTTCGGGTTTGCGTTTTATCGCAAATGTTGCGGATAGAAAGAGTCGCCACCTGCTTTTCTTTTATCCAATAAAGGAAAGGGAGAAAAGGACATGAAATTCCTTTGAGAATTTTCTGAGTAAGGGGGATAGGTTATGAAAAGGGAAGGTATTAACACCCTTTTCATCCATAGTTATCTATGGGCTCTTAATCGCTATCTCCCTTTGAAACTGCTTTGTGTTTGTGTATGTTTGAAAATATTTTGAAAATGCCTAAGTACGACAATTTTGTAATGATTCTCGTATCATTGAGAATGTATACAAAATGTATGTTTTGAAAATATTTATTGAAAGAAAGTGTTGTTTTGTGGAAAGATGTTTTAAAAATGCCAATCTAAGGCAATTTTCTTTATAATAACCCTTGTATCAGTCCTCAAGAGTGTTTATAAAGAGTTTTGAAAGTAGTTGTTTTGAAAGTGTGAGGTGTGAAGATTGTTTTAGTTTGTGAGCAAGAGATTACGAGCGATCTACCTACTCAAAAGTATTTGTTCTTTTCCTCCTCCTTTAGATAGTGCTATCCTACCATTAGTTAGTAGGAAGCCATATCATTGGATGTTTGGGACATGAGTGGGTCATCGTACAGTCATAAAAGGCAACTTGTAGGACGCTTTAGCAATTTTCGTAAGGGACTAAGATCGCTTACCGAAGGCGGCATCGAACGATCATCGTGGGAGTATGATCTTTTAACTGAAGGTCTTTTGCTAAAGCATCCCACATTCGAGGGACATGACAGTTTTTTATCCGAGGCAACAAGTGAGGGTCACCCTAGAGGTGCATGTGTGCAAAGGGTTTTGATTTCAGTTTTTTTTTTGTCTTGAAATTAGGGTTTTTCTATCGGTTGATTTTAATCTTTCCATACAAACCCTAATTACTAACAGTAATAAGGAAAGCGGTAAATTGCGAAAATTAAATGTCCTACACTAAAGATGAAGAAACCCTAATTATCTATTACATACCATTAATAGTTACAATATTGAAATATAATGCGAAAAAAGTAAATGAGCGCACGGAGATTGAAAAGAGAGAATATGTCAAAACCCTAAAACATTTTCTAAGTGTTTAGAAAAAAAGTATTTTTGGTGTTTTTGTTTAGAAAAATAATTTATAGTGTGAAATAATAGTAAAAGCCTAATTTTAATTATTTTACAAATTAATTAACAAAATAAAACAAAGTGATTAAATTAATTTTTATTTATGAAAAGTTTAATTAATTAATTAAGAACCTAAATCTAAATTTTTGTGATTTTATTATTTTTTTCTGATTAAATAAAAATAATTTAGAAAAGAAAAAAGTTAGTTGAAACAAAAAATAAATAAAAATGGGTCTGTGTTTGTAAAAGGAATTTGGGGGGTGTTAGAAAGAAAAAATGAAAGGCCCAAATCAGAGAGGCCTATGCGCCTGTGATGATCATGTGTGGACAATTCCTTGGAGTGCACCATAGGCAGACTATCAGAAACGTTGGATATGGCCCTTTTGAAATCTGAAAGTCAAGGTGTGAGGTACACCATGCGCACCAATGACTTGTTTGTATTGAATCTGCAAGAAATAAATATGTGAAAAATAAAAGGGTACCATTGGGGCTCGAACCCAGGTCCCTCAGGTCATAATGTTCTTCTTTTACCACTGGGGTGGCTGTTTCATCCGGTTATGAAACGCCCCCAGTAAATATATTATAAACTTGTTTCAAAAAATGGAATTCCCACTTTATGATACGGTGGCAGAACCGACTGTTATAATGGTTTTGCATTTGTATTCGCAAATGTTACAGTAAGCAAGTGTCGCCACCGACTTTTCTTTTATCCAACAAAGGAAAGGGTGAAAAGAACATAAAAAGACCTTTCGAGAGTTTTCTGAGTAAGGGGGGGGGGGTAGATTATGGAAAGGGAAGGTGTTAACACCCTTTCCATCCGTAGTTATCTACGGGCTCTTAGATGCCGAGCTCATTTTGAAATACCTTGTGTTTTGTGTGCTTAGAAAATTATTTTTGAAATGGCAATAGCAAGGCATCTTGCTTTATGATAACTCTTGTATCAGTCCTCAAGAGTGTTGATAAAGCGTTTTGAAAATGTTTTTGAAAGTTGTTTTGTGTAAGTGTAAAAATTTGTTTGAGCAAGCATCTAACAGCTATCTAATTTACTCGAAAGGATCGTTATTTTCCTCTTTTCCTTTGGACAGTGTTATCCTACTATTAGTGAGTAGGTATCCCTAATTGTTGGATGTTTGAGGGACATTCGAAGGGACGTTTATACAGTCACAAAGGCAACTGGGAAAGAAACTTTAGTAACTACCCAAGGGTTCTAATATCATACCGAGGCAACATCGAGAGGGTCATCCAGGGACTTATGATCTTTAAACCGGAGGGTAGCCACTAAAATCTCTCACGTTTCGAGAGTTGTGACTGTTTTTTTGAAGGCAACCAAAGTGGGAATACCCTAGAGATGTATATGTGCAATTGTTTTTTATTCAGTTATTCTTGCCATATAATCCTATTAGTGAAGCATCTAGACAGTTAATAATTTGCAGGAATTTACAATATTGAATTTAAAGCTACGCTATTACATGGCTTTGGGGAGGGGGATTAATTACATAGTCCAAAACTTGGGGGAGAAATAAAAAGAAGAAAATAAAGTCCTAATTTTTACTATTACCACCCATAGTCATATACAATAATGATAAGAATAACAAATGCTAAAATAATAAACGCGCACGAATTGAAAGGACTTCTAAATCCTAAAAATGAAACCTTATTGTTATTTTGTTTTGTTTCATGAAGAAAAGTGA
Organism: Vicia faba; assembly: GCA_948472305.1. NCBI lineage: Eukaryota > Viridiplantae > Streptophyta > Magnoliopsida > Fabales > Fabaceae > Vicia > Vicia faba. Next base: position 1,329,396,971 of record OX451737.1, on the reverse strand, counting down.
ATTCAAATAAATCATAATTCTATTAATTTTAAAATTAAGAAAATGGTTTAAATATATATTAGTTAATTTACAGAATTAGTTTAATTAATAAAAAATACTAACCTAATGTTTTTTTGTGATTTTATTTATTTTTACTGATTAAACAAATTAAAACAAAATTAAAAGAAGTAAATAGTAAAGATAAAACAAAAATATAAATGGGCCTATTAGAAAAATAAATCGAGGGGATATGAAGTGAAATTCGTTGGGCCCAAGTGAGAGAAACTCAGATCTGCCCTTGGATTCAATGGGGAGATCCCCAGAAGAGTCAATGGTGAGGCTGTGTGCTTAGGATATCGGATTCAGATCAGATGTGCATCTGATGGCCTGGACTTGATGCTGTATGGTGAGCGTTCGTAGCCAGGAAGCATTGAATCTTCATAAAATATTAGAAAAAATAAAATTGCATGGCATGGGTATCAAACCCAGGTCCTTTCCACTACACACATCCTTCTTCACCATCTGAGCTGGATTTAAGATTTGAAAGAATCCATTTCACATACCTTAGTAAAGGTATGCTGTTGCTTTAGACTTTACAGGTAACACATTAACCATCATAGACGTTATGCAACATGAATATACAATCAAAATTAAATTACACATGAAATGAATTTGAGATCAAAGGTTTGTTACCAGTGGGGTGCTTTTTTTGGATTGAGGAGGCCTACAGAGGTTACTTCGATTCTGACAACCTTGTTGGACCTTTGGGAGTTTTGTCGAGCTCTTGGGGGGAAACGTGTGTGTGTGGAAAAAATACTTTTGTTTCGTAACGTGTCTGCAGCTTCGATTGGTATTCAGTGTGATGCAGTCTGTAAGAATGTTTCTGTGGAAATTTTTTTCTTGTCTCTTTTTTTTCGTCCCTGGCAATGTATCTTTAGGCCTGTACTTATAGGGGTTAGAGGTGAATGGAAATGGCAAGGGACATCCATTGACCATGCTTTGAAGGAAATATCAGACAAATTAAAGGATTGCCATCTTTGGTAAATTCCTACCCTTTTTGGTTTTGGGATGAACCTGGACATGTTTCACTCCCTAACTCCTTCAAATGCCTCCACGCCTTGTTCTTCGATTAGCTCTGAATTGCTCCTTTCGATGGCTCTGGCCTTCATTATTATGGCTTCTTCGATTGAGCCCCTATTTGCATTGTTCTTTGATTGACTCTAAAAATACCCAACTAGCCCAATCAAAAGGCCAGCAAGCCTCTTGAAACAAACTCATCAAAAGGAAAAAACTTGTTTCCAACAATAGTGTGCCTTTCGAATGGACCAACTGTATTTCCTTCAAAGGCACCATTTGTGTGTCCTTCAAATGGACCAAATTTATGTCCTTCGAAGGCACCACTTGTATGTTTCTTCGAATGGACATTTGGAATGTTTCTTCGAATGGACTATACTATGTGTTAAAGTGTAGAAAACTGTGTGTTGAAGGGTTTAGAGGTGGAGTCAAAGCTAGCATGAGGGAAGACACTATTTTGTTAGTTGAAGAAGGGATGTAGGAAGTTCTTACCTTGTGAATCGAAGGTAGGCATGAAGAGGAAGAACTTGTCTTATGGATCAAAGCAGACACACAAGAAGCCAATGCTCAATCGAAGCTTGCATGTAGGAGGCCACTGATTTGTGAATCAAAACAAACCTGTAGGAGGCTATTGCTTGTGAATAGAAGAAAACCGTTTCAAAGGGAGCCATTTTCCCAGTCAAAGCTAGCACAAAGGAAGCCAATGCCTTGTGGATGCTTAGCATGAGGGAGGCCATTGCTTTGTGGATCAAAGCAGGCATAAAGGTGGCCATTTCCCAATGAATCGAACCAGGCACGAAGGAAGTATTTGCCTAGTTAATTGAAAGCACGCCTGAAGCAGCCAACGCTCAGTCGAAGCTTTGTGAATTAAACTTGATCGAAGGAGGTCGAGTGCTCAATCGAAACTTGTGAACCAAGCTTGCATCGAAGGAGGCCAAATTCTCAATCGAAGCTTGTGAACCAAGCTTGCATCGAAGGAGGCAAAATGCCCAATCGAAGCTTGTGAACCAAGATTGCATCGAAGGAGGCCAAATGCCCAATCGAAGCGTGTGAAACAAAGCTTTCTCGAAGGATTTTAGATTCCCATTCGAAGCTTACGAATCAAGGCAAACTTGCTCTTCTTCGATTTGATGCCTGAAAGCCAAAAATCCAATTGTACTTGTGCAAACTTTCCCTTTTGAAAATCCTTGTCAGAAAATGTCTTGAGAAAAAGGAGGGAAAATTTTGGGGTACAACACACTTCTTCTTCTTCCTCGCGCCAGGCAACAATGACAATATTTTTTGAATTTCTAAAAGCTTCATTTCTAAACCTTTTTGAAAACTTCCAAAACCAAACTTCCTTGATTTTTTACCATGAATTCAACCATGTAACTTTTGAAAGTTATAAGTTAAAGGATGAAAAAAATTTTGCTTGGTACCAAACTGAAACCTAATATTTCAGAAACTTCAGTTCCAAAATTCTTATCACATAGTCAACATAAATGAAAACTAAGGACATGGTTAGTTTCAGGGCAACCATATCAACATTTTATCTTTTGAAATTGAAAGCAAATGATGCATGCATAAGGATTTCAAAGTTGGAGAAACTTACCTCTTGAAGTGAAAACTCAGAAAGCGTATGGATGCTTCCAGGTGCAATTAAATGATTGATTAAGCTTCCTTGGACCTCCCTGAAGCTATTCCAGCCCTTACTTTATAGTGAAAGTTGCTGAAATTCTCTAGCTAAGTCAAGTTGCAGGTCACAGTTTTGGAGTTTGGAGGATGGTGATGATGATGTTACAGAAGTGTAACAAGGATATAGATCAGTTATATATGATGTGTATATGATGTTTGAATGATAAAAAGAGAATATGCACAAGTGGATTGAGAGTTGGGTGTTGGAAACTTCAAATATGCAACAATGGTGGTTTCTTAGTGATTATGAGTTTGAGAGAATTTGGGGGTGCTTGAGGGCTTGTGAAATCATGTCTTAGCTTGAAAATGGCCTCTTTATTTATTGGCAAAAGGTTTCATAGGATGAGAGGACTTGGTTTACAAGTTATCAAGTTTTGGCTTGGTTGATATGTAACTTGTGATTTCTTGAGAAATCAAAGTTCCAATGTACAGTACCATGGCCCATAGAGTGGTTAGGAGCTGTAGACTAGTTGCTTCTTGCTTTGACATTATGTGTGTGCAGAAGAAAAATTTGAGAGGCTCAAGGAGAGTGGACTTTGCATAAAGCATGCTTTTCTAAAATGGAAGTGTTAGCTTTTTTCCCTTAATGGAAAAATGGATTGAAGAATGCTTGAATCAAATGGACCATAACTCAAAATCTTGTGCAATATTCTAATTTGAGATAGATTTACAAGTTTAGGCCAACAAATGGAGATTACAAGGCATGGCATGAAGATTTGATCATAAGGTTTTCAAAAGAATGGCCTATAATTCAAGTTTTACATGCCATCTTCATCTCTTCAAAACTTCTAGATCAAGCATGATAAATTTATGTTCTTTGACATTTTGAAAAGCTTGTAACATTGTCTACAACTTTCATGTTGCCACTTTGGCTTAATAAAATGGGAAATTGGTGAAAACTGACCATAACTTGTTGAAAGTTTTTCTAAGTGTTAGATAAAAATAATCAGAACTTCATGGGCTCATATCTCTTAAATTAAGCACTTTTTGAGGATTAACCCTCGTTAAAAAAATTATAGAATTCATCAATCCCTAAAACTTTCATGTTTAAAGTTTTCTTTGAATCAACTTGGATCTTAGTGAAAAATGGCCATGAAGTAGTGATTTTGTTAAGAACAAAAACACTTAAATATTTTCTAAGTGTTGGAAAATTTTCCAAAATTTGACTTTTGTTGACTATTCTTTTTATTCTTTATGATCAAGTTTGATAATTTTGAATGTTTTGATGATTCTTGATTTTTGAATTCCAATGTTAACCAAAAAGTCAATGTTTTGACTTTTGAGTGACTGTTGACTTTTCATTCAATTGATTCAATTCTTCAACTGTCAATCACTTGTATCTTTGGAAATATCTTTATCCATGTAATTAGGTCAAGATGTTGTATTTGAGCCCTTGAGATCATGCTTCAAGCCATTAGGTCATGCACTAGGCCAAAAGTCAATAATCAGTCATCTTCAACCAAAACCCTAATTTAGCAATTTTTTGGCCTTTGATTATTTGAGGGCCTTCCTTAAGGAATCATGATCAAACCTTGATAAAATGATGAACATCACCTCAAAATGTTTATGTTGACCAAAATCTTGAAGTTTGACTGTATGTTGACCATATTTAACTTTTTACCCAATGGAGTTGATTTTTAGTCATCTGAGCCATAGACTGGGCAAATTTGTGATGCAAGGCTTGAAACTTGGCATGAGCATTGTTGAGGACCTATGATGAAACATGAAAGTCATTTGAGACCTTTGAAAACCAATCTTCTTTGAGAAGCACCAAACCCTAGTTGAAGACCCTTGCTTAGGAGGTGGTTTTGACCAGTCAACTCTTGAGTAATTTTGAGCAAATGGGAACCTCAAGAGAATGTCTTGAAGAAAATGAGATGGGAATTTTTATGGTACAACACCTACCCAATAGAACTTCTACCCAGGAACTCCTATATATGAGTACACCCACTCACTTCCAATCATCGAAGTGATGTCTAATAGTCCGAGTTACTGTATTGACGACCTTTCACTTAAATGAAGATCACACTTCAAATACAGATAAACCCCTTAATAAGGAACCCCTTGATTAAGAACAACATACTTGATATTGCTTCACAACTTTGATCAAGAACAATACTTAGAGTTTCTTAAAAGCTTCCTCTAATAACAATACTACCTCTTGCTTAAAAGCTTCAAGGAGAACAATAATAGAGACTACAACTCTACAACATCATCCCAACTCACAACCGGCTGAAACATACAACTAACTCTCCTAGAGAGTGGTACAAACTCAACCCTAATAACTACATCTTTTTAATTCTCGGATGGTACCAAAACTAGGTCACAAACACTTCTATTTATAACCTTTTGCCAACTGGATTAGGGCTTCAAAAACACAGTAGAGAGACTGCACAAAGTCTACAAAAACTTCTCCAAGAAAATAGGTCTTCAATTAAAGCTTTTATAAAATATCTCCATATTTAGAACTTTTAATATCTTGAATTCAATTATAAAATCTCCAACTCCAAATTAGAGATTCTTCTTCAACAACTGCTATGACCACCCTGATAATCACACAATTACCTCAATAATAGCAGTACAACATGTGGTTAGTGCACACCCACGTAACTCTCTTAACACATACATAATATGTTCCTTGGCCACAAACAAGATTCCAAAATAAGTCTAGTTACTTTGATCAGAAGGACCTTCCAGATGTTAGAGAGAATAACCTTCACATATGAACTTGACCTTCATATATAAGAACAACTGGCTGAGATGACATACTTCTCCAGGGCACTTAACCTTAGCCTTTGCACTTCCTAATTACTTGACTCAGAAATAAACTGAACGAAGAAGTAAACAATTGGTTGACCATTATCAAACCCACCAATATAAGATATGTTTTGTGGATAAAACATCTTAGATACAAACCCAGATGCCTCCTTTTCCAAATCAGGAGTAAGTTTCAAACATATGTTATCAACACACATTTGTCTGGAACCTAAATCATCTGTTATGCAACAGGAATCTGCACGTCTGCTGACACAATGTCCCAACATCTTGTAGGGAATTAGTCCCCTTCCTCTGGAACTCACAAAACAAAGCTTAGCTCGGAAGCCTAACATTGCTTCTAGAAAACAAATAACCCTTCATCACCTTCAAGGTCCTCAAAAATATTCCAAGCTCCAACAGTACCAAACAAAAACAAGACTTAGAGTCACTTTCCTAATTTGGTCAAGTATTAGGAAGACTCTACTAGATGCCAAAATAAATGGCTCTAAACTTTCCTCAACAAACTCAAGTATCATTGCCAACTTCATAGAGTTAGATGAGGTTGTCTTGCATACTACATCATCACACACCAAACCTGTTGAGGAGACTAACCCTAATGCCCTTAGTTTACTTGCGACACAAGGAACAACCGAGGTTATAATAGATGCCATGCAACGAAATAAACAACAACAAACACTCCTCAACAGTCTTCAGGCACAACATATTACCCTCAACCATCACAATTCAGGTGCAAACAAAATCCAACCTAAGTTTGAAAATAAATCAAACCCAACAGAACAACTTACCACCAAAGCTACAAGCGTGATAACAATAAACAGCTCCAACATAACCCTATCACGAATAGTCCATCCTCCACTTCAAGGGACCATTCAAATAACAATATGAACTCTCCAAGTTCAAATAACTTTTTAGTAGATACCTCTTTCCTCGCCCATGACCAGAAAGTATCACCCCATGATCTCACCAAGAAACATAACAGGATGCTTGCTCTAATACCAATTGAAATTCCGATAGGTCAGAACTCAAATGTCCTATAGTATGTCGATACATATGTTCTGTCATAAACAACATGGCAAGGCATAAACCATATAAAATAGTACTGAAAAGCATAAATAGCACAAGAATTGTTAACCCAGTTCGGTGATAACAACACCTACTCTGGGGACTACCAATTCAGGAAGGAAATCCACTATCAGTAGTACTAACTTAAAGCTAAACTCCCCCATTTACAACTTATCACATAATCCCTACCCAATGCAACTTCTACCTAGGAACTCCTAGATATGAGTATACCCATTCACTTCCAATCACGACAGTGATGTCTAACAGTCTCAGTCTCAGTTACTGTATTGACGGCCTTTGACCTAAATGAAAATATCACTTCAAATATAGACAACCCCTTAATCAAGATACCCCTTGATTAAGAAGACCATACTTGATCTTGCTTTACAGCTTTGATCAAGAACAATACTTAGAGTTTCTTAAAAGCTTTCTCCAAGAATAATACTACCTCTTGCTTAAAAGATTCAACGAGAATAATAATAGAGACTACAACTCTATAACCTCAGTCCAACTCACAATCGATTGGAAAACACAACCAACTCTCCTAGAGAGTGGTACAAACTCAACCCTAATAACTACATCTTTTCAATTCTCGGCTGGTACCAAAACTAAGTTACAAATGCTTCTATTTGTAACCTTTTCCCAACTATATTTGGGCTTCAAAAAAGCAACAGAGAGACTGCACAAAGTCTGCAAAAACTTCTCCAAGAAAATAGGTCTTCAATCAAAGCTTTCCTAAAATATCTCCATATTTAGAACATGGAATATCTTGAATACCAATATAAAATATTTGATTTATCAATCTTGGACGCCACATAGGATTTTTAAATATTCCAAGAATATTCAATAATTAAATCATAACAACTAAATCCAAACTTTTAATTGTAGCAGACCTGATTTCCTATACTTCTAGTTAAGACATCACTTTGACATGTTCAAACAGTAAGTTGAAACAACTTCCCAACTGCAAAACTATAACAGTTCAGATGTCCTGCTCTTCTGGTTAGGACATCTCATTCCACATGTTGTAACTATAAGTTGAAATATTTTCCAAACTTCAAAAATGTAACAGACCAGACGTCATATACTTCTGGTTTGGACATCACACTCGACATGTTGAATCTGCAACTTGAAACATCTTGTTCCACATGTTGCTGCAAAGTTAGTTTTACCAAATTCATACCAATCATAATTTCAGAGAATTAATAAGAAGAATAAAAGGATCTGGAACAATTGGTAATGTATCTCTTCATTCTATATCTAATGTATTGTATGTTGAAGGACTATTAAGTGATAATGATTATGACATTATGTTTAATCAGAAAGCATGTAAAGCTTTGAGTCAAAAAAATGGCATTGTTCTCTTCACTGGAAATAGGAAGAACAACATTTATAAAGGAAGGCTCTTTGATCTTAAAAACAAGATGTAAAACTCTTAATGTTTGTTAGCAAAGAGTAATGGGTGTGGCATTGACGCTTGGGTCATATCAGCATGAGAAGGTTATCTCAGTTGAATAAACTTGAGTTAGTTAGAGGCCTGCTTAAGCTGAAGTTTACTTCAGATTCTCTCTGTGAAGCATGTTAGAAAGAAAAGTTTTCTAAAACTTCATTTAAAGCAAAAATAGTTGTTTCAACCTCCAGACCGTTGGAATGTTTACACATTGACTAGTTTGGTCTAGTTAAAACTACATCAGTCAATGGTGAGAAGTATGGACTTGTCATTGTAGATGACTATAGTCGTTGGACATGTGTAAGGCACAAGGATGAGTCACATTATTAATTCACTAGGTTCTACTCTAAAGTGTAAAATGAATTTAATTTTAAGATTGTTAGAGTCAGAAGTGATCATGGTGGAGAATTTGAAAATAAACAATTTAATGAATTATTTGATTCTAACGGCATATCCCATGATTTCTCCTGACCTAGAACTCCACAACAAAATGGAGTTGTAGAGAGGAAAATATGATGTTGCCAGAAATGGCCAGAACCATTATCAATGAAACTAATGTGGCTAAGCATTTTTGGGAAGAAGTTGTAACACCCTGATTTCATTGGAATTATTTTATTTAAATTAATTAGGTATTGTGATGTATTTATATGCGTTGGTGAATCTTTTGATGTGTTTTTGTGCATTTGTTGGGAATTAGAAGCCTTAGAAATTATAGAAGTTATGGTGATAGGGGTGTATGACCAAAATGGTAGAACATAAGGGTGTGGAGAGATAAATAATTTACTAGTATTATTTGAATTAAAATATTATATTTATTATTATTTTATAATAATTAATTAAGTTATTCTACTAATAAGAGGAGGGACATAATTGGAATAGTGATTTAATGGTTCAGAGGCTAGATAAGTCAAAACAAGAGGAATAGAAGAGTATTCTTATTTTAATCTATTGTAGAAATGAGAGAAGAGCATAAGCGAGAAAGAGGAAGAGCTAGGAAGAGAAGAACCATTATTGAAGCTTGAGGAATTTACAACCTAAGGTAAGAGTGGGGTTACGACTCTCTAATAGGTGGCATAATTGTGGGTATGTGATGATATGATTGCTAGGTTTTGGGTGTTGGTTGTATTTGAATTTGATTGTTTTGATCGATTGAAATTGGTGACTTAATTGGATTAAGAATGTAATGCATTGTATGTGTTAGAAATTGTGGAATTTGACATGTTTTCTTGTGCTCATAAACTGGTTTTTAGGGTCTAAAAGTGAAAATCCCGTAGTAGAGAAATTACAGGTTTTTGGCAATGTTTTAGTGAAGTAACCAGTTACTTCATTGAAGTAACCAGTTACTTTAGAAAACTTTTATAAAAATTGGCTCTGGAAGGTGAAGTAACCCGTTACTTGGCTGAAGTAAGCAGTTACTTCATTGAAGCTGACAACTTTTCAAAACTTCAAACATTCATAAATTTTGACTCAGGTGTCTGTTTGGAACGCCGTTTGGACCGTTGGAAACCTAAAAATATTTTCTATAATGTTAGTCTCATTTTGATGGAAGTAGACTAATATTTTATTAAAAGAATCATGATGCGTGCGTATGTTGTATGTGTTGTAATGTAAAATGTTGCAATTGAATGTATCGGTGTTGTATAAATGAAGTACAAAGGATTTGCAGGTTGTATTGTAGTATGACGATGTTGTTATTGGCCTATAATGGAATGATGTGGAGAAATCATGTTCTTTATTTGCATATTTGTTTCATTGCATGTTGCATACATGCATCGTTGAGGGCTTATGCCCCGTTGTTGGCCTGGATTCGAAAAACATTGAAGGCTCATGCCTTGGCCTGTATTGATAAAATATTGAGTACTTATGCCCTGGCCTTATATGCAAATTTTGGAGAGGGCTTATGCCATAATGGTACCACATGCATTTTGCATCAGTGTCAGTCGCATTGCATTTTGTTGATTTGTCGATATAACAATGAAGTCAAGTTGTATAATTGGTATGTGTTGTATGATGGATGATGATAGATTATGCATGTACTTGTATAATTATTATGAATTATAATTGATGATTGTTGATCTTGGAATCTTGCATTATATATTTTTCGTATGCCTTTAATTATATACCTTATTATATTATCGTGATATCTCACCCCTTTTGTTTGAGTGTTGCCTCTACGTGGATAACATGCAGGTGATTCGTAGTAGACGAAGTTAACCATCATTTATCTCGAGTCGGAATTGTGCTCTGATACGTAACACCGGGGGGATAAAAGCTAGTTTGTTTTGTTTAGTTGTTATTTTATTTTGAGTAATTGTGGGAGTGTTGTAAACTCTCTTTTATTTGATTAAATGTTAGTTATGATTAATTGAGATGTTAAATAATGAACATGATTTCTTTTCCGCTATATTAATAAAGTTGAAGATTAATAACTATGATGAAGATGTCGTTGGTTCACCCGAAAGTGTGTTATGTATCCGTTGATTTATAATTGAGAAGGTTTTAATATGTTGAAAGATGTGGCATCCTATTTCTTGGTGTTTCGAGTAAAAAATTAATTTACTCTGATTTTATTAAATTACCGATGGGGAAAATAGGGTGTTACATTAGTGGTATTAGAGCAGGTCAGTCCGTCCGGCCAAGTTGTTGAGTCGGTGTAGTGTGACAGTGGAGTATTGTGGATGTATTGTTCCTTAGTGCATGACATGTGTGTGAAACACTGTTGGTACTTTCTTGTTTTTCTAATTACTTGTTTGCAGGAGGGAGATTGAAATAAGTGGAGGAGAAGCTACTGCTTCTCCTGAAGTTTGGTTACGAGATGTGGACAATTAGTATACTATGCCATGGATTACAAGAGTACAATTATTAGTGAGACCGTGTTGTTCCTAATTTCTAAAGAAGTACGGATTCAAGATTTACGTCTAGCAATCAGGTCGAAGTGTCCTTGAAAGGGAATGATCAGGTACTTGTGTTGTTCGCATCTCTGGGAGTAGAGGATGATGTTATGGCTAATGATGTTCCAGTTGTGTGTGAGTCCTGATGTCTTATTGGAGATGATTGTGACTTGTTGTAGAGCGAGATGTTGGATTAACTTGAGGTTACTCTTTAAGATGAACGGTTCAAAGTTAAACCAAATGCTTCGAATTATGTTGTGGAGTTACTGCAGATTTTTATGTCTGAAGATGTTGCGAATTCAATGTGCCGGTTAGTGATATGCCTAGGGTGTGTAATTTTTGACGTTTTTCCTTAGGATATCTGTGACTTGCCTCTAGAGTGTGAAATTGATGTTGCTATATGATGCATAATTGATGAGTTGTGTATGATGTTGATGCTTTGAGTGATGATAGAGAGAGGAATTGTTATAAATTATGTTGTGGAATCATATAGGTAATTGTTGCATGTTGTTAATAATATTGGGTAATTGTGAATCGCGAGTCAGAGTCAGTACTCTAAGATATGGGTGGTATTGTGAAAATAATTAGAGTTTTTGGTGTTTGAAAACTAGAGTTTTGAAAAATTGATGTGTCTTTCAAATTGTGAGAAGAATGAGGTTTTGGATGTAGAGAAAAAGTAATTTTCGTGTCAAAAATTGTAGAAAAAGTGATTATGTCAGCAAGTAACTGGCTACTTGGCTGAAGTAACTCGTTACTCTGTTGTGTCGGAAATTTTCTAAAAACTTTAAAAATTCAAAACTCTTGAACCGTAGCTCCGATTCGAGTTCCATTTGAAGCGTTAGAAAGCTAACATAATGAACTTGGTTTTAAAAATGGTTCCAGCGATTGGAATTAATTTATTTGTCACGTGGTGATGTTGGATGAGAGGTGGAGTTGGCTATTGATCTCGTTCTTGATACCATACTTGTTCCTATGGCACCATACATGATGTCAGTTTCAGAGTTGGGAGAATTAAAGAAGCTATTAGAATATGTGTGGAGAAATAGATTGTAAGAGCGAGCGTATCACTTAGGAGCTCTGGTGTTGTTAGTAAAGAAGAAGGGTGGTAGTATGAGGTCATGTATTGACTATATAAAGTTGATTAAGGTATTAATTAAAAATTAAACATCCACTTCAAATGATTATGGATTTAATGGATCAACTGGTAAGCAAGTATTTCTTCAATATAATCGAATTGAGGTTGAGTTACCTTAAAATCCAGGTGAAGGATGATGATAGTTGGAGGAAAGCTTTTAGAAGTAGGTATAATAATTACAAATATATGGATCATTTTGTTGCAGTGTTTATTACAGACATTTTGATTTAATCTAAGCCATAATATAGGCATGTTAAACGTTGCAATTTGAATTTCAGCATCGAAAGGGAGGAAACTTTATGCTAAGATGTCAAGGTGTAGATTACGGTCTGAGAAGATGAGTTTTCTTGAGCATGATAATTCAGGTGATGGTAACTGTCGATCCATCCCAAGTAGATGTAGTTGTATGTTGAGATGCTCTAAAGTCGGTTACATAGATTAGAAGCTTGTTAAGCTTAACTGAATAATCTCACAATTGTTTGAGACGAGGTCAAGTGTGATATGTTTTTAATGAATGAGTTGAGGAAATGAGATGTTTGGCATTAGGAAGGATGTGAAAATATTAGAGAAGCGCGTAGAGGTAAAACTTATGCTGATTAAGAATGATTAGAGTGAGGATAACTTTTAAGGAAAAGAGAAGTAATGGTAGGGGAAAAAATTCAAAAGAGATTGGAATCATGTTTATGATATCAAATTATCGACATGTGTTAGGGATAATTTGAGGAGTTTCTATCACCAATCGGATATGGGGATGGTATTGTTAAGATTGCGATTGGAATGCGATTCAAATGTGAAATATATGGTTCCTCGATGTTGTGAGATTTAAATGAAAACTAAGGATTTGCTAATGTTGTTAAATTCATTTACATGGATAAAGACGTCAATTGGAACAAAATTAATTATGATGTATTTGGCATGTTAGCATTTCCTGAGTTGGAAAATACTTAACATGAGTGTAATTCTAAGTGAGTGTGAAGAAGATTTTGTAATGTATTTGGGTGGTGGTGTCTCATTGACGAGATCTAATGAGAAGGAAGTTGTGGAAGAATTTGTAAACCTCAAAGGAGATTATTGGACCTTGGTGCTTTAGGAGACCTTGAGCACAAGTTCTAAAGGAATGCTATTATAGTTTGGTTATGATGGCTTATGCTCCATTATTGTTGTCGACTATCTATTGACAAACTGAGGAACTGATCACCCTCAATCTTTTGTTGATAATAGACAGGATCGTATTGGATGGGATATACTGGTCTTGCTAACTTGATAGTGTGTACAGTGATTGACAATCTATCGAGAGAATAGTCGATCACCAATTCAAGTGAACCTAATGGGAAAATGCCTACGAAAGAGTTAGAAATTATTGAATAGTTTAGAGACTTGATTTTTTATGCAAGCTAATTCCGCAAAGTGGAAGGTTGAGTATACCAGAAGTGAAGAATGATTTTCTAGTAGATATTAAAGAAAGTCAGAAGATAGACATGAAACTTGTAGATCTTACAGTTAATGAAAGTCAAGATGAAGACAAAGCCTTTAAGGTGGATGATCAGAGTGGCGCAGCTAAAGCGTGATGTGGCACAATTTGTTATGCTTATATGACTTGTTAGGAGTCGAGGGTTAAGCATCAAAAACCTGTGGGATTCTTGAAACCTTTAGATGCTCCAGAGTGGAAGTGGGATAGTATATCAATGGACTTTGTGACGGGGATACCAAGTACTCCAAGAGGGCATGATATGATTTGGGTGATTTTTTATAAGCTAACAAAATCAGCTCGTTTTATTCCGATTAATATCAGTTTCCTTGTGTCGAGGTTGGCAGAGATTTATATCCACGTAATTGTGAAACTACATAATGTTCCATTAAGTGTTGTATCCGATAGAGATCCGAGATTTACTTCTGATTTTTGGAAGAGTTTGCAGGATGCGTTGGGTTCTAAGCTGAGATTGAGTTATGCGCGTCATCCACAGACATATGGTTAGACAGAGAGAACTATTCAGTTGTTAGAGGATTTGTTGAGAGCTCGTGTTCTTGAGCAGGGAGGTATATGGGATAGTTATCTTCCACTGATTGAGTTCACCTACAATAATAGTTTCCGTTCTAGTATTGGTATGGAACCTTTCGAGGCATAGTACGGTCGGAGGTGTAGAACGCCTTTGTGTTGGTACGAGTCTGGTGAAAACATAATGCTTGGACCCAAAATTGTGCGACATACTACAAAGAAAATGAAGATGATACAAGAGAAGATGAAGGCTTTGTAGATTAGGAAAAAGAATTACCATGATAAGAGGAGGAAGGATCTTGAGTATCAAGAGGGAGGCCATGTATTCTTGAGAGTATCTCTGGTAACTGATGTAGGTCGTGCTTTGAAGTCAAAGAAGCTAACTCCTCACTTTATTGGTCTGTATTAAATTTCAGAAAAAGTGGGGATTGTTGCATATAGAGTGCCCAAGCCACCTAACCTGTCGAATTTGTATGATGTGTTCCATGTGTCACAACTCCGGAAGTATATTTCAGATTCGTCGCATGTGATTTTACTGGATGATGTTCAAGTGCGGGATAATCTTACTATTGAAATCGTACCTGTAAGGATCGAGGATCGTAAAATAAAGAAGCTGAGGGACAAATAGAATACTCTTGTGAAAGTGGTTTGGGGAGGAGCTACTGGAGAGAACGCGATGTGGGAATTAGAGAGTAAGATGCAAGAGGCTTATCCAAAGTTATTCGCATCAGGTAATTTTCGAGGACGAAAATCCTTTTAAACGGGAAAGAGTAGTAACACCCCGATTTCGTTGGAATTATTTTATTTAAAATAATTAGGTGATGTGATGTATTTATACGCGTTGGTGAATCTTTTGATGTATTATTGTGCATTTGTTGGGAATTAGAAGCCTTAAAAATTATACAAGTTAAGGTGATAAGGGTGTATGACCAAAAGTGTATAACATAAGGGTTTGGAGAGATAACTAATTTACTAGTATTATTTGAATTAAAATATTAGATTATTAAGTTATTCTAGTAATAAGACAAGGGACATAATTGGAATAGTGATTTAGGGGTCCAAAGGCTAAATAAGTCAAAACAGGAGGATTAGAAGAGTATTCTTATTTTGATTGATCATAGAAATGAGAGAAGAGAATAAATGAGAAAGGGGAAGAGCTAGGAAGATAGGAACCATTGTTGAAGCTTGAGGAATCTACAACCTAAGATAAGGGTGGGGTTTAGACTCTCTAATAGGTGGTATAATTGTGGGTATGTGATGACATGATTGTTAGGTTTTAGGCGTAAGTTATATTTGAATTGGGTTGTTTTAATCGATTAAAATTGGTGATTTAATCAGATTAAGAATGTATTGCATTGTATGTGTTAGAAATTGTGGAATTTGACATGTTTTCTTGTACTCATAAACTGGTTTTTGGGGTCTAAAAGTGAAAATCTCGTAGCAGAGAAATTATAGGTTTTTGGAAATATTTCAGTGAAGTAACCAGTTACTTTAGAAATTTTTTATAAAAATTGGCTCTGGAAGGTGAAGTAACCCGTTACTTGACTGAAGTAACAGGTTACTTCACTGGTTACTTCACTGAAGCTGACCGTTTTTCAAAACTTTAAAAATTCATAACTTTTGACTCGGATGTCTGTTTGATACGCTGTTTGGACTGTTGGAAAGCTAAAAATATTTTCTATAATGTGACACTTATTTTGATGGAGATAGACTAATATGTTATTGGAAGAATCATGATGTGTGCATATGTTGTATGTGTTGTAATATAAAATGTTGTAATTGAATGTATCAATGTTGTATAAATGAAGTACGAAGGACTTATAGGTTGTATTGCAGTATGACGATGTGGTTGTGGCCTATAATGGCATGATGTTAAGAACTCATGTTCTGTATTTGCATAGTTATGTTGTTGCATGTTGTATACATGCATCGTTGATGGCTTATGCCCTGTTTGATTAGAAAATGTTGAAGGCTTATGCCTTGGCCTGTATTTGCAAATTGTTAAGGGCTTATACCCTGGCCTTATATAGAAATTTTGGAGAAGGCTTATGCCCTGATGGTACAACATGCATTTTACATCAGTGTCAGTTGCATTTCATTTTGTTGATTTCTGGATATAACGATGAAGTCAAATTTTATAATTGGTATGTGTTGCATGATGAATGATGATAGATTATGTATGTTGTAATACGGTGGGATAACAGACTTTTTTGGTTTTATCAAAATGTGAGGATACCAAGAGTCTCCACCAACTTTTCTTTTATCTAATATTTAGGAAAGGTGAAAAGAACAGGAAAGACCTTGATAGATTTTGAGTTCGTGGGGGGGGGGGGGGCTAAGATTTGAAAGGCTGACTTTGTATCAGAGGGAGTAGATCATTATTCGTAAGGCAACATTGAAGGGTCATTAAGGAACTATGATCTTTATTCTTGTAAGGCTGACTTTGTAATAATTCTTGTATCAGTCCTCAAGAATGTATACAAAGTGTTTTTTAAACTATTTGTTGTTTTGAAAGTGTGATGTGAGAAAATATTTTGTTTGTGAGCAAGAAATTAAGGGTTTCTTACCCATTCAAGGTCATTCTTATTCCTTTCCTTCTCCTTTAGAGATAGTGCTATCCGTACCATTAGTTAGTTTGTAGCCCTATCTATTGGATGTGAAGAGACAAGCGAAGGGTCATCGTATGGTCATCGAAAGAAACAAGTAACGATACCTTAGCAATTGTATCAGAGGGACTAGATCATTTTTCGTAAGGCAACATTTAAGGGTCATTGAGGGACTATGATCTTTATTCAGGGGTATTTTGCTAAAGTATCCATACTTTCGAGGGACGTGACCAATATTCGTAAGGCCACGAAGAGAGGTTACCCTAGAGGTGTGAGTGTGAAAAGTGTTTTGATTCAGTTATCTTATCTTGAAATTAGGGTTTTCTAAGTTATTTTTAGTCTTTCCATATAAATCCTAGTTACTAGCAGTATAAAATATAGCAGGAAAAGTAAAGTGTGGAATGTAAAGACCTAAGCTATTACAGAGTTTTGGGGCAGTTACATAAGTAGGAAAATGCGGAAAAGTAAATCCTAAAACTATTACATCCTGGGAGAAGATACATAATAGAGAAAAAGTGTGAGAAAATAAATCTAAGCCATTACAATTAAAGAGTGCAACCTATACACTTTTCTAAGAAAATAAATAGAAAAAAGAAATAAAAAATGTTTAGAAAAATGTTTGAATGTTATAAAACCTAAGTTTGTATTTTTGTATTTTTATAGAAAATAGTTTAAATGATAATAGTAATTAAAACCTAAATTCTAATTGATTTTGATATTTAAGAAAATATTAATTATCCTAATTAATTGGTAAATAAAAAATATGTCAAAATTGATTATTGATTAAAAGAACACTAATTCCAATTAATTTTAAAATTAAGAAAAATGTTAATTAATTTAATTAATTAGTAAAATAAAAAAATTGTCAAAAAGATTAATTTCTCATTAATAACCCTAATCTTAATTTAAAAAGAATTAAAGTTTGTTAATGATTAATTAGAAAATAGTTAAGAAAATAAGAAGAAATTAGGGCTAGTGAAAAAATGGAAGAAAAAAAAAGAATGTTTGGGGTGGGTGTTGAGCCCACGCCCTTCCTTTTATATATATTGTTATTCATCTGAAACAGCCTGCAACTATAAATTCACAGCTTTGAGAGCTTCATGCCCCAACAATGGTAAAATTTGATTCATGTGATATACTTCACAAGTAATGGATCAAAAAAGTTCTAAACCTCATCATGAACATGTATGTATGCACAAAATCATTCAACAATGCATGAATTAAGAATTTGAGTTTGATAAAGTTACCAAAACTGATGATGTTGAGGGAGAGAGCTCTGGCATGAATTCAAGCTTGAATAATGATATGGATCAACTCCTGGAGTCTTCAGGAAGGTGAATTGATGCTCAAAATTGATTGAGAACGACTTGAGATAAGGGTTTGTGTGTGCCCTAGCTCTTGAGATTTTTGATATTTTTTAGGTTTCTTCTTGAGGCAATTTTGTGATCTCTGATGGTTTGAATGTGTTCTCTATTTATAGGTCATACATTAGGTCAACAAACATGAATCAAATCTTTGTATTTCATGACAAAATATTTGATTTGATTTTTTTTTTGCATGTAAACATATCTTTTTGAGCTTAATCTTGTGCCAAATCCAATCTTCATGATCCCTCACAATTTTTTAGCATGATTATGTGATATTGGACTCATGATTTTATTCAAAATAGATCCCCACACCTTGTATAATTTATTTGATATTTTATTTGATTTATTTTTCTTTTAAAAGAAAAAAAATCAAAATAAAAAGCAATAAAAACCATAAAAATAAATGAATGAATTTACGAGTCTATTATGAGGCCAGGAACACGTTTGGACCTTAAAAGATAAGCCCATTATCCCAAAAATTCAAATTTGCTCAATTTGGACTTCATGCATTTCCTCAAAACAGCCCAACTTGCACCAATCATAACTCACTCAAATTTTGTCATATGAAGATGATCTTGGACTTTTTAGAAACCTCAAGATATACTCTACAATCTTCATGTTGTTCATTTTTTCATTTGATGCCTTTATCTTGATGTAAATTGCTTGGATAAGATATATTTTTGTTGACTTTTATAATGACCTATAATGGTGTGGCCCATATCTCTCAAATGAAGCATTTTTGGCCTTGAGCTTAGAGAGTCAAAGTTGTAGAGAATTGAATATATTTCAAGTTAGGCTTTGATTGAGAAATTTCTAATTAAGTATGTGAAAGTTATGCTTGGTCAAAGTTCAGTTGACTTCTCTTTAAGAAAACCCTAATTTGGTAACTTTTGACTTTTGATGAATCTTGAGTTTTCTTGATGAATCGTGATCAACCCTTGATCAAATGATGAATGTGACTTTAAAATATTGATGTTAACCAAAAATATTGATGTTTGACCGTAGGTTGACCAATGTAGACTTTTTATTCAATATAGTTGATTTTCAATCATTTGAGCAATTTCCTGAGAAAATTTGTGATGTAAGGCTTGAAACTTGACATGAGGGTACTTTTAGACATATGAAGACACATGAAACCCACTAGAGGCATTAGAAACTCAATTTTCTTTGAAGAAAGAAAAACCCTAGTTGTAGGTCAATTGCTTAGGGGGAGGACTTGTCTGATCAATTCCTTGAGTAGTCTTGAGTGCTTGAGAACCCTAGGAGCATGATGAGAACTATTGGAATATTTTGTCTTTAATAATGGGCGGGAAAGTTTTGGGGTACAACAGTTACCCCTGTTCAATCTTCTTAAAACTGAAGAGTTAGATTAGCATTATTGCCATTTGTGATCTGAAGGTGTGTTATACCCAAAATATTTCCCTCCCATTTTTACTCAAGACATGCTCATTGAGGTCCTCAATTGCTCAAGGTTGATCAGACAAATTCTCCTCCTAAGCAATGAACCTCCAACTAGGGTTTCACTTTTCACCAAGATGTTTGGGTTGCAAAGGATTCAAATGATTTCCATGGTCCCTAATATGTCATCAAGAATGTCCATGCCAAATTTCATGCCTTACACTACAAGTTTGCTAAATCAACTACTCAAGTGTTTGAAAATCAACTGTACTAGGTGTAAAGTCAACGGTGGCGAATATATAGTCAAACTTCATGTTTTTTTTTGTCAACATCAACATTTTGAAGTGATAATCATCATTTGGAAGAGAATCTAGTTCCAACTTCTCTTTTATCCTCAAGTTCAAGAAATGCATCATTTGGAAGATACAAGCTCATACATTACAGGTCAGTTTGAAAAGATCAAAAAAATACTTCATACCACATATAGATGGTTCAAACAGAAGAACAATTTCTGTAGTGCCATTACCATCACCTTTCAAACATAAACAAATGACTGTATTGCATAACTTGGCTGAGTTGGAGAGTGGTCCAACAAATTCCAATACAGAGGGAGGACTGGAGCAGTATCCTAGAGGTTCACTGAGGCTACCAAACATCTTGAAAGAGGTTCAAAACAAATTGCAGTCTCAAGAACAATATTTAAGGAAAAAAAATGCAGCATGAGTCGACATATACCCACATCGACTCATTTTAGTGACACAACAGGGTATGAGTCAACACAAAGCCTTATGTGTCGATACATACTATTATTCAGGATCTAAAACAGAAGGATGAAAGGTGCATGAGTCGATACAAAACGGGTATGTGTCGACACAAACAGCGTATGAGTCGACACAAAGCCTTATGTGTCGATACATACTGTTATCCATACCCTAAAACAGAAGGATGAAAGGTACATGAGTTGACATAAAACGCGTATGTGTCGACACAAACAGGTGCATGAGTTGACACATTTCATTATGCATTGACTCATACTGAGTTGATTTTGTTTTACAGGAGCAAGAAGAGTTATGTATCGATGCATAACAGCATTGTTTCGACACATAATAGTTCAAAATGAAATTTTTATTTCTTTTTACACTGTCTTTAAATTTTCACAGATTTTCTTCATTACTGTCCAACTATTAAATATGGGTTGATGTTTGGATTTGTTTTAAGGCCCAAGAATTCGTGCAAATACATGGCATAGGTCCAGGTTCATTGTATGTTAAGAATGGCAAGAGAATAATTCAAAAAAGACATGTTTTCAATTGGTTTGATTTTGGTTTAAACATGGTTTAATGGTTTGATTATTTACATATTAGTGGAGACATCCTATTCCTATATAAATACAGAGACAAAGTGCAAGCAAAACACGCTCACATTGCCTGAAAAAGCCACACCAAATTCACAAAAAACATCAAAGTTTTGAAACTTGAAACAACTGATCCAACCTTCGACAGTCTATTCCAGGCATTCCTTATTCCTCCCGAAGGTTCCAGGAGCCATTCCCATTCGTTAGGCAAGCCCAACGCACGCTAGAACTCCCTCATGACATTCCGTTGGTTTGTTGAAATTATTTGAACTCCAAACTTTTTATTACGCAATATAAATGAATTATGCAAGCATATATGTGTTCATACTGATGATTATGGTTGTTTGAGTCATCACATGTGAGGTTTAACGCAAGACCAAAGAGTTTCCATTGTTAGGGAAAAACTTCATTCGTGTTTTGTTTTCATGTATATAGGGATTTTCAGGCCAATATATGGCTAGATTCGTGATCAGGGCATGATTTTGTGTAGGATAGGGCTCCTTGTTTCATCTTAAATATCTTATTTTCAGGAACGAGTTTTGGATCAAACGGAGTGTTAGCTCCTAAATTCGACACCCATAACACATTGGTCTTATTGGCCAAAAATAGATTGAACAAATCTAAGTTGGAAACACTTCGACAGAAGAGCTTGTAACAAAAAGGTTATGTCAAAGTTTCCCTTGTTAAGAAGGAGAAAACACTTAGAGAATTTTCTAAGTTAAAGTTGGTCTTCGACCAAGAGGTTCTCGTGACCTTCGACTGAGAGGTTCCCACGGCCTTCGACTTAAAGGTTCACATATCAACAAGCGAGTAATTTTGAATCTGAAGAAAGGAGGGAAAGGCAGTTCACTTGGAAGTTGAGGAAAGCAATGTGGTATGAAGATAGAGGTTGAAACACATGCAGAGGAAACTTGTCCTCATACTGGAATGAGAAAACTACTCGACGGTTACTTAGTTTCAGTATAAATATAGGAAGTTTGTGTAAAATTCTGTGTGTTCAAAAAATGGTACAAGTCACTCAAATATATCCAAGTACCCGCTGTGAGAGAAAAGATATTGAGAATGTACGTTTGAAACACCTTTTTTTATTTCAATCAAAGTCTTTACAATTCCTTTACATTCCTTTCCATTTACATTTCCTTGAAAACTTTATAATTACTGCAAATTTACTCTATCTGGCCTTTACTTGAACTTTCTATAGTTTTTAACATTTATCCTTAAACTCTTCTCAACCCCTTTCTATTTACTTTTTACTTGCCTGCATCTCGCCTCTACTCTTAATTCTCCTCTCATCCCTTTTCACTTAAATTTACTAAACTTACAAACTAACTTAGCATATGTCTTAGGATCAATCTGATTGATCCTGCAAGTCGCCAAAATAACCCATTTTGGAAGATCAACAGTTGTTTACCAATTTTCACGATAAACACGGAGATGGTGACCAGAGTTTTACTCCGGCACCGTTGAATATGGAAGACTCTGGTGGCCCATGCGTTGCTGTCCTATTGGCCTGTTTGAATATCCGTGCACGCGTTTTGAAAATCAGGGAATAATTTTGTTTTTATATCATATTATATTTGTTTCATTATGATAATAGATGAGCTAAGTGGCCCAGTGGTAAAGCGCATATGTTTAGTAGTCTAAGAACCTGGGCCCGATCACAGGTTTTGCATGTGATTTTCTATTTTCTAGCAATTGCTTGCAGAATCGTGTGCGTTGCACTCCAGGGCACCTACCGTGCACACTGGATCTTCAGCCATAAGATGCCAACACAAACAAATCCAACCTCTCAAGCTTGCATCCCCATTATAGACTTACCAAGGTTATTCACACCAGATCATGCACAAGCTTTTGGGTTCAGTCATTATTGGGCCCAGCGAATTTCAATTTTCACCCCCTCCTTGCTAGTTAACACCAGGGCCATTTATATTTGCTTATTTTGTTTTTATTTATTTATTTCAGTTTGTTTTTTTTAATCAGCAAAATAATTAAAATCATAAAAATATTAGGTTAGCATTTTTCTTAATTAAATTAATTTTGTAAATTAATTAATAATTATTTAAACCATCTTCTTTAATTTAAAACTAAATAGACCTAGGATTTTAATTCCCTTTCTTTTCATATTAAAAATACCAAAAAACTTAGAAATTATTTTCTTTTCTTTAATTTCATTTTTCTTTTATAATTAACTTTTTTTCTTTAAATATAGATCTAGGTTAATTATATTTAATTTAACATTTTCCAAATAAACAAAATGACAAAAAAGATTTTCTTTTGATTTAGAAGTACTTTAGGGTTTTAGACGTTATTTTTAATTCGCACGCGTTTATTGTTTCGTTACTATTTTCCATATTATTGTACTTGTTTATGGGAGGTAATAGATTTAAACTAGGATATTTACTACTTTATTTCCCCCAAGTTTTGGACATGTAATTAATCCCCCTCCCCGAAGCCTTGTAATAATTTATGATTTATCTTTCCGCATTTTAAATTCCTGCAAACTATTAAACTGTTTAGATGCATGACTAATAGGATTGTATGGCAAGAATATAAATAATCAAAGGCTAGAAAACCTAATGCAAAGACAAAATTTCTGAAAATAACACACTCTCACATATACACCTCTAGGGTATTTCCACTTTGGTTGCCTTCGGAAAACAGTCACAACTCTTGAAATGTGAGAGACTTTAGTGGCTACCCTCTGGTTTAAAAGATAAAAAATGACCCTCTCGATGTTGCCTCGACATCATCTTAAAACCATAGGGTAGTTACTAAGGTTTCTTTCTCAGTTGCCTTTATGACTGTACAACGTCCCTTCGAATGTCCCTCAAACATCCAATGACTAGGGCTACCTACTCACTAATAGTAGGATAGCACTGTCTAAAGGAAAAGAGGAAAAGAACAACGTTTCGAGTAAAAGTAGATAGTTCTTAGATGTTACGCTCAAAACAAACTCTCACACATACACAAAAATTCTTTCAAAGACATTTTTCAAAATAATTTGTACACGTTCTCTACCAATCCGAGAAACATTATAAAGTTCGCTATACTAAGGCGCTTTCGTCCAAAATACTTTTCAAACACACAAAGAACAAGGTATTTTTTCAAATGAGCTAGCATCTAAGAGCCTGTAGATAACTAAGGATGGAAAGGGTGCTAACACCTTCCCTTTCCATAATCTACCCCCCTTACTCAAAAATAATCTCGTAAGGTCTTTTTCTGTTCTTTTCACCCTTTCCTTTGTTGGATAAAAGAAAAGTCGACGGTGACTCTTTCTTACCGCAACATTTGTAAATACAAACGCAAAACCAGTATAACTGTTGATTCTGCCACCGTATTACAGAACTGGCGACTCTGTTGAGGACAAGTATCAAAAAAGTGGGATTACCTTAGAGTTAAGACCATCTTAATTACTTTCCTTGTGTGTTTTGTATGCTTTATTTTTAAAGGGGTTTCTTGGGTTATAATTAAAGATCATATACCCAGATCTGGCGCACCTTTTTAGGTAAGTAGCAATAAATCATGGAGGTTGTACAACGTAGACTGATATGGACGAAGTGATATCTATGTTAGAATGATACTCTGGCTTGTACTAATGTTCGTTGAGTCCGTCAAGGATAACATTAGGCTTCCTTATAGTGTCATTAAGCGCTAACTGACCTTTATAACCTTTAATTGACTCATCCTAAGCCATTAGAAAGTAGTGAGATGTCCGACTTTGGTTCCAACTGAAGATTGGTTGATACTCGATGCTACACTCATTGAGATCAGAATTTCGGGATATTTCCGCCGCGAGAAAAGATCGCCTGAGCTAAAACAATGCCTGATAATGAAAGATCAGTGACATTGAGACTCCTTTGAACCCAGTTTCTTTTCTAAGACATGTTAAACCAACCAAACTTTAAGAGGGTACTTACCTATAAACCCCATGCAAGCCTAAACCTGAGGTCTTGTATGTTTTTCT
Source organism: Vicia faba (assembly GCA_948472305.1). NCBI lineage: Eukaryota > Viridiplantae > Streptophyta > Magnoliopsida > Fabales > Fabaceae > Vicia > Vicia faba. The sequence continues at coordinate 1,329,372,243 of OX451737.1, read as the reverse complement.
TGTGTGTGATTAATTTTTCAAATATAACATCGTGCATCATAACATCCATGCTCATTTCACTAACCATTTCAAGGATCTCTAGGGCCTGTGATGCAGGTTATGATGAACCATACATCTAGCAAGGGGAAAGGGGATTTATTTTTCTCTAGCCAATGTCGTCAAAAGACCAAAGCACAACAACTTGACTCAAAGGCTATGACCCACTTGATATGGTGATCTTGATTCTCGTATAAGGATGTTCAACGATACAAAAGTTCTTCAATCAAAGTTGTAGTCGGATTCTAACATTTTCTTGTGTTTACCCTGCGAGATCCTTGAAAACATCGCATAAACATGTCATATCATTACATAAACAGAAATTTCAAGGACAAGCTTCTTATATTTTCGTTGTTTATTTCAGCAAAAAGAAATGGCTCTCGAACAGAATATTAAGGACCTTCAAGCCCAAAATGCTCAATTCCAGCAAATGTTCCTGGCGCTGGCTAAGAGGCAAGAAGACCTGAAGGCTCTTATTCTCAAAGAAAAGAAGAAAAAGACAAAGAAACTAGTGGGTGTCCTAAATATAGGAAGGAGATTCAGAGGACCAGCAAATCGAGCTCTAGAATTCACAACTCCGCCAAATGAGGGGGACAATCAGGAAGAGAAGCCAAAACAAGAAGACCATAATCTAGAGTCCGGTGAAGACGAGGCTGATTATGCTGAAGAGCAGTATCCTCCTGTTGATGAAAAATACAAGCATCTGGAGGATCGTCTCAACGCCATGGAAATTCAGAGAGTACTTGGTCTATATTTTGAAGAATTGGGGTTGGTTTCTGGAGTGGTCATTCCACAGAAGTTCAACGTTCCCGTGTTTGCTAAATATGACGGGGTTTCATGTCCTAAGCTGCATCTGAGGTCTTATGTCAGGAAGATACAACCTCACACCGCTGATAGGAATTTGTGGGTGAATTTCTTCCAGGAAAGTTTATCGGGGACACAATTGGAATGGTTCTATCAGCTGGAGGGAACCAATATCTGCAACTGGGAGGATCTGGTTGCTGCTTTATAAAGACAGTACCAATACAATGATGGCCTCGGTCTAACCCGTACACAAATTCAAAGCATGTCTATGAGTTTCAGTGAGGGCTTCAAAGATTATGCCCAGAAATGGAGAGATATTACAGGAAGAGTTCAGCCTCCTCTGTCTGATAGAGAGCTGGTAGATATGTTCTTGGGTACTTTGTCTAGTCCATTTTTCAACCACTTGATCGGAAGTTCTTCAGTTTGCTTCACCGAGCTGATATTGACCGGTAAAAGAGTAGAAACTTATATCAAGAGCGGTAAGATTCAAAGGGATGCCTCTTCAAGCACCGTGAAGAAGCCTTTCATTGGGAAGAAGGAAATTTTTGCTGCTTACGACCAGAGAAACCAGGGTAAAACTGAACATCGTCCGACGGTAGGAGCTGTAATGATTTCTAACCCTGCATCGACTCAACAACAAAATAATCAGCATAGGGAGGATGCACCCAGAAGACAATTCACCAGACTCAACATACCCTTATCTCAAGTATTGCAACATCTATTAAAGGCTAGCTTGGTCACTCTGAGAGAGCCTCCTCAAAATTCAAACACTATATCTCCCTGTTATAATCCAAATGCTCGATGTGCCTATCACTCCAACAGTCTAGGGAATGATACAAATGATTGTTGTGCTCTGAAGAATAAAGTGCAATATCTTATTGATGCAAAGGAGATTGAATTTGACCCTCATAAGACCTAATGTGATAAATGCACCCATGCCCAGGGTATTAATGTTGTTGATGATGACATGTTTGTTTCTTCTGTTGATGAACTAGCTACTCCTCTTCCAGATGTTAAAAAGAATCTCTTGCAAGCCGGTTTATTTTCGGGTTGTCGTGAAGGTTGCTACATGTGTGTTTATCTACCCAATTATTGTTTGTTGTTGAAGATAAGTGTCCAATTCTTGATGAACAACAAGGAAATTCTGTTTGAGAAGACTCCCTTTATATGAAGTTTGTGCAAAGATGTGTATATTATTACCATTTCCGATAATCCTCCCAAGGTCTCCTCTAAAAGACCTGTCAAGATTACATCCACTCCTAAGGTTTCTCCTTTAATTATCACCTTTCCAGGGCCTATACCTTATTCCATTGACAAAGTTGTTCGTTGGAACTATGGAGCTGGCGTCTACTGCCATGGTGTCAAGAAATACCTATTTGCTATTAAAATTGAAGATACTGATCCTAACATCGACAACATTGTTAGGACCAGTAAAATCACCAGAAGCGGAAGGATTTTCTCTCCTAAAATATCTCCAAATATTGTTGCCACTCCTTTGGTTATTCCTGCTAATGTTCCTATTACTACTCTTGTTGCTACTCTTGTTATTACTCCTGTTGCTACTCTTGTTATTACTCATGTTGCTACTCCTACTGTTACTCCTATTGTTATTCCTGCTAATGAGTCAGCTGAGACTCGGGGAAAAGAAGTATTGATTGAGCCTGCCCGGACGGAGGTGCCTAAGGAAGCCATTCCCAAAGCCTCTAAAAAAGAAATGAAGGAAATACTGAAAATCATACGGAATAGTGATTACAATGTTGTTATGCTCTGAATTGATCAGACAAATTCTCCTCCTAATCAATGAACCTCCAACTAGGGTTTCACTTTTCACCAAGATGTTTGGGTTGCAAATGCTCCAAATGATTTTTGTGGTCCCTAATATGTCTTCAAGAATGTCCATGCCAAATTTCATGCCTTAAACTACAAGTTTGCTCAGTCAACTGCTCAAGTGTTTGAAAATCAACTATACTAGGTCAAAAGTTAACTTTGGCCAATATACAGTCAAACTTCAAGATTTTTTTGTCAACGTCAACATTTGGAAGTGATAATCATCATTTGATCAAGGGTTGATCATGATTCTTCAAGGAATGCTCTTAATTTATCAAGAGTCAAGAATTGCTAAATTAGGGTTTCTATAAGAAAAGTCAACTGAACTTTGACCAGGCATAACTTTCACATACCTAATCCATTTTTGCCCCAACCAAAGCTCATTTTGAAGAGAATCAAGTTCCAACTTCTCTTTTATCCTCAAGTTCAAGAAATGCATCATTTGGAAGATACAAGCTCATAAATTACAGGTCATTTTCAAGAGGTCAACAAAAAACACTTCATACCACATAGAGATTGTTTAAACACAAGAACAATTTCTGTAGTTCCATTATCATCACCTTTCAAACACAAAAAAAGGATCATATTGTATAACTTGACTGAGTTGGAGAGTGGTCCAACAACTTCCAATATAGAGGGAGGACTGGAGCAATATCCTGGAGCTTCACTGAGGCTACCATAACATCTTGAAAGAGGTTCAAAACAAATTGCAGTCTCAAGAACAATTTTTAAGGCAAAAAACTGCAGCATGAGTCGACACATACCCACATGAGTCGACTCATTTTAGTGACACAATGGGGTATGAGTCGAAACAAAGCTTTGTGTCGATACATACTGTTATCCAGGCCTTAAAATAGAAGGATGAAAGGTGCATGAGTCGACACAAAACACATGTGTCGACACAAATAGGGTGTGAGTTGACACAAAGCCTTATGTGTTGATACATACTATTATCCAGGATCCAAAACAGAAGGATGAATGGTTCATGAGTCGACACAAAACACGTATGTGTCGACACAAACAGGTTCATGAGTCAACACATCCCATTATGCATCGACTCATACTGAATTGATTTTGTTTTACAGGAGCAAGAAGAGTTATGAGTCGAAGCATAGCAGCATTGTGTCGACACATAATAGTTCAAAATGCAATTTTTCTTTCTTTTTACACTGTCTTTACATTTTTCACAGATTTTCTTCCTTACTGTCCAACTATTCAATATGGGCTGATGTTTGGATTTGTTTTAAGGCCCAAGAATTCTTGCAAATACATGGCATAGGTCCAGGTTCATTGTATGTTAAGAATTATAAGAGAATAATTCAAAAAAGGCATGTTTTCAATTGGTTTGATTTTGGTTTAAACATGGTTTAATGGTTTGATTCTTGCCATATTAATGGACACATCCTTTTCCTCTATAAATACAGAGCCAAAGTGCAAGCAAAACACGCTCACATTGCCTGAAAAAGCCACACCAAATTCAGAAAAAATCATCAAAGTTGTCAAACTCGAAACATTCGATCCAGCCTTCCACAGTCCATTCTAGGAATTCCTTCTTCCTCCTGAATGTTCCAGGAGCCATTCCCATTCGTTAGGCAAGCCCAACGCACGCCAGAACTCCCTCACACCATTCCGTCGGTTTGTTGAAATTCCTTGAACTCAAACCTTTTAATTACGCAATTTAAATGAATTATGCATGCATATATTTGTGTTCATACTAATGATTGTGGTTGTTTAGAGTCATCACATGCGAGGTTTAACGCAAGACTGAAGAGTTTCCATTGTTAAGGCAAAGCTTCAGTCGTGTTTCATTTTCATGGATACATGGATTTTCAGGCCAATCTAAGGCCAGATTCGTGACCAGGGCGTGATTTTGTGTAGGATAGGGCTACTTGTTTCATCTTAAATCGCTTATTTTGCAGGGACGAGTTTTGGATCAACCGGAGATGGTGACTGGAGTTTGACTCCGACACCGTTGACTGTGAAAGACTCCGGTGGCCCATGCGTTGCTGTCCTATTGGCTTGTTTGAATATTCACACGCGCGTTTTGAAAATATGTGAATAATGTTTTTTTCATAATATATTATATTTGTTTCATTGTGATAACAGGTGAGCTAAGTGGCCCAGTGGTAAAGTTCACATGTTGAGGAGTCTAAGAACCTGGGTTCGATCCCAGGTTTTGCATGTTATTTTCAATTTTCTAACAATTGCTTGCGGAATCCATTGCGTTGCACTCTAGGGCGCCTACCGTGCGCACTAGATATTCAACCATAAGATGCCAACACAAAAAAATCTAACCTCTCAAGCTTTCATCCCAATTATAGACTTGCCAAGGTTATTCACACCAGATCATGCACAAGCTTTTGGGTTCAGTCATTATTGGGCCCAACGAATTTCAATTTTCACCCCCTGCTTGCTAGTTAACACCAGGCCCATTTATATTTGTTTATTTGGTTTTATTTATTTATTTCTTTCAGTTTTTTTTTAATCAGGAAAATAATTAAAATCATAAAAATATTAGGTTAGCATTGTTTTAATTAAATTAATTTTGTAAATTAATTAATAATTATTTAAACCATATTCTTTAATTTAAAACTAAATAAACCTAGGATTTTAATTCATTTTCTTTTCATATTAAAAATACCAAAAAACATAGAAATTATTATTTTTCTTTAATTTTATTTTTCTTTTATAATTACCTTTTTTTTTTCTTTAAATATAGATCTAGATTAATTATATTCAATTTAACATTTTCCAAATAAACAAAATGACAAGATTTTTTTTTTTTTTATTTAGAAGTACCTTAGGGTTTTAGACATTACTTTTAATTTGTGCGCGCTTATTGCTTCATTACTATTTTTCATATTATTGTACTTGTTTATGGGATGTAATAGATTTAAACAGGGATATTTACTACTTTATTTCCCCAAAGTTTTCGACATGTAATTAATCCCCCTCCCTGAAGCCTTGTAATAGTTTAGGATTTATCTTTCCGCATTTTAAATTCTTGAAAACTATTAAACTGTCTAGATGCGTGACTAATAGGATTGTATGGCAAGAACATAACTAATAAAACACTAAAAAACCTAATGCAAAGACAAAATTGCTGAAAACAACACACTGTCACATATACACCTCTAGGGTATTTCCACTTTGGTTGCCTTCGGAAAACAGTCACAACTCTCGAAATGTGAGATATTTTAGTGGCTACCCTCTGGTTTAAAAGATAAAAAATGACCCTCTCGATGTTGCCTCGGTATGATCTTAAAACCCTAGGGTAGTTACTAAGGTTTCTTTCCCAGTTGCCTTTGTGATTGTACAACGTCCCTTTGAATGTCTCTCAAACATCCAACGACTAGGGCTACCTTATCACTAATAGTATGATAGCATTGTCTAAAGGAAAAGAGGAAAAGAACAACCTTTCGAGTAAAAGTAGATAGTTCTTAGATGCTATGCTCAAAACAAACTTTCACACATACACAAAACTTCTTTCAAAAACATTTTTCAAAACACTTTGTATACGTTCTCTACCAATCCTAAAAACATTATAAAGTTCGTCGTACTAAGGTGCTTTCTTCCAAAATACTTTTCAAACACACAAAGAACAAGGTATTTTTTCAAATGAGCTAGCATCTAAGAGCCTGTAGATAACTAAGGATGAAAAGGGTGCTAACACCTTCCCTTTCCATAATCTACCCTCCTTACTCAGAAATAATCTCGAGAGGTCTTTTTCTGTTGTTTTCACCCTTTCCTTTGTTGGATAAAAGAAAAGTCGGTGGCGACTCTTGCTTACTGCAAAACCAGTATAATAGTCGGTTCTGCCACCATATCATAAGGTGGAAGAGGATTGAACACTTAAGTGCCTAGAAATTTTCACTCACATGTGCACGAAGTAACACTGTTGGTTGATTGTATTGGTTGAATGGGCTTAAAGATGCCATTCGGAAAGGTGATAGAGTGTCGTCGGAGATGGGCTTATAGATTCCATCCAAAGTAACTATTGATATGAGTATCAGAAGGAGTCTACGTTCGTCGGTATCTGAGAAGTATACTAGAATGAGCCTATGTTCGACTGTATCTAGCAGGTGTGTTAGGGAGTGTCAAAATGAATCTGATGTCTTGATTGTATCTGAATGATATTTTATAATGAGTCTATGTTTTGACTGTATTTATAAGAGGATCATAATGAGTCTTCATCCAACCGTGTCTGAGTTATGTACCATAATAAATATCAGAGTGGACTTATATCTTGATCGTATCTGAATTGTATCTGGAAGATGTATTGGAATGAGTATTAGAATGAATATATATCTCGATTGTATCTAAATTGTATCTAGACAATGTACTGGAATGAGTCTACTCCTAACTGTATCCAAAAGAGTATCATAATGAATCGTTGACTGATTGTATCTGTAGGACGATAAATTATTGACAATACTTATTTGTTCATGAACTAACCTAAAAAACAAAGTTAGTTTTATGCAATGTCATGATGTATGTAATGCATTGCGTAATGATGCTCTCAAAATGGATGAGTATACTATATGTGTTTCGTATGCATATGATATGATATTCTATAAATGATGTATGGATGTAAGGCGTTGTTGACGACAATGGTAGCTTTGTATGACATCTTTGGTTGGGGAAAATAAATCCCTGACTGTTGCTAAGGAATGAAGAATACGAATCTTCAATTTCCTACTAGGATAGATTTTTTTGCTGGGAATTCCCGTTTTCTGTTTGAGGACACTCCACTGGGGATATTCGACTTCTGCTTGGGGATAGAAGAATTACAGAAAAATTTGTTGTTCATCGTTCTTTTAAAGAATTTGATTCTTATATACCCTTACCGGGGACAACACAGATGGGTAATCCTCTAATGCATTATCTGACCAGGTTTCTGATACGGGTGTCGACTCTTCTGGGGAGGAAAGATTTGAATGACATATGGCCGGGGAAGAGAATCCTATCGAGGAATTGCAATATCGGAGAAATAAACTCCATTGGGGAAATAAACCTCACTGGAGAAGATAATTCTTGTAAACTGCATTAAGAAGATAGTCTCTGATGGGGATCGGTATTTCATAGGCTGCGGTGAGGAAGTTTCCACCGTATGCTGGGAAATGATCAAACTTTCTCATCCGCTAGAGGACCTATTAGGGAAGATGATCATGTCGAGCTATCCATCAAAGATATAGAGGTGAAACGCTGGAAGATGCCCCACTTTCTATTGGATGAGCTTGTGAAGATAGCTCTGCGGGGATTTTGAGAATAGCTGAAAATTTATTCCAATTCCTAGGGTCTTTAGTAATTGTTATTCCTATTTTTTATGCATATATTTTGTTAACAATAATCATGTTCTAATGCATATGTTCATTAAATGTAATCATTGGACGTTTTTGCAAAAAAAATAGAGAAAGTAAATCAATTTTGAATTTTGAAAAGAACTTGTATTGATTTAGAAAGTTTCCTTATAAACAAGCGATTTTATACAAAGAGACGTACATCCTCGTAAGAAGAAATCATCTTATAAATGAAGAAAATGGTACAAATAAAAACAAGGAAAAACAACTATGTGGAAACGATCCCATCAAGTTTCAACTCTACTATTGTCCCTATATCTTCAAGCATCTCATCCCTTGCTGTCGGAAGAAGTTGATTGAATTGATATGTACCATTTCACATTGATAACAAAGCTTATTATAAGTAGATGATCCAACGGGGCATAGTTATACGCTTTAATCCCTAACGTTTTCCTGGACCGCCCTTTCGGGTTCTCAGTCCACCAGGATACCCTTTTTTGCCCAAGCCGCCTTTTCAACTTTTCGACTTACCGGGTGAACAATTTATATATATATATATATATATATATATATATATATATATATATATATATATATATATATATATATATATATATATATATATATATATATATATATATATATATATATATATATATATATATATATATATATATCCCTAATTTTTTCCCGAACCCCTTTGGTTCGCCGGGATGCCCTTATTTTTTCCTAGGCCTGTCAACCTAGCGGGTCTCTTTTATGCGTAGTATTTTTTTATTATGCCCGCGTTCACAAGGTGTGGAAAATATTCACTGTCAATGGTGGTAAGTATCATAGCACCACCAGAAAATATCTTCTTGATCACAAATGGCCCTTCGTATGTGGGGGGTCCATTTTCCCCTGTGATCACCTTGTAGTAGGATAATGCACTTTATTACCAAATCACCAGCCTGGTACACCTGTTGTATGACTTTCTTGTTAAAGGCCTTAATCATGCGTTTCTGGTACACCTGACCCTGACAAACAACCGTAAGCCTTTACTCATCAATCAAATTTATCTGGTCCATCCTAGTATGAATCCACTCGTCTTCATCTAAACCTGCATCATTCATAATCCTTAGAGAAGGAATCTGGACTTTGACAGATAAGACAACCTCCATACCATAGACTAGAGAGAACGGGGTTGCTGCAGTTGATGTACATACTGAAGTGCGATAACCATGAAGAGAAAATGGTAACATCTCATGCCAATCTGTGTATGTCACTTTCATCTTCTGCATGATATTCTTGATATTCTTGTTGGCGGCTTTAAATGTGCCATTCATCTCTGGTTGGTACGAAGAAGAATTATGATGCTTAATACTGAATTGTGTCCAGATTTCCATGATCATAGTATTGTTAAGATTGGTACCATTTTCTGTGACGATCCTTTCATGGATTCCATACCGACAAATAAGGTTGTATTTAATGAACCAAGCCATAACATTCTTGGTAACAAAAGCAAACGAGGTTGCCTCTACCCACTTCATGAAGTAATCAATAACGACAAGGATGAAATGATACCCATTGGAAGCAGTAGGCTTAATCTCTCCAATCATATCAATGCCCCATATTGCAAATGGCCAAGGAGCAGTCAAGACATTCAAAGGAACAAGAGGCACATGTACTTTGTTAGCATAAATCTGGCATTTTGTGGCAAGTTCTGGAATGATGATGGAAATCTGTTTCCATAGTAGACCAATAATAACCTGCTCTCAGAATCTTCTTAGCCATTGTATGCCCACTAGAGTGAGTACCAATGACTCTTTCGTTCATATCTTCCATATTTTTCTCAGCTTCCTTCTTGTCTACACAACAAAGCAAAGTTGAATCGTGGTTACGCTTGTACAAGATTTTGTTAATCAGAAAGAACTTGGCAGAGAACCTCTTTAGAAATTTCTTATCATTGATAGATTCTCCTTCCGGATATTCTCGAGTCTCGAGGTATCTTTTTACTTCATGGTACCAAGGCTTTTCCTCTACTTCATCAGTATCAACTTCGTACCAATGTGTCGGTTCGTCTAGTCTCTCAATAGTAATTTGAGGAGCTTCATTATCCCATCTAACTTTTAAACATAGATGACATGGTAGCTAATGTGTCTTCCAACTGATTCTCTTCTTGTGGAATATGTTCAAAAGTGATTTCCTCGAAGTATGAAATTAATATCAACACATGCTCTCGATAAGGAATGAGATTTGGATGCTTCGTATCCCACTCTCCCTTATTCTAACTGATCACTAGGGCTGGGTCCCCATATATGTTCGAGAAGTACGGAATTAATGTCAACACATGCTCTCAATAAGGAATGAGATTTGGATGCTTTGTATCCCACTCACCCTTAATCTAACTGATCACTAGGATTGAGTCCCCATATACGTTCAATAATTTGATTCTCATATTGATGGTAGCTTTGATACCCATGATACATGCTTCATACTCGCCCATGTTGTTGGTACATTCAAAACACAACCTGGTGGTGAAGGGCATATGGCAACCCCTGGGAGAGATAATCACATCACCGATTCCATTACCAAGCGCGTTGGATGCTCCATTAAAAACCATAGTCCAGCGAGATCTCGATCTAGATCCTTCATACGGTCCAGGTTATTCATAATCAGTAACTAGCATAATATTCTCATCCAGGAACTTGAAATTTATAGACTGGTAGTCATCTACTGCATGATGAGCCAAATGATCTTCCAGGATACTTCCTTTGATTGCCTTCTTAGTAGTGTACTAAATGTCGTATTCTGTTAAGACCATTTTCCATCTTGTTATGCTTCTGGAGAGAGAGGGTTTCTCGAATATGTATTTTATTGGATCGATCTTAGAGATCAACAAAGTAGTATGAGTTAACATGTATTGTCTTAGTCAGCGAGTAGCCCATGCTAAAGCGTAACAAGTTTTCTCGAGTAATGAGTATCTTGTTTCACAGTCGGTAAACTTTTTGCTAAGTTAGTATATTGCATGCTCTTTTCGACCATACTCGTCATATTTCCCCAATACACACCCCATTAATTTTTCTAATACTGTCAGATACATGATCAGAGGTCTTCCTTCAACTAGTGGCATCAGAATCATAGGTTCTTGGAGGTACTCCTTAATTTTGTCAAAAGTTATCCGCCAGTCGTCGTTCCACTTCACTACTTGATCTTTCTTCAGCAACTTGAAGATTGGCTCACAAGTAGCAGTCAAATGTGAAATAAATCTGGAAATGTAGTTCAATCGTCCTAGGAAACCTCTGATTTCCTTCTCAGTGCGGGGAGCTGGTATTTATTGAATGGCTTTAACCTTGTTAGGGACAACTTCAATACCTTTACCACTGACGACGAAACCTAGGAGTTTACCAGATCTCACCCAAAGGTGTACTTGTTTGAATTCAACCTCAACTTATACGTTTTCAACCTCTCAAACAGCTTTTGCAGGTGGTTGAGATGTTCTTCTTCAGTCCGGAACCTGGCTATAATGTCCAACATACACCTCTATCTCGTGATGGATCATATCATGTACCAAAGCTACCATAGCATGTTGATATGTTACACCGACGTTCTTCAAACCAAAAGGCATAACTTTGTAACAGAAAGTGCCCAACTGTGTGATAAGCCCTGGCATCTCGGAACGCATACGATGACCATTCTATTTTATAGGAGGACAACCTTCCTTCATCGGTACACAATGAACCACAATGTTAGTATCAAGCCCTGGCATGTCTTCGTACGACCAAGAAAAGATCTCAACATAGTCACACAACATCTGGATTAATCTCTTTTTGACATTGTCTTCTAGGTTGGCACCTATCTTGACTTCTTTCTTATCCTCTTCAATACCCAAGTTCACAACCTTGACTGGATCTTCATGCAGTTGTATGGCTCTTTATTCCTACATTAACAGCCTAGCAAGCTCTCCAGGTACTTCATAATATTCTTCACCCCCATCCTAGGCTGGGTAGATCGGATTTTTGAAGTCATAATTGACAATAGCAGAATTGTTATCAATGGGATCCATGGTGGATATGGATATGAAATTTGTTGTGTGGGTGTGTGTCAGAACACATAGCTATTTTGAAAGCAATAAAGTAAAATAAAGACAAAGAGTGCAAAATTTGAATGCAAACGTCCAATGATTTATTAAATGATATACAGATGAAAAATGACAACCCTAACAAATGGACCATTGTTCCCCGGGTAAGGCACAAGGTTTAAAGTTATTGTTTAAATTACATAACCAAAAAAAAAACTTGAAAGAAAGAGAACGTAAAATATAATTTACTCCTGACTAAAGAAGATTGGTATAAAGTCTTCAGTCTTCCAATTGTTGAGCCCGTTGTCGGAAGTAGGGAAAATCCAGCTGTCTATGTCATAGTCGCTATCAACGTCTTCCACAGTGTTGACTCCATTATTGTTGATGCGAAACGGCGGTATCCCAGAATTAGCATAAGCACGTTGAACAGCCCTCTGAGGTGAAACCCAAAACAAATTTATTGGACTTGTAAGGGATGTTGGGAAGCTGACCCCAAACAGTGCCACCACCTTCTTCTACCACAACTTTAGCGTCTTTCAAAGAAACCATTCTTGGTGGAATCCTGGTAATCTTAGGAACGGTAGAAGTAGCTTTGTAAATAGCGTTTTTATGTGGAATAAGTTCAAAGGTCTGGCAAGGAGTCTCGAAGAATTCACCATCCATCTCAATTTACTTGAAGGAATTCAAATGACTCACCATGTATACTTCTTCGCTATAAACTGTAATGATTTTTCCTTTTACGAGATACTTCAACTTTTGGTGTAAAGTAGAAGTAATAACGCCTTCCCCATGAATCCAAGGGTGTCCAAGCAAACAGGAATAGGCTGGACGAATGTCTATCACACAGAAAGTAGAGTCGAAGACCTGGAAATCCACATTGATTCGAATTTCAACCTCTCCATGTACCATTCTCTTTGAACCATCAAAAGCTCTTACCACAATGTCACTGGGTTTTAGCACAACCCCTTCACAATCAAGTTTGTCTAAAGCAGCTTTTGGAAATACATTCAATGAGGAACTTATGTCTACTAATACATGGGATAAGGTAGTGCCTCTACACTCAATAGAGACATGTAGGGCCTTATTATGGTTCCTTCCTACGGGAGTCAGATCAGCGTCAGAAAAGCCTAGCCCATTATTAGTTGACAGACTAGCAACATAACTTTCGAACTGATCAACAGAGATTTCTTGTGATACACAAGCAAATTTAAAAAACATTAGCAAAGCTTGAGCATGGGCTTTAGAGCATAACAACAAAGATATCATAGATATTTTGGAGGGAGTCTTCCCCTACTGTTCAACGATCTTATAGTCACTCTTTCAAATAATTTTCAGTACTTCCTCCATCTCTAGCTTGGATGTATCTTCAGCGGTAACCTCTTTTGGTGCCTCGGTATGGGCAGGCTCAGTCATATGTTCTTTGCCTCGAGTCTTAGTAGTTGACTTAGTAGCAGGGATATGAGCTGGTGTAGTAATATCTTTTGAAGAGATCTCTGGAGAGAAGACCCTTCCACTTCTAGTAACTTTACTACTCCAAGCAATATTGCCAACATTGGGATCAATAATTTCAGTATTTTTATCTTCGACAGTTAACATTTCTTGCTTGACGCCATGGTAGTAGACATCAGCTCAATAATTCCAAGGGATAGCCTTATCAGAGGAATATGGAATTGGCCCAGGCGCGGTAATGATCAGAGGAGAAACTCTAGGTTTGGCAGTAATCTTCACAGGACCCTTAGAAGTGATCCTTACAGGAGTATTGGAAATTGCATACATGTTCTCAGGCTTCAGGTCTTTACATACTCTCCATATAAGGAATCTTCTCAAATAGAATTACACGCTCATCCAGTAGACGCTGAATATCTTCCTTCAGTAGTGTACAACCATTGAATTGGGACCCACAGGAGTAAAACCTTTCAATGCAACCCAAAAGTAAACCGGCTTGCAGCAACTTCTTCTTAACAATCATCAGAGGAGTAGTCAAGTCTTCCACATCAAAAACATAAGAAACATCATCCATAGCATTAATTCCCTTGTCGTGTTTAGGCATAGGAGAGGTAATCACATTAGGAGTCTTAGGAGGATCAAATTCAATCTCCTTAGCGTCAATCATGTCTTGGATCTTATCCTTATTGTTAGTGTCATGTCCGAGACTGTTGGAGTGATATGCACACCTTGCATTGGAATTATAACTGGGAGAAGAAGTATTAGGATTCTGAGGAGGATCTTTCAATGTAATCATATCTGCCTTCAACATGTGTTGTAATGCTAGAGACAACATGTTGATTTTTGTGAATTGACTCTTGGGTGTGACCTTTCTACGCTGATTATTTTGTTGTAGTTGTTGCACTGGCGCATGATTAGAGATCATAACAACCCCCAAAGATTGGTTGTGGTCACTCTTACTACGACCCTTTTGGTCGTACACATCATTGGATTCCTTATTATAATTATAATACTTCTTTACACTATTCGAAGATGTAGCCCTCTGAATTTTACCGCTTCTGATTCAATTCTCAACATGTTCTCCTGTTAATATCAATTCAGTGAAACTGGGTGAAGAACTTCCAAGTAGGTGATTATAGAAAGGACCCTGTATCATGCTCATGAACATGTCAACCAATTCCCTATCAGCCAAAGGAGGTTGAATTCTGCCTGCAAGATCTCTCCATTTTTGTGCGTACTCTTTAAAGCCTTTCTTAGAACCCATTGACATACTATGTAGTTGCATGCGGGTTGGTGCCAAATCAGAATTATATTGATACTGTTTGTAGAAAGCTGCAGCTAAATCTTCCCAGGTATGGATATTGGTACCTTCAAGATGATAATACCATTCTAGTTGTGTTCCAGACAGACTCTCTTGAAAGAAATGCAACCATAAATTCTTGTCAGTAGTATGTGGTTGGATTTTCTTAACATATGATCTCAAATGCAGTTTCACGCAAGAAACACCAACATACTTAGAAAAGGTAGGAGTTTTGAACTTAGGAGGAATTACAACTCGTGATACTAAACCCAATTCTTCAAAGTTCAATCCAGGCACCTTCTAGATCTCCAAAGCTCTCAGACGCTCTTCTAATAACTTATTCTTCTCATCAGCAGGAGGATATTGTTCATGCAAGTAATCTTCTTCCTATTTATCAGAACATTTGTCAGAACCATGGTTGCCATTTTCCTCTGTTATAAAACTCTTACCATCTTCATCCTAGTTGTCATCTTCGTCCGATGGGAAATCAAGATCTCAAACTTGCTTGACTGGACCTCTGAACCTCCTCCCATGTTAAGGATAACAATTGGTTTCTTTGTCTTCTTCTTCTTCTCTTTGGCGATGAGCGCCTTCATTTCTTCTTGCCCATTGGTTAAGCTGAGGAACATATGTTGGAACTGAGAATTCTGAGCCTAGAGATCTTTGACTGTCTATTCAAGAGCGATCTTCTTTACTAAAATGAACAGCAAGAAGATGAGAAAACCTGTCTTAGAAGCCTGTTATGTAATGATATGTATGGTATGTAGAGGCATATGCAATGTTTTCAAGGATCTCGTGGGATTTAAATTTGTTAATAAAAAGGAAACAACAACGAAGATTCTTATTAGTAAGTTCAGATTATAAATGCCTTTTAGGCTTACAATGAAAACAAAAGAAGGGTTATAAAGGAATAAATTATGACTCAAGACTCCCATGGACGCGTAATCTATGTGTTGAGATATGCATTAAGGCTCATCTCTTCGAGAAGGCATTTGGTCAGCTCCAATACTTTCTTCTCACTAGCATAAAACTAAGTCTCAAAGGTGTCCCTTTCTTCTTTCAGTCGAATCTAGTACTTCTATAGCTCTTCAAGGTCAGTAGGAATATCTGGATGAAGAATAATATGAGGAATATCTCTTTCAGCAACAGGCTTCACAATTACTGGTAGGATAGAGGGATATGACATTATAAGATTTTGAGCATGAGATCGCACCCATTTGAGGTAGGGCTCTAGAGGGATAGAGTTTTTTTGTCCTAAAGTCTTGCTATCAATCTTATTCACCATGCCCCAAGCACGTATAAACCTTTGACAGTAACCTTGAGGATCATTCTCGTAATCGAATAGAATACCCTGAATGAGCATATCTTGAGGACCGTCTCTTAGAGCGTAACCAAATTGATGTAGATCTAGGGAAGGGTTGTAGGTGATACCTCCCCTTATGCCAAGGAGTGGAACATTAGGGAATTCCCCACAATGGTCAATAATAGTGATATCTTCCTGAGACCAATAATGCAAATAGATATCTGAATGAGATAGAGACATCATCCTTTGAGACCATCACAAACCTTGTTCATTCTTCATCACTGATCGGGGAAGGTGAGAAATAAACTACCTGGATAGTAAAGGTATGCAACACATAAGATTCCCTCGCTTCCTCATAGTACAATTGTATAGAGAGTGCAAAATATCTCCAATAAAAGTAGCCACATGATTATGAGTAAGAAATATTTTGATGGAGTTCACATCTAATAGTTGGTCTGGATTAGGGAATAGTACCAAACCATAGATCAACAGAGCCAAGATCTCCTCTGAAGCATGAAAACTCATAGCCTCCAAAAACAACTGAGTCTTCTCTATGATAAAATTAGCAAGAAGGCCCTTGACTCCACTTCTTGTTTTCCAATTATATGTAAGGTTGTTGCAATATCTTCTGGTTTTAGAACTTTCTCTAAACCGGTGAAGGGTGTCTGATCAAGAATAGGTACTTCGAGTAGCTTAGAGAACTCTTCCATTATGGGTAATCTGGAAAGGTAAAACAATGATGCTCAAGATCAAAGAACTGGAACAGAACACTCATCATGTCTTCTTCAAATCCCGAGGTAACCAAACTGAGTAGATAACCATGCCTTTTAGTGAATTGAGAGTTTTCGGGAACCTTTGAGACTAACTCTTTAAGCTTGGAAGGTACCCTTACAAAGTTGATCCGGATAGTGTTTCTGTGAGCGGACGACATATCCTACAACAAAGAACAAAGATAAATCTCTAGATCCTTAAAATGGTTAGTGAAAATGTTATGTTATGATGATATGATGGTATGATGTCATGTTCATGTTAGATAAGTATCAAACACACAAAAGTCACACAAGAGCCTTAGGTTAAAGGCTTGCATGAAGTCCATAGGTAAGTACCCTTCCCCATTAAAGTTAAGTTGGCTTAACCTGTCCTAAAATAGTAACCGAGTTCTAGGAATCTCATATCACCGATGTTGCTTGCAGGCTTTATTTTAGCACGGCAACTGGCTTGCCACCAAAACATCCCGAAAGTCAAATCTCAATGAGCATAGTTTTGAGTATCAACCAACCTTGGACTGCACCAAAGTCGGCTATCTCACTACCTCCTAATGGCCAAGATGGGTCAATTAAGGTTCTAAAAGTCAGTTAGTTTTAATGACACCACGCAAAAGCCTAATGTTATCCTTGATTGTCTCAAGGAACATCAATACAAACAAAAGTGTCACACTAATGTAGCCATCATATTATCTATATCGGTCTACGTTGCACAACCTTTATGATCTATTGCTGCTTACCTGAGGCATCCCTAGATCTGGGTGTAGGATCTTACATGAAATTAATCCCAAGCAAACCCCTTAAAATAAAGCAATCAAAGCAAACAATTAAAGCAAGTAAAAGTGATCTAAACCCTAAGGTAACCCCTCTTTTTTATGTAGTCGCCAGTTCTGTAATACGATGAGAGAACTGAATTTTTTGGTTTTATCCAAATGTGCGGATAGCAAGAGTCACCACCGACTTTTCTTTTATCCAATATTTAGGAAAGATGAAAAGAACAGGAAAAGCCTTGACATATTTTGAGTTCCGGGGGGGGGGGGGGGGGGGGTAAGATATAAAAAGGGAAGGTGTTAGCACCATTTTAATCCATAGTTATCTACGGGCTCTTAATTACTTAGCTCACTTTTGAAAACCTGCTTTGCGTGTGTGATTTCTTTGAAAATATTTTGAAATTACCAATGTAAGGCTCACTTTGTAATAATTCTTGTATCAGTCCTCAAGAATGTATACAAAGTGTTTCTGAAAATATTTGTTGTTTTGAAAGTGTGATGTGAGAAAATATTTTGTTTGTGAGCAAGCAATCAAGGGTTTCTTACTTATTCAAGATCGTTCTTATTCCTTTCCTTCTCCTTTAGAGATAGTGCTATTCGTACCATTAGTTAGTAGGTAGCCATATCTATTGGGTGTGAAGGGATAGGCGAAGGGTCATCGTATGGTCATCGAAGGCAAGAAGTAAACATACCTTAGCAATTGTATCGGAGGGACTAGATCATTTTTCATAAGGCAACATCGAAGGTTCATCGAGGGACTATGATCTTTATTCAAGGGTCTTTTGCTAAAGTATCCCTACTTTCGAGGGACGTGACCAATATTCGTAAGGCCATGAAGAGAGGTTACCCTAGAGGTGTGAGTGTGAAAAGTGTTTTGATTCAGTTATCTTATCTTGAAATTTGGGTTTTCTAAGTTATTTTTAATCTTGCCATACAAAGCCTAGTTACTAGCAGTATAAGATATAGCAGGAAAAGTAAAGTGCGAAATGTAAAGACCTAAGCTATTACAAGGCTTTAGGGCAGTTACATAAGTAGGAAAATGCGGGAAAGTAAACCCTAAAACTATTACATCCTGGGAGCAGAAACATAATAGAGAAAAAGTGCGATAAAATAAATTTAAGCTATTAAAATTAAAGAGTGCAACCTATACACTTTTCTAAGAAAATAAATAGCAAAAAGAAATGAGAAAATGTTTACAAAAATGTTTGAATGTTATAAAACCTAAGTTTGTATTTTTGTATTTTTATAGAAAATAATTTAAATGATAATAATAATTAAAACCTAAATTCTAATTGATTTTAATATTTAAGAAAATATTAATTAGCCTAATTAATTAGTAAATAAAAAATATGTCAAAAATTGATTATTGATTAAAAGAACCCTAATTCTAATTAATTTTAAAATTATGAAAAATGTTAATTAAAATTTGTTAATTATTAATTATAAAATAGTTTAGAAAATAAGAAGAAATTAGGGTTAGTAAAAAATGAAGAGAAAAAAAGAATGTCTGGGGTGGGTGTTGAACCCACGCTCTTCCTTTCACCAGTCAATGATCTTACCACCTCGCCACCTATTGTTTCTTGTCAAACATATAAACAACAATATATATAAAAGAAGATTAAATCAAAAAATCAGAGATTAAAATAAAATTGAACACGCGCGCTGGTGGTGAAGTCCCGATATTTGAATGAACGAATGAGATGGTGACACGCCTAGGTCTAAGATTCAACTGGTCGGTCAACCATCGTAGATGGAGGTTACAACCATCTTCTCCGATGGTGCTAAACATTTAAACCTATGAAATCAACATCAAATAACAAAATAAAGTACCCAAACTGGCTAATTAAGAGGCTGTGAGTTCAGCGGTGTGAGTATTTTCATCTGAAATAGCCTACAACTATAAATTCATAGCTTTGACAGCTTCGTTCCCAACAATGTTGAAATTGGATTCCTGCGCTATACTTCACAAGTAATGGATCAAAACAGTTCTAAACTTCATCACGAACATGTATGTATGCACCAAATCATTCAACAATGCATGAATTAAGAGTCTGAGATTGATAAAGTTATCAAAATCGATGATGTTGAGGGATAGAGCTCTGGCATGATTCAAGCTTGAATAATGATGTTAAGGTAGAGTCCCTGCACCTTGTATCATTTATTTGATATTTTATTTTATTTATTTTTCTTTTAAATGAATAAAAATCAAAACAAAAAGAAATAAAAACCAGAAAAATAAAATAAATGGATTTAGGAGTCTATTATGAGGTCAAAAACACTTTTGGACCTTAAAAGATAAGCCCATTAGCCCAAAAATTTAAATTTTCTCAATTTGGACTTCATGCATTTCCTCAAAATTGCCCAACTTGCACCAATCATAACTCACTCAATTTGTCATATTAAGATGATCTTTTACTTTTTGGAAACCTCAAGATATACCCTACAATCTTCATGTTGGTTATTTTTTCATTTGAAGCCTTTATCTTGATTTAAATTACTTTAATAAAAGATGTCTTTTTGTTTACTTTTATAATGTCCTATCATGTTGTAGCCCATATCTCTCAAATGAAGCATTTTTGGCCTTAAGCTTAGACACCCAAAGTTGTAGAGAATTTAATTTCCTTCAAGGTAGGATTTGGTTGAGAAATTTATAATTAAGTATGTGAAAGTTATGCTTGGTCAAAGTTCAGTTGACTTCTTCTTAAGAAAACCCTAATTTGGTAACTTTTGACTTTTGATGAATCTTGAGTTTTCTTGATGAATCCTGATCAGCCATTGATGAAATGATGAATGCGACTTTAAAATGATTATGTTGACCAAAAATCTTGAAGTTTGACTGTAGGTTGACCAATGTTGACTTTGTATCTAATATAGTTGATTTTCAATCATCTGGGCAATTGACTGAGCAAATTTTTGATGTAAGGCTTGAAACTTGACATGAGAGTACTTTGAGACATATGAGGACCCATGAAACCCACTTGAGGTATTAGAAGCTCAATTTTCTTTGAAGAAAGCAAAAACCTAGTTGTAGGTCAATTGCTTAGGAGGAGGACTTGTCTGATCAATTCCTTGAGTAGTCTTGAGTGCTTGAGAACCCTAGGAGCATGAGGAGACCTATTGTAATAATTTGTATTGAATAATGGGAAGGAAAATTTCTGGGGTAGAACACATGTACTTGTATAATTATTATGAATTATAATTCATGATTGTTGATCTTGGAGCCTTGCATGATATATTTTCCGTATGCCTATAATTATATACCTTATTATATTATCGTGATATCTCACCCCTTCTGTTTGAATGTTGCTTCTATATGGGTAACATGCAAGTTATCCGTAGTAGATGAATTTAACTGTCATTTATTTCGAGTCGGCGTTGTGCTCTAATACGTAACACAGGGGGGAGGGGAGGGTGAACACTTATTTGTTTTGTTTAGTTGTTATTTTATTTTGAAGAATTGTGGGATTATTGTAAACTCTCTTTTATTTGATTAAATGTTAGTTATGATTAATTGAGATGCTGGATAATGAACATCATTTATTTTCTGCTACATTAA
Source organism: Vicia faba (assembly GCA_948472305.1). NCBI lineage: Eukaryota > Viridiplantae > Streptophyta > Magnoliopsida > Fabales > Fabaceae > Vicia > Vicia faba. The sequence goes on along the minus strand of OX451737.1, from coordinate 1,329,351,077 downwards.
TAGAGTTGAAGATTGAGAACTAAAATGAAGATGTTGTCGGTTCACCCGAAAGTGTGTTATGTATCTGTTTATTTATAATTGAGAAGGTTTTAATATGTTGAAAGATGTGTCATCCTATTTCTTGGTGTTTTGAATCAAAAATTAATTTACTCTAATTTTATTAATTACCGATAGGGAAAATAGGGTGTTATAGAAGTTGTGAATACAACATGTTATATTTAGAATATAATATCTATAAGACCTATTCTAGAAAAGACTCCTTATGAATTGTTTAAAGGAAGAAAACCCAACTTTTTGTATTTCCATCCTTTTGGATGCACTTGTTTTATTCGGAACACTAAAGAGAATCTTAACAAGTTTGATTCTAAAGCATAAAAATGCATTATGTTGGGATACTCTGATCACGACTTTGTGAGTATTAAAGAATCTAGACTGCAAGTATACAGTCCTATCGTGTGTAGCTTTAAATATTTTCAGATCCCAGTGGACTAAATGTCGAACTACCGTTATCTTAGGTTACTACGTAAATCTAAGGCTAATAATGTAATTAATAAGGGGTTTATGGAGCCTAACTGGTTATAATCTAGTTTAGATTCGAGGGAGAATATCGGTATGTAATGGTCAAACTTCGGGGACTTAGAAACTCATTGACCTAACTCGGATTAATAAAACATTTTTCAGTAGGAAGTATATTTGAGAACCCTCTTCTCACACTCTCGTGTTTATTGGTTCAGATCCTACGATCAAACCTAAGCGAGTGTTCTCGCTGTTTCAATTAGAGTTTAAAAATAGTTTTTGGAAACAAACAAAACCTAATCAACTTAAAAGCGCTCTCGCTGTATTTTAAGTTGATGCACAATTACCATTGTCCAGTTATTATCTCAAACTCTCGTTTTATTGATCCTAACTTGTATCTGTATTTTACTCTCGTAACAAAACAATTAATATTTAGAACTAGTAATTGAAACCTGCAAATTATTCTTTTTTAAAAGGAACTGATCAATTGGCTTTGCTAAACCCCGTTGGCTATATGACCTTACATACCAATAAATAAATTTAGCCTAGCATGTTATACAATTCAATAACAGCAAAGCAGAAATAACTACCATCAAACAATTTAAATGAACTAAACATTTCAGACAATCCTTGCATAAATAAATAAAATACTTAAATTAAACCTGAAAATACTATGGAAGAATATTAGGCTGATTTCAAGTGTCTCCCACAGATCAGTAAAATAAAAGGAAAGAAATAATGCGGAAAATATTTGGCAGAGTAACAGTAAAAACAGAGAAAAGAAAAATGTTTTAAAAAATTGGGATTTGAGGTCCTATTTATAGGCTTGGAGACGCGTTGGGAGTTGAGATATTTTCTCCTCCGGATTTGCCTCTGTAGCGACCGCTAAAAATTAAAGGAATCAGTGTAACGGTCGTTACACTCCTGCTTTTAAGGAGGGGCTAGCGTGGCAAGGTGTAACGGTCGTTACACCTGGGCTAGGGAATGTGTAACAGTCGTTACACCCCCTTCACCTTGGTTGGATTGGGCCCAACGTGTATTTCTTCTTTGGTCTTCCAAGTCTTTTTACTTGTAATGCACCCAATTCTACCACACACCCCTCAATTGCATAATTTGTCTTTCTTTGTGCGGATTTTAAATACGATTAGCTCGACTTTTCTTGACTTTCTTCGCACATGCCTTGCAAACATCAAATTCCTGAAAACATAGAAAATACCAGCATAATACGAATAAAGAGTAATTTAATTAATTAAAATGCGGATAAAATTCATGTAAATTGATCCAAATATTCTATACATTTCCGGTTTATCAAACTCCCCTACACATGAACCTTTGCTTGTCCTCAAGCAAATAATAGAGCAAAAAAAAGTTTAATACACGATTTCCAACACAATCGTGTGACACAACTCGAATTGTACGTGGTTGAGGGGCGTTACATTAGAAAGATGGAACTAAGTTTCGACACTAATGATACATAAATGACACAAAACTATAAGACATGGTCAAAATCCTCCATATCATGCAAACTAGTCCGAATTATGCTATCATAGCTCAACTTAATTCTTTTCGTTCGGAATCAACCGCTTTCATTCTAACGCAATCACATTAAGACCTTTATCTTTTGCACGCACATAGTAGAGTAGCCGGTTAGCGATTCTGATCTCTTATGCACAGGTTTCTGGTACACAAGTTGGTAACCCTTTTTCTTTCCCAGATTATAAGTCTCGGGGGATCGAACCGTAGTTTGCTCTACCAAGTTCAGCACCAGATACCACTGAACAAGCTTAGAACTAGTTGTTACATTAGTTTTTGTAGGTACTGCAAATGTTAGATTAAATGACCTGATGAGGGTCACCTAACTTAATTAGCGCATTCCCTATTATATCTTGATGCTTATCATTTTTTTATTTTTTTATGATTAGGACCAGTCACTTATATTCATCGGCTCCCTATGTGGTTTCTCGATAAGATGGTGCTGACTGCTAGTATAAACTACTCGGGGTTGATCCAAAACTAAAATTTAAGGCTTCGGTATCATAACCACTCAAACTGATTTGCCTAATCTGGAAGATTTAGGTCAAGGCGATATTATTTTTGTCGACTCTTTTTCAAAAAATCTAACGCAGCCTAATTGTGAACAACCTATATACTTTTCGAATGTACCGAGCTAATGCGTCGAGTAAAAAACACTTTTTATGGTTCAAGAAAAGTGTTGAAGTACGAATAACTTACGAAAATGATTTTTTATTGAATGGAAACGGAAATAACAGAAATTCGAATAACTTACTAGGAAAATAGAAAACATAACATAGGTACCATAGGTTTCCTCCCCTACACCTGAACTGAGCATTATCCTCAATACAACAAATAAAGTGAGAAAATAAAACGAATAGGAAACTTAAGAAATAATAATAAAAATGTAAGGAATGGAGAAAACAAAGATCACTCTTCATTGTCGTCTCTAAAGGAATCAGTGTAACGGTCGTTACACTCCTGCTTTTAAGGAAGGGCTAGCGTGGCAAGGTGTAACGGTCATTACACCTGGTCTAGGGAATGTGTAACGGTCGTTACACCCCTTCACCTTGGGTGGATTGGGCCCAGCGTGTATTTCTTCTTTGGTCTTCCAAGGCTTTTTACTTGTAATGCACCCAATTCTACCACACACCCCTCAATTGCATAATTTATCTTTCTTTGTGCGGATTTTAAATACGATTAGCTCGACTTTTCTTGACTTTCTTCGCACATGCCTTGCAAACATCAAATTCCCGAAAACATAGAAAATACCAACATAATACGAATAAAGAGTAATTTAATTAATTAAAATGCGGATAAAATTCATGTAAATTGATCCAAATATTCTATACATTTCCGGTTTATCAAACTCCCCTACACATGAACCTTTGCTTGTCCTCAAGCAAATAATAGAGCAAAAAACGTTTAATACACGATTTCCGACACAATCATGTGACGCAACTCGAATCGTACGTGGTTGAGGGGCGTTACATTAGAAAGATAGAACTAAGTTTCGACACTAATGATACATAAATGACACAAAACCATAGGACATGGTCAAAATCCTCCATATCATACAAACTAGTCCGAATTATGCTATCATAGCTTAACTTAATTCTTTTCGTTCATAATTAACCGCTTTCATTCCAGCGTAATCACATTAAGCCCTTTATCTTTTGCACGCACATAGTAGAGTAGCCGGTTAGCGATTCTGATCTCTTATGCACAAGTTTCTGGTACACAAGTTGGTAACCCTTTTTCTTTCCCATATTATAAGTATCGAGGGATCGAATCGTAGTTTGCTCTACCAAGTTCAGCACCAAATACCACTGAACAAGCTTAGAACTAGTTGTTACATTAGTTTTTGTAGGTACTGCAAATGTTAGATTAAATGACCTGATGAGGGTCACCTAATTTAATTAGCGCATTCCCTATTATATCTTGATGCTTATCATTTTTTTATTTTTTTATGATTAGGACCAGTCACTTATATTCATCGGCTCCCTATGTGGTTTCTCGATAAGATGGTGCTGACTGCTAGTATAAACTACTCGGGGTTGATCCAAAACTAAAATTTAAGGCTTCGGTATCATAATCACTCAAACTGATTTACATAATCTGGAAGATTTAGGTCAAGGCGGTATTATTTTTGTCGACTCTTTTTCAAAAAATCTAACGCAGCCTAATTGTGAACAACCTATATACTTTTCGAATGTACCGAGCTAATGCGTCGAGTAAAAAACACTTTTTATGGTTCAAGAAAAGTGTTGAAGTACGAATAACTTACGAAAATGATTTTTTATTGAATGGAAACGGAAATAACAGAAATTCGAATAACTTACTAGGAAAATAGAAAACATAACATAGGTACCATAGGTTTCCTCCCCTACACCTGAACTGAGCATTATCCTCAATACAACAAATAAAGTGAGAAAATAAAACGAATAGGAAACTTAAGAAATAATAATAAAAATGTAAGGAATGGAGAAAACAAAAATCACTCTTCATTGTCGTCTCTAAAGGAATCTGTGTAACGGTCGTTACACTCCTGCTTTTAAGGAAGGGCTAGCTTGGCAAGGTGTAACGGTCATTACACCTGGTCTAGGGAATGTGTAACGGTCGTTACACCCCTTCACCTTGGGTGGATTGGGCCCAGCGTGTATTTCTTCTTTGGTCTTCCAAGGCTTTTTACTTGTAATGCACCCAATTCTACCACACACCCCTCAATTGCATAATTTATCTTTCTTTGTGCGGATTTTAAATACGATTAGCTCGACTTTTCTTGACTTTCTTCGCACATGCCTTGCAAACATCAAATTCCCGAAAACATAGAAAATACCAACATAATACGAATAAAGAGTAATTTAATTAATTAAAATGCGGATAAAATTCATGTAAATTGATCCAAATATTCTATACATTTCGGTTTATCAAACTCCCCTACACATGAACCTTTGCTTGTCCTCAAGCAAATAATAGAGCAAAAAACGTTTAATACACGATTTCCGACACAATCATGTGACGCAACTCGAATCGTACGTGGTTAAGGGGCGTTACATTAGAAAGATAGAACTAAGTTTCGACACTAATGATACATAAATGACACAAAACCATAGGACATGGTCAAAATCCTCCATATCATACAAACTAGTCCGAATTATGCTATCATAGCTTAACTTAATTCTTTTCGTTCATAATTAACCGCTTTCATTCCAGCGTAATCACATTAAGCCCTTTATCTTTTGCACGCACATAGTAGAGTAGCCGGTTAGCGATTCTGATCTCTTATGCACAGGTTTCTGGTACACAAGTTGGTAACCCTTTTTCTTTCCCATATTATAAGTATCGAGGGATCGAATCATAGTTTGCTCTACCAAGTTCAGCACCAGATACCACTGAACAAGCTTAGAACTAGTTGTTACATTAGTTTTTGTAGGTACTGCAAATGTTAGATTAAATGACCTGATGAGGGTCACCTAATTTAATTAGCGCATTCCCTATTATATCTTGATGCTTATCATTTTTTTATTTTTTTCTGATTAGGACCAATCACTTATATTTATCGGCTCCCTATGTGGTTTCTCGATAAGATGGTGCTGACTGCTAGTATAAACTACTCGAGGTTGATCCAAAACTAAAATTTAAGGCTTCGGTATCATAATCACTCAAACTGATTTACATAATCTGGAAGATTTAGGTCAAGGCGGTATTATTTTTGTCGACTCTTTTTCAAAAAATCTAACGCAGCCTAATTGTGAACAACCTATATACTTTTCGAATGTACCGAGCTAATGCGTCGAGTAAAAAACACTTTTTATGGTTCAAGAAAAGTGTTGAAGTACGAATAACTTACGAAAATGATTTTTTATTGAATGGAAATGGAAATAACAGAAAATCGAATAACTTACTAGGAAAATAGAAAACATAACATAGGTACCATAGGTTTCCTCCCCTACACCTGAACTGAGCATTATCCTCAATACAACAAATAAAGTGAGAAAATAAAACGAATAGGAAACTTAAGAAATAATAATAAAAATGTAAGGAATGGAGAAAACAAAGATCACTCTTCATTGTCGTCTCTAAAGGAATCAGTGAAACGGTCGTTACACTCCTGCTTTTAAGGAAGGGCTAGCGTGGCAAGGTGTAACGGTCATTACACCTGGTCTAGGGAATGTGTAACGGTCGTTACACCCCTTCACCTTGGGTGGATTGGGCCCATCGTGTATTTCTTCTTTGGTCTTCCAAGGCGTTTTACTTGTAATGCACCCAATTCTACCACACACCCCTCAATTGCATAACTTATCTTTCTTTGTGCGGATTTTAAATACGATTAGCTCGAATTTTCTTGACTTTCTTCGCACATGCCTTGCAAACATCAAATTCCTGAAAACATAGAAAATACCAGCATAATACGAATAAAGAGTAATTTAATTAATTAAAATACGGATAAAATTCATGTAAATTGATCCAAATATTCTATACATTTCCGGTTTATCAAACTCCCCTACACATGAACCTTTGCTTGTCCTCAAGCAAATAATAGAGCAAAAAACGTTTAATACACGATTTCCGACACAATCGTGTGACGCAACTCGAATCGTACGTGGTTAAGGGGCGTTACATTAGAAAGATAGAACTAAGTTTCGACACTAATGATACATAAATGACACAAAACCATAGGACATGGTCAAAATCCTCCATATCATACAAACTAGTCCGAATTATGCTATCATAGCTCAACTTAATTCTTTTCATTCATAATTAACCGCTTTCATTCCAGCGTAATCACATTAAGCCCTTTATCTTTTGCACGCACATAGTAGAGTAGCCGGTTAGCGATTCTGATCTCTTATGCACAGGTTTCTGGTACACAAGTTGGTAACCCTTTTTCTTTCCCATATTATAAGTCTCGAGGGATCGAATCGTAGTTTGCTCTACCAAGTTCAGCACCAGATACCACTGAACAAGCTTAGAACTAGTTGTTACATTAGTTTTTGTAGGTACTGCAAATGTTAGATTAAATGACCTGATGAGGGTCACCTAATTTAATTAGCGCATTCCCTATTATATCTTGATGCTTATCATTTTTTTATTTTTTTCTGATTAGGACCAGTCACTTATATTTATCGGCTCCCTATGTGGTTTCTCGATAAGATGGTGCTGACTGCTAGTATAAACTACTCGGGGTTGATCCAAAACTAAAATTTAAGGCTTCGGTATCATAATCACTCAAACTGATTTACATAATCTGGAAGATTTAGGTCAAGGCGGTATTATTTTTGTCGACTCTTTTTCAAAAAATCTAACGCAGCCTAATTGTGAACAACCTATATACTTTTCGAATGTACCGAGCTAATGCGTCGAGTAAAAAACACTTTTTATGGTTCAAGAAAAGTGTTGAAGTAAGAATAACTTACGAAAATGATTTTTTATTGAATGGAAATGGAAATAACAGAAATTTGAATAACTTACTAGGAAAATAGAAAACATAACATAGGTACCGTAGGTTTCCTAAATACGACAAATAAAGTGAGAAAATAAAACAAATAGGAAACTGAAGAAATAATAATAAAAATGTAAGGAATGGAGAAAACATAGATCACTTTTCATTGTCGTCTCTAACGTTTCTGTTGTTGGATGCTTCACCTTGTGCCCTTCCTCCTCGCGTCCTTACTCAACCTCTTTTGGGTCTAGGAGGTTCCTCGCCAGTGTTATAAACATAAGCATGCAGGCCGTCAACACAGAATGAAAAGTGCTTCATTTCATCAGTCAGGTTAGAAATGTCGCGATGGTTCCAGTAAGCGTTATCGTGTTGATCACGCTGCAGCTCTTGCATCATCTGCATCGGTTCTTGTTGACGCTGATCTTGTAGTAAAATCGATGCATAGATATCTTTTATGGTGGCCGGTTGAGGATCATTTCCTGCTTGTTCTTGTTGTGGCTCTTATTGATTCACTTCTGGTACTTCATTTTCTACACCTGCTTGATTATCCTGCATGTGTGCTCTAGGGGCTGGTACCTGCAAATCATAAATCCAATTTGTGGCGATGTCAACTCTTGTTACATCCGGATTCGGTAGAATAATACTTGGGACGACCTTGTGCTGCACCATCAGGTTGTACCTTCCATCCCTTCTTGCTTTGACAAGATGACCAAACTGGCAATATTCAATATCAAGGAACCTAGCTTGCCAAAAAGGTAGTTGAACCAACCTGTTTTGGAAATTCAAATAGTTGGCAATGGCGGTGACTAAACCTCCTATACTAAAAGGTGATGTTCTTTCGCTCCTTAATAATAGAGACTGGATGTGGTTGAGAAGGAATGGAGCATCATTTATTCTAAGATCGGGATCAAGGGTGCAGTCAGAAAATAAATTTCCCTAGCATTCACTTTATTGTTGTTGGCTCACCTGGAAATTGTATTGGCTAGAACACGGCGGAAATAGCGGATGCATGGGTTGTGTATGTGAGTGGATAAAATCTCAGCCCAGTCGTTGACCTGAGTATTAGTTAAACATTCCCAAATTTCAAACGATCTTGCCTTCCAATCTTCTTCAGGCGGAATTCTATATCCACACCTTCATCGTGGTTGTAGTGGAGTATCTGACTCAGAGTCTCTTGATTCATGGTGTACTCCGTGTTGAATAATCTGAAAGTTGTTGCCTCGATTAGATACTAACCGGCTTCTGGATTGGATGGTGTTTGGTAGGAAAAACAACTCAAGAATTCCAACATGAGGGATTCATAAGTTGGAAGATTCATGGTGGAAATGTAGTGTAGACCAGATTCATGGAGCATAAATTGCACACTTTCAATCAATCCCAAGTCATGTAAGCAATCTTCACCGATGTACCTTGTTGGAAGTATACCTCTCTGATGAAACCTTCGTTAAAGTTTCTCTTGTCAATGTTCATCGACTCCATTTATGAATATCATATCAGTGAGGTCTGTCTCCTCTCTTTCTTCTTGAGCTCTTCTGGCCATTTGGGAAAGGCGTTGGAAATGATAAAGTTTATAAGGTAGAAGAGTTGTTGAAGAAAGTTAGTGTGATAGTAAAATTCTCTTCAAGAGTTTATATAGAAGCAATGCTTTAATGGTGAAGAGAAAATTAGTGGGGTAATGAATGGTATTTAGGGGGGTGTTTATTTGTGTGGAATAAAAATGGAACGGATTGGAAGTTTGGAAAAAAGATTGAATTGAAAATTAAATGAAGATGCAACCTCTAGCGGATTTAAAGAGTGTGAGGAGATGAGGGTGTAACGATCGTTACACCTGGCTTCAAGTTACAAGGCACTCTTGTAACAGTCGTTACAAGGGCTTGATTCCCAAGAGAATCATGTGCCTACAACAGTCGGTTTATCAGCCATGCATGAGGGACTTTGCTTGTTGACCGAGGCATGGCATGGATGTGTCAATTCATTGTCTAGTGGGAATAATAAATTTAAAATGCTAGGAGACAGTGAAATGACAATTAGGTGTGATGCATAATTTAATTATATTATTTGGTCTACTAGATCAACATGCGTTTTATTTTGGGAGAATACAATAACATAATAGCATCATAATATATAATAGCATGATGAGGAGTAAATTTGAAAATATTGAAATAAATAAATAAATGAATAATTCTGAAAAATAAATAAATGAATAAAAATAAATTAATTAATTAAAATAAGTAAATCCAACTAGTAAATAAAAAATAATGATGCTAATGAAAAACTAAAGACTGAATAAACACTCCTCCCCTACACTTAGAGAAAACAGTGCCCTCAATGTTCTAAAGACATAAATGAGCCACCTCTAGAATGAAACAGGTGATCTATATTTTTCGTAACAAGATCCGTGGAACCATAAAAATCTTTGCGAAGGGTAGTAATATCAGAATGAATATCAACAAGCTTTGTCGTGATAGCGTCTATAGCAACAACAATATTAGTCTGAGGAATATGGACATCGGCGGCAGCAGGAGCTGATGGTGGGTCCCAAGCTGGATGGAGGTCAAGTAAAGGAGGTGTCACAGGATCAGTCTCTGCCATCTCAGGATCATACTCGCCCAATCCTACTAGAGGGTCATAATAATAGGGCGATGTCAAAGGATCAAACTCTTCTTCTTCCATGTCATTCTCAGCTATAGCCTCCAGGTCATAAATCCAGTTCTTCCTGTCATGCACACTGGACTGTGCAATGTCAGGAAGTGTGAAGTGGTATACCGACTCATGATGTATTAGCAACTGAAACTGATTCGGCTCTAAACATCTGACCATCCCAACATTAAAACAAAGAGTAAGGTCTATCGGGGTATAGTTACCAGAAGGGGTTATAAGGGATAGTAGGTCTCTCAAAAATAGGGCTTTAGCGATCATAGTCACTAAACCACCAACACAAATCGCGCCATGAGGATCTTGGGCTATACTCAGGAGACGAGCAATCATAAAAGATGAAGCAACTACCGGTCTGTATTGAAACACACAGAACATGATAAACAGCTCTTCCTTAGTCACTAAGGTATCATTCTGAGGTTTTCCAAATAGGGTAAATGCCAGAATCATGTGGAAATACCTAATAGAGGGGTAATGAATCCATGAAGAGTGCCTAGGAATAGAGCTCTCCTGTCTCAGATCAGATATCTCTCCCCAAAAGTGGTCAAGTTGGTTGTCTACAAACTTGTCATCTAGAATCTCAATGACAACATCAACACTAACCGGGAAATCCAATAAAGTAGCAAATTCATGGATGGTGAACCTCTGGGTAAAACCAAACAATCTGAATGAAACCAAACCTCTGGCCAACCCTAAACCAATATCAGGGTTGTAATGCAACGAACTGAGGAACTCTAGCGTTAGGTTGCGGTAGGTAGGCTGTTGATGATGAATAAAATAATCCCAACCAATCTAGTTAAACAGGAAGCATACACTCTCCCTGATGCCCAATGCGGACAATGTGGGGTCGTGCACAAAGATGGTTGGATACATCTCTCTCGGAGCAAGCATCTCATAATGCTTCTGCTGAGCATCACCCACGAGTGTGACAGGCATAGTGTCAGAAAAGTCCATAGCAAAAATCAGTGAAGAAAAAGAAATGTGAATCCTATTGGTTAATCTGAAAATAGTTTTAAATCAGCATCGGCCTAATGCCTAAAAATAGAAAAGAAGAAAAGAACATAATTTTTTTAAGAGAAACATAAAAAAAAACTTTTAGTAAATAAAATTTTAATAAAAATAGTGGGTTGCCTCCCACAAAGAGCTTTGTTTAACGTCGGAAGCTCGACCTATATTGAAAGTCGAAAATCTATTTTGGTGACTCAGCCGGCAGCTGTATAAATCTCAAACTAGCTGAGTAGTACTTATTCTCGATGAAGTGGTAGTGCTTCAAATGCTGCCCGTTTACAATAAACGGATCACTGGTTTTTCCTTTGATTTCTAAAATGCCACTTGGGAGTATTTTAATAACTTCAAAAGTTCCTGACCATCTAGAGTGAAGTTTCCCTGGAAATAGTTTAAGTCTGGAGTTAAACAAGAGTGTTGCATCGCCCTTATTGATTTTTTTTCTAGAGATGCGTTTGTCGTACCATTTCTTAGTTCGCTTCTTGTAGATTTTGGAATTCTCGTGTGCATCTAGCCTAAGCTCTTCCAATTCATGGATGTCTAGAATTATATTTTCTCCAGCGGCTTTGTAACTTAGATTCAGGGTTTTGATGGCCCAATATGTTTTGTGTTCCAGTTCTACGGGTAAATGGCATGATTTACCATAGACCAGTTTGAAAGGTGTGGTTCCAATGGGTGTCTTGTACGCTGTTCTGTATGCCGATAATGCTTCATGTAGTTTAGGAGACCAATCTTTCCTAGATGTGGCAACAGTTTTCTCAAGTATTTGCTTAATCTCCATGTTAGAGATTTCCACTTGCCTTCTTATTTGTGGGTGGTAAGGTGTTGCTACGCGGTGTCGGACTCCATACTTTGCTAAGAGTTTATTGAAAATTTCGGAAATGAAATGAGAGCCAACATCACTGATGACTAATCTCGGAACACTGAATCTTGGAAAAATTATGTTTTTGAATAACCTAATCACTACTTGTGCATCATTTGTTGGAGAGGCTACAACCTCTACCCATTTGGATACGTAATCTACTGCCACTAATATGTAATTGTTGCTAGAAGACGATGGGAAAGGTCCCATAAATTCAATTCCCCATACATCAAATATCTCTATTTCTAGGATATCCTTTTGAGGCATCTCATCGCGCCTAAATATGTTACCAATGCATTGACAGCGGTCACATTTTGTAATTTCAACATGGACATCTTTCCATAGACTGGGCCAATAAAGGCCAGCTTGTAGGATTTTTGCGCAAGTCTTTGAGGTACTAGCGTGTCCACCATAAGGGGCTTCGTGACAATGAGATATTATGCTCTCTATTTCACTCTCAGGAACGCATCGACGGAAAATACCATTGGGGCCTCGCTTGAATAGTAAGGGCTCATCCTAATAATAGTGTTCGAGATCGTGAAAGAATTTCTTCTTCTGCTGATAAGTTAAATCAGGTGGAAGGACTTTTGCTGCTAAGTAGTTGTCATAGTCAGCATACCAGGGCAGTGAAATTTGAGTAGATACTGCTTCCAATACTTCAGTTGTCTCGTCATTGTTGCAAAATTCAGGGCATTCTTCAGCTGAGTTTTCAGACCTCATCTGGGCTACCAGGTGTTCATATGGAAAATCGTCATTAATAGGTATCTCTTCAGGTTTAATATTTTCCATCCTAGATAGATGGCCGACAAAAAGATTTTTAGATCCTGGTTTATCTTTAATTTCCAAATCAAACTCTTTTAAAAGTAAGATCCATCTTAATAATCTTGGCTTGGCATCCTGTTTAGCTAATAGGTATCTGATAGTTGTGTGATTAGTGTAGATAATAATCTTTGCGCCTACTAGATAGGAATAGAATTTATCTAATGCAAAAATGACTGCCAAGAGTTCCTTTTCTGTAGTGCCGTAGTTTATCTGTGCAGAATCCAAAGTCCTACTTGCATAGTATATTGCATGGAGTTTTTTTCTCTTCTTTGTCCTAGAACTGCACCTACTGCATAATCGCTTGCGTCGCACATTAACTCGAATGCTAGACTCCAATCAGGTGGTTGTATGATAGGTGCTGATATGAGAGCTTCTTTTAACCACTCAAACTCCTTCAGGCAGTTATCATCGGAGATGAACTCAGCTTATTTCATTAAGAGGTTAGTCAGAGGTTTAGAAATTTTCGAGAAATCTTTTATGAAGCGTCGGTAGAAATCGGCATGGCCTAAGAAACTTCGTATTTCTCTTACGATTTTTGGGGGTTGGAGCCTTTCTATTACTTCAATCTTACCTTTGTCTACTTTGATCCCCTTTTCAGAAACTATGTGTCCAAGTACAATTCCTTGTTTTACCATAAAATCACATTTCTCCCAATTTAACACTAGGTTTACCTGTACACATCTTTCCAGTACCCTTTCTAGGTTTGAAAAACATTCTTCAAATCTTTGCCCGCATACAGAGAAGTCATCCATGAACACTTCCATGATATCATCTATAAAATCGGAAAAGATGGACATCATACTATCACACACTTTTCTAGGCGCTCAATTGCGACAGTGATGATATGGAATAGAAATGTAGTGGTAAAGATTTGAGATTAAGCCATCAATTGACTTATCTCAAAACAATGAAGTCGCCACCACACTTTATTGTTTCCAAAGGGAAATGGGAAAAAAGCGAACAAAACCCAAAAAGATCAGAGATCGAGGTGCGGGGGTCGGTTTTGCAAAGGGAAGGTATTAGAACCCTAAGCATCTACGGTATTCCGCAGGATCCACTTTGTTTGGTTTCTTTTAAAAGGAGTGTTATGTAGAGGTTTACTTTCTAAAGGATAAAAATGAATGTTTATTTGCAAACAAAAGAAAATGAAATGTTTTATTATTATTTTTGTTGCTCGCTTTGGGTCGTAATACTTAATGCCTACGTACTCCCTCGTGCAATGGGAAAGTCAGAGCACCGTAGTTCGGCTAGAAAATACTTGTATGTTGATTGATTTTAAACAAAGAGACAAGTCGTCATTGTTAGGAGAGAAATCTCGACTAACGCCCACAAGGTGTGAGAAAGATGGACCCTGCGTCAGCAAGAGTGAGGGTTTGAGAACGCCTCTAGTACTCAAGTGGAAAAGTCGACACCTTTATAACCATAGGGATATGAGAATGTTGCTCGACTATCAATGAATCATGTCTCAACTCGAAAAAAGTTTTGAAGGGAAAAGGTGCCCGAGCGCACAAAAGAGTTTGAATGAGTTGAAGTGTTTTTGTTAATTTTGAAAGATGTCAAGGTATGATTAAATGCATTGAAGTTTGTTTAAAGAAAAGAAGTTTTAAAAGAAAAGGCACTCGACAAAGTCAAGGTTTATTATGAAAGCAGTTTGATTTTAAAAACAAAGAAGATTTTGAAAGAAGATGAGAAGGTTTTGAAAATTAAAGAAGATGGGAGGAGATGAAGGGACTATCCTAAAGCATAAAGGTAAAAGCTAAGGAAGAGAACCGTCTAACCAAAACGAAGCCAATACTTGACATTATGAGTCAAGATAGAATTCCCATTCTTTGGATTGAAACCAAGAAAGAAAAGATACTAGACCTCTTGAGAGAACCAAACTTCAAGTGTATTAAGTCTTCGCAAAAATTGGGCAGAGTAACGGCTGTATACGGGTGAATTCCAGATTACAAGCAAAGTATGTAATCACAATAACCTACACACAAAATAAACAACAACCCAATGTATTGAGGTAGACCTCAAGAGCTCCAAACAAAATATCAATTAAGGTCATAATGTCTCCAACATAGGCCAAGGTTTCTAATCCTAGGTCCAAGAAGTCCATCACTCCAAAATGCAAAGGATAGTAACCATGTAGTCCAGGTATCATTAATGCTTTTTATGGTTCATGTTGATTATTAAGTGTCTTCAAAAGGAAAAGAAAAGCTCAAGTGAGCAAAATAAAAATGACATAAAAGTAAATGCTCAAGTGAGCAAAGATGAAAATAACATGAAATGTAAATGCAAAAAGTAAATGGTACATAAAGCATAAAAAATAAAAGCATAAAGTAAAGTCAATTGTTAGAAATTATTGGTTAGTTGGATGACCATCTTGAAACTTGCATTTGGAACTCATTAGAGGATTGGTAGAACCAAAGCCTCCACACAACAAGTTACATTTGCTTTTTGTCAAGTATATCATCCATTTTGGAATCCTCAAAAAGTAACATGAAATGATCAACGATGTTTAAGTGATCCGCGTTGACCAAAGGTGTTATAAATCCATTAGAGGATTGGTAGAACCAAAGCCTCTGCACAATGAATCTCAAGGTTATTGGATCAAAGAGATCAAATTAACATACTTGGGCTTGCAATCATAAGTTTGGGCCACGAATGATCATTTATTCGAATCGGGACATAATTTAGCGCTATGATAAGCAATCGTAAGTGGACTTATGTAGAAGTCGCACTTATTTTGAGGCCGGTCAATAGAAATCTATGTACTCCATGTTTGGATAAATGATATAGAGATCATCATCCCTTAACATGTAACACAATTAAAAAAGAAAGGGATAAGATGAAGAGGGAGGGGAATGATAAACTAATTTGCATCACCACCTCAAAATTCTTTCATCTTTAAATCCAACCACTCCTCTAGATGGATTAAAGCACTAAACATATCATTAATCTAAAGCACCAAAAATGAATTAAATAATTCACTCTTAGGTAGATTTGAATTGATGAAAATTTATCCAACTTCATCTACATCACAAAGTCCATTGAATTTAAATAGAAATTGGACATTTAAAATTGCAATCCAAACCAACAATCAAAAGGAGTGAGTAGAAAAAGCATTTTGGATCAAAGCTGCCCCAAAATAAGGCAAAAAAATGCATTCTGTCTCTGTGCAAATCGATTGAACTACTGTGTAAATCGATTTGTACAATGAAGTTTTCAAAAATTTGAGCAAATTTCACTTAGTGCAATCGATTGCACTGTTACAACAATCGGTTGCACGCTGTTACAGATAGCAAAACAGCATTTTAAAAGGCCAAATTCTTGGTCAAACTTTCCATCAAACAGCTTATGATCATGGACTCAATTGAGCACGAAAATTCCATCAAATTATGAGAAAATAACACCAATGGAATCACAAAACAATGCTCAATGAATCAATCCCAAAGATCACCAAGAGATCACATTGTGAAAGATGAATTATCCAACTTACCAAAGGTAGATTTAGAGAATTATCAACACAACTTCAAGAATTTGCTTCAATTCAACCACAAGAATCAATTGCCAAGCCTGGATGTAGAGAATTGATGAAGAAAAAGTGTTCGGATGAAGGTTTAGGTCAAATATTAGTAAGCTTCAATGCAAAGCTTACTAACTCTTCTTGAAAATGGAGCTTTGAGTGAATTTGGTAGATGGAGAGAATTGAGAGATTTTTTAGCAAAGTGATTTTGGCTATCAAAAGCTTGAAATTTGAATGAAATGAGGGCTATATATATAGAGTTTAGGATTGGGATTAGTGGTAATTTGGTAATTGATTCTTGGAGCCAAAATTTGAATTAATGATAATTCTTTCAAAAATTAGAGCCAAATTGGAGCACAAAATTTGACACGCTTGAAATGCTGATTTTTTTTCAAATTTTCACACTGTGCAATCGATTGCACTACAATGCAAATTGATTTGCACAGTGTATTTTTCAAAAATCGTGCAAAATGCACTTTTTACAATCGATTGCACTCTAGGAGCAACCGATTGTACAGTAAAAAAATGAAATTTTTTTAATTGTTTTTCTTTGCAAATAGAGATTTTAGGGAAATAATACCTGAAAACCTTATTTTCCATATGCTTCGACTCGGTACCTACAAAACACAAATATGCAAAGACAAAGACAAATATTTTTTGTATTTTGATTAGAAGTTAGTCAACAAAACAAGATCAAACTTAAAGATAGGATGCAAATGTGATGAATGAAGCTATTTATTAATGATTGTGACTGAATGACAAAATATGGTATGAAAATGCGTCTGAAAAAGTTAGGGGCGAAATTTAGGGTACAACACATACATCTTTGGAATGTTGCAGGCGTATTACATAGTCCGAACGGCACTCGCCGATAAGCAAACGTACCATAAGGACACGTGAACATTGTCTTTTCTTGGTCATTAGGGTGGATAGGAATTTGAAATAATCCTGAATAACCGTCTAAATAGAAGTAGTAAGAATGCTTAGCCAATTGCTCAAGCATTTGGTCAATAAAAGGTAGAGGGAAATGGTCTTTTCGAGTTGCTTTATTTAGTTTTCTGTAGTCAATGCACATTCTGGCTCCACTCACGACTCTTTTTGCTATTTGTTCTCCCGCTTTGTTTTTTATGACTGTGATTCCTCCTTTCTTGGGTACACAGTGGACTAGACTAACCCATTGTCTATCTGAGATTGGATAAATGATACCTGCATTTAGAAGTTTAGTTACTTCATCCTTGACTACAGAGCTCAAGATCAGGTTAATTATTCTCTGATGTTCTATAGAAGATTTACAGTCTTCTTCCAGCATAATGCAATGCATGCAAATGGAAGGACTTATTCCTTTAAGATCAACAACGTTATATCCTAAAGCAGAGGGATATTTTCTTAAGACATGAAATAGTTTTTCCGTCTCAGTTTGTCCTAAGTCTGTGTTGACTATCACGGGTCTTTTAAGTTCGGAATCTAGGAATTCATACCTTAGGGTTTTGGGTAAAACTTTAAGTTCCAAGTTGGGTTTCTTCGGACAAGGCATATGATTTGGTGTCAGTGCTAGGCATTTTCTAACCGTCATCTCGATATTCGGGAAACCAATCATCATCTTCAAAAATTAGGGGCATCAGAATCTTCATAGTTTCAGAATGATTTTGTTCTCCTGACTCCATCTCTTTGACACATTCATATATTACATCTAACATATAGCGTGTATAATCTATAGTTGGGGCCTGTAGGAACTGTGTCAGGATAAACTCACCTTTCTCTTCTCCAACATCAAAAGTTAGCTTTCCTCTTTTAACATCTATAATAGCTCCAGCAGTGGCTAAAAATGGTCTTCCCAATATTATAGGGGTTACGTTATCTTGTTTAATGTCCATAATGATGAAATCTGTAGGGATGTAGAATTGACCTATGCGTACCAGAATGTTTTCTAGAATTCCCACGGGGTATTTGATAGAGTGATCCGCTAGTTGCACTGACATCTTGGTTGGACTTAATTCTCCCATGTTAAGCTTTTTAGATATGGACAGGGGCATAACGCTGATACTAGCGCCTAAGTCGCCTAAATCTTTGTCTATGACATACTTACCTATATTACAGGGTATAGAGAAACTTTCGGGATCCTTCAGCTTCTGGGGCATTTTATTCTGAATGATTGCGCTACACTCAACAGTGAGTGTAATTCTCTCGTTATCCTCTATCATTTTCTTGTTTGACAAGATTTCTTTGAGAAACTTAGCGTACGAGGGAATTTGAGTGATAGCTTATGTGAATGGTACCGTGATGTTCAATTGTATCAGAAGTTCAAAAAAATTCTTAAATTTCCGCGCACTTCTAGATTGATCAAGTCTTTGAGGATACAGGATTGGTGGTTTGCAAGGCGGCGGAGGCACATAAGGTTTTTACTTTTCTTCTGTGTCTCTATCACCTACCTTCTCCTTCTATTTTGGTTCGCTTTCCTCCTCGGTTGTTTTTCTAGAACTTTGGGACATGGTTGGGTTTTCAGCTCTAGGATCAATTGGTCCATCGTATTCAGTTTCACTTTGCAATATAATCGCATGAGCATGTCCTTTTGGATTTTGTTGAGGTTGACTTGGAAATGTACCAGCAGGTGCAGCAGTAGGTGCTTGTTGTTGGGCCACTTGTGAAATTTGGGTTTCAAGCATTTTGTTATGGGTGGCTAAAGCATCTACTTTGTTCACTAACTGTTTGTTTTTCTCACTAGTGTGAATATTTTGATTTAGAAATTCCTTGTTAGTTTGAGCTTGGGTAGCTATAAAATTTTCCATTAGAATTTCGAGGTTAGACTTCCTAGGAATATTATGAGAATCTGCAGGTGCTTTTTGATATCCTAGTGGTACGACAGGTGCTTGGCCAGGAGCATACAACGCATTTGTGTTCTTATATGATAAATTTGGATGACTTTTCCATCCAGGGTTGTAAGTGTTCGAGTAAGGATTTCCTTGAGCATAATGTAATTGGTCGGGGGGGGGGGGGGGGGTTCTTACTAATATTTGACATTCAGCAGCAGCATGTCCAGGTACTCTGCATATCTCACAATTTGGAGTTATAGCAGCTGTTGTACCTCAAAATTTGCCCTCTCATTTATCAAGACTTTTCTCACAAGATATCTTTGACTCAAGACTGGATTAGGGTTTGATCAGCTCAAGACATCTCATCATGCACTGATAACCCAAAATTAGGGTTTGGGATTGCACAAAGATTTTTGGACTATGAATGCTTCATATGACTTTTAAGTATCAATATAGACCCCTAAGATTACTCATGTCAAGTTTCAAGCCTTGAATCACATTTTTGATCAGTCATTTAGATAGTTGACCTAAAAATCACCTGTATTGAGGAAAAGTCAACCATGGCCAATTTACAGTCAAACTTCATAATTTTTTATCCACATCAACATTTTAGACTCATATGAATCATTTGATCAAGTTTGGACCATAATTCCTCAAGAAATTTGATCAAATCATCAAAAGGGCAAAATGGTCAAAATTAGGGTTTTGACTGAGAAAGGGGCAATTTCTGCTTTTTGATCTAGCAAATGATCAATTGAATTAAATCATGATTTCAATATTTCAATGTATCATCTTGACCTAAGGCTATGGTTCAAAACATTACAAATCCATTGGATTGACAGATGAATTTTTCAATCAACTGATCAAAAGTCAACTGTATACTGAAAAGTCAAACTTTGACTTTTTGGTCAAATTCAAGTGCCAAGGACCACAATTCATCAAAATATGTCAAAATGTGAAACTTTTTCATCAAGAAATCAAAGATTGAAGATTTTGTTTTGAAATTTGAATTTTTTTTAACTTAGAAATTTTTCAAAGTATAGAAAATTTCTTATTTTTTCTCAACTTTAAGCCAAATTCTCACCATGATACAAGATGATTCAAAGGAAGTTCCCAACATTAAAGTTGTAGATCTCCATGAAATCTACAACTTTTCTTCAAATATTTTTTCCTAAATATGCTTGTATCTCAAGATATAATTTTGTGAATACATGCTCATGAACTAAAATAACTTAGTAAAATTTTGCCCTAATTTAGACAGGTTTTTGACCTAACTTCATGGAAACGTTTCACCTAGTTTCATGTGGAATCTTGGAAAGCAATTCAAATATGAGTTATAGAGCACATTTCAAGCTTTCCAAAATGTCCAAGAACTCCTTGAGATCATTTTTGAGTAGGGAGAATCGAAGAGATGAAGTTGGCAATTTCTCACTTTGATTTCAAGCCATTTCATGATGAACCAAAATTCAAATCCAAACCTAGGTTGCATAATCCTTGCTTTACAGGTCTTAAACTTGTTTCTCACTCCATAATTTAATGCTTACACAGTTGATAAAACTTTAATCCAAGCATGAGAGCCTTTGTCCAAGCTTTAATTCCATAAATGGCACAAAGTTTCCATTTCCATTTTAGAAAAGCACAACTTTTGCATTTGTCAACTCCTTGAGCTTTGCACATGTTCCTTCTGCACACAAAAGTCCTATAAACCAAAATCAAAGTGCCTAAGACTTGTACCAACTCATACCTGGCTTGTACAAGCATGTAGAGAGTTGTCTCCTCACTTTTCTTAAAAGGAAAGCAATAGAGCAAAAAGTCTATAACTCAGAAGCCTGTGTGGAATTGATTTGAAACCTTTTCTATACTTATACACAAACATATTAAAACCTAACAGATGATGGCAAAAGCTCAAAAACTCTCCCAAACTCTCTATCACCAAAAACCTGCCATAACTTGCAGTTTTGCATAAAGCATAGCAAACTCAAAAACCACTCGTGCATTTCAAGTTCTAATCACCTAAACACTTAACCTACATCATATATAAGTGTTCCAGACCATCATCCCTTCACTGTAACTCCTCCTTCTCCGGCTTCCATTTTTGCATTTCAAGTGTGCAGGTTGACTTAGGTAGGGTGATTCAGGCACTGTCAGGGCAAGGTAAGGATTGGAACACACTCAGGGAGGTCAAGGCAAGCTAAAGGGATCGTCAGGCCTTCTCAAAACTCACTCAAACTCCATTCACGATCTCAGCTGAAAAAGGTAATAACTCTAACTTCTATCTCTTCATACAGGCATCCTTTGGTCTCGATTTGTGAAAATAAAATGTAGATATCCTTGTGCTAAAGCCAACCATGTTCATAGATTTAATTTATATTCATTGTGTATAGAGAATTTTAGATTTCAAATTTCTGTAAAAATTAGGTTTGAAATTAGGGCCAGTGAAATTAGCTTTGATCTTTGACTATTAGTTTACATGAGTTACATGGTTGAAATCGTGGGAAAGAGTACTACCATTTTCATGTTTGAAGTTTCCATTTTCATGGAGAAATGAGAGAGATACAAGGGGTCTAGATAGTTAGAGGAAGAAGATGAAGTACAAGATAAGGAAGCATTTTATGTTATGTATTTTTAGTTTCATTTGAACTAACGGATGTACAGCCATCCCTGTGGCAAGGCAGCGTGCAGAAATTGCTAAGGTCATGGGTTCGAGCCTTGGTGCCTGCCTTTTGCATTTTTCATATTTTTCCAGTTTTGGTTTTGATTGTTTGGCAGCGTGGGCTTCAACATATGGGCCTCATTTTTTTTCTAACATCCACCTCCTTTTTCTTAACAGCACCCCTGGCCCATACATTTTATTATTTATTTTCATTTTCATTTCCATTTTATTAAATATATTTTCCTTAACATAAAAAAATCATAAAAAATATAAAACATGATAAATATTATATTTTGTTTATTTTTATCTTATTTTCTCATAAAAAATATTTTTTATTAAATTATATATTAACTATTTTTCTTAAATAAACTTGTAATTAAAAATAGAATAAGTTTAAATATTTATTATTTTTCTCACACTTGTAAATATTTATTTTAGTATATAAAAGGACTAAAATATTTCATAAAATATTATTTTATTATTTTTAAGACAAAAATACACAAAAATAATACTTAAGGAACTTTATTTTCTTTTAACAAATTAGAATTAGGGTTAACCGATTTCTAAAAATAATTTCCTTTTCTTAAATTATTAGGTTTAGTTTAAAACTCTTTTTTTTCACATAAAAAACAAAACAAAAATATTTTTTTCTTGCATATACATACCATTGCATATTTAATTTATATTGTATATTATTTATTCAAATATTTGTACAAATTCGATTTGGTTGTAATAGATTAAATTAGGTATACATTACTGCAAATCCTCATTCATAATTTGTACACCCCCTCCCATAAAATGTTGTAATAGCGTAGCAATCTTTAAATTACGTAATTTATCACATTTACATAACATACTAGTAATTAGGGTTTGTATGGCAAGATAAAAACAATCAAGTAGAAATCCCTAATCTAAGACAAAATCAAGCATGAAAATAACACACTTGCACACAAGCACCCTTAGGGTTACTCCACTTGGTTGCCTTATACAAAAATGGCCATATTACACATGCGATGTATCTTAGCAAAACAAACAAGTATAAGATCATAGTCCCTTAATGACGCTATTCAAATTTACCTTACAAAATGATCTTATGTAAGAACGAAGTGCGCCTAAGAGGGGGGGGGGGTGAATTAGGTACTTTTAAAAATTCTGGTTTTTAGTGATGATGGTTCTTATTTTTCTGGTTATAAGTGAGTTTAGGAAAGCTTAAAAATGCAGAAAAATAAAGAGACACGGGCGATATATCCTGGTTCCCCTCAAAGTCCGAGAGTACTCCAGTCCTTTCTCAACATGAAAGAGATTTCCTTATTGTGGCAAACTTAAACAAGAACTACCAACCAAACCAAGAACAATCCTCTTGGACAGAGAACAATCCTCTTGGATTTTCACTTAGTTACCTATGAGAACAATCCTCTCAATGTAACTACACTTGTATCCAACAACTTGGATAGACAAGATTTCAACAAAAAACACTTAAACTTAATTCCAACAATCCTGGAAAATAAGTAAGTAAATATTAATTTGTGAGTTTGAATGAGTAGAGTAATATTGATCACTAAGAGTGATTTGACAATGTATAATCTTCTTCTTTCAGTATTAATATTGTACAAAGACTCAAGATATATTTGCAAAAAAAATTCTGTTTAAAGAATGAAAATGTGTAGAAAACTTATGCATGAAAATGAAGAATGCTTGAGTTTGTATTTTGAAACTTCAGAAAATATTTATGGAAGAAGGTGTTAGATCTGGATTTGAAATTGAATATTTATATGTTCATAACACCCTTTTGAAACAACATGAAGATCTGGAAATGTATCATGAACAAATGTCAAGATTGAGTGAAAAGATGTAATGAAAAGGCATGATCAAAAGGGATGAACAAAGCTATTATTTTTCAAATTCGTGCAGTGTGCAATCGATTGCACCCTTGGTGTAAATCGATTGCACAAGGTTTTTAACAGTTATTTTTTCAAAATCTTTAAGAGTGCAATCGATTGCACTAATAATGTAATCGATTGCATGCAAAGTCAATAGCAAAAATTATCTGAGTGCAATCGATTGCACTAACTATATAATCGATTACATGCAAAGTAAGTAGCAAACGTTTTGAAAATTTTAAGTATGCAATCGATTGCATAAGAATGTAAATGGATTGCACAAAGAAACTGAAGCAAAAGATCTGAAATTTTGAAGAGTGCAGTCGATTGCACTAAGATGTAAATCGATTGCATGCAGAAAAAAGGTGAAATTTTATCTTTGAAAAGCTTGAGTAATGATTCTTAAACATTTCTTTTTCATTTTTGAGCATATATATCTTAAGATCAAAGTAGATAATATTATTATACCTTTAAAGTTGTAGAGAGCTTTGAGTGAAGATATTATCCTTAGATGCTTAGATGCTTGATCAAAATCTTTGCCTTATTTGTTAGCCATGGTTTGTCTTCATCAAAACAAAAGCTTATTTGAGAAGCTTGATTTTACATTCTCCCCCTTTTTGATGATGACAAACAATCTTTCTTTATGTGATGTACTTTCCGGAAGAGCTTCTCCCCCTAAGATGCAAAACTCCCCCTATGTAGGAGAGGGTTGGAATCCTTTGCAATTCTTCATCTTGATTGGAGAGTACCTTGAAAGTTAACACACATGAAATACAAGCATAAAGAATCATACATCTTTCTCCCCCTTTGACATTATTAAAAAGAAGGGAAAGATGCCTAAAGCAAATAATAATAGAGCAAAATATTGACAAAAGTTATAGAATTAAAACATTAACACGCATTGTTTAATATTTATACACAGAAAATTTAACAAACGAAACATTTGAAATAGCAAGACAATAACATAACAGAAACAAATAGTCAGGCAGAACATTAAGGGTGATGAATGTCTAGATGGTTGTAAGACCATGAGCCTTGGTTTGGGAATTGTTGTTGAAGTGGAAGTTCTGTGTAATGAGGAGGAGGTGTAGCTGGGTTATTTGGGTCGAATGGTGGGATATGAAGGTGAGAATAAAGGTACGAGAATTGTTGGTTTACATCCGAGTGAAAATCATTTATCCGGGTTGTAGTGGAGTTATTGATTGCACTCCATTGATTGTTGATGTTGGTGTTCATAGAAGAAAATTGTTGAGACATGTAGTCCATGAGCTCTTGATTGCTTGGACCAGAGGGAGCAGTAGGAGGAGGAGGCACAGCTTCACCGCCTTCTTGGTCATTATCTTCATTGCCAACAAAATCTTCACCAATGTAGGTGATGGTCTTTGTCTCCGGATTAAAATGTACGCCCATTCTTGAATCAACATTCTTAATTGAAATTTTGTTTAAATTAGGATCCATATCCACCTTTTCAAAACCACGAAAATCCACACCAAATTCCTCCATAATCAAAGTGATAAAATAAGCATATGGAAGGAATTTAGACTTTTCTTGCCCAGTTTACATTTACTCCTTTCTTCCTTGCATAAATAAGCTGCATCTCGAAGTTGGTAACCGTGCAATGCTTTCCAGCTCTTGGAAATAGTATATAGACCAAACAATAATGATATAAGCGATCGTCTATATGGAGGTTACCTGCACTCCAGGAGTCTCTGGATGGAATTACTCCGCCAAGACCACAAATTCTTTTGGCGTGAAATTCAGCTTCACTTAACCGCCCAATGCTGTAAAAGAATCCCTTTTTCTGATAGCCATCCCATATCTCATTTTCAGGATCATATAGGGAGCTTCCAGTGAAAGGAATATGCAAGATCTCACCAACAACGTGAGGAGTCAGAGAGATACGAGTGCCTAGCACATATGTGACCATTTTTCCTTTTTAGGGTGTTAGATTACTGAAAAACATTTTTACCAAATCCGGGTAGTATGGACCGTAACAAGAAATCAAGGATTCCAGACCATAAGCAGCTAGATCATTCTGAAAGGAAAAAAATTCTTGAGGAAAGGAGGAGAGTATACCATACTTAGGGTTGGATACAATTTTCTTTTGAAAGTCTTTGATAAATCTGGCTTCTTGGTCTTCGGTGAGAGTTGAAAGAAGTGGATTGGATGTTGAATCAATCTTCTTTTTCCCTTTATCTGAAACTGAAGCCTTTCTCTTTGTTCTTGAAGCCATGGATATGGAGATTTAGGGTTTTGGGGTTTTTAGTTTTTGTGGGAGAGAAAGATTTTGTGTGAGAGATTTGGAAGTGATTTAGGTAGGTAGGGAATGAGTTATTAGAATTGAAGTGTATTTGGCTTGGCAATATGAGAGAGGAATTTTGACCAACATTAATTTTCTGTCATAAAAGCTACTTTCAGTACGTCCAATCGATTGACATACCATGTGTAATCGATTTGCACACAAACAGAATCAAAAAATAGCAAAAACGCACATAGTGCAATCGATTGCATTAAAGGTGCAATCGATTTGCACAAGAAACAGAATGGACAGAACTGAAAAAACTCTTTGTGCAATCGATTACACTCTTTGTGCAATCGATTTGCACCAACAAAAATTGTCTAAAACCAAATTTTTCTTCAAAAATTAAGTATCACATAACATAAATTCATATATGGCATGTATAAAATATATATAAAAGTTACATCAAGGGTAGAATGCACCTTATAAGTCGCGTTCGTCAAGTATGTCGAGCTCTCGACGAATTTTGTAGAAAGGTTCTTTCGCTAAAGGTTTGATGAAGATATCAACAAGCTGATTATGAGTATCTACAAAGGTTACCTTGATATCTCCTTGAAGAACATGATCACGGAGAAAATGATGTTGAATGTCTATATGTTTAGTCCTTGAATGCATGACGGGATTCTTTGTGATGTTGATTGCACTGGTGTTGTCGCATCTTATAGGAATGCACCCTAGATCGAGTTCGTAGTCACGAAGTTGTTGGTTTAGCCACAAAATTTGAGCGCAACTACTACCCGCTGCAATATATTTAGCTTCGGTCGTTCTTAGAGAAACACATGCTTGTTTCTTGCAGGCCCATGATACTAATGCATTACCAAGAATGTGACAAGTACCACTTGTGCTCTTTCAATCTATTTTATATCCTGCATAATCCGCGTCAGAATAACCAATTAAGTTGCAGACACTACCTTTAGGATACCATAATCTGACATTTGTTGTCCCTTTGAGATACCTCATGATCCTCTTTACCACCGTGAGATGAGATTCCTTTGGGTTAGCTTGACAGCGGGCACATAGACAAACACTAAACATTATGTTAGGTCGGCTTGCTGTCAAATATAATAAAGAGCCAATCATACCTCGATATTTAGTAATGTTGATGGAAACACCCGATTCATCTTGATCAACATAAGAACCAGAACCCATTGGTGTAGACATTTCCTTGCAGTTATCCATGTCAAACCTTTTCAAGAGTTCCTTGCAATATTTGGATTGGTTGATGAAGATGCCATCTTTTAGTTGTTTGATTTGAAGACCAAGAAAATAGTTCATTTTACCCATCATGGACATTTCAAATTCTCCTTGCATCATTGATGAGAGTTCTTCACACATTTCTTGATTTGAAGAACCTAAGATGATGTCATCAACATAGACTTGTGCTAGCAAAGTGTCGCCTTTGATTTTCTTGATAAATAGAGTCTTGTCAACTTTGCCTTTTTCAAAACCTTTTTCGCATAAGAAGTTGCTTAAACGATCATACCATGCCCTTGGTGCTTGTTTCAGTCCATAGAGATCTTTTCTTAATTTAAATACATGAGATGGATTCTTGAAGTCTTCGAAACCCGGGGGTTGCTTAACGTATACTTCTTCAGTGATATATCCATTCAAGAATGCGCTTTTGACGTCCATTTGGAAAAGCTGAAAATTTAATGAACAAGCATAGGCATGTAAGAGACGAATAGCTTCTAACCTTGCAACTGGAGCGAAAGTATCTTCAAAGTCTATTCCTTCTTCTTGATTATAGCCTTGTGCTACCAATCTTGCTTTGTTGCGAACAATTATTTCATTCTCGTCAAGTTTGTTTTTGAACACCCATCTTGTTCCAATAATGTGTTTATTGCTTGGCCTAGGAACGAGTTCCCAAACTTGATTCCTTTCAAATTGATTCAATTCTTCTTGCATAGCTATGATCCATTGGTCATCGCCTAAAGCTTCATCAACTTTGGAAGGTTCAATTTGAGAGACAAACGTCGTGTTTAGGAAAGCATCCTTGAGATTTAATCTTGTAGACACGCCTTGACTTATATCACCAATTACTTTACCAATAGGATGATCTCTATGAGTTCTCCATTCTTTTGGTAGATCATTGAGATTCTATTCTTGTTGAGGTGATTCTTCTATTTGAATGGGTTGATCCTTGGAAGAATTTTCTTGAGGACCTTCTAAAATTTCATCATCATTATCACAAACAATATTATCCTCCTTGGAGGGGTTAGTTTCATCAAAAGAAACATGCATAGATTCTTCAATAGTTAAAGTTCTTTTGTTGTATATTCTATATGCTTTACTAGAGAGTGAGTAACCAAGAAATATACCTTCATCGGATTTCTCATCAAACTTAACCAAATTATCTTTGTCATTGTTTAGGACAAAGCATTTGCACCCGAAGATATGAAAGAAGGAAATGTTTGGTTTTCTCCCTTTGAAAAGTTCGTATGTAGTTTTCTTTAAGATTGGTATAATGTTAACTCTATTTCTAACAAAGCATGTCGTGCTCACTGCATCCTCCCAAAAGTATTTTGGAAGGTTTGAGTCGCTAAGCATTGTTCTAGCAAGTTCCACAAGAGATCTATTCATTCTTTGAACCTATCCATTTTGTTGTGGAGTCCTCGGTGCCGAGAAGTTGTGAGATATTCCATGTTCTCCACAGAATTCTTCAAATAGAGCATTTTGGAATTCTCCTCCATGGTCACTTCTTATTGAGGCAATTGTTAGGGACTTCTCATTCTGAATTTGTTTAGCATACTTCTTGAACGCCTTGAATGCATCACTTTTCTGCACTAAAAAGAATGTCCAAGTATATCTAGAGAAATCGTCAACAATAACCAAAGCATATACATTACCTCCGAAACTCCTTGTTCTCGATGGACCAAATAGATCCATATGTAATAATTGTAGTGGCCTTGTAGTGGACACCACATTCTTAAATTTGAAATTTGATCTAGTTTGTTTCCCTTTTTGACAAGCATCGCATAGTCTATCTTTGACGAAATTTCTTTTAGGCAATCCAATGACAAGATCATGCTTGATTAATTTATTCAAGTGTTCCATATGAATATGAGCAATTATTTTGTGCCAAAGCCATGAATCATCGTTGTTCGCCATGTGAAATTTAACCTTCAAAGATGGATCATCAAGGGAAATGATAAATATATTATTGATTCTTTTACCTTTAAGTATAACCTCATGAGTGACTTCGTCTTCTATCAAACATTCATCCTTGGTGAACTTGATTTTGAAGCCTTTGTCACAAAGTTGACTAATACTTAGAAGATTGTGCTTTAGTCCTTCAACATAAAGAACATCTTCAATGGATGTGAAAGGTGGAGCACCAACTTTGCCTTTGCCTAGGATTCTTCCCTTATTATTGTCTCCATAAGTGACAAAACCCTTGGCCTTTAGCGCTAGATGTGAAAATTGATTTATGTCTCCTGTCATATGCTTTGAACAACCACTATCAAGATACCAAAGATTGCATGTGGTCTTCAAGCATACCTACAAAACAAATTAGGTTTTGTTAGGTACCCAAGTTGCTTTGGGTCCTTCATAATTAGTGCCTTTCTTTACCCATACATAATTCCCACTTGCCACACTAAAGTTTCTAATATAGAAAGCATTAGGTGTATGGCCTTTAATACCACAATAAAAACAAGTAGGTTCAAAGTTACTTCTATATCTAGAAGGATAACATTTCTTCTTAGAAAATTATTTCTTTTTTGGATAGTGACGAACTATTTTAGGTTTGTTCACTTTCGTTTTGGAAGATTGATCACTTGCCTTAACAAATATAGTTTTGTTAGAACTTGGTTTTGAAAACTTTGAATATCCAAGTCCACTTTTATCATTTGAGTATCTTTGTTGGCTAAGAACACATTCCAATCCAATTTTATCTTTTTCATATCTTTTAATGACTCTTTTTAATTGGACAATTTGGAAAGAGAGTGAATCACAATTTTTGCATACAAAATTATGTTTTTGTTCATCACTTGATTTTTGTTTTTCTTCTTTGAAGTCTTTTTCCATTAAAACATATTTTTCTTCTAAGGATGGAATTTGTTTCTTTTGTGATGAAATGGTTTTATACAGAATTTTGCATTCATTCAATAGTTCATCTATAGCACCTTGTGCATCACTATCAAAAAGAGAAAATTCATTACTAACCTCATTATCATCATCATCAGAATGGTGTGAGGCCATCAATGCTAGATTTGCACTTTCATCACTATCGGAATTCGGCTTGATATGACCTTGCTTACCACATTCATAACATGTGATTTCTTGTGTTGATGTGGAGCCTTCCTTTTTCTGAAAATGTTTCTTTCCTTTTGAATGAGAAAAAGGTTTGTCATTTCTACCGAAGAACTTACCAAGCCTTTTAACAAGAAGCATGAAGTTTTCATCTTCTTCTGGATTGTTTTCCTTTTCAACTTCCTTGGAGTCTATTTTCAAAGCAATATTCTTGGATTTCTTCTCTTGGTTTTCATGCTTTTCGAGTCTTCCGAGTTCCGTTTCGTATTCTTGAAGTTTTCCAAATAATGTTGTGGATGTCATGTTGGAGAGACTTTTCTTTTCTGAAATTGCTATTACCTTTGGTTGCCATTCCCTAGTTAAGGACCTAAGTACTTTCAGATTTAATTCATCATTCGTCAAAGTTTTACCAAGAGCACTTAGATGATTTGTCAAGTGCACAAATCTCTTTTGTAAGTCAAGAATGGTTTCTCCAGGCTGCATTCAAAATAGTTCGTATTCTTGACTTAGGGTATTTAGTCTTGATCTTTTTACTTCAACTGTTCCTTCATGAGTTTGTACCAAGGTATCCCATATTTCCTTTGTTGTTTTGCATGCCGAGACACGAAAGAATTAGTCCATGCTAAGTGCACCTTGAAGAAGGTTTATTGCCTTTTTGTCATAGAGAACTTTCTTCTTATCATCATCGTCCCATGCAGTTTTAGGATTTGATGAGCCAACACCATTGATTATCGTTATCGGGATAAATGGACCATTTTCGACGGCATCCCATATTTCTTCTCCTTGTGCTTCTAGATGCGCCTTCATGCAAATTTTCCAGAAGTCAAAATATTCACCACAGAATAGAGGAGGCTTGTTGTTACTACCACCATCTCTGAAAATGAGATTATGATTTGCGGAAGCCATTCTGGATCTTTTAGGAGCAGGTTACCTATAACCTGCTCTGATACCAATTGTAAGAACGAAGTGTGCCTAAGAGGGGGGGGGGGGGGGGGTTAGGTACTTTTAAAAATTCTGGTTTTTAGTGATGATGGTTCTTATTTTTCTGGTTATAAGTGAGTTTATGAAAGCTTAAAAACGCAGAAAATTAAAGAGACACGAGCGATATATCTTGGTTCCCCTCACAGTCTGAGAGTACTCCAGTCCCCTTTCAACATGAAAAAGATTTCCTTATTGTGGCAAACTTAAACAAGAACTACCAACCAAACCAAGAACAATCCTCTTGGACCAAGAACAATCCTCTTGGATTTTCACTAAGTTACATACGAGAACAATCCTCTCAATGTAACTACACTTGTATCCAACAACTTGGAAAGACAAGATTTCAACAAAAAACACTTAAACTTAATTCCAACAATCTTGGAAAATAAGTAAGTAAATATCAATTTGTGAGTTTGAATGAGTAGAGTAATATTGATCACTAAGAGTGATTTGACAATGTATAATCTTCTTCTTTCAGTAATAATATTGTACAAAGACTCAAGATATATTTGCTCAAAGTTTTCTGTTTAAAGTTTGAAAATGTGCAGAAAACTTATGCATGAAAATGAAGAATGCTTGAGTTTGTATTTTGAAACTTCAGAAAATATTTATGGAAGAAGGTGTTAGATCTGGATTTGAAATTGAATATTTATATGTTCATAACACCCTTTTGAAACAACATGAAGATCTGGAAATGTATCATGAACAAATGCCAAGATTGAGTGAAAAGATGTAATGAAAAGGCATGATCAAAAGGGATGAACAAATCTGTTATTTTTCAAATCCGTGCAGTGTGCAATCGATTGCACCCTTGGTGTAAATCGATTGCACAAGGTTTTTAACAGCTATTTTTTCAAAATCTTTAAGAGTGCAATCGATTGCACTAACAATGTAATCGATTGCATGCAAACTCAGTAGCAAAAATTAACTGAGTGCAATGGATTTCACTAACTATGTAATCGATTGCATGCAAAGTCAGTAGCAAACATTTTGAAAAATTTAAGTACGCAATTGATTGCGTAGGAATGTAAATCGATTGCACAAAGAAACAGAAGCAAAAGATCTGAAATTTTGAAGAGTGCAATCGATTGCACTAAGATGTAAATCGATTGCATGCAGAAAAAAAGTGAAATTTTATCTTTGAAAATCTTGAGTAATGATTCTTAAACATTTCTTTTTCATTTTTGAGCATCTATATCTTAAGATCAAAGTAGATAATATTATTATACCTTTAAAGTTGTAGAGAGCTTTTAGTGAAGATACTATCCTTAGATGCTTAGATGCCTGATCAAAATCTTTGCCTTCTTTGTTAGCCATGGTTTGTCTTCATCAAAACAAAAGCTTATTTGAGAAGCTTGATTTTACATCTTAGTCCCTAAAAAATGCTAATATACTTTGCAACATTGCTAATCTTGGTTATACGATGACCCACGCCCACCCCGTTTACATCCAAAGATAGGGTTTCTTACCAAATCAATGGTAAGTTAACAATATAAAAGGAAAAGAAAATGAACAAGAATGACATTTGAGTAGGTAGATTACTTCTAGTTACTTGCTCCATTTCAAACAACTATCCTTGCTATTTTCAAAACAAACACACACATTTCCAAACATCTTACAAATATTGAAAACATTTTTCAAAAAAGACAAACATCTTTGTATACATTCTTACGAACGAGAATCATTACAAAGATTGCCTAAACAATGGCCTCTTTTACAAAATACTTTCAAAACTACACAAAGCACAATTTCAAAACAAAAGCAAGTGATCTAGCAAGTAACTAGGAGCCCATGGAAAACCATGGATGAAAAGGGTGCTAATACCTTCCCTTTTCATAATCTACCCCCCCGAACTCCAGAAACAATCTCAAAGGTCTTTCCTGTGCTTTTTCACCTTTCCTTTTGGATAAAATAAAAGTCGGTGGCGACTCTTGCTAACCGCAACATTTGCGATAAAACGCAAAACCCTCAAGTCAGTTCTCCTACCGTATCACAAAACTGGCGATTCTGCTTGGGAAAATTATAAAAGTGGGGTTACCTTAGGGCTAGATCATATTTATTTGCTTACATTGTTTGACTTATATGCTTTACTTTATGGTTCTTTATTTGGGTTTGAATCCTCTACCCGGATTTGGGATACATTATAGGTAAACAGAAATACGTTGTGGAAACTGTGCAGGGTATACCGACATGGTCTAAGCAATAACTATGTTAGTGTGACATATTTGTAGGTACCGGTAGCCTTTGAGTTAATCAAAGAGAATACGGGGCCGCTGAGTGATGTCATAAAGCACTAATGAACCTCTAGAACCTTTATTTGACCAACTTGGCCTTTAGGATGTAGTGAGATGGCCGGCTTTGGTGCAGTCCGAAGTTGGTATATACTCGATACTACAGTCATTGAGGTTTGGTTTCTTGGGATATTTCAGTCGCCATTAAAGAGGCTTGAGCTGAAACAATGACCAGGGAAACAATCCGGTGATATTGAGCTCCTTAGAACCCGGTTACTATTACTAGGACAGGTTTAAGCCAACTAAACTTCAAGAGGGTACTTACCTATAAAACCCCATGCAAGCCTAAACTAAGAATTTGTTTGCTTTGCTTGTATATACATACTTGTACATGACATCATGGACATCATGAACATCACATACATTCACTAACCATTTCAAAGATTTCTTTGAGATTCATCTTTGTTCTTGTTTTTTAGGATATGGATTCACTTTGCAGGAAAACTATCCAAGTCAACCTTGTAAGAATTCCTCCACAACTTAAGGAGCTAGCTTCAAGGATCCCTGGGAACTCTCCATTCACCGAGAGATATGGTCGTCTACTCAACTTGGTCACTTCCAACACAAATGAGGATATGATGAAGGTGCTCTTTCAGTTCTTTGACCCTTTGCACCATTGCTACACTTTTCTCGACTATCAACTTGTGCCTACTTTGGAAGAATTATCCCAACTCTTGAGGATTCCCATTCTCAATCAACTACCTTTAAACAGTACGGAAAGAGACCCAAAGCCAGAAGAGATTTCTCAAGCTCTGCACTTGCACTCATCTGATGTCAAAACTCATTGGAAAACTAGGAGTGGTGTCAAAGGCTTCTTAGCAAAGTTCCTGTTTGAGAAAGCCCAAAGTTGTTGGAATTCCTTAAACTTGCAAGCCTTTAAGGAAATTGTGGCTCTTCTTATCTATGGGATGGTCTTGTTTCTAAATTCTGAACAACTCATAGATGTGAGCGCCGTCAAAATCATCATGTCACGTAATCCTGTGCCTACATTGCTACGGGATATCCTACACTCTTTTCACACTCGCACAATTAGGAAAAGAGGTGTCCTTATGTGTTGCACCCCTCTCCTGGAAAGATGGTTTATTTCTCATCTTCCCCAATCAGTCTTAAAGAATGAGAAAGGTTCAAGGTGGTCACAAAGGTTAATGACGCTCAAACATTCAGACATTCATTGGTGCTTCCGATCCAAAGAGAATGTTATCATTGTTGACCGTTGTGGGGAATTACCTAATGTCCCTCTACTTGGCATTAGGGGAGGAATCACCTATAACCCATGCTTAGCTTTAAGACAGTTTGGTTATGCCCGAAGGGATGGCCCGCACGAGATATTAATTCAAGGTTTGGTATTTGACTATGACAACGACGATCAAGGTCTTCTCCAAAGATTCATCCGAGTTTAGAGGATGCTAAACAAGGTGGATAGCAAGACTTTGGGGAACAATAATTCCATCCCTCTTGAGCCTTACCTCAAATGGGTACGAACCCGCGCTCAAAGTCTTATGATGCCTTATCCTTCCATCCTCCCTGTAATCATTGAGCCTGTTAAGGAGGGAGATGTTCCATACACTATCCTACATCCTGACATGCTCACATCACTTGAAGACCTACAAAGGGATTGGATACAACTCAAAGGAGAGCGAGATACTTTCGAAGCCCAATGCTACGTAAGCGAGAAGAAGGTTTTAGAACTCACTAGGCTACTTCATGAGGAGCGGACTTTAAATGCATAGATTGCACCAAAGAGGATGCGCACTACTTTTTTATCTTAAAGTTTTGTATTATTTTGTCCAAGGGGCATTGATGTACTCAAACTTTATCTTATTAATATAACATGTGTTTTCTTTTTGTCTAAAACGAACTTGAATCTTTGAAATCCTTGAAAACATTTCATATGCATATATCATTCATCATAACATAAACGGGTCTTTTGCAACAAGTTTCCTCATCTCTCTACCGTTTATTTCAGTAAGATAGATCTTGAACAAACAGTCAAAGATCTCCAAGCTCAGAACACGCAGTTTCAACAGTTGTCCATGACCCTGGCCAAGGGGAAAGAAGAATTAAAGACTCTGATGGCTGAAGAGAGGAAAAAGAAAACAAAGAAAGTAACCGGAGTCTTAAACATGGGAAGAAGGTTTCAGGGACAGACAAGAAGGACTTTGAATTTTGCATCAACATCTGGTGAAGGAGAGGGGAAAGGAAAGGAAACAGCGGTCCTGTTAGAATATGAAGAGGAGGAATAAGAGGAAGACTACTCTGAGGAACAATATCCTCCAGTTGATGATAAGTACAGACATCTCGAAGAGCGTTTGAGCGCGATGGAAATACAAACGGTGCCAGGCTTAGATTTTGAGGATTTGGGACTAGTGTCAGGGATTGTGATTCCTCCAAAATTCAAAGTTCCCTTGTTTGCAAAATACGATGGAGTTTCATGCCCTAAGATGCATCTCCGATCATATGTGAGAAAGATCCAACCACACTCCGCTGATAAAGACTTGTGGGTGCATTTTTTCCAAGATAGTCTATCTGGAACACAACTCGACTGGTTTTACCAACTAGAAAGAGACAACGTCCATAATTGGGAAGATCTTGCCGCAACTTTCTATAAGCAATATCAATACAATGCTGATTTGGCACCTACCCGTACTCAACTTCAGAGTATGGCTATGGCTTCCAATGAGGGTTTCAAGGATTACGTGCAGAAATAGAGAGATCTGGCTGGAAGAGTTCAACCATTTAATTGGAAGCTCATCTGCAGGATTTACTGAACTAATATTAACCGGAGAGAGGGTGGAAGCTGGCATAAAAAGTGGAAAGATTCAGAAGGATTCATCTTCTTCTACAGCTGTGAGGAAGCCTTTTATTGGGAAGAAAGAGGTAGCTGTTGTATATCCGCAAAGAAACCAAGAGAGAGCCGAACGTCGACCAATGGTGGGGGCTGTTATGATTCCAAAATCTACGTCTGATCAACAAAGAAGTAATCAACCAAGGGTGGAAAGGCAAGTCAGGCAATTCACCAGAATCAACATGACTGTGTCTCAAGTATTACCGCATCTTTTGAAATCCAATTTGGCAACCTTGAAAGAAGCTCCAAAAAACCCCAACACATTGTCCCCTCATTATCACCCAAATGCCCGTTGCGCATATCACTCCGAAAGTCCTGGTCACGATACTAATAACTCTTGGGCCTTGAAGAACAAAATACAAGACCTCATTGAAGCAAAATAAATTGAGTTTGATGCGCCCGAGAAGCCAAATGTCATTTCGTCTCCTATGCCCAGACATGGTCACAACACCAATGATATTGAAGAAGATTTGTTTGTTACCACAGTTGACAAACTTGTGACTCCACTCCCAAACATTAAGATAAACCTGTTGAAAACCGGCGTATTCCCGGGTTGTAATGAAGACTGTCACCTCTTCTTATCCTCACCAACTGATTGCCCTTTGTTGAAAACAGGCATTTAGCGCTTGATAGACAACAAAGAGATTTTGTTTGAAAGTACTCCTGTTTAACCTGTTCCTGTTGAAGATGTTTCAATCATTACCATCTTCGCCAATTCTTCCAGGGTCCTCAAAAGACTCGTTAGAATTACATTGGTTCTGAAAAATACTCCTCTAATAATCACAAGGCCTAGGCCAAACCCATATGAATCAGACAAAACTGTGCAGGGAATTACGATGGGGACATTTACTACCATGGCATCAAACAAGATGGGCCGGCTGCCGAAGAGATAAACTCCGAAGAAGAAGATTCTGACATTAGTAATATTGTCGGAACTAGTAAAATTACCCGAAGCGGTAGGATCTTTTTTCCAGAAATTTCCCCCCCAAAGGAAGTTTTTGGACCCGTGGCTGCTCCAAAGATTACTTCCATACCCATAATCATCTCTGCAAGTTCTCCTATTGACGAGGCCGTTACAACCCCTGTTGCCATTCTTACCAACACTTCTGCTGCTGAAACTCGAGGAAAAAGTATTCAAGTGGAGCCTGTCCGGACGAAGGCTCAATCACTGACTATCCCCGAGACATCCAAGAAAGAAATGGAGGAGATCCTAAAAATTATAAAGAGGAGCGACTACGACGTAGTTGAACAGTTGGGGCAAACTCCCTCCAAAATCTCCATGCTGGCATTACTACTGTGTTCCGAGGCACATGCGAAAGCCTTGGTAAAGTTCCTAAAGACAGCCCATGTGCCTCAAGAGACGTCTGCTGATCAATTTCAAGACTGCGTGGCCAGCTTAACAGCGGATAACGACCTAGGCTTCTCGGATGCTGATCTGACACCAAGGGGAAGAAAGCATAACGAGGCATTGCATGTCTCTGTGGAATGTAGGGGCATCACTCTGGCCCATGTATTAGTGGACACTGGCTCATATTTGAATGTCTTACCGAAAAAAAGCTCTTGACATACTTGACCGCGAAGGACTGACGTTAAATCCAAGTAACATAGTAGTAAGGACATTTGATGGCTCGAAGAGGATGGTACACGGGGAGGTGGATATCCCCATAAAGGTTGGGACTCAAACTTTCAATTCAACCTTTTATGTAATGGACATCCGCCCTTCATACTCTTGCTTGCTAGGACGGCCATGGATCCATAATGATAGTGTTGTCACCTCTATATTGCACCAGATGCTAAAGTATCCGGTTCAAGGAAAGATTATCACTGTCCATGGAGAGGAAGAATACATGATTAGCCATCTAAATTCCTTCAGGTATGTGGAATTGGACGACGAGTTCATTGAAACTCCTTTTCAACACTTCGAAGAGGTCCCCCAAGAGGTAGCAGTGACCAAAGCTGTGTCCCAGATTCCCAAGATTACAAGACCTCCACTCCGGATGTCATCTCTGAAGGACGCCAAAGCATTAGTAGAGGAAGGTGGATGCACCATCTGGGGGAAACTTCCGGATATCCCATATAAGTCTGACAAGTTTGGCTTAGGTTTCAATTCAAATGCTCAAAAGGTTGTACGCCATGCCCGTGTTGGAGGGCCACCCTTGAAGATTAGTGTTGTACCACAAAATTTTCCCTCCCTTTTTCACAAGAAATCACAACCTCAGGGTTTTCTCTGATTTTTCAGATTGGCTCAAGAATCGGTCAAACAGACTTTTCTTTATCAGTCAATCCAGAATTATGGTTTTCTCTAATTTGTTAAGATTGACTCAGGAATCGATCAGACATATCTTTCTTTGGCAGTAATCCAGGATTAGGGTTTGCGCTCGCGTTTCTCAGAAGAAAATGAATCCTCAGAAATTCAGTTAACTGTTACATTATTTTTACGCTTGTTCAAGATTACTGGTTGTTTTTCAAAACCTAATTATCTGGGATAAGAGCTGAGACTTTTGTGTGGAACATTAAGGCATTTGTTCGATCAGTGGAGTGAAAGGTTTATGGAATGCTTGTTTGTTTAACTGTACAACGCATATGTTAATTGGAATGCTACCTGTATTGTGATTGATGCAAGGTTGCGAGACTGCAAAGTTTGTTGATTATTTATTTCATCCGGATTAGAATTATGGAGACACATTTCCAATTATTTTGATTTAAGAGTCTTTAATAATTAAATAGACAATGCAAGGAAAGATTGGAATATTTGACAGTAGAAAATTCTTTTTGGATAAAGACTTTTATTTACTTCAAATGTTATTACAAAATTTATTTGAATATTATAAGATTACAACTTATAGTATTTAAAATAATATTTGTTTACAATAAATGAAAGCAAATCTAAGCCTAATCTCCTAAGGTCTTTGACTTCTACTACTTCCTCTATCATCCAACTGGTACTTACCTGCAAAAGACAGAGAAAAAGAAATTAGTATAAGAACTTTCAAGCAGATAAAAAAGAAAAATCATCATTAAAGTCTGCCGGCCAGAATCAGAAATGCTATGTTCATCATATTTTATTTTCCTCTCTGCAAGTCACAAGAAGATCGCTCTTCTCGGTTCACAGAGAGAAAAAAATAAAAGATATAAAATTTCAAGCATACAATTACCTCAAAATGAAAAAACATAGGCAAGTTGCAAGGCAAACTGTACTGCAAACTGAATTCCAAACTGCATTAGTCAAACTATAATGCAGTAACCAAGCGTGTCAAACTAAGTTGCAAGCCAACTAGGTGCAAAAGGCAAAAGTACACAACGCAGGAAATATGGAAACAAAGTACACAATGCAGGGAGATGAACCAATTTACAAGCAAGAGCTTGTCCTAGCCCTCATCATTTTCTGGCCAGCTGACTTTTCAGAATAAAATATAATAAGCAATTAAAAATGCTTATGGAGAGAGAGAAAGAGAAGACCTAGTGAATAGGTTTTGCAGTTGTGGATAAAGGCAAGCTGTAAAAGGCAGTAAGAGGAACAAAAAGAAAAGATATAACAGTCTAACAGTCCAGCAGAATAAAGGAGAGGAGATAAAACCAAAAACCTCAAAACCTGCATTACAAACTGGCAGTGTCCAAAACTGTAACTCAAAAACAAGCACAAGCCTGTTTCCAAAACCAAAAAACCTCAAAACCTGCATTACAAACTTGCAGTGTCCAAACTGCAAACTACAGCTACAAGTCAAAACCTGCATCTCAAGCTCAACAAACACATAGTCTAGGCCAAAACACAACAAACCTGCAAGCCAAACTCACAAATATGCAAAACTGCATCTCAAACAACAAACCTGTTCAAACTTACAAACCAGAAGCCTGTTTAGTAAAAAATTTGCAGGTCAAGCCAAAACAACTAAAAAACCTGCTAGCCAAAGCAAACCTGCTAGCCCCCAAAAACTAAAATCTGCATAAACTGCAAACTTCTCAAAAGCTCAAACCTGCAGGCCTGCTTCCAAAACTGCAGAATACTTACCAAAACTGCAAAGCCAAAGCTACAACAGCTAAGACCTGTCAAAACTAAACTGAAACACGCAGCCTGTAACAAAATCACCAAGTTTTGCCAAAGCAAGCAACAAGTTTCAGTTTTTCCATCAACAAAAATCAAAATAAAATAGTTTCAGAGGTGATCATCATTAACATATCAAAGAGAAAGGAAGAATTTCAGAAGAATTTCAGAAACATATTCAACATCAACATTCAAAGGGTTTTCAGAAGAAGCAAAGGTAAGTTTCAGTTTGTGTCCATCAACATAAGCCAATTTTCAAAAGCTAAAGATCATCACTCATCATCAACGTAACAAAGAAGAGGAAGAGGGTCAAAAGTGAAAAAAATAAGCAAAATAGTTTCAGATCTTTCATCATTAACAAACACTCAGAGAAAGGAAGAGATCCAGAAACAAACAAAGGAGAAAAAGTTTCAGAATATATTTTCATCATCAACGGATCATCAAACATCAAATAACCCACAAGGGGAAAAGATAAAGATTTTCAGAAAAAGAAAACAGTTCTCAGAACCATCTCATCATTAAACATTCAAAAACAAGTCAAGGAAACAGAGATACCAGAAGCAAGCAACCATTCATCTCCATCTCCCACTCCGGCCACCAAGTGTGTCGCCGGTCCACCCCTCCCTCCATCTTTTCCAGAAACGAAGCACCAAGGTATTAGTTTCCTTTTCCTCAATTTTTCGGCATCTCACGCATGAAGCATCAAAGAATCAAAACATGCAAACAATAAACGTACAAGAATCACACAAATTTAAACTGTAAAAACGCGTTCAAGATAAAAATTGTACCTTTCAAACCATCTCCTTGGACCGTCGTGGAGAGGAGAGGGAGAAGGTGGCGCTCTGGCAGCTTGGAGGCATGAGGAGGTATCAATGCTTCGCCTGAGAGAGATAAGAGAAACGAAGAAGAAGGAGGCGCCGTTGAGGCCAATATTGCAAACCCTAATTTCTGAGAACACTAAACATCAATCCTAATAAACTTTGTGCAACAGCAGATGGGCCTTCGCCCCAAACAAAACACTTTAGGCCCACGTTCTTACTAAGCGCACACCCCCCCCCCCCCCTTTGCTCGTTCTGACTTGCAATTTTTTCTTCTCCATTTTTTCTTGTTTGGGCCACAAATCCTAGGCCCATCACTTTCATCTCTTCTTGATTTTTTTTAAAAGAAACTATTACTTTTCTTTTTGATCTTTTTATTTTGATAATAATTACTTTAAATTTTCTTAACATAATTTTGATTTTCTTTACTAATTAATATTTGTCATATAATAATAATAGAGTTTTTTTATAAAAGTTTTCTTTAAAAAATATACAAAAATGATCTTAAGCATTAACTTAAATAATTTTTCTTTTCTTTAAAACTCTTTATTTGCATAATTCATAAAAAACACAATAATAATAAATACTTAATCTTTCTTAGGTTAAAAATTTTATTTGATCATTTGTAAATAAATACATGCATCTCATATTTCTTTGATTTTCTTTATCTTATAATTTGTTATAATTTTTACATTGAATTGCGACAGTTCAATTTGGTTGTAACATAATACTTGGACATTATTATTCTGATAAGACTCATCCCCATTTGTAAATAATTTGTACCCCCATCCCTGGATACTTATTTGTAATAACTTAGACTTTAAATTCCCGCAATTTATCGCTTTCAATATACTGTATAGTAATTAGGGTTTGTATGCGAAGATTCAAAATCAATCGCTAGATGACCTAATACAAGATAAATGCATGAAAATCAATACACAATTCACACTTGCACCTCTAGGGTAACCTCGCTTGTTGCCTCAGAAAATACAATCGTGTCCCTCGAGTATGAGACACTCTAGCAAATGCCCCTTCAATAAACAAAGATCGTAGTCCCTCGATGACCCTCGATGCTGCCTCCGATAAAATGATCTCGTCCCTTACGAAATTGTTAGAGCGTCTCACAAGTTGCTTTCAATGATTGTATACGATGACCCGCGCCTGTCCCGTTTAACATCCTAACACAAGGTTGTTCATCAAATACAATGGTGAAACAACACTGTTAAAAAGGGTTAAAAACATAAGAAAGATCTTTGAGTAGAATAGGGTAGACAACTCTTAGTTACTTGATCAAAAATCTTGCAAAACATCCTTTCCATTTTCAAACACACTTCACAACACAACTTCAAAACAATTTCAAAACAACTTTCAAAACATTGAAATATCTTTTCAAAAATACACAGACCTTTGTATATATTCAAACAAGAATTATTACAAAGGTTGCCTAGACAAGGCTTCTTTTTCAAAGGATTTTCAAAAACCACACACAAAACACCATTTCAAACAATTAAAAAGCAAAGGCAAGTGATCTAAAACAAGTAACTAAGAGCCCATGGAAAACCATGGATGAAAAGGGTGCTAGCACCTTCCCTTTTCATAATCTACCCCCCGAACCCAAGAAAACATCTCAAAGGTCTTTCCTGTGCTTTTTGACCTTTCCTTTGGATAAAATAAAAAGTTGGTGGTGACTCTTGCTAAACCGAACAAGTGCGAAAACAAATGCAAAACCTCAAGTCAGTTCTCCTACCGTATCACAGAACTGGCGACTCTGCTGGGGATCTTTCTAAAAGTGGGGTTACCTTAGGGTTTTAGATCACATTTACATTCTTACCTTGATTGCTTTGATTGCTTTACTTTTTGGGTTCCTTGTTTGGGTTTGTTTTAAATCCTACACCCGGATTTGGGGGCACCTTTTAAGTAAGTAGCAATAAACTGTGAGGGAACTGTACGGGGTATACCGACATGGTTGAAGCAGTGGCTATGTTAGTGTGACATATTTGTGGGTACCGGTAGCCTTTGAGTTAATCAAAGAGAATACGGGGCCGCTGAGTGATGTCATGAAGCACTAACGAACTCTTAGAACCTTACTTGACCATCTTGGCCTTATTAGGGGTAGTGAGATGACCGGCTTTGGTACAGTCCGAAGTTGGTAGATACTCGATACTACACTCATTGAGGGTTGTTTTCTTGGAATATTTCGATCGCCAATAAAGTGGCTAAACTGAAACCATGAACACAGAAAATAATCCAGTGATATTGAGCTCCTTAGAACTCGATTACTATTTATAGGACAGGTTGAGCCAGCTAACTTCAAGAGGGTACTTACCTACAAACCCCATGCAAGCCTAAACCTAAGGACTTGTCTGCTTTGTGTGAATATGATTACCTGTATATACACTTGCTTACTTTTGCATACATGTACATAACATCATAACATCATACCATAGAATTTTCAATAACCATTTCAAGGACCTCGAGGGTCTTTAATGCAGGGTCACGTTGAACCAGACATCTACCAAAGGGAAAGAGGATTCATTCTCCTCTAAAACGCCGTCGAAGATCAAGTACAACAACTTGAATCGAGGGCTATGACCCACTTGACACGGTGAGCTTGATTCTTGTGGAAAGACATCTACCGATACAAAGTTCTCCAATCAAAGATGTTGATCGAAGTTCAATCTCTAACATTTTCTTATGTTTACCCCGAGAGATCCTTGAAAACATGCATCCACATATCATGCATTGTATCATGACAAGTTTTCCCTTTCAGGTTTCCTTATTCTCCTACTGTTTATTTCAGTAGAGATGGCTCTAGAGAGGACTATTAAAGATATTCAGGATCAAAACGCTCAACTTCAAGAAATGTTCTTGAACCTGTCCCAAGGGCAAGAAGAAGTGAAAGCTCTCCTCACAAGGGGCATGGTTCTAGGGAATCCAGGCGGCGT
The DNA here is from genome assembly GCA_948472305.1 of Vicia faba. Taxonomy (NCBI): domain Eukaryota; kingdom Viridiplantae; phylum Streptophyta; class Magnoliopsida; order Fabales; family Fabaceae; genus Vicia; species Vicia faba. The sequence continues at coordinate 1,329,306,930 of OX451737.1, read as the reverse complement.
CAGGAATGATCAGTTGGAAGAGCTACAGATTGAGTTGGCAACAATGAAGATCCAGATGATGGGACAACTGGTGGGCTAGATGGCTCTCATTCAAGACCTGGCTCAAAGACAAGAGGAGCTCAGGGTTCTCGTCAACAAACTGCTTCAAGATAACCAAGTGGGGCAAACAACTAGGGCTAAAGATCAGGTCATCATTCAACCTCCTTTGATACAAGAAGACAAGGGAAAGGCTCCCCAACTTGCTTCAGGGTCACAAGCCCAACAACAACCTCGCCAGCGTCAACGGGGTAATCGGCGTAAGCAAAATACATCTGGAAGACATTTCACTGAGACTAATATACCATCATCTCTGATACTGGAACGCTTGTTGGAGGTCAATATGACTGCTTTAAAGGATCCTCTTCGAAATCCCAACACCTCTGCTCCTAGATATCACCCTGACGCATTTTGTGTATACCACTCCTATAGTCCTGGACATGACACTGACGACTGTTGGGCTTTGAAAAACAAGATCCAAGACTTGATTGACAATGGAGTGCTAAAATTCATGCCGGATGGCGAGATGAAAATCTTCTGCTGAGGGTTCTCAACCTGAAATGACAAAGTTCGAACTAAGAGACTTTTGTTTCATTTGAATTTTCAAGTTGTAATTTCTTTTGTTATTCAAACAATTATCTGTTGATGTCAAACTCTGTTTCATTAATGCATTGCATATGTTTTCTCTTGAATTCATCCATTCGTTTTCACTATTCTTGAATTATGCTTTCTACTTTCTTTATGATATTTAACTCTTGATAAAAGTTACAAGTCTTTAGAGGGAGGATGACGAAACAATGCCATAATCTCATACGGTATGCTTTTGAACAGACCTTGCTGACGATGTACATGCATTTCTTTCAAACCCTAAACATTGGAGTTATAAGGAAGATACTCCCTAGTCAACCCCTTCGAGCCAAAGAAGTAGAAGTTTTCTGTACAAATTGAAATGTTTGATTAAACCTGAGGCAGGGTAGTCTCTCAGTTAATTCAAAAGATGCGCATTGAAGTCGCAAACTCTCAGTTCATAATACAACGAATGACATCAAAAACATTCCCTCGGGAATCAAAAGACAGTGATGGTCCCTTATCTCATAGGCAGTCATTATCTCTCAAAAAAAAAGAGAAAAGCCCACTGAGCCAAAACCTACAAAGGAGGCTTAAGAAAGGTGGGGCATCCTGCTGACTGTAATCTCGAAAATAAGAACAGTCAGACAAAAGTTAGGGATAATAAACCAAAATAAAGAGGTCGTTATAAATCCTCAACAACATGAAAAATGTTGCAAAAAATGACTGCCTTCCCATAAAATCCAACTTGTGTGAACCATCACCAAAACGTTGTTCCAAATTCGAATAGAGTTTGATGCACAATTAACTGAGTTTAGGATTGAAGAACATCATGAAGAGCGGGTGGGTACAAATATACTTTGGGCCTTTATCCTTTGTTTCTTAAACCGTGAACCAAGCCACGTTATAACCCTTCAAAAGTCCTAATTGAAGCATGGGTTAGTTCGAAAGCATACTGTTACAAAAGGTATCCTGACTCCTGTAAGGCTTTGCCCTAAATCTTGTGTTGAATTTGCCTTATAAAAAGTTTTCTGCTAAAAAACGCATTTTTTCAAAACTTCGAGACAAGCATAAACTTTGCATTATTTGAATATCGTTGTTTGCACATGGTTATTTGTTTGACAGCGAAGAAATTCATACAGTGAATGTTCGGAGGAACGAAAGCTCTCCCAATGAGTAAAATCACTTCAAGTGGGATGACACTCTGTTGTACCCCAAAATTTTCCCTCCCATATTCTTCAAGATTTGCAAAGAGCATGCTTCAAAATCTCCCCAAGGGTTGCACAGTTCAAGGGCCTCCTAACAGACAAAAACTAGGGTTTTGGTTCTGGCAAAGAAATTGAAGTTTCCAAGGGTCCAATCAAGTCCCACATGCCTATAAACATGGTCAAGCATCATCATACCAAGTTTCAAGACTTACAGCACAAAATGGCACAGTCAAAAACCCTAATTGCCCTACAGTTAACTGCAGGGGCAAAATGGTCATTTGACAGTCAAAAGTTCAAATTTTTGGTCAACATCTTATTTTGAAGCCACAAACATCATTTGATCAATTCTTGATCATGATTTTCAAGGTATTGCTCAAACAGTCTCAAGATGCAAAAGTTTCCATATTTGAACAGTTGAAAAAGTCAACTGTAACTTGACCAAGGCATAACTTCCACATGGTTCATCAGAAAAATTCCATCCAAAGCTCATTTTGAAGAGAAAGACATTTCCAACAACTCCTATTCACACTTCAAGTCCAAGAAATTCTCTCACAAAAAGTTATCAATTTCAACATTATAGGTCATTTTCAAAAGTCAACAAAAAGGGACTTTAAGTCAAAGACCATAACTTGAGATTGGTAAATCCAAATGACATGGGACCAAAGGCATTGGTTAGAGGACTTCAAGACCTTTCCAAAATGTCCAAGAACATGATCAAAGCTTAAAAATTGAGCAAGATATGCCTTGTGGAAGTTTGGAAAGTTTTGGGAATTTTGAAAAGTCAACTTTGCTTCAAATGCCTCAAAATTGCTAATGGGCCACTTTTTTTCCAAGAACCATTATCCAAAGGCTATGCACGACCATTTGACCCAAAGGGGATTTATTTCATCATTTTTTATTATTTATTTGAATTTTAATCACCACTAATTCATTTAATTAAATAAAATATGAAAAAAATACTAAACAAATGTGTTTGAATCTTTTTATGCAGCATATGCCTTCATTGGTTACTCAAGATTCGTGCACACCCAATTAGGAAAGGTTTGTCCATGATTGGTACCAAAAGCACATGGAAAAGATTTGAAAATATTTCATTAAAGATCAAATATTTGATTCATCAAAACATTGATCTCTTGGCTCAAATTTCTGCCCTAATCCATTGGCATACATAAGCAGATGATAACCCTAATGCTCACAACCTTGAAGCTGCGCCCAAACCTAAGAACAAACTTTGCAATTTTTGTCAAAATTTCCAAAACTGATTTCACACATAAAGCGTGATTCAAAGCTTCTAACCAATTCCAAAAGCTTTCTGAGGCATCACTGAACCTAACTGAACCCTTTTCCACGCTTCTAACGCAAAGAATTGGTAACATGATGCCGTCCTGTTCTTAACATTTGTCAAATTCGTGTTTCAATTTATACGCATCCTCATTGCATTTTTTCTGTTGATTTATACTAATTGAATCATTCTGAAGCTAACTATGCCATTCAATTGAGTTTTCGTGCCCTATATATGAATCCACCATTGAAGTTTGCTAGGGTTTCAGAGCTGTAAAATTAGGGCTTTGCGCTTGGGGAAAAATTGGCCAACAAGACCTGGACCACTGAACTCACGACCTTCATACAAATCCATTACACATGTCGCGCTCAATTTATGAGCAACCAGGGCCTATTCGCTATTTTCACGTTTACCACTTAGTGGGGGTTTAAAACCCCCTCTATCTCTTTTTATTTTGCAGGAAGCATGAAGAAGATGGAGGACGTGTCCATTGCTCACAGGCGCGTTTGAATTTCGCGCGAAAAACACCACTAATCTTTGTTTTGCATTATGTTGTTTATTTGTCATATTACATTACAAACGCGCTAATGGCTCAGTTGGTGGAACGTAGTGTTGGCAAGCCTTGGGACCTGGGTTCGATTCCCAGGTCCCCCATATTTCTCAATGAATTTTGTTTTAACCTGATCCCATGCAGTGCACACCCAGAATTCCACCATGCATCCAACGCTGAAACTTGCCACGCGTCTCAAGAGATCCATCTAATGGTCAGATCACTTAGTCCACCTAACACCCCAGTCAACGCATATGAACGTGGCCAGAAAAGTCAAAAGAAGCCTCCAATAAATGGGCCAGATTGCTGGCAACATAACCTCCAAATTGGGGTCAACACCCCCATTGGTTTGCTTTTTTATTCTCTTTATTTTTTCCATTTTATTTGTTTTATTTAGTTTTAGTTTAATTCCTTAAATTAATTTTTTCTTTAACATAAAAAATAACAAAAAATCATAAAGACAAAAATAAAAAATATATTTTATTTAATGTTTTCTTTGTAAATAAATTTAACAATTAAGTTAATTTTAATTCTAGGTTTAAATTTTAATATTTTTTGTAATAAACTAAAAAACATAGAATTAGGGTTTTATACTTTTATTCCTTTTTTTCTTTTTCACCCTATTTAATTATTAATTATTATTTTGTAAATAAAATTTTCCATGTAAATAATCAATGTAAATTAGGTCAAATAAAAAACATTTTCTTAATAAATAAAAAAACAATTTAGAATTAGGGTTAATTAACTTTTCCTTTTAATTTCATTTAATATTCTTACTAAAATCCATAAATACAAAAAACTCAATAATAATTTCCTTTTCTCATTTAACTTAATTAATTTATTAATTGTATATTAATTTCCTTAAAAGGGTCCAACGCCCTCGCATTCGATCATAATTCTATTTCGCGCGCTTATTTTATTTCCTTTTTTATAAATTTCATGTAATTATCCCAAAGCCATGTAATAGATTAATTAGGATATTTATTTTTTCGCACTTTATTTTATTCAAATCGGGTCTTGGACTAATTTGGCGATGTAGACCCGCGCCTTTGTAATAGTGTAGGACTTTTAATTCCGCATCTTTTTAACTGTTAATAATTTGCATGAAAGAATGAATGCTAAAATAAAAGCAAAGCGTAGATCACCAATGCATGAACAAGATAAACATAAATGAACATGACACACAAATCACACACCACCCCTAGGGTACGTCTCACTGTTGCCTTGCCCCTCGAAAGGTGGTCGTCGAGTAGAGGATGTTTTAGTAAGTCCTCATGTCCATGAACATGGCATGAGGGTAGCTTCTAAGGTGTCTTCCTATTGCTCCGGTGATCACCATGTCCCGAACCCTCGAATTGACCCAAACACCTCCAACGGTGGTGCTACCTACCTCTCAATGGTGGGATGGCGCTACCTTAAGGACATTTACACAGCCTAATCCCTTAGGGTAGGTAGATGACTCGTAGATACTTGCTCTATTCAAAAACAAATCAAACTCTTTTCACACCGACACTTTTCAAAAAGCTTTCAAAACAATTTTTCAAACACTCTTGAGGACTGATACAAGAGTCGATCTGAAATCTTTAAACGAAACTTTTTTCAAACCCACTCACACTTTGAAAAACAAACATTTTGAAAACACAAATGAGCAAGTATCTAAGAGCCCATGGATAACCATGGATAGAAAGGGTGCTAACACCTTCCCTTTCTATAAATCTACCTCCCGAACCGAGAGCAATCTCAATAAGGAATTTTTCTGTGCTTTTGTCCTTTCCATTTGGAGAAAATAAAAGACGGTGGCGACTCTTGCTTCCGCGACATTTCGCGAACCAGCGTTAAACAGTCAGTTCCAGATCCACCGATCACAGAACTGGCGACTCTGCTGGGGAATAATCTTTTAAAGTGAGGTGTACCTTAGGATAGTTCATAACTGTGTTTTCAATTGTATTGACTTGTTTGCTTTAAAATTGTGGGTTGCATGGGAGTTACATAGATCCTAACCCGGATTTGGGGATACCCTGTTTAGGTAGCATAAGCTGTGAGGGACCTGTCCGGCGTAGACCGACACGGGTGAAGCAGTGGCTACGTTGGTGTCGCACCTTGGTCTGTACCGATATCCCTTGTGTTGCAATGAGGAGAATATGGGTCTTCTGAGGAGTCATTAAGCACCAACAGGCCTTAGAACCTTAAATGACACAACTTGGCCATTAGAACAGTAGCAGTATGCTACGCCCATTGAGGCTAAACTCTCGTGATGGTTCTGGCCGCAAGAAAAGATTGCGATGCTGGAGTTATGACCAATTGAGGGTAGTCAATGATATTGGGATCCTCTAAGAACCCGGTTACTTTTGATAGGACAGGTATGAACCAACAAACTGAAAGAGGGTAATACCTAGACCTCATGATGGCCTAAACTTTAAGGGTTTGTCTTGTGTGACTTGTGTGCCTTTACATGTGTGCCTTTATAACTATTTGTGGTGTGCTTTATCATAACATCATAACATCATGAGCATTGCATGCATCCTGCATAAGGACTGACCATTTCAAAGACAAGAGGGTTTCACCTTTGCTCTGTTTTGTAGGACATCATGATGCCTGTGCGAAGGAATACTATCCGGTTCAACTTTGTTCACCCCCCTGAGTTGCTTGAAGAGTTGGTTAGCAGAATTCCAAGCACCACTTCCTTCATCCAGAGGCATGGTTCTCTTCTCAGTTTAGTCACTGCAAAGCGGGATCAACAGTTGATGAGTGTCCTGACCCAGTTCTATGACCCTCTGTACCAGTGCTTCACCTTTCAAGACTTCCAGCTGGTCCCTACCCTGGAAGAGTTCTCTGATTTGCTGGGCATCCCTATCCTTGATCAGACTCCTTACACTGGTTGGGAGAAGACCCTCAGGCTTGAGGAGGTTGCTGCAGCTCTTCCTTTGACCCATCAAGAAGTAATGGACAACTGGGTGACTAGAAGCGGAGTTAAGGGTTTCTTGGCCAAGTTTCTGATTGGTAAAGCTAACAATTTCTGGAATGACTTGGACTTTAGGGCATATGAAGACATCCTAGCTCTCTTAATCTATGGGCTAGTCTTGTTTCTTAATCCTGACAACTTCATCAATGTCACTGCCATAAGGATCTTCATGTCTCAGAACCCTGTGCCCACTCTCTTGGGTGACATCCTGCAACAACTTTATGCTCGTACTGCCCGAAGACGAGGAACTCTATGGTGTTGTATTCCTTTGTTGGTGAGGTGGTTTATTTCGCACCTCCCTAAGTTCATACTGAAGAACCAAGAAGGAAGAGGTTGGGCTCATAGGTTAATGTCTCTCACTGACAAGGACATCATTTGGACTTTCAGAGGTTTGGATGAGATAGCTGTTATTGATCGTTGCGGAGAATACCCTAATGTTCCATTGATTGGTAATCAAGGAGGAATCTCTTACAATCCATGTCTAGCGCTCCGTCAGTTTGGAAGAGCCAGAAGAGCAGGGCCTCATGAGATGTTGGTGCCTCACATCAGTTTTGAGTTTCAGGTGGATAGTGACGAGCTGCGTCGTAGGTTCATCAAGGCTTGGGACAAAGTTCATAAAGCTGACCCACAAGAGTTGGGGCCAAAGACTTCTCTACCTATGGAAGCCTACTACAAATGGGTTCGCATCCGTGCTCAGAAGTTAGGTATGCCATACGAAGCTATCAGACCCATCATTCTTGAGTATCCTGACAAAGATGGAGTTCCTCCAACTTTCCTCCCTCCTCAGATACCTACTGATTATGAGACATTAAAGAGGTCTTGGTCACAACTGCGAGAAGAACGGGATTCGTATCGGGAAAAGTTCAATGAGCAGGAATTGGAGATCCAGAAGCTGACAAAGCAGTTGGAGAATGAGCGAGCTCTGAATGATTACATCCGTACTGAGAAGAGGAGGCCATGGGATCAATAAGGAGCTCTGGATGTTCTTTTACAGTTTTATTTCCCTTTTCAGTATTTCCCTTTCATGTAACGCCTAAGGGCAACCTGTTGAACAATTTAAGTTTCAAAGTTGAATCTAATGAAGTGTGTTCCTTTTTGTTTACAAAGCTGATTCCCAATTGTCTTTGAAAACATAAATCATACGCATTCAATTCATCATGTGCATAGCAGGTATTCTTCTTTTCAGGTTGCTTACTGTTCTTCGCTGTTTATTTCAGCATCATGAACCCTGACTCATCATCAACCGAGATGTCTATCAAGGCTCTTCAAGCGCAGAACGCACAATTTCAGGAACTAATCATGGGTTTGGCTCAAGGCCAAGAAGAGCTGAAGGCTTTACTCCTGAAGAAGGAAAAGAAGAAGAAGAAGAGAACTGTTCTTTTCAACTCGGGCCGAAGGTTTGGCAACACTCTGCAGAATGAAGAGGCTGGTTCTTCTATAGGCAAGTGCAGTCCCCAAGGGGGAAAAGGTCCTAGTCCAGTAGTCTCTGACAACGAGACTGACTTCAATGAGGAACAGTATCCTCCGGCAGAAGACCGGTATAAGCAGTTGGAAGACAAACTGAATGCTATGGAGATCCAACAAGTGCCTGGGCTGGATTTCGGAGACTTGGGCTTATCTACTGGTGTGATTATTCCTCACAAGTTTAAGGCACCATCTTTCACCAAGTATGACGGGGCGTCTTGTCCCAAGCTACACCTCAGATCTTATGTGCGGAAGATTCAGCCGTATACAGTGGACAAGAACTTGTGGATCCACTTCTTCCAGGAGAGTCTTTCACGGACTCATCTCGAATGGTTCTATCAGCTGGATGGGACCAAAGTTCGTAACTGGGAGGAGTTGGCTACTGATTTTTATAAGCAGTATCAATATAATGCCGACCTTGCTCCTACACGTACCCAACTCCAGGGTATGTCGCTAGGATCAAGCGAAGGTTTCAAAGAGTATGCACAGAAGTGGAGGGATCTGCTACTGCCACTGGTAACGACTCTGCTACTGCCAGTTATGACTTCGAAAATTCGATCAACATAGCCGAAGACGAAGGTGAAGATGATTGTGAAGTGCCTGGCGAGCTTGCAAGACTGTTACTTCAGGAAGAGAGGGCAATTCAACCACATGAAGAGCCGGTGGAAACAATAAATCTGGGTACTGAGACGGACAGGAAGGAGGTAAAGATTGGTGCCAACCTAGAGCTCAGCGTGAAGCAACGGTTGACTCAGATGCTACATGATTATATGGAGATCTTTGCCTGGTCCTACGAAGACATGCCCGGGTTGGATACCGACATTGTGGTTCATCACTTGCCTACCAAGGAAGACAGCCCTCCGGTCAAGCAAAAGGTCCGCCGTATGCATCCAGAGATGTCTGAGAAGATCAAAGCCGAGGTTATGAAACAGTTTGATGCCGGTTTTCTTGCAGTGACTTCTTACCCTCAGTGGGTTGCTAATGTGGTGCCGGTACCAAAGAAAGACGGAAAGGTCAGAATGTGCGTTGACTACAGGGATCTGAACAGGGCCAGCCCCAAGGATGACTTCCCTCTACCTCACATTGATGTCCTGGTTGACAATACTGCTCAGCATAAGGTGTTCTCTTTCATGGATGGTTTTTCAGGTTACAATCAGATCAAGATGGCTCCTGAAGACATGGAAAAAACTACCTTTGTTACTCAGTGGGGCACCTTCTGCTACAAGGTCATGCCTTTTGGACTGAAAAATGCTGGGGCAACCTACCAACGTGCCATGGTTGCTTTATTTCATGACATGATCCATCATGAGATAGAAGTGTATGTTGACGACATGATCGCAAGGTCCCAGACTGAGAAAGAACACCTAGATCATCTGCAGAAATTGTTTGACCGACTGAAGTTGTACAAGTTGAGATTGAACGCGAACAAGTGCACCTTCGCGGTAAGATCTGGAAAGTTGCTAGGCTTCATTGTAAGTGATAAGGGTATTCAAATGGACCCTGCCAAGGTTAAAGCTATTCAAGAGATGCCAGTTCCTAAGACAGAGAAAGAGGTCAGAGGCTTTTTAGGACGCTTGAATTACATTGCTCGATTCATCTCGCACCTAACCGCTACCTGTGAGCCAATCTTAAAGCTGCTGAAGAAGGATCAGGTAGTACGTTGGAATGATGAATGTCAGGCTGCTTTTGACAGAATCAAGGAGTATCTCCAAGAACCACCCATCCTTATGCCACCGGTTTAATGGAGACCTCTGATACTATACCTGACAGTGCTTGACAACTCAATGGGGTGCGTGCTGGGGCAGCATGACGAGTCTGGCCGAAAAGAGCATGCCATTTATTACCTTAGCAAAAAGTTTACCGACTGCGAGACCCGATACTCACTGCTCGAGAAAACTTGCTGCGCTTTGGTATGGGCTGCTCGCCGGCTGAGACAGTATATGCTGACTCACACTACCTTGTTGATCTCAAAGATGGATCCTATAAAGTACATATTTGAAAAGCCTGCTCTGTCTGGGAGAATAGCAAGATGGCAAATGATCTTGACAGAATACGACATTCAGTACACGACCCAGAAAGCCATCAAGGGAAGTGTATTGGCAGACCACTTGGCACATCAGGCAGTAGACGACTATCAGTCAATGAACTTCGAGTTTCCAGACGAGAGCATCATGATAGTGATTGATTGTGAAGTACCTGGACCGGATGAAGGACCTGAGGAAGGATCCCAATGGTCTATGCACTTTGACGGAGCCTCCAACGCTTTGGGTAACGGTATCGGCGCTGTGATAATATCCCCCCAAGGCACTCATACTCCACTCACTGCCCGACTATGTTTCAACTGCACAAACAACATGGCGGAGTATGAGGCATGCATCATGGGTCTTCAAGCTGCAATTGACTTAAGGATCAAGTTTCTGAGTGTCTTCGGAGATTCCTCTCTCGTGATCAATCAGATCAAAGGCGAGTGGGATACGAAACATCCGAATCTTATTCCTTACAAAGAATGTGTGTTGACCTTGATCCCCCACTTCACAGAGATAACCTTTGAACACTTTCCGAGAGAGGAGAATCAGTTGGCGGACGCGTTAGCTACGATGTCTTCTATGTTCAAGGTCAAATGGGATAACGAGGCTCCCCGGATCATCATCTGGAAACTGGACGAACCGGCATACTGTTGTGATCTCGAGACTGAATTGGTGACTGAGAAACCTTGGTACCATGAGGTGAAGAGATACTTAGAAGCTCAGGAATACCCTGAAGGTGCATCTGTCAACGATAAGAAGTTTCTGAGAAGGTTCACAACGAAGTTCTTCCTTAGCAACGACATTGTGTATAAGCGAAACCATGATTCGACCTTACTGCGTTGTGTGGATAAGACTTAAGCAGAAAGGATCATGGAAGAGCTACATGAAGGGACCTTCGGAACACACTCCAGTGGGCACACTATGGCGAAGAAGATCCTTCGGGCAGGGTATTTCTGGTCCACAATGGAAGCCGACTGTTACCAACACTCTTGGACATGCCATAAATGCCAGATTTATGCAGACAAGGTGCATGTTCCTCCAGTTCCTCTGAATGTTCTGACTGCACCTTGGCCTTTTGCAATGTGGGGCATAGACATGATCGGTGAGATTAAACCAACGGCATCCAATGGGCATCGCTTCATCCTGGTGGCAATTGATTACTTTACAAAGTGGGTTGAAGCAGCTTCTTACGCCACAGTAACCAAGAACGTTGTGGCACGATTCATTCGGCATAATCTGATCTGTCGATACGGTGTCCCTGAAAGAATTATTACAGACAACGGTACCAATCTTAATAACAAGATGATCACTGAGCTCTGCGAGCAGTTTAAGATACAGCACTACAACTCTTCTCCTTATCGACCGAAGATGAATGGGGCTGTAGAAGCAGCAAATAAGAACATTAAGAAAATCGTGCAGAAGATGACAGTGACTTATAAAGATTGGCACGAGATGTTACCGTTTGCCCTACATGGGTACCGTACCTCAGCCAGAACGTCAACCGGGGCAACTCCTTTCTCCTTGGTCTACGGTATGAAGGCAGTCTTACCGATCGAAGTGCAGATACCCTCTCTCCGGATAATGAAGGATGCAGATCTGAACGAAGATGATTGGATCCAGACACGACTTGATCAGCTAAACTTTATTGATGAAAAGAGACTTGCTGCTATTTGTCATGGTCAGACGTACCAGAAACGGATGATCAGGGCATTTAACAAAAAGGTCAGACCACAAGAATATCAAGTTGGGGATCTGGTAAACAAGCGAATCATCCTTCCTCAGAGTGATCCAAGGGGCAAATGGACCCCTACGTACGAAGGGCCATTTGTGGTTAAGCATGTGTTCTCAGGAGGAGCCATGATTCTAACCAACATGGATGGTGACGACCTTCCTCACCCCGCCAATGCAGACATAGTAAAAAGATACTACGCATGAAAAAAAGACCCGCTAGGTTGACATACCTAGGCAAAAATTAGGGCTTCCCGGCGAACCAAAAGGGTTTGGGAAAAATGAAGGGATGAAATGAAAAAATCTGTACACCCGGCAAGTCGAAAACCTGAAAAGGCGGCTTGGGCAAAAATGGGTATTCCGGTGGACTGAAAACCCGAAAGGGCGGTCCAGGCAAAAGTTAGGGATAAAGCGTAATACTATGTCTCATTGGATCACTTTGCATCCAGAACCCGGTATCTACATCAAGTTCAGACGACATTGATCAATCAGCTTCATCTTCGGTTAGGTCATCAAGTGATGAGACGCTCGGAGATATAAGGGCGATAGCAGAGTTGGAACCCAGTGGGATCATTCATTTCACACAGCTGTTTTATTTTCTTTTGTACAAATTTGTATAAACTCTTTTGTTCGGCAGCGTTCTCTTACTAGGACGTCAGCCTCTTGTACTTAAAACGCCTATTTTCAGGCAAATTCAAAAATCAATACAAATATACTTTTCAGCTAAAATTGCCAAGTGTTTTTTCCTTTTTCTGTTTTGTTTTGCGAAGAATGTCCAAGGTTCAATTTTTGATATATGCATTGACAATAATTTGCTCACTCATGAATATTTGCATACGAAACAAAGGATTAATTACAGGTAACAGTAGAAACAGGGGCAATAAAGAGTTGTCTAAGCAATCTAATTGTTCTGTCCTCCAAGATATCAAGGTAGGTTCAGCTGAAGAACATAACCAGCATATCTTAATTCCCCAGAGAGCGCGTCAGCAAGCCAATGCACTCTCCCCAAGCAAAACTATTATCAGCCTTAAGGAAGTTGGGTATCCTCCAGCAGATCTCAACATTCCCCAGCAATATACGGACATTCCTAACAAGCATCCCCGGCAGTCTTGAACTAAAGATTGTTCCCCGAAGGTATATCAAACATTCAATGGAGTCACTTCCCCAATACAGTTCAAAACTTCCCCAGGAGAGTCCAATCCAGTTTCCCCAGGAAAGTTGGGATCCATCTCCCCAAGCAGGAAGCTTATCCCCAGTAGATTCTGGAAGCTTATCCCCGTAGAGCACGAACGCGTCTCCCGGCTTTATTCAAAGGTTATTTCCCTACCAGGATATAACTGGGTTATCCTCAGCCAAAAAGCCACGGAAAGATCGTCCACGACGAAATCTTCTTATCCCCAGCAAAGTCTATTAACACTTCCAACACAACAATGGTACCCCCAGCAAAGTTACCATCAACATTTCAGCAAAGTACCTCTCTCCCCACAGAGTATTGCTCGCCAGAAAGATCGTTAGAGTACTTTTCTCCCCGCAGAGTAATCCATTCGCCAAGTTTTTTCCCCAACGGAGTTATCTTCTCCTACCGGTATTCTTGCAACTATCATCCCCAGCGGAGACAACAAAGCACTATTCTCCAACATCATCCCAGGATATGACTTCCCGGCACCCGTCAAGGATTCATTTTCCTAAGACGAAAAGATACATTCATAAACATCACATTTTCATACATCATGATACATGCATATATGCATCATGAACATACAATCTCATTTATATTGAGAACATCATCGCTTGATCCCTATCATGCATTGCATATGACTGACCTTTACCTTTCAGGAAAAGATCCAGTTAAATTCTCAGCTATATTTCAAGACTTTAGTCTGGTTCAGTTAAATCGACCCTAAGATTTTCCTGATTCTTATCAAGTCAAAGGCCTTCTCTGGTTCAGTCAGATCGACCCTAAGATCTCCCTGATTCTTATCCAGTTGAAGATGTTCCAAGACCTTGTCCAGTTCAGTTAAATCGACCCTAAGATTTTCCTGATTCTTATCCAGTCAAAGGCCTTCTCTGGTTCAGTCAGATCGACCCTAAGATCTCCCTAATTCTTATCCAGTTGAAGATTCCAAGACCTTGTCCGGTTCAGTTAAATCGACCCTAAGATTTTCCTGATTCTTATCCAGTCAAAGGCCTTCTCCGGTTCAGTCAGATCGACCCTAAGATCTCCCTGATTCTTATCCCGGTAGAAGACATCCAAGATTCTCTCAGCGTTCCTGTTGAGGTAGTAATCGCCCCAAGATTCTCTCAGCGTTCCTGTTGAGGTAGTAATCGCCCCAAGATTCTCTCAGCATTCTTGTTGAGGTAGTAATCGTCCAAGGTTCTCTCACCGTCCCGTTGAGATAGTAACCATCCCTGGTTCATTCATCACCTTTTTGAAACTCCAGATTCAATTCCTGTAACCAGTCAGGGCGCATCTATACAAAGAGTTTGAAGACCAGCTCCTGTAACAGGCCAGGTAATCATTTTGTTTTTCAGGTACGCAAGTTCTCGCTAAGGAATCTCTTACGCGATCGACATCCAGATGGCATCTATAAGCCCATCATCCTATCCATCAATCTCCAAATGGCATCTATAAGCCCATTCCCACCATCACACTACTATGTGAGCGCAAATTTCTAGGCACTCTAGTGTTCAATCATCTTCCACCCTCGGATTACGAAAGGCACGCCAGCCAATCTACATCCTCAGGTCTAAGAAGATTGAACAGGGGCAACTGTTGTACCCCAAAATTTTCCCTCCCATATTCTTCAAGATTTGCAAAGAGCATGCTTCAAAATCTCCCCAAGGGTTGCACAGTTCAAGGGCCTCCTAACAGACAAAAACTAGGATTTTGGTTCTGGAAAAGAAATTGAAGTTTCCAAGGGTCCAATCAAGTCCCACATGCCTATAAACATGGTCAAGCATCCTCATACCAAGTTTCAAGACTTACAGCACAAAATGGCACAGTCAAAAACCCTAATTGCCCTACAGTCAACTGCAGGGGCAAAATGGTCATTTGTTAGTCAAAAGTTCAAATTTTTGGTCAACATCTTATTTTGAAGCCACAAACATCATTTGATCAATTCTTGATCATGATTTTCAAGGTATGGCTCAAACAGTCTCAAGATGCAAAAGTTTCCATATTTGAACAGTTGAAAAAGTCAACTGTAACTTGACCAAGGCATAACTTCCACATGGTTCATCAGAAAAATTCCATCCAAAGCTCATTTTGAAGAGAAAGACATTTCCTACAACTCCTCTTCACACTTCAAGTCCAAGAAATGCTCTCACAAAAAGTTATCAATTTCAACATTATAGGTCATTTTCAAAAGTCAACAAAAAGGTACTTTAAGTGAAAGACCATAACTTGAGATTGGTAAATAAAAATGACATGGGACAAAAGGAATTGGTTAGAGGACTTCAAGACCTTTCCAAAATGTCCAAGAACATGATCAAAGCTTAAAAATTGAGCAAGATATGCCTTGTGGAAGTTGGGAAATTTTTGGGAATTTTGAAAAGTCAACTTTGCTTCAAATGCCTCAAAATTGCTAATGGGCCACATTTTTTTCCAAGAATCATTATCCAAAGGCTATGCACGACCATTTGACCCAAAGGGGATTTATTTCATCATTTTTTATTATTTATTTGAATTTTAATCACCACTAATTCATTTAATTAAATAAAATATGAAAAAAATACTAAACAAATGTGTTTGAATCTTTTTATGCAGCATATGCCTTCATTGGTTACTCAAGATTCGTGCACACCCAATTAGGAAAGGTTTGGCCATGATTGGTACCTAAAGCACATGGAAAAGATTTGAAAATATTTCATTAAAGATCAAATATTTGATTCATCAAAACATTGATCTCTTGGCTCAAATTTCTACCCTAATCCATTGGCATACATAAGCAGATGATAACCCTAATGCTCACAACCTTGAAGCTGCGCCCAAACCTAAGAACAAACTTTGCAATTTTTGTCAAAATTTCCAAAATTGATTTCACACATAGAGCGTGATTCAAAGCTTCTAACCAATTCCAAAAGCTTTCTGAGGCATCACTGAACCTAACTGAACCCTTTTCCACGCTTCTAACGCAAAGAATTGGTAACATGATGCCGTCCTGTTCTTAACATTTGTCAAATTCGTGTTTCAATTTATACGCATCCTCATTGCATTTTTTCTGTTGATTTATACTAATTGAATCATTATGAAGCTAACTATGCCATTCAATTGAGTTTTCGTGCCCTATATATGAATCCACCATTGAAGTTTGCTAGGGTTTCAAAGCTGTAAAATTAGGGCTTTGCGCTTGGGGAAAAATTGGCCAACAAGACCTGGACCACTGAACTCACGACCTTCATACAAATCCATTACACATGTCGCGCTCAATTTATGAGCAACCAGGGCCTATTCGCTATTTTCACGTTTACCACTTAGTGGGGGTTTAAAACCCCCGCTATCTCTTTTTATTTTGCAGGAAGCATGAAGAAGATGGAGGACGTGTCCATTGCTCACAGGCGCGTTTGAATTTCGCGCGAAAAACACCACTAATCTTTGTTTTGCATTATGTTGTTTATTTGTCATATTACATTACAAACGCGCTAATGGCTCAGTTGGTGGAACATAGTGTTGGCAAGCCTTGGGACCTGGGTTTGATTCCCAGGTCCCCCATATTTCTCAATGAATTTTGTTTTAACCTGATCCCATGCAGTGCACACCCAGAATTCCACCATGCATCCAACGCTGAAACTTGCCACGCGTCTCAAGAGATCCATCTAATGGTCAGATCACTTAGTCCACCGAACACCCCAGTCAACGCATATGCACGTGGCCAGAAAAGTCAAAAGAAGCCTCCAATAAATGGGCCAGATTGCTGGCAACATAACCTCCAAATTGGGGTCAACACCCCCATTGGTTTGCTTTTTTATTCTCTTTATTTTTTCCATTTTATTTGTTTTATTTAGTTTTAGTTTAATTCCTTAAATTAATTTTTTCTTTAACATAAAAAATAACAAAAAATCATAAAGACAAAAATAAAAAATATATTTTATTTAATGTTTTCTTTGTAAATAAATTTAACAATTAAGTTAATTTTAATTCTAGGTTTAAATTTTAATATTTTTTGTAATAAACTAAAAAACGTAGAATTAGGGTTTTATACTTTTATTCCTTTTTTTATTTTTCACCCTATTTAATTATTAATTATTATTTTGTAAATAAAATTTGCCATGTAAATAATCAATGTAAATTAGGTTAAATTAAAAACATTTTCTTAATAAATAAAAAAAAACAATTTAGAATTAGGGTTAATTAACTTTTCCTTTTAATTTCATTTAATATTCTTACTAAAATCCATAAATACAAAAAACTCAATAATAATTTCCTTTTCTCATTTAACTTAATTAATTTATTAATTGTATATTAATTTCCTTAAAAGGGTCCAACGCCCTCGCATTCGATCATAATTCTATTTCGCGCGCTTATGTTATTTCCTTTTTTATAAATTTCATGTAATTATCCCAAAGCCATGTAATAGATTAATTAGGATATTTATTTTTTCGCACTTTATTTTATTCAAATCGGGTCTTGGACTAATTTGGCGATGTAGACCCGCGCCTTTGTAATAGTGTAGGACTTTTAATTCCGCATCTTTTTAACTGTTAATAATTTGCATGAAAGAATGAATGCTAAAATAAAAGCAAAGCGTAGATCACCAATGCATGAACAAGATAAACATAAATGAACATGACACACAAATCACACACCACCCCTAGGGTACGTCTCACTGTTGCCTTGCCCCTCGAAAGGTGGTCGTCGAGTAGAGGATGTTTTAGTAAGTCCTCATGTCCATGAACATGGCATGAGGGTAGCTTCTAAGGTGTCTTCCTATTGCTCCGGTGATCACCATGTCCCGAACCCTCGAATTGACCCAAACACCTCCAACGGTGGTGCTACCTACCTCTCAATGGTGGGATGGCGCTACCTTAAGGACATTTACACAGCCTAATCCCTTAGGGTAGGTAGATGACTCGTAGATACTTGCTCTATTCAAAAACAAATCAAACTCTTTTCACACCGACACTTTTCAAAAAGCTTTCAAAACAATTTTTCAAACACTCTTGAGGACTGATACAAGAGTCGATCTGAAATCTTTAAACGAAACTTTTTTCAAACCCACTCACACTTTGAAAAACAAACATTTTGAAAACACAAATGAGCAAGTATCTAAGAGCCCATGGATAACCATGGATAGAAAGGGTGCTAACACCTTCCCTTTCTATAAATCTACCTCCCGAACCGAGAGCAATCTCAATAAGGAATTTTTCTGTGCTTTTGTCCTTTCCATTTGGAGAAAATAAAAGACGGTGGCGACTCTTGCTTCCGCGACATTTCGCGAACCAGCGTTAAACAGTCAGTTCCAGATCCACCGATCACACACTCCCATGACAAAAATCTCCTATCAGCAAAAGGGGACTTGATATGGTATTGTCCAGTAAACCTGGGACAGTCCAGTCAAGATTTCAACAAATCTTTCAAAATCCATTAAACCTGGGGAAGTCCAGTCAAGATTTCAAGAAATCTCTCAATTACAGATTAACTTGGGGCAAGTCTCCCTCACCATCACTTGGGGCATTTAAACGTCAATCTCATCAAAGGGTTACTTACAGTCCGAGTTTCCTGGCAGTGCCACAAGCACTTGATATAAGGGGAAGTGACGAATCTCTCCGAAATCTTTCTGAAAAGAAATTCAAGCGTCCTCGAGAAGTTCATCACCTCTCTAGCAGACCAGCAGTCATGGGTTTATTTCCCCAACATTTGTCAAGGAATTATTCTCCAAAACAAAATTACATTTCAACAACATTCATAACATACACAGATTGATCGGTCGTCAAAAATTCCTTCATCACCTGTTGGAAGTTATGGTCATCAGAGATTCCTCCATCATCTGGTTAAGTCAAAATTAATCCAAGACCCTCTCTGTTTTGGTCAGATCAACACTAAGATCTCCCTAATTCTTATGCCAATGGAAGATCTTCCGGGTTTTTGATATTTCAGATAAATCTCCCAGCGATTTATTCTGGTTTTCTTCAATACCAGAGATGAAGAATCCAACTCTTTTCTCCTTCATCAGCTCGGGATTTATTTTCCCCAACGAAAGGTCATCTTGAAAAACATTACGCCTCCGTGCATTAAGACATCATGCAACACGATCTCATTTATTTTGAGAACATCATTGTTTGATATATTCCATTAACCTTTACCTTTCAGGAAAGGTACAATCAAATTCAAGCGACAAAGCTTTTCTTCAGTCGAATTACAGACAAGTTCCTAAATTTCGACAAAGCTTTTTCTCCAGCTGAATTACGGACGAATTCCAAAATCTCAGCAGAAACAACTCACCAACAGAATAATGGACAAATGAAGCTCCTAAAATTCTGTTTCTCTCAAGAATGAAGATTCTCATCCTTGAAACCTCAGAAGATTGGTATACTCCCAACCTCCTGACCGTTAACATAATGAAGATTCTCATCCTTGAATCCTCAGAAGATTAGTATACTCCCAACCTCCTGACCCTTAACAGAATGAAGATTCTCATCCTTGAAACCTCAGAAGATTGGTATACTCCCAAGCTCCTGATACCGTTAACAGAATGAAGATTCTCATCCTTGAAACCTCAAGGGATTGGTATACTCCCAAGCTCCTGATACCCTTAACAAAATGAAGATTCTCATCCTTAAAACCTCAAGAGATTGGTATACTCCCAAGCTTCTGATAGCGTTAACAGAATGAAGATTCTCATCCTTAAAACCCCAGTAGATTGGCATACACCCAACCTTCTGACCCAAGACCTGATTGAAGATTCTCATTTTGGATTCCCCAGTAGATTGGAATACACCCAACCTTCTGACCCAAAAAGCCTAAATGAAGATTCTCATTTCTCGCTTCCCCAGTAGATTGGCATACACCCAACCTTCTGACCCAAAACGCCTGAATGAAGATTCTCATTTCTTGATTCCCCAGTAGATTGGCATACCCCCAACCTCATGATTTTCCCCGACAGAATGAAGATTCTCATTCTCAAAGTGGCATACGACTTGACTTCTGAACTTCCTCCAAACAGGAATAAGCCGCTCCAACAGGATAGTTACTTCTCAACAGTATGGCTATTCCCCACAGGGTTCTTACTCCCCAACAAAATCAAAACTCTCATCCTTGATTCTCCGGAGCTTTCTTTACTCTTAGCTTGAATTTGTCAGAATTTCAAATCCCCTGCAGATCGAAGATTCTCGTTCTTGGCTCCTCAACACTAATTCGCCAAGCAGAATGAAGACTCTCATTCTCAATTCCTCACAGAGTTTTCAGATATTCCCCGACGAAGATCTCCTTAAAACAGGAATCCCCAGTAGATTGGCATACAATCCAAACTCCTGACTTTCCCCAGCAATATAACTTTTCCCCACAGAGGTTGTCAAAAAGCTTGAAGACACACATACTCTTCAACAGTGGTCCCAGGACTTCTCATTTTTATTGATCAAAGGATTTTCAATCCCCAGCAGCAGTCAAGGATTTATTTTCCCCGACAGCGGTCAAAGATTTTATTATCTCCAGCTATCCAGGATTTATCTTCCTCTGCAAGACGCCTAATCAGCTTACATGCGCATTCATTACATTCATATATCATAAGAATTGATAAAACACATACATTGCATCATATAGCATAACTTTGCGTTTCAGCTAATATTTCATCCGTCGCAGGATAAGTTTAGCAAGTTTCAAACTTCAAGGATTTCTGAAAACAGTTCACGGATGCCTCCCGACACGGATGCTAATCTATTGCTTATCGAGACCCCCAGCTCAGAGATGTTCCAAACACGGATACTTTTCTGATACTCATTCTTTCACCTACAACATACAGTTCAACAAACATTCTCGGATGGCATCTTTAAGCCCATCTCCGACAAGATTCTGTCACATCTCCAAATGGCATCATTAAACCCATTCCCTCAACTATGCTTTGATGAGTGCAAATTTTTGGGCACTCTAGTGTCCAATCATCTTTTACCTTCGAGTCGCGAACGGAAAAATTACCAATCTAACTCTTCAGGTTCAAGAAGATTGAACAGGGGCAACTGTTGTACCCCAAAATTTGCCCTCCCTTTTCCACAAGAAATCACAACCCCAAGGTTTTTTCTCTGATTTTTAAGATTGGCTCGAGAATCGTTCAAACAAACTTTTCTTTATCAGTCAATCCAGAATTAGGGTTTTCTTTGATTTGTTAAGGCTGACTCAAGAATCGATCAGACAGGTCTTTCTTTGGCAGTAATCCAGGATTAGGGTTTGCGCTCGCATTTCTCAGAAGAAACTGAATCCTCAGAAATTCAGTTGACTGTTACATTATTTTTACGCTTGTTCAAGATTACTGGTTATTTCTCAAAACCTAATTATCTGGGATAAGAGCTGAGACTTTTGTTTGGAACATTAAGGCATTTGATTGATCAGTGGAGTGAAAGGTTTATGGAATGCTTGTTTGTTTAACTGTACAACGCATATGTTAATTGGAATACCAAACATATTATGATTAATGCAAGGTTGCGAGACGACAAAGTTTGTTGATTATTTATTTCATCTGGATTAAAGTTAATTGGATACATTTCCAGTTATTTTGATTTAAGAGTCTTAAATAATTAAATAGACAATACAAGGAAAGATTGGAATATTTGACAGTAGAAAATTATTTTTTTACAAAGACTTTTTATTTATTTCAAATGGTGTTACAAATTTTATTCGAATATTGTAAGATTACAACTTATAGTATTTACAATAATATTTGTTTACAACAAATGGAAAAGTAAATCTAAGCATAATCTCCTAAGGTCTTTGACTTCTGCTGCTTCCTCTATCATCCAACTGGTACTTACCTGCAAAAGGCAGAGAAAAACAAATTAGTATAAGAATTTTCAAGCAGATAAAAAAGAAAAATCATCATTAAAGTCTGCCGGCCGGAATCAGAAATGCTATGTTCATCATATTTTATTTTCCTCTCTGCAAATCACAAGAAGATCGCTCTTCTCGGTTCATAGAGAGAAAAATAAAAGATATAAAATTGCAAGCATACAATTAACTCAAAATGCAAAAACATAAGCAAGTTGCAAGGCAAACTGTACTGCAAACTGAATTCCAAACTGCATTAGTCAAACTACAATGCAGTAACCAAGCATGTCAAACTAAGTTGCAAGCCAACTAGGTGCAAAAGGAAAAAGTACACAATGCAGTAAATATGGAAACAAAGTACACAATGCAGGGAGATGAACCAAGTTACAAGTAAGAGCTTGTCCTAGCCCTCATCATTTTCTGGCCAGCAGACTTTTCAGAATAAAATATAATAAGCAATTAAAAATGCTTATGGAGAGAGAGAAAGAGAAGACCTAGTGAATATGTTTTGCAGTTTTGGCTAAAGGCAGGATGTAAAAGGCAGTAAGAGGAACAAAAAGAAAAGATATAACAGTCTAACAGTCCAGCAGAAGAAAGAGGAGGAGATAAAACCAAAAACCTCAAAACCTGCATTACAAACTGACAGTGTCCAAACTGTAACTCAAAAACAAGCACAAGCTTGTTTCCAAAACCAAAAACCTCAAAACCTGCATTACAAACTTGCAGTGTCCAAACTGCAAACTACAGCTGCAAGTCAAAACCTGCATCTCAAGCTCAACAAACACACAGTCCAGGCCAAAACACAACAAACCTGCAAGCCAAACTCACAAATCTGCAAAACTGCATCTCAAACAACAAACCTGCAAGCCAAACTCACAAATCTGCAAAACTGCATCTCAAACAACAAACCTGTTCAAACTTACAAACCAGAAGCCTGTTTAGTAACAAAATTGCAGGTTAAGCCAAAACAACTAAAAAACCTGCTAGCCAAAGCAAACCTGCTAGCCCACAAAAACTAACAACTTGCATAAACTGCAAACTTCTCAAAATCTCAAACCTGCAGGCCTGCTTCCAAAACTGCATAATACTTACCAAAACTACAAAGACAAAGCTATAACAGCTAAGACCTGTCAAAACTAAACTGAAACACGCAGCCTGTAACAAAATCACCAAGTTTTGCCAAGGCAAGCAACAAGTTTCAGGTTGTCTATCAACAAAAATCAAAATAAAATAGATTCAGAGGTGATCATCATTAACATATCAAAGAGAAAGGAAGAATTTCAGAAGAATTCCAGAAACATATTCAACATCAACATTCAAAGGGTTTTCAGAAGAAGCAAAGCTAAGTTTCAGTTTGTGTCCATCAATATAAGCCAATTTTCAGAAGCTAAAGATCATCACTCATCATCAACATAACAAAGAAGAGGAAGAGGTTCAGAAGTGAAAAAAAGAAGCAAAATAGTTTCAGATCTTTCATCATTAACAAACACTCAGAGAAAGGAAGAGATCCAGAAACAAACAAAGGAGAAAAAGTTTCAAAATATATTTTCATCATCAACGGATCATCAAACATCAAATAACCCACAAGGAGAAAAGAAGAAGATTTTCAGAAAAAGAAAACAGTTCTCAGAACCATCTCATCATTAAACGTTCAAAAACAAGTCAAGGAAACAGAGATACCAGAAGCAAGCAACCATTCATCTCCATCCCCCGCTCCGGCCACCAAGAGCGCCGCCGGTCGAACCCTCCCTCCATCTTTCCCAGAAAAGCACCAAGTTATTAGTTTCCTTTTCCTCAATTTTTCTGCATCTCACACATGAAGCATCAAAGAATCAAAACATGAAAACAATAAATGTACAAGAATCACACAAATGTAAACTGTAAAAACGCGTTCAAGATGAAAACTGTACCTTTCAAACCATCGCCTTGGATCGTCGTGGAGAGGAGAGGGTAAAGGTTCCGCTCTGGAAGCTTGGAGGCATGAGGAGGAATCAATGCTTCGCCTGAGAGAGATGAGAGAAACGAAGAAGAAGGAGGCGCCGCTGAGGCCAAAATTGCAAACCCTAAATTCTGAGTACACTAAACATCAACCCTAACAAACTTTGTGCAACAGCAGATGGGCCTTCGCCCCAAACAAAACACTTTAGGCCCACGTTCTTACTAAGCGCACCCCCCCCCCCCCTTTGCTCGTTCTGACTTGCAATTTTTTCTTCTCCATTTTTTCTTGTTTGGGCCACAAATCCTAGGCCCATCACCTTCATCTCTTCTTAATTTTTTTTAAAAGAAACTATTACTTTTCTTTTTGATCTTTTTATTTTGATAATAATTACTTTAAATTTTCTTAACATAATTTTAATTTTCTTTACTAATTAATATTTGTCATACAATAATAATAGAGTTTTTTATAAAGTTTTCTTTAAAAAATATACAAAAATGATCTTAAGCATTAACTTAAATAATTTTTCTTTTCTTTAAAACTCTTTATTTACATAATTCATAAAAAACACAATAATAATAAATACTTAATCTTTCTTAGGTTAAAATTTTTATTTGATCATTTGTAAATAAATACATGCATCTCATATTTCTTTGATTTTCTTTATCTTATAATTTGTTATAATTTTTACATTGAATTGCGACAGTTCAATTTGGTTGTAACATAATACTTGGACATTATTATTCTGATAAGACTCATCCCCATTTGTAAATAATTTGTACCCCCATCCCTGGATACTTATTTGTAATAACTTAGACTTTAAATTCCCGCAATTTATCGCTTTCAATATACTGTATAGTAATTAGGGTTTGTATGCGAAGATTCAAAATCAATCGCTAGATGACCTAATACAAGATAAATGCATGAAAATTAATACACAATTCACACTTGCACCTCTAGGGTAACCTCGCTTGTTGCCTCAGAAAATACAATCGTGTCCCTCGAGTATGAGACACTCTAGCAAATGCCTCTTCAATAAACAAAGATCGTAGTCCCTCGATGACCCTCGATGTTGCCTCCGATAAAATGATCTCGTCCCTTACGAAATTGCTAGAGCGTCTCACAAGTTGCTTTCAATGATTGTATACGATGACCCGCGCCTGTCCTGTTTAACATCCTAACACAAGGTTGTTCATCAAATACAATGGTGAAACAACACTGTTAAAAAGGGTTAAAAACATAAGAAAGATCTTTGAGTAGAATAGGGTAGACAACTCTTAGTTACTTGATCAAAAATATTGCAAAACATCCTTTCCATTTTCAAACACACTTCACAACACAACTTCAAAACAATTTCAAAACAACTTTCAAAACATTGAAATATCTTTTCAAAAAGACACGGACCTTTGTATATATTCAAACAAGAATTATTACAAAGGTTGCCTAGACAAGGCTTCTTTTTCAAAGCATTTTCAAAAACCACACACTAAACACCATTTCAAACAATTGAAAAGCAAAGGCAAGTGATCTAAAACAAGTAACTAAGAGCCCATGGAAAACCATGGATGAAAAGGGTGCTAGCACCTTCCCTTTTCATAATCTACCCCCCGAACCCAAGAAAACATCTCAAAGGTCTTTCCTGTGCTTTTTGACCTTTCCTTTGGATAAAATAAAAAGTCGGTGGCGACTCTTGCTAAACCGAAAAAGTGCAAAAACAAATGCAAAACCTCAAGTCAGTTCTCCCACCGTATCACACTCAAGAATATCTAGAAAGAGCTTCAATCAATGATAAGAAGTTCTTAAGGAGATTCTCTGCTAAATTCTTCCTTAGTAATGGCATCCTTTACAAACGTAATCATGACTCCATTTTGCTTCGGTGTGTGGATAAAGTTGAAGCTGAAAATATCATGGCTTAATTACATGAAGGTAGTTTTGGCACCCACTCCAGTGGGCATAAGATGGCGAAGAAAATCCTACGGGAAGGCTATTATTGGTCTACCATGGAAGCAGATTGATATCAACATTCTCGAACCTGTCATAAGTGTCAAATTTATGCTGACAAGGTGCACAATCCTCTGGTTCCTCTGAATGTCTTGACGGCTCCTTGGCCCTTTTCTATGTGGGGAATTGATATGATTGGAGAGATCAAGCCTACAGCCTCCAATGGACACCACTTCATCCTAGTGGCCATTAACTATTTTACAAAATGGGTTGAAGCAACATCCTTCGCTTCTGTTACCAAGAATGTTGTTGCCCTCTTCATCAAGAAAAACCTTATTTTCCGATATGGTATCCCGGAAAGGATCATCACTGACAATGGTACAAATCTCAATAACACTACAATCACCGCTTTATGCGAGCAATTCAAGAAACAACATCACAATTCTTCTCCCTATCAGCCAAAGATGAATGGTTCTGTCGAAGCTGCAAATAAAAACATTAAGAAGATCATACAGAAAATGACAGTCACATATAAAGACTGGCATGAGATGTTACCGTTCGCTCTCCACGGTTATCGTACCATGGCTCGCACATCAACTGGGGCAACACCTTATTCTTTGGTTTACGGCATGGAGGCTGTCCTACCTATTGAGGTTCAGATCCCCTCTCTGAGAATTATGAAGGATGCAGGGTTGAATGAAGATGATTGGATCCAGAGTCGACTTGATCAACTGAATTTGATTGATGAAAAGAGACTTATTGCTGTTTTCCATGGTCAAATGTATCAAAAACGGATGATAAAGGCTTTCAACAAGAAAGTCAGGCGCCAAGTATATCAAGTTGGGGATCTAGTGATAAAACCTATCATCTTGCCACAAAGTGATCCCAGGGGAAAATGGACTCCTAACTATGAAGGACCATTTGTAATCAAAAGCATATTCTCCGGTGGGGAAATGATCTTGACCACCATGGATGGCGAGGACCTGCCACACCCTGCGAATGCGGACATAGTCAAAAGATATTATGCATCAGAGACCTGCTAGGTTGACATATCTAGGAAAAACAAGGGCATCTCGGTGAACCAAAAGGTTCGGGAAAAAATTAGGGATAAAATGAAAAAATCTGTACATCCGGCAAGTTGAAAACTCGAAAGGGTGACTTGGGAAAAAAGGGTTTCCCGGTGGACTGAAAACCCGAAAGGGCGGTCCAGGAAAAAGTTAGGGAATTAAAGCATATGACTATGTCCCGTCGGATCACTTGACGGACAATATTTGACTTCCACTGACAAACTCAGAGTTTTTGATCAATTCAATCATCTTTGGACAAGGTGCAAATAGACAAGATACTTGGAGATGTGAAGTCTATAGCAGAATGGAAACCCCATGGAATTTTTTATACACGTAGCTATCTTTTTTTTGTATCAGAATTTTCTACGACATCATTCTCTTACTAGAATGTTTGTCCCCTTTGTACAAAATGATTATTCAAAGTCAATACAAAGATATCCCTTTGAAAGTGCAAAAAACTATTTGTCTTTTTCTTTACACTTGTGTTTTGTTTAAAAAAACGTCCAATGATTCATTGTTGAACATATGCATTTGAACATGATTACTGTTTACAAATAAACAAAATGAGGAAGACAATTACTGATAGGTTGAAAGAATATGAAGATGTCTCTAGGCTACTCCATAAGTGATCCCTTACAGTACATCATTTAAATCCCCAGTGGAACGAAGCTCCCATCTTACCAATCCCCGATAGAAATCACCCAATTTCTCCAGATTCCCCAAGGAGATTGTGCAAGCAGTATATGGCATGTCCCTCACAACAAATTTTACTTCTCTCAACAAAAGTTCACCAGTACATCCACTTCAAGACATGAAAATTCACATATCCTCAGCGGCATTCAGGGATTTATTTCCCTCAATCAAATAGCAAAGCAGCAAATTAGTTCACATACGCATACATTGCATACATATATCATAAACATTAATAAAGAAAATACATTGCATCATACATTTCATGCAGACATAACTTTGTATTTTAGCTAACATTTTACCCTTTTCAGGATAAGATTAACAGCTACCATTAACAATATGCAACTTTCAGATACAGTTTGGATACGCTCCAGACACGGATTCCATTTTCATACTCATTCAGATACAACTTTCATATACAGTTCGGATACGCTCCAGACACGGATGCAATTCTGATACTTATTCAGATGTAACTTACAGATACAGTTCAGATACCCTCCAGACTCGGATGCCATTCTGATACTCATTCAGATACAACTTACAGATACAGTTCGGATACACTCCAGACACGGATTCCATTCTGATACTCATTCGAATTCAGTTTTTAGATACAGTTCAAATACGCTTCAGGCACAGATTCCATTCTAATACTTAGTCAAAATCAGCTCCCAGATACAGTTCAGGTACGCTCCAAGCATGGACGCCGTTTTGATACTCATTCTTTCGGCTCACAAATTACAAATCAACAAGCTTTCTTGGATGGCATCTACAAGCCCATCTCCCAACAAGACTTTATCACCTCTCCAAATGTCATCTTTAAACCCATTCCTTCAACTACACATCGTCGAGCATAAATTTCTGGGCACTTTAGTGTCCAATCATCTTTCACCTTCGAGTCACGAATGGAAAAACTCGCCAATCTAACTCTTCAGGTTTAAGAAGATTAAAAAGGGGCATCTGTTGTACCCTAAAATTTTCCCTCTCATTTATCAAGACTTTTCTCATAAGATCTCTTTGACTCAAGATTGGATTAGGGTTTGATCAGCTCAAGACATCTCATCATGCACTGATAACCCAAAATTAGGGTTTGGGATTGCACAAAGATTTTTGGACTATCAATGCTTCATATGACTTTCAAGTATCATTATAGACCCCTAAGATTATTCATGTCAAGTTTCAAGCCTTGAATCACATTTTTGATCAGTCATTTGGACAGTTGACCTAAAAATCAGTTGTATTGAGGAAAAAGTCAACCATGGCCAATTTAAAGTCAAACTTAATAATTTTTTATCCACATCAACATTTTAGACTCATATGAATCATTTGATCAAGTTTGGACCATAATTCCTCAATAAATTTGATCAAATCATCAAAAGGGCAAAATGGTCAAAATTAGGGTTTGGACTAAGAAAGGGCAATTTCTGATTTTTGATCTAGAAAATGATCAATTGAATTAAAGAATGATTTCAAGAGTTCAATTGCATCATCTTGACCTAAGGCTATGGTTCAAAACATTGTAAATCCATTGAAATGAGAGATGAATTTTTCAGTCAACTAATCAAAAGTTAACTGTATACTGAAAAGTCAAACTTTGACTTTTTGGTCAAATTCAAGTGCCAATGACCACAATTCATCAAAATATGTCAAAATGTGAAACTTGTTCATCATGAAATTGAAGATTGAAGATTTTGTTTTGAAATTTGAAATTTTCTTAACTTAGAAATTTTTCTAAGTATAGAAAATTTCTTATTTTTTTTCAACTTTAAGCCAAATTCTCACCATGATATAAGATGATTCAAAGGAAGTTCCAAACATGAAAGTTGTATATCTCCATGAAACCTACAACTTTTCTTCACACATTTTTTCCTAAAGATGCTTGGATCTCAAGATATTATTTTGTGAATACATGCTCATGAACTAAAATAACTTAGTGAAATTTTGCCCTAATTTAGGCCGGTTTTTGACCTAACTTCATGGCAACTTTTCACCTTGTTCCGAGTGGAATCTTGGAAAGAAATTCAAAGATGAGTTATAGAGCATATTGCAAAGCTTTCTAAAATGTCCATGAACTCCTTGAGATCATTTTTGAGTAGGGAGAATCGAAGAGATGAAGTTGGCAATTTCTCACTTTGATTTCAAGCCATTTCATGATGAACCAAAATTCAAATCCAAACCTAGGCTGCATAATCCTTGCTTTAAAGGTATCAAACTTTTTTATCACTCCATAATTTAATGCTTACACAGTTGATAAAGCTTTAATCCAAGCATGAGATCCCTTGTCCAAGCTTTAATTCCATAAATGGTACAAAGTTGCCATTTCCATTTTAGAAAAGCACAGCTTTGCACCTGTTCCTTCTGCACACACAAGTCCTATAAACCAAAAGAAAAGTGCCTAAGACTTCTACCAACTAAGACCAGGCTTGTACAAGCATGTAGAGAGTTGTCTCCTCACTTTTCTTAAAAGGAAAGCAATAGAACAAAAAGTATATAACTCAGAAGCCTGGTGTGGAATTGATTTGAAACCTTTTCTATACTTATACACAAACATATTACAACCAAAAGGATGATGGAAAAATCTCAGAAACTCTCCCAAACTCTCTATCACCAAAAACCTGCCATAACTTGCAATTTTGCATCAAGCATAGCAATCTCAAAAACCACTCGTGCGTTTCATGTTCTAATCACCTAAACACTTAACCTACATCATATCTAAGTGTTCCAGACCATCATCCATTAACTGTAACTCCTCCTTCTCCGTCTTTCGTTTTTGCATTTCAAGTTTGCAGGTTGACTTGGGTAGCGAGATTCAGGCACTTTCATGGCAAGGTAAGGATTAGAACACACTCGGGGAGGTCCAGGAAAGCTAAAGGGATCCTCATGCCCTCTCAAAACTCACTCAAACTCCATTCACGATCTCAGCTAAAAGAGGTAAGAACTCTAACTTCTATCTCTTCATACAGGCATCCTTTGGTCTCGATTTGTGAAAATAAAATGTAGATATCCTTGTGCTAAAGCCAACCATGTTCATAGATTTCATTTATATTCATTGTTTATAGAGAATTTTAGATTTCAAATTTCTGTAAAAATTAGTTTTGAAATTAGGGCCAGTGAAATTAGCTTTTATCTTTGACTATTAGTTTACATGAGTTACATGGTTGAAATCGTGGGAAAGAGTACTACCATTTTCATGTTTGCAGTTTCCATTTTCATGGAGAAATGAGAGAGATACAAGGAGTCTAGATAGCTAGAGGAAGAAGATGAAGTGCAGGGGAAGGAAGCATTTTATGTTATGTATTTTTAGTTTCATTTGAACTAACGGATGTACAGCCACCCCAGTGGCAAGGCAGCGCGTAGAAATTGCTAAGGTCATGGGTTCGAGCCTTGGTCCCTGCCTTTTGCCTTTTTCATATTTTTCCAGTTTTGTTTTTGATTGTTTGGCAGCGTGGGCTTCAACATATGGGCCTCATTTTTTTTCTAACATCCACCTCCTTTTTCATAACAGCACCCCTGGCCCATACATTTTATTATTTATTTTCATTTCCATTTCCATTTTATTAAATATATTTTCCTTAACATGAAAAAATCATAAAAAATATAAAACATGATAAATATTATATTTTGTTTATTTTTATCTTATTTTCTCATAAAAATATTTTTTATTAAATTATATATTAACTATTTTTCTTAAATAAACTTGTAATTAAAAATAGAATAAGTTTAAATATTTATTATTTTTCTCACACTTGTAAATATTTATTTTAATATATAAAAGGACTAAAATATTTCATAAAATATTATTTTATTATTTTTAAGACAAAAATACACAAAAATAATACTTAAGGAACTTTATTTTTTTTAACAAATTAGAATTAGGGTTAACCAATTTATAAAAATAATTTCCTTTTCTTAAATTATTAGGTTTAGTTTAAAACTCTTTTTTCACATAAAAAACAAAACAAAAATCTTTTTTTTCTTGCATATACATACCATTGCATATTTAATTTATATTGTATATTATTTATTCAAATATTTGTACAAATTCGATTTGGTTGTAATAGATTAAATTAGGCTTACATTATTGCAAATCCCCATTCATAATTTGTACACCCCCTCCCATAAAATGTTGTAATAGCGTAGCAATCTTTAAATTACACAATTTATCGCTTTTACATAACATGCTAGTAATTAGGGTTTGTATGGCAAGATAAAAACAATTAAGTAGAAAACCCTAATCTAAGACAAAATGAAGCATGAAAATAACACACTTGCACACAAGCACCGTTAGGGTTACTCCACTTGGTTGCCTTATACAAAAATGGTCATATTACGCATGCGAGGTATCTTAGCAAAACAAACAACTATAAGATCATAGTCCCTCGATGACGCTATTCAAAGTTACCTTACAAAATGACCTTAGTCCCTCAAAAATGCTAAGATACTTTGCAACATTGCTAATCGTGGTTATACGATGACCCACGCCCATCCCATTTACATCCAAAGATAGGGTTGCTTACCAAATTAATGGTAAGACAACAATATCAAAGGAAAAGAAAATGAACAAGAAAGACATTTGTGTAGGTAGATTACTTCTAGTTACTTGCTCCATTTCAAACAACTATCCTTGCTATTTTCAAAACAAACACACACATTTCCAAACATCTTACAAATATTGAAAACATTTTTCAAAAAAGACAAACATCTTTGTATACATTCTTACGAACGAGAATAATTACAAAGTTGCCTAAACAATGGCCTCTTTTACAAAATACTTTCAAAACCACACAAAGCACAATTTCAAAACAAAAGCAAGTGATATAGCAAGTAACTAAGAGCCCATGGAAAACCATGGATGAAAAGGGTGCTAATACCTTCCCTTTTCATAATCTACCCCCCGAACTCAAGAAACAATCTCAAATGTCTTTCCTATGCTTTTTCACCTTTCCTTTTGGATAAAAGAAAATTCGGTGGCGACTCTTGCTAACCGCAACATTTATGATAAAATGCAAAATCCTCAAGTCAGTTCTCCCACCGTATTACAGCAGCCACGGTGGCTGGAGGTACTGCGATTAAGCTATCTATCTTATGGACGAGAGTGCCTACCTTAGCATGGATGCTATCAAGATTGATGATCTCATACATACCGCCTTTTGTCGGTGCTTTCTGTACGAGAGCATTTTCTGCTTGACCTCTTTCACTGCCCCACTAATAGTGGTTTTGAGCCATACTTTCTATGAGAACATAAGCAGCAACGTAGGATTTATCCATAAGTGCGCCACCTGCGGCGGCGTCTATCGTTAATCTTGTATTATGAAGGAGACCATTGTAGAAGGTATGGATAATTAACCATTCTTCTAGGCCATGATTTAGACAGAGCCTCATCATGTCTTTCTATATTTCCCAAGTGTCAAAAAGAGACTCGTTGTCCTTTTTTCGAAAATTGCTTATTTGGGATCTTAGCATAGCTGTCTTACTTGGTAGGAAATATCTTGCAAGAAAGACTTTCTTCAACTCATCCCAAGAGGTAACTGAGGAAGCTGGTAGAGACCGGAGCCAAGCTCAGGCTCTGTCTCTTAGGAAAAACGGGAAAAGACGAAGTTTTATCGCCTCTTGACTGACTCCATTGTACTTAACTGTATCTGCGTATTGCAGAAACATCAATAAATATAGATTAGGGTCGTCCATTGACCCTATAGAAAACTGGTTTTGTAGTACAACAGACAACAAGGAAGGTTTAAGTTCAAAGTTATTAGCCTCGATCGGAGGAGCAACAATGCTGTTATGTGGTTCTTCCTACGA
The DNA here is from genome assembly GCA_948472305.1 of Vicia faba. Classification (NCBI taxonomy): domain Eukaryota; kingdom Viridiplantae; phylum Streptophyta; class Magnoliopsida; order Fabales; family Fabaceae; genus Vicia; species Vicia faba. The sequence continues at coordinate 1,329,273,703 of OX451737.1, read as the reverse complement.
AGGAATAGCATAAGATTTGAGCGGACGTGGCTGATCACCCATGTTTGGTTCTTCAACTGGTTCGGCAGGGATAGAAGATTGAGAGAGGAATTTATTAATACGAGATACTCATACTCAGTGTCTTATAGCAATAAAGCGCCCAGGTTCGAAAATTGGTACCACTAAGCCTTCACCTTTAGAGTGAGTGCTTGGCATACAATTTGGAATGGTGCCTTAGTCTCTACAGCGTGACTAAAAGAGTTAGGATATCGACTTATTAGTCCCCGGCAACGACACCAAAAACTTGATCGCGACTTTGTGAGTCTTAAAGAATCTAGACCGTAAGTATACAGTCCTATCGCATGTAACTTTAAAGATTATCGAATCCCAAGGGACTAAATTTCGAACTACCGTTATCTTAGGTTACTACGTAAATATAAGTCTAATAATGTAACAAATAGGGGGTTTATGGAACCTAACTGATTATAATCTAGTTTAGATTCGAGGGAGAATATCGGTATGTAATGGTCGGACTTCGGGGACTTAGCAACTCATTGACCTAACTCGGATTAACAAAACAGTTTTCAGTAGGAAGTACTTGTTTGAAAATCCTCTTCTCACACTCTCGTGTTTATTGATTCAGATCCTACGATCAAACCTAAGTGAGTGCTCTCGCTGTTTTAATTAGAGTTTAAAAATGTTATTTGGAAACAAACAAAACCTAATCAACTTAAAAGCTCTCTCGTTGTATTTTAAGTTGATGCACAATTACCACTGTCCAGTTATTATCTCAAACTCTCGTTTTATTGATCCTAACTTCTATCTGTATTTTACTCTCGTAAAAAAACAGTTAATATTTAGAACAAGTAATTGAAACCAGAAAATTATTCTTTTTTAAAAGGAACTTATCAATTGGCGTTGCTAAACCCCGTTGGCTATATCACCTTACATACCGATAAATAAATTTAGCCTAGCATGTTATACAATTCAATAATAGTGCAGCATAAATAACTACCATCAAACAATTTAAATAAACTAAACATTTCAGACAATCCTGGCATAAATAAATAAAATACTTAAATTAAACCTGAAAATACTATGGAAGAATATTTGGTTGATTTCAAGTGTCTCCCACAGATTGGTAAAATAAACAGAAAGAAATAATGCGGAAAATATTCGGAAGAGTAACAGTAAAAACAGAGAAAAGAAAAACTATTTCCAAAATGGGGATTTGAGGTCCTATTTATAGGCTTGGAGACGGGAAGGGAGTTGAGATATTTTCTCCTCCGGATTTTCCTCTGTAGCGACCGCTATGGATTGAAGGAATCAGTGTAATGTCGTTACACTCCTACTTTTAAGGAGGGGCTAGCGTGGCAAGGTGTAACGGTCGTTACACCTGGGCTAGGGAATGTTTAATGCTCGTTACACCCCCTTGGCCTTGGATGGATTGTGCCCAGCGTGTATTTCTTCTTTGGTCTTCCAAGGCTTTTTACTTGTAATGCACCCAATTCTGCCACACACCCCTCAATTGCATAATTTCTCTTTCTTTGTGCAGATTTTAAATACGATTAGCTCGACTTTTCTTAACTTTATTCGCACATGCCTTGCAAACATCAAATTCCTAAAAACATAGATAATACCAGCATAATACGAATAAAGAGTAATTTAATTAATTAAAATGCAGATAAAATTCAAGTAAATTAATCCAAACATTTGATACATTTCCGTTTTATCATACTCATAATGCTCTAAGAGCTACAAAGTATACAATACTGTAGCGGTAGAAATGTTTAAGACTAAGTCATTAGATTGGCTAGACTTATACAAATCAAAATAAAAATCACCACCGCGCTTTATTATTTCCAAAAGAATGGGAAAAGAGCGAGTAACCCAAAAAGAGGGGGAAAGATTCAAGGTAAGGGGGTTGGTTATGCAAAGGGAAGGTATTAGCACCCTAAACATCTATGGTACTCCACAGGAACCTTTTTGTAAAATCTGTATATTTTGGCTATAAAATGTTGTATAAAAATAGATGGTGGAGGTGAGAAAAGAAATATTTTTTATGATTTTTGTACCCGTCGTGGTTGCGAACCTTTAGAGCCTGCGTACCACCTTATGTGCAATAGGGGATCAGGGTACTCATAGTTCACCTTTAAAAAATTTAAAACACAAGTGTGTTGGTTGATTTTAAGAGATAAGACATCATCGTCATTGTCCGTGTGGAAAACATACTTACTACCCACAATCATGAGAAAGGAGAATTTGCATCATCTCAAAGTGGAGGATATGGCTTGGATTTTAAAATATCTCACTTCACTACATATTATAGAAGTATATTTGTTTGCATCACTACAAGGATTGACAAGAATCCAATCTTTCGAGAAAAGTTTTAAAGTAGAAGCCAAAGTGGCAAAATAGTTTGAAATGAGATTGATTGAATTTTAGTCTTCTCACAAAAAAATGTCAAGGTATTATTAAATTTATTGAAGTTTATTTATGAAAATGTTTTGAAAATGCATGGACATAAGTCCAATTTTATTATGAAAGTGGTTCAAGTTTAAAAAACAAGAAGAGTTTTCAAAAGGAGGGAGGAGAAGAAGATACTATCCTAAAGCATAAGGTAAAAGCTAAGGAGAAGAACCATCTAACCAACTAGAAGCCAATACTTGACATTATGAGTCAAGATGGAATTCTCATTCTTTGGATTTAAACCAAGCAAGCAAATATACTAGACCTCTTGAGAACTAAACTTCAAGTGTATTAAGTCTTCACAAAAATTGGGCAAAGTAACGGTTGTATACGGGTGAATTCCAGATTACAAACAAAGTATGTAATCACAATAACCTGCACACCAAATAAACAAACAACCAATGTCTTGAGGTAAACCTCAAGAACTCCAGACAAAATATCAATTAAGGTCACAAGGTCTCCAACATAGGCAAAGGTTTTTAATCCTAAGTCCAAGAAGTCCAATACTCTATAATGCCAAGGATAGTAACCAAATAGTCCAAGTATCATTAATGTTTTTATGGTTTATGTTGATTATTAAGTATCTTCAAAAAGAAAATAAAAGGCTCAAGTGAGCAAAATAAAAATTACATAAAAGTAAATGCTCAAGTGAGAAAAGATGAAAATAACATGAAATGTAAATGCTAGAGTAAATAGTACATAAAGTAAAAGCATAAAAATAAAAGCATAAAGTAAACTCAATTGTTAAGAATTAGTGGTTAGTTGGATGACCATCTTGAAACTTGCATTTGGAACTCATTAGAGGATTGGTAGAACCAATACCTCTCAATAACAAGTTGCATTTTCTTTCTGTCAAGTATATCATCCATTTTAGAATTCTCAAGGCAACATTTAGTGATCAACGATGTTTAACGCGTTGACCAAAATTTATGAAGATCAATTAGAGGATTAGTAGAACCAAAGCCTCCACACAATAAATCTAAAGGTTATTGGATAAAATGGATCAAATTAACATAATTGGGCTTGCAAACATAGGTTTGGGCCACGAACGATCACTTATTCGAATCGGGACAAAATTTTGCGCTATGTTAAGCAATCGTAAGTGGACTTATGTAGAAGTCGCACCTATTTTGAGGCTGGTCAATAGCAATATATGTATTTCATGTTTGTATAAATGATATAGAGGTCATTATCCCATAACATGTAGTACAATAAGAAAGGGGAATAAGATGAAGAGGGAAGGGATTAGAGTTTTAAATATCATCAGCATCATTCGTCCATTTTAATGGATTTGGTTTATCAACCTATCAACACCCAAGACCCAATGATGTTGAAGATTTTGTCTCAATATATGCTCCAACTCATTACCACATGCTATTTCAAGAATCAAACAAGAATCATGTACAAAAGTTTTCAATTACAAGGATTAATCAAAGGTAAAACCCAAAATGCAATTTTAAGTCAAAAATAGTTTTAAAATATGAAAATGACTTGAAAAATCATGAAATTAAAACCCTAACTTCCTAAAGTCCTATAAAAGTCCGAAATAAAATTTTGAGTCCCTGGATTGAGGTGGAAATTTGCTTTAGAAATGAAAACTTGGAAACTAGCAAGTTTAAGCCTTAAACTAGATGGTTTTGGAAAATAATTTGTGAAAAATATGAAATCACATTGTAAAATTCCAGAAAAATTATTTTTATGGCCTCAACATGTTCAAGCACTCCAAACAACTTCTTCTCTGATTTTATAGGTATGGGAAGTTAGTACTTTAAATCAATTAATGTTCATCATCAAGCAAAAACTCTAAAAGAGGAAACTAAGTTCACAAATTAATCAATTAGATCCAAAGGCCAAATAAATTTGATGTAAAATAAAATGTCAAGAAAATTAAAAGGATCAGAAAGCATATTTTTCTTGAATTTTATCTCAAAAGGAAAAAAGAAATAGAAAATTATTTACACAAACTAACAAAATTAATGCAAAAAAAAAGATATTATGTCCAAATGATTTTTAAAATGTAACCAAATTTTTTTATAAATTTGGACAAAAAATATTTTCAAGTAATAAACTCAGAGGGGAGTCCAAAATTTTTTTTTATGGATTTTTAGATTTAAAAAAAATAGGAAAATAAATTTCTAGATTTAAAAGAAATATTAAAACCCTAATTATTTACATGAATTTATTTAATCAAGAAAAATGATTAAAAAAATTAAATAAAAATAAAAATATGAAAATATATTGAAAAAGAAATCTAAAATAATTTTTTCATAATTTTTGAAGTGAAGAAAATATCCAAATAAAATTTGAGAAAACAAAAGAAAAATTAATATATAAAGCCTTTTACCCCCTTTTTTTGCCAAAATGCGCTGTAAAAGATAAATGTATCCATGTTCAATCAGGCAGGGATAAGTAATCATCCCTACAAAGAAGCCATCATCAAAACACGTGCAAGACAGTTTTCAGCAAGGCATCTTCCAGCTTCAATTTCTCTGTTATTATTCAACCATTTGAGATGATTCAAAAAACAAACATGATCACCAACCTTTTAAGAACATCACACATCTTTTAGATTTCAAAAACAAGGCAGGATCAAAGAGAAATTGGAGTTCAAAGTCACTGAAAACGAACTTAGAAATGATTTACAGAAAACTTCAAAACATCAATGGAGCTCGAATCAAACCAATTAAATACATTAGACCAATTTTATGGCCAGCTAATAACATGTATGCAAGATTTCAAGCATTGATTTAAGCTATCAAACAAGGAATCTGGAACTGAAATTTACCTCTTCAAGTGAAAAATAAATTCACTATTATCTGAATCTAATGATGAGAAATACAGAGGATCTTACTTCTTTAGCTCCAATTATGAGGAAATGAAAGAGATATGAGAGTTGGAACAAGAATGGAGGCAGCTTCGAAGAGTAGAAACTTTTAACAATGGAGGTTAAGCTTGCTTCAAGAAAGAGAAAGAAATGTGTGTTGCTGACTTTGTGAGGAAGAGAGAAAGAGAGAGAGAGATAATAGCTTGCTTCAGATTTTCTTCTTCTCCTTCAATTGTTGAATCATATTTCCTTTTATAGAGGGAAAAATGAGAGAGTGAGGAAAATGAGAAGTGAGAGAAAATGGGAGTGAGGTGAGCATGTTTCATTTTATGTTGTTTTGGGATGAGAAGCATGCGTTATGATTAACAAATGAAGAGTGGGAATTGAGTAAGAAAAGCGTGAGTGATGATCTGGTAGGCTGGAACTTGGTTGGCATGAAATTTTCATGCATTTCCATGCAATTTTTTCTATTCCATGAGAACATATTTATCTCGTTATATCTCCTTCCATAGTCAATGAACCGTGACAAGTTTTGAATCAAAAATGGAGAGGACACTTCATACTCCAACTTTCATGTTCAAAATTTTCAAAATGAAGCTTGAATCAATGAGATAATTGGCTATGAACATATGCTCACAAACTGCTTGATGAAATGCCAGGCATATTTAGGCATCTTGCACGCGCGTGAGGCCTTTTGCTGGGCAAAAATTCAGCATGCATGATACCTTCTTCTTTCAATTATATCTCAAAATGTAGGAAGAATTTAGAGAAACTTTCTGAAGCAAATTTGTTCTTCACATTTAGGGATTAAACTTTGATGTTGTACGTTTTTCAAAGTAATGAATATTTCACATAGATAAGTGGTGATGAATGCGCGTCCACAACATGTTTGATAAAATGACTGCCTAGCGCGCGTGACTTGCCTTGTGCTGGGCAAAAATTCAGTTTCAGCTCAAAATCCTAATCATCATATCTTTCTCTAAACTTAACCATTTGAGATGATTCTTGAATGAAAAATGAAGAGAAAACTTCAATCTAAAACTTTCATGTTTCCAACTTTTTGATTTGAGTCCAAATGGTCATTCAAAAATGGACATGAAGAAGTCAATTTTTTGCATTTTTAACCAAAATTTCACTAAGCGTCAAAATATTCCAAGCTTCATAACTTTTTTTCATTTCATTTTTTGGACTTGTGGCCACTCCCCCAAAGTTGGAGAAATGTTCATCCTCTTTCTAGGCATCTAAAGTTTGCATATTTTCAATAAAAATTGAGAAAGTTGTAGCTAGTCAAAATTCAACCCTATGGATACTTAGAAAATTTTCAAAACTTCAAATAACTTTCTTGACATGTTATCTCCAATTCAAACTTCCTCTTGATATTTTTGCACTATTTACCATGAAATATGAGAACAAGGATATTGAATTGATGGTTGACTAAAATTCCACTTGGTCAACAACTGATTTTGACTGTCTTCTGACAAAATGACCATTTTACCCCTTTTCATCAATTAAACCCCTTCAATCCAAAGTTGATGATCAAACTTCCAATGATAGATTCTCATGACTATGTAGAGAAGTATGGGGTCAAGAATTGCCAAAAAATATAGAGATCTCCTGATTAAACTCCAAACCCTAGTTTCGATCATTTGTGTTAGGAGATGGTGAGATGACTGCAATTGTGTCATGACCTACAAGATGATATTCCAAGAGATAAAATATACACATTTTAAGGTTAGTTAGAAGCATACAAGTACAAGATATACAAATAAAAGTGCTTCAAGGTGCGTGGTGATTCCATAGGCAAACCCTAAGACAGGATGCAGTAGAAGATAAACCCCAAACCCTAATTTGTGATCTGATTGCATTGTGATGGTATGAGATGATAGAGGAATCTTAGGGGGAAAAATTGGGGTACAACAAATACATAAACACATATTGTGGAGGAATTAATTCATGTTAGATTCAACGATAAGCTTGACTCAGAAAAGATAAAGTTATTTGAGAATTTTGCAGATCTAGAAATTAACCTTGCAGGATCTGGAGATAAGGATAAAAGTTATGAAGAGAGAGAGTTAGATAGAAAGGATGATGCATCAGAAGTACGTAAAGGTCCATCACTCCAGAAAAGACAAAGACAAAGACAAGTCTTGTCTGAATATTTGATTCTAGGAGATAAAGTTAAACCTGTCAGAACATGATCTACATTCAAACAGTCTGAGTAAACTCTTTTGGGATTGACGTCTTTAATAGAACCAACATCAAGTCAAGAGGCTCTTAAAGATGAAGAACGAATTTTGGTAATGCAAGAAGAACTGAATCAGTTCTCCATAAATGATGTATGGGATCTGGTACCCAAGCCTAAATGAACTCATGTGATTGGAACCAAGTGGGTATTCAAAAACAAGTTAAATGAGAAAGGAGAAGTCGTTAGAAACAAGGCACAACTGGTTGCATAAGGTAATAGTCATCAAGAAGGTATTGACTACAATTAGACCTTTTTCCCAATCGCTAGGTTATAATCTATTCGCCTTCTAATATCTTTTATTGTTAATAATCATATAACCTTATATCAAATGGATGTTAAAAGCGCGTTTCTAAATGGTTACATTTCAGAAGAGGTGTATGTTCACCAAAGTTTGAATGTACTAGGTTTCCACAACATGTTTTCAAACTTAAGAAATCACTATACAATTTGAAACAATCCCAAGAGCTTGGTATGACAGACTAAGTGTGTTTCTCTTAGAAAATGGTTTTTCAAGAGGCAAGGTGTATACTACCCTTTTCTGTAAAAACTTTGGAAACGATCCTATGATTTTCCAGATATATGTGGATGACATAATTTTAGGTTATGCTAATCCCTCTATTTTGCAATAATTTTCGAAGTTAATGCAGGAAAAATTTGAAATGAGTCTGATACAAGAACTAAGATACTTCCTAGGGATCCAAATAAATAAAACTCCATAAGCTACATATATTCATTGGGGTAAATATACAAAAGAACTTCTGAAGAAGTTTGACATGTCAGATAGCAAACCAGCCAAGACACATATGCACCCTACATGCATTCTTGAGAAAGATAAGGTAAGCACAAAGGTTTTTCAGAAGCTCTATCGTGGTAGGGTATGCTCTCTTCTCTATATGACTGCTTCTCGTCTATATATTTTGTTCAGTGTGCGTCTATGTCCTCGCTTTCAATCAGACCCAAAGGAAACTCACTTAACGGCTTTTAAGAGAATCCGAAGGTATCTGAAGGGAACATCTAACCTTGGCTTGATGTATAAGAAATCATCATAATACAAGCTATCAAATTTCTTTGATGTAGACTATGTTGGAGATAGAATAGAACGAAAAAGCACTTCTGGGAACTGTCAGTTTCTAGGTGACAGTCTCATTTCTGGATCTAGAAAAAGCCAGTCAAATATTGCTTTATCAACTGCTGAAGTAGAATATATAGATCAGCATCATTGTGCAATACTCAAATGCTTTAGATGAAAATTCGACTTGAAGATTTCCAAATTACGATGGTGACTTTCCTATATTTTGTGATAACACAACTGCTATATGCTTAAGTAAGAATCCTATTTTACACTCTAGATCAAAACAACGAGAAATCAAACATCATTTTATTATAGAATATGTTCAGAAAGGGATTCTAATTTTAAAATTTATAAATACAGACCATCAATTGGATGATATTTTCAAAAAACCCTTAGCAGAGGATAGATTTCAATTCATTTTGAAGAATTTAAACATGGAACTTTGTCCATAATGAAACTTGATTAAAAAGTTTTTACTTTTCTTATGAAAAATATTATTCTAAACATTATTTTATTTGGTTATTGATACTTCTGCATGATATAAAGTATCTTGATCAGATATATCTCAAGTCATGTTTGACTATGAGAACATTAACCTCGAGCAGTGGGAAAATTTTGAGATTAGACAAATACTTACGCTTTATTGTTGTACTCCAAAATTTAACCTCTTCATTTTAATTCCAATTGGCTTATATTTCATTACCATATGCATGTATACATTTCATTGGATCTATACTCATGGGATCAAGGCATTTTATCAGCATCAAGCTCTGAAGACAATATACTGAATTTATTTACTAGCCCATCATCGCGCACATACTCAATACAATTTTGGGGAAATTTTGGAGGCGTTAAAACCGTCTTAATGTCTTCTACAAATCTCATGTTCAGGAAGAAATCTAATTCATTGGGGAAGGCTTCTGAATAAGTGATTCTCCTGGAAGTGATACAGTGAAAAAACGGTGAAAATACTGTGTTGAACCGTAATTTTGCGGACATTAAAAAATGCATAACTTCTTACTGGAATATTGTTTTGGACCGGTACTTTTTGGAAAAAATCCGTCTTGATGTCTTCTTAGTTTCATATTATTGTACCGAAGAACGATTATTTGAGGAAAGTCCCGAGAATTATGGATTACCGAAGAAATAATTATGTTGAACCGGAATTTTTATTCACCATTTCTCGATATTATAAAAATTGTAACTCCTTCAATTTTTATTTTATTGATATGGTTATTTCGGAATAATTTCATAAATGGTGTCAGCTATAATTTCTCTTCACATTCCAAATTCAAACGGTACTCCGAAGACCTTTGTTTTTGGCTTGTTTCTCAAAATGGAGTTGCTAAACTGCAAAAAAGGAAATTCAAATTTAATTTCCATTTCACGAGAAAATTTATAACTCGGTCATTTTTTATCGGATCGGGCCCATTTTCTTACACAAGGACACTAACTCAGAGATCTACAACTTTTCTTCCAAAGTCGAGTCCGTATTATGCTCCTAGAAGTACCAGTTTTTTATCGAAAAAGTGTCGGTGTCTAACACTAACGCGAAAATTGGTGCTGAAGGATTTTATGTTGGTGTCTCGATTTTCAAAAATTCACATCTCACTCGTCTTTCATCGGATTGAGCTCATATTTTGACATAAGGTCTCTATTGACTCCGGATACATTTTTGTTTCACACCCCGACTTCGAATTTCGAACCAAGCTCTCTGCGAATTAAACATGAACGTGTCAGACACCGATGAATTAAAAATCGGCACTATTGTTTGTGGTTATTTGAAACCCATTAACCAAATCCACTCATATTAGCTCATACTATATATTCTCATTCACACCAAAGACTCTCATAGTTTACTTTTCCCACTAAAAAACACTCTCAAATCACTCTCACATTTTCTCTATGATCAAAAATACAAAAATATAAAACTCATCAACATTCATCATCACCTTCAAGCTTCTTCAACAAGATTCAAAGAAAATTCAAAGAGAAGTCACAAGATCTCCTCTCCCAATTCGATCTCCAATCCGCCGTCGGAAAATCCGGCTTCCTTCCTCCTTCTCCGCCGCGAGACCGCGGCCTTCTTCTCTCCTCCACCGCATCGTGTGAAGCGTGATTTGCTTCTCTCTGACAACTCCTCTCCATCTACTTTCCGGCTCCGATCATCATCATCACCTCAAACTCCTCTTCTCTTCAACAGGTAATTCCTCATAACCTCCATGGAATCTTGAATTGTATCATGATTTTTGTGAATTGTGAAATTGAGGTTGTGATACAATTTGTTTATAAATTTGTATGTTGATCTTGATTAAGGTTAGGAAATTGGACATAAAATTTATGGAATTAAGCATTTATTCTTGATGTAAAAAATTAGTTCACATCACATGTTTGATGAAATGCTTATGTGATAGAACTTGAATTAAGAGGAGAATGTAGAGTTGTATAAGTGTTGTTTTGACATGATGATGATGAGAAGATATGGTATTGGTTGACTAATAATTGAGTTGATGTGCTTCTTGGACTTCTAACCGTTGGAACCAAGTTTTATTTCAATTATGTCATTGATTATGGTTTGTGCTAAATCATGTTGATTGTTGGTTTGTGTTGAGGTTTGATATCATTTCATGAGTTAATGCAAGTTGTATTGGTTTAGCACCAAATTGATACAAGTTACATTAACACTTGAAAGATAATTTGTGTTTACAATTTTCCAGTTTTTTAATTGTGGAGTATTTCAAGCTATATATGGTTTAATTCTCAAGTTTGTGCCTCTCTAAAATCACAATTTTAATACAAAAAATCATAAACTTGAGAGATAAGTCAACATTTACAATGTGTGTATTTTTACTCTTTTTCGTGAAACTTTGAACTCAAACTCATTCTAAGCTTAATCGTTAATGCTTGGAATACGCGTGTCGCATGTGGACATACTATTTAAAACTGATTTCCATGCTTTCGGATTGAAATTCTGATTGTTTAGATCACTTTGCCGCAATTATGTTATGCATTGTAAAATGGCCTAAATAGAGCACCTAAGCTTGGAATTAATTCACAGGACCTATTTTTCTGAAACCGTTGGCCCGTTTTCAAGCTACCATACGAATTTCATGAGATTCTGAGCATATTTGCTTACCACTTTTACAACTGACAATGCGTGAAAGTCATGCTTCCACTGTGTTTTTGATCGAACCGATTTCAGATTTCGATCCCTGGACACATTTATAGGTCATCGTGTAAATTTCGTTCCATTTCAAGCAACTTTTTCCGGATGCCTAATTTCATAAAACGCATTTTTACCGTTTAATGCAGAATTTTGATTTTGTTCTTAGTGCAGATTTTTTACACTTCTATGTGCAGAACTTTATTGTTATAATCTCCATTTGTTGTGTACTCATGTGTGATATTTCATTTGTTGATTATTGGATTGATTTTTGACACGGTTCTGATACCGTTTACCTTGTTATCTTTTGATGTGTTTGTTCATTGTGTAATGTACATTCTATTGTGTTTGATCATGTAACACAATATTGGTTATATGATCAAAACTTGTGGCTATTGCTCGCTTTTGACATGACACGCCTTGTTTCTCATTTTATGAGAAATGTCCTTTATTCACACTTGTTGTATATTGTCTAGATATGTATCACACGTTTTGCAGGAACTCTGATATGCACTACATCTGTGGCACGCATTTTTGTATTTGTTTAGTTGGATATCATTTATGACTATGATTGTTTCTTGGTGAAGCTTGCTCAACGTATTCCGTGCTTCTCCATTGCTTTTGTCCTCTATTTATGAATCCACGTTTGATTGGTAGCCGCCGCAGCTGCTTTCGCTTTCTTGCATTTTTTATCGTATTTCTTTATTGCTTTCCTTGCCATGAGAAGTAAGATAGAGATGTATGATGGGGTCTCCCTTATTGATCATGTTAGAAACCCCTCTGGTTTATTTAAAGACTCGTTTAGGGCAATTCCGCATTATGTGCCATTGTATGCTACTTGTATTTGCCTTGTTGAAAGTCCTACCTTTGAAGTAGGCATTCTACAGGCGTGTTTACAATTATGCCCAAAGACCTCAAAGAAGGATCTCATCCCCATTTCCCTTGATAAGTCCTCAAAGAAGACGAGCGGAAAAGGGTTCCAATTAACCTCTGCATTCCGTCTGTGTCATCCTTAGCTTATGACGCACCATGTTGCTTTGGAGTTGTGCCTACTCTTATTATCGAGTCTTCAAGTGGAAAAGGGTTTTGCAATAAAACCCCCACACTTTTTATTGTGATCATGTTGGTCGAAATTGACGCTCTGTGTTTATCATTTTCCCCTTACTCTTCTTGCCTGGTAATATAATGTCGTGGTACATATTTTGTTCCCACAGATAACTTGTTTTCCTTGGTTGATATGACCCCTTGGCTAAAGCTTCCCGTATCCTACCCCTTTTGTTTGCCTCGGTTGATATGACCTCTTGGCTAAAGCTTCCCATTTCCTACCTCAATGCGCAATATATTGGTTAGGCCTTTGTGACTTGAGCTAGTGTGCGCTTCTCATGACATGTGTGTGCTCTCTTGAACCTGTGGATTGTTTTTTTTTAATCTTTGTGTATACCATGTTCCCTTAGGCTTTGAACCGTTATATGTTCCCTTAGGATCACTCAATTAGGGTAGCTTTCGAGCTAGGCATTAGGATAGGTATCCATGCATGCTAACGTAGGTAGAGTTTTCCTTTTCAAACTCGACCTTAGGACCATCATTGTATGATAACATTAGAGATTAGATTCTAGATAGTCTCCCTTAGTTGTTTTTTTTTCTTTTGCATCCTTAAGACTAAAACTCTTTTCTTGGCAAATGCATAAAACATCTAACAATTTTTAAATCCTTTTTCAAGGTAAAAAACACCAACCATCTCATACTTTTTTTCCACCATTGGGCAATGCCTCAAAACTAATCATTTTCAAACAGAATGTGTTAACTCACTTATGTGCTGACGCGTGAATCTCCAAAGGCCAAGCTATGGTAGAAGGCGAAATTAATATTGTTCATTAAAAAACACAAACAAATCGAAACATGTGAGCCAAACTACGGTGCTCTGATTCCTTAAAAAGGATACGTCGGCATCTGGTCGTGGGGCTCAGCCGAGAAAAACTTTGTAAATATTTCCTTTTTATCCCCTGTGTTTTCCTTTGCATGCATTCCCTCTTTGCATTTTTCTTTTAGCTCGTAAGCTTTAGATTTGAACACACCCTTTGATTAGAACAACAAGAGTGGTTACCGTAGAGTACTATGGGCGTGTGGGGTGCTAATACCTTCCCCTCACGTAATAGACTCCCTTACCCGATCTCTCGTTCATTTGATCGTGATTTTACCCTTCTTAGGTTTACTCGATTTTTACCTTTCGCTTCCGCTGGAATAAAAACCGTTTGATGGTGACTTCATTGATTTCATCTCGATGATATGTTCAACTAGTTGTTTCAGCTGGTGACTTCACTGGGGACTCCTTTCCTAAGTGAACGAGTCCAGCTGGCGACTTCACCGGGGACAGATCGACCAATTGTGTGTCCATCCCAGAGTCACTGCTAGCTCTTATTTTCTTTTCTATGGGTGTTATTTGTATGATCTATGGCTTGTTTATTTTATACATGTTTATATGAGCATATGTTTGCATTTCATCTTATTTCTTTCCATATTGGTTATCTGTTGTGCTGGATTCTAGTTTTCCATGTTGGGTGGGTGTTATTATTGAGGTAAAAGGCCCAGTACCCAGGCTAGAGTGCATTATCTCGGAAACCTAAGAATAATGTAGGACATGACGACTATTGAATAAAGCTCCTACCAGCGCGATCATGTCGTATATGCTCAGATGAGATTCGAATTGGGTGTTATCGTTATCCACTTTGTGGATTGATGGTAGTGCTTTCAGGCGAACTCGTGATTTTGAGTTACCATTAGCTTACCTTGACCTAATCTTTACCCGTGAGTGGGGAGGGAATATTCTTTACAGGTACAGATGGTGACTATGTTCTGTTGGTGACTTTGTTCTTATTGTGACCTTGCTATATTGGCGATCGTGTTCTGTTGGTGAGTTGGTTATCTATGGTTTATGTTCCGAACTATTGATCTTGATATTCTCGACACATCCAGGACAACACAACGAATTTGCGATGTTGGAAACTTTGACTCCATGAGTACCGCACTTGCATCATAGCATATTTACTTTTTACAAAAGAAATGAGTAAAAAAATGTATGCATGAAAAAGAGTTAACACACATGTTTTTTACATTTCCAAGGAATCGCGCTAGTGAGCCTTATGATGTGTCTGTCCATCTCTTACTGTATCAAAATCAAAAATAAAAAAAAAGCATGCGGGTTCCTTTAAAATGATTGAACATGGAATTGCATCCACTCATTCACCTCATGCCTCTTCATGCATCCGTAATGAGTACTCAGAGTGGGGAATTCTTATTCTGGCCTAGTATTCTTTTTAGAACTTCAAATCTTGACTTCTCACTGCAACGTGATCCAAAAAAACCATGGAACAACATCGTGGGAATTGGATGATTTAAAGGATCAGTTGGGGTTGTGTATGGTGGGCATGCAAGCAATGGCCTGTGGTCAGAAATCCTTAAAGGAGAAATAACCAGTTGAAGACTCAGTTGAGTCGAGTATAGAAGTTTTGAAGATAATGTCAGCAAAGGAAAGTGATCTTGTATACGTTGTTGCAACATGAGTTGTCATACATCCCTATTATATTTACATTTTTTAAATCGAGAGATACTTTGTGATTCTCACCCAGAACTTCGTGTTCTCGGATTTTCTTGCTAGCAGTTAGTTTCTGGTCTCCAACTGAATCCATGGGGCAAAGCTTATCAGCAGAGACAGAAAAAGCCAGAGAAGCATGTTGATACAATCCAAATGCCTTACATACAACTACTCCCTCTTTTGTTGAAAGCTAAATTGGTAAATCTTTGTTCTTTGGGTCCTCCTCCCACAAACCTCTTTCCTGATTTCAATGCAAATGCTAGATTTGTCTCCCATTCTGAGGCACCTGGTTATGATATTGAAAACTTCAAGAGGTTGAAGTATAAAGTCTGGCACTTGGCTGGCTCCTTTTCCAAAGTCTAGTCCATGGCCGATAAACCATTTTAGACTCTTTCTCCTCCGTTGAGGGCTTCTTCTATGTAGTATAAGATGGGGTGATGCTTTTGTGATGAAGATGTATAAGATATCGAGTTCTTATACATCTGTTGTTGTGTAGAAGAAAAATACCTCAAAGGTCGAATTCTACATTCATAGTTTATTTTCTTCTGTGTAGTAAAAGATTCTTTGTTGCAATTTCTGAATATTGCTTCTGTGTAGTAGAAGACATCGATTCTTTTGTGAAGAAGGAGCTTCCTTGGAATTCAATTGCTAAAAACTTCTCTTTTGTGAAGTATAAGGTGAAGTTTGTTTTCTTTTGTGTAGTATAAGATCCTTTGTTACAGTTTCTGAATATTTCTTCTGTGTAGTAGAAGATAGTTGGCATTTCTTCTTTGTGGTAGAAGATACTCTATGATGGAGTTTATGCAAGTTCGCTTGAGAAAGCATTCATCACATCTTTTAAGGGAATATCTTTTATGATTACCATGCCGAGGCACCTGGCCATTCAACTGAAGGTTGTAAACCATTAAAAGATGAAGTGTAGTAATTGCTTGATGCAAAAGCTATAATTCTCGCACTAGTTGGTCAAACTTGAATTCTCCTTCGACTAAGTGAATGTCAAGACTGACAGAGTATCTTCTGAAGCAACAAGTCCATACGGAGACTAGTCTCCTCGACATGGAAATTTGAAATTACATTTTCATTCTCATTTGTAATCTTTCTTGTTTGGTTTAGTACTTTCTTATATGTAAAACTTGCTTATTTTTGAATACTAATCATAATGCGTTGAATATGTTTGTCTTGAATTAATCCATTCATATTCACTCTTAAATGTTTTTTTTCTTTTCTTTCACTTTTTTGCTTTCGATACTCAACTCTTGTGAATAAAGCAAAAACCTCTGGAGGGAGGATGATGAGAAATATACCAAATATCTTAAACGAATGCTTTTGAGTAAAACCCTACCGGCGATGTACATGCATTGTTTCAAATTCCCAAACACCGGAGATATAAGGGAGATAAACCCTCGTCAACCCCTTTGAGTCTTAAAGTAGGAGTTTCTTTTCTTGTCAGAAAAAACCCTCACATTTAACCCGGGGCAGGGTAGATTTCAGTTAATCTGACTGAGCATTCAAATCTCATAAGGAGTGTGCATCTAAGGATCAACTATAATGGGTGTTATTCTTCAGAAGGTTGAGGAAAGTCAAAACCGCAATGGTTAACCCTCATCTATCAGCAGCGTGCATCAAAGAGAACGATATCCCAATGGGTATCTGTTGTACCCCAAAATTTTCCCTTCCTTTTTTCTCAAGACACTTCTCACAATAGATCTCAAATGCTCAAGAAGTCTCAAGAGTTTATCAGACAAGGTCACCTCCTAAGCACTGGGTCAAAATTAGGGTTTTGGTTTCCACAAGGAAAATTGGACTTCTAATGCCTAAAATTACTTTCATGGTTCATAATAGTCCTCCAAGATTACTCATACCAAGTTTCAAGTCTTGCACCACAAATTTGCTCAGTCAATTGCTCATATGACTGAAAATTAGCTATATGGGTCAAAAGTCAACCGTGGTCAACATACAGTCAACATTCATGATTTTTTGTAACATCAAAATTTTGAAGTCATATTCATCAATTGATCAAGGTTTGATCACAATTCCTCAAGAAAAGCATTCAAATCATGAAAGGGGCAAAATTGTCAAAATTAGGGTTTTGATTGAGAATGACTGATCAGTGACTTTTGACCTAGTACATGACCTAATGGCTTGAAAAATGATCTCAAGGGCTCAAACAAAATATCTTGACCTAATTTCATGGCTCATATCATTTCTCAAGATCAATGGATTGATGATTGAAAGTTGATGAACTGGTGAAAAGTCAACTAATACACAAAAAGTCAAACTTTGACTTTTTGGTCACATTCAATTTCAAAGATCAAGATTCATAAATACCTTCAAAAATATCAAACTTGATCATAAAGAATCAAGAAAGTCAATAAAATTCAACAAAAGTCAAGATTTTTAAGAAATAGAAAAATTCTAAGTGTTTTTTATCTTTGATAATTTCACTACTTCATGACAATTTTTCACCAAGATGCAAGATGATTCAAGGAAAACTTTCAACATGAAAGTTGTATATCTTGATGAGTTATACAAATTTGTCCTTGAGGGTTGATGTCCAAAAAATTCTTAGATTTGAAGATATAGGCTCATGAAGTCATGACATTTTTGTATAAACACTTAGTGAAAATTGTAGCAATTTTAGGCAGATTTTTGTCCTAACTTCTTGGCCAATTTTCACCTAGTTCCAATTTTATTTTTCCAAAGTGGTAAACATTAAGCTTGTATAAAATGTTTCCAGATTTCCAAAATGTCAAAGAACTTGAAGAGATAATGCTTGAGCTAGGAGAATCAAAGAGAAGAAGTTGAGCATTCATTCTTGAATTTTAGGTCATTTTCTGATGAACCTTATGATCCAATCTTCAAGTATGCTGCATAATCTTGCTTTGCAGACCCCTTAACCTCTAAATCTATCCATAATCAGTTGATTACACAAACTTTTGAGCCATTGTCCAAGTGATTCAAGCATTGTCCAAGTTACCTTACCATTTAAGGAACAAAGTTCACACTTCCATTTTGGAAAAGTGACTTTAATCACAAAGTCAACTTGTCTTGAGCCTCTAACTTGTTTGTTCTGATCACACTCAACATGTATGCTCATAAGCAACATGTTTAAAGTGCCTAACTACCCTATGAGCCCTTGTACCATTGCATTGGAACAATGTTTGTCAAAGTTGCTTCAAAATTAAGTTTCAAACCATAACATGTGATCTTGTGAATCTGATTATTTCAAACCCTCAAAACTTTCCTCTATAAATAGAGAGGTTGTTTGCAACCTAACACACTAATTCTCAAGCCCTGAAACACTCTCATACTCCCTCAAACCAGAATTTACATAAAAACCTACATAACTTGTCATTTCTGATTTTGAACTTCAAACTCACAATTCACTCATGCGTTTTCACTCTAAATCAATCACAAAGCTTCCATACCTCACTTAGAAACTACCCAAGACCTTGCTACACAACTGTAACACCATTTTCACCATCCTCCATTTCCAAAAACTCAAACCTGCAACTTGACTTCTCCATAAAGTTTCAGGCACTTTCAGCTCAAAGTAAGCATTGCAATAGCTTCCTAGGAGTTCAGTGAAGCTATCCAGATCATGACAACACTTCCAGGAGTGCTCAAATTCCAAACACGATTTCCAGTTTTAAGGTAATTTTTCTCGAATTTGAACTCTCTATACAAGCATCATTAATGGTTACTTTGTGAATGAAAAATGTAGACATCATTGTCCTGAAGCTAACCACGCGTTTAGTTTTCATTTATGTTGCTTGACTGATGCAAATTTTGAGTCTGAACTTTATGAAAAATTAGGTTTTAATTTCGTACCAACAAAATTCTATTTCATCTTTGATTTATAGCTTATGAAATTTATATAGTTGAATACGTGTTGAAAAATGGAACAACTTTCATGTTTACATTTTTGAAAATAGTTGAGAAATGAGCAAGATCATAAATTCAAAAATGTGACAATGGTGACTGGCGTGAGGTTAGGGATGAATTCATGTTCAGAAATAAGTTTATTTTATATTTATTTAAAGTTGTATTATAAACGAATGAAACAGCCACCCCAGTGGCAGAGAAGCGCGCGCTAAGGCATTTGTTACTAGGGACCTGGGTTCGAGCCCCAATGGTACCCTTTTATTTTTCACATATTTTCTCATTTCAGACTATATGCATACAAGCTACACGCGCCTACCATGGGCTTCATATCAACACCATCAAATCATTGTGCCAACAAATCCAATGCCTTAGTGTGCTTGTCCACCATGAGCCATCAAGAGCTAACCATATGGAATCATGTAGCGCCTGGGCCTTGCTGATTTGGGCTTGATATTTTGCTATTTTTCACCCCCAAACTACTTTTCAACAACCAGGCTCATTTTGTTTTATTTTTTGACTCAAACAAGAAAAATATATATTTGGGCCTAACCTTTTTGCTACTTTTTACCTCCCTTTCACTTTTTAACACCCAGCTCATTTATTTTTATTTCTTTTTATATTTTTATTATTATATTTATCTATTTATTTTATTTAAACCAAAAATACAAAAAATATATTTTTCTTGAATAATTAGATTTAAAATATTTTAATTCAATATTTTTATTTTATTTTATTTACTTCATTATTATTTTTAAACAAATAAAACCTCAAAAAGCATATCTTAGACAATTAAATTAGACTTAGGTTTTATTTTAATTAACTTAGATTTTTTTTTGTTTAAAATAATTAATTAACTTTTCTTGTAATTATAATTAATTAGTTTAATTAGGTTAATCTTTAAACATTTTCCATAAAAACAAACCCTAAAAACAATTTATTTCTTCCTCTTTACATTTTGTACATTCTATTATTATTCATGATTCAATGGTTTGTAATAGATAATTATGCTTTATTGCTTTCCTCCCCATTTCACAAACTTGTACCCCCCCCCCCCCCCCCCCCCCCCCCGCCATTCCCAAAGTGTTGTAATAGCGTAGGACATTTAAATTTCGCAATTTACCGCTTTCCTTATTATTGTTAGTAATTAGGGTTTGTATGACAAGATTAAAAATCAAACATTAGAAAACCCTAATTCAAAGATAAAATACTTGAAATCAAAACACTTTGCACACATGCACCTTTAGGATAACCTCCCTTGTTGCCTCGGATAAAACAGTTATGTCCCTCGAACGTGAGATGTTTTAGCAAAGAGCCTCGATTAAAAGATCGTAGTCCCTCGATGACCTTTCGATGATGCCTTTGATAAACTATCTTAGTCCCTTATGACAATTGATAAATCATCTTACAAGTTTCCTTCTATGATTGTACGAAGACCCACGCTTGTCCCTCACATCCAATGATAGGGCTCCTTACCAACCAATGGTAAAGTAGCACTATCTAAAGAAGGAGGAAAAGAACAAAGACTTTTTGAGTAGGTAGATTGCTCGTAATTTCTTGCTCACAAACTGAAACCATTTTCACACTTCACACTCCCATAAACAAACATCTTTTCAAACACCCTCTTTTCAAAGAAATATTTTCAAAATAAACACTTTGTATGCGTTCTCAACGATACGAGAATCATTACAAAGTTTATCGTACTAAGGTGTTTTTCAAAATATTTCCAAAAACAAACATTTTGTGTACATTCTCAACAATACGAGAATCATTACAAAATTACCATCCTCAAAGATCTTCAAACATTTTCAAACATACACAAACATAAAGCAATTTCAAAGTGATCAAGCAATTAAGAGCCTGTAGATAACTACGGATGAAAAGGGTGCTAACACCTTCCCTTTTCATAACCTACCCCCCCGAACTCAAGAAAATATCACAAAAGGTCTTTCTTGTTCTTTTCACCCTTTCCTTTATTGGATAAAAGAAAAGTCGGTGGCGACTCTTGCTATCTGCAACATTTGCGATAAAACATAAAACACCAAGTCAATTATCCCACCGTATTGTAGTATCTCTCCCACGTCAAGAGATCAAAGATGACGATACAACAATGGTTATCCCTTATCTACCCAGGACTCAGGCAGTCATCATCACTTCTAACAAATTGAAGACGACATGAAGATCAACGACTTATTCAAAAGGAAATAAAGAAAGGCCGACAAGTAAAAAAAGGTTAAAAAATAATATAAATAAAAAATAAAATAAAAATAAAAAAACGACTTAAGCAGGGAAGTAGCCAAGTAATGAAAAAGAGACGATGAAATTTTCCGAGCAAGAAAAACGTCGTGTGATGATAAACCAGAAGGATGAGAAAGTGAGTAACTGTATGTCCAAAAAACCTCGTTTGACTCCTAAACCATTCCAAACTTCTATTGAGAGATTAGTGCTCGTATCGAGTTAACTGAACGTAAGAATGGAGAACATCATGGAGAATGGGTGGGCACCAAATAACTTTGATCCTTAAATCCTTTTTTCTAAAATCGTGAACCAGGCCACATTACAACGCTTAAAAGTCCTAACTGAAGCATGAGTTAATTTGAAAGCAAAACTGTAATGAGGGTACGATAATCTGACTCCTAGGAAGCTTGCTAAAACTTTCGAGTTGGTATCACTCCATCTTTTTACTTTCTTTTACACAAGAAAAATTCGATGTTTCAACATCTTTTCAATAAAAAGTTTTTAAACTTCAAGACAAACATGAGCATTGCATTAGAATTTTCATTCTTATAATAAACATTCTTTGCATGTGAATAAGTGCTTAAACATCAAGTGAGCTTGCATAATGAGCATCAGATGGAAGTTTGATTATCTCTAGGAAAAATTGCTCATCGATACCGTTGAAATGTAAGTCATTTTTCAGAATGATCTTAATCTGGGGCATACCTTATATTGACTCCATTGAGTAAAAGAATACCTGTTTGAGAAATGATCTGAAGCATATTGAAAAAGTTGATTGCCTAGAGTCTCTGTCCAGCAGTGGTGCATTACTTTCAGTTGGTCTCGAGGGACATATTTCTTCAAGTATCTGATTGGAGAACAAAGCAGTTTAAGTTGAGAAGCACAATTGTGTACTAACCTACTTTCAAGATGTAAGTCAAATACCCAGAGGAGGCGAGTAAATGTTATGTCGAGACTCTGTTAAGTAGGGGCAGGATATTTCAATGGTAGTACTTCAATGAGCAGAAACAGAGGTACCTCAGAGTTTGACTACCCTAATTGAATACTCTGTTGAGTAAGTGTTCAGCAAATCTGAGACATTTAGGTCGGGATTTGATCCCTCAAAGTGTAGTCAAACTGGGAAAATTATGTCGAGATTTAACAAATCTCTCTGAGAATCTGTTGATTAGAGGAGAATCTTTTTAGAATCTGCAAATGCAAGGGCATTCACTCAAGCACGGGTGAAAATGCTTCCAACACTGGTCATTCTGGGGCAGTGTTATGAAGTTCATAATACTGGGGTAGGTTATCTTTATGGTACAGATCTCAAGAAGTCCGCTCAAGGAAATTTTCTTCAAAGTCCCTACAGACCGGGGCAAGAAATTATGTAGGGGCATTTTCTCCTCTTCAAGGGTTGATCAAATTAAGTCCGGGAGTGGGCTAAACAATTAGTGAATTTGAAAAACATGTCGGGAAGTCAGGATCGTTATCCTTAGCTCATACGAGACTTAAGTCTATTTATTGATGTTCCTCAATTAAAAGTCAAGATCATTATCTCCAATTGAAGTTTGGATTGTTATCCTCCCTAGAGTACGAGCAAGAGAACATGAAGTGTGTGAGGTTGTTACCCTTACAAGGTTCATGATGTAAATGTTGCTTCTTAGAAGGATTCCTTTCCCCAGTAAAGGATCAATTTCTACTTGAAAAAAATTTGTCTGTTAAGGGGTTTCTCTTCAGAGATCTTTATTCCCCAACGAAGCGTTCCTCATTTCTCTGCAAAAGGAGAAAGGGTCTTCTCCCCGGAAATTTAGGACTTGTTTCAAGTCAAGATGATTTCTTTTCAGTAGACTGCAATTTATTTTTGCAGTATCCTCTCCAAAGTCCACTTTTCAGTGGTATTCGTCCTCGGAGTTGACGTGTTGAAGTTACAATCTTGCATCGTAGTTGTTACCCAGTGGTTGGCAGTTCAAACTGTTTATTTTTCACTGAAGTTTGCCATTCCACACATGGGGCATATTGCTATAATTTATCTGTTGCATGTATTGTTGGTCTTTTATGACAAGAAGTGTACCAGCAAATGATTCAAGAAAGGTCCATATGTGACCAACATAAGGGTCTTAAAGAATGAGGACTTATGCATAGTGAAATCTGAATTCCCTAGTGAAGGCGTACTCTT